>OY728126.1:1020332034-1021532034 GCA_963277665.1 Viscum album
AAGAAATATTTCTAAAAAATGTTTTGGGGATTGATCGTTGGTCCATAATAATAAATTGAGTTAATTATTCATATATTGGACACTTATTGTCATTAGATTCTTATATGGTTACATGGTTTTTGTTTTCTCCAGAAATTATTCTAAATTTTATGTTTCAGTGTTCATTACAAAAACCAGTCGGGTCACAAATATTTTCTCAATATTTTCCATGTTATGATATTTTTGGATTTGTTTTTTGTTGTGATATTGTTTAGGAAATTTTATAGATCATTAGTTAATTATTTCTTGGAATGATCTTATTTTAGGGATTTCTCATAGGGTTTAGTTTTCACATAATTAAACTACAAGTGATAGTGGATTCATTGGATATTTTTTTATAGTTTGATGTAACTTGACATGAATTTTTTGACATTTTATTTTGAAATCATATTATATCCAACGTTATCATGATATTTTTTCTTCTTTATTATAATTTACTTTTTTCTCATTTAGATGTTTCTTTATTTATTCACTTTGGTGTTTTATTTTATGGAAATTACATTTTTTTAGTTGATTCTATTATAATTGTTTTTGTCATTAGAAAAATTTTAGTGGCTACCAATCAACATAGAAATATTAGTTTATTACAAAAAAATTGCTAAAGGAAATGACTATATATGATTAAACATTTAGTCATAGTTGTAGTTTTTTATGGGGAATGGTGTCTGTTCATGGTGATTTTATTTGATTAAAACAATTTAAGTAAGGGATACCACTCAATCCCTAAATATGTTTAATTTTAAAAATAAATAAATATATTTATATACTAAGAAACATGTTCAAGAAGGGCATAAAATGATGTGCGTGTAATTTACCATTTTGAGGAGGAGTGTGATTATTTTTCAGAGAATCATAAGATATAATTTTATGATAATATATATTTTTTTCTAATTTTTTTGTAATGGTTTTTTAATAATTAATTAGCTAAATATTACAACACAATGTATATTTTTATTCCAATAAATTTTTGTTGGAGATTAATGCTCATGGTTATGTAAAAATAATATATATTGATATCTCCACAATATAATTTTGTGATTAATTAATGTTCATTCATGAATTTACCATAATTAAATTGACCTATATGCTGAATTCAGGGTTTTTCGAGTTGAAGGAATATGATCATAAATTATGGTACTAATCCTCATTTCATTCATAGAATGGAAAGTGGATTTTGGTTTTTCATTATATATAAATGGTTCAAAAATTATTTACAAGACACAATAGAAACTAATATGGCATTATACCTTTGTGTAAATTAGTACAAAATAATTATTTACATGTTTAGTTTGAATTTTAGGACATTTTATTCTAACCATTTTTTACAAGATAAATTACATTAAAATAAATGGTTTTATGATACACATTTTTAAAAAATATATAAATATTTTTTAAAATTTACTAAAAGTAAATGAAACAGGAATGAAAAAAGTTTCCCAGATAGTGTAATATAATTACAGAGAAGTGGCATGACCCATTTAAATAAATATTTAAGAAAAGAGACAATTCATGATGATGGAACATCATTTTATAAAATCTTGATGGGTGATAACTCTCGTTTTATGACAGTGATTCTAATTTTAGTAAGGAATATATTTTTTTAGGTTTTATATAAATATATTTAATTTTAAAGTTAAATGTTTCATTTGGGAAATTCAGTAATCATATAAGATCATTCATGTTGAATAATATCATGTTGATGACAAATATGTGTATAAGAAATTCAAAATTTTGAGATAATTAATCATAATGATTGAAATATAATACTCTTTTTATATATTAATCATCTTGTTTTCTTTGAAAATTTTATGTCAATTGGAGTTTCAAGGTCATGAAAAGGTTTTTTAAAATTGAATAAGAAATAAATCTTTTATTTATCCCCTATTAGTGAATCCTATATGATATCTTCCATCAGGACTTCCTCAATTGGAATCAATGTGATCCAATAATCTATTATAAATTGTTTTTCTGGTATTATAGGGTGTGTGTTTGTATGATGATTTTTTTATGTTTATAATTTCATCTCCATTTTGAATAAAATAAATTTATTTAGGTAAAAAGGTATTCTAATATTAATTAAGAAAAAATATTATGTTTGGAAGGATACAATTATACTATACTAAATTTTATTTATTATTGATGTGGAATATATTATAACTAATAGTTGGAACCATGTTATGATTGTGGTGATGATTAATCTAGTTCAGAGGTGGAACATTGGGAATGTAGGCCGAGATAGAAGCATTCTCATCCTTACACTATTAAAATAAATTCATAAAATTTAAGTGAATCATAATAATTAATGGTATTTAGAGTATGACCATAATATTTTATGTTCCAAATTTGATTATCATATCGAGAGATGCATTGGTTGTACTTTTTTCATTTTATTAATTATTTATGTCTATATATAGAAATTTTATGTTATGGATAAATATCCTAAATAATGAAGAAGTTGAAAGATTTAATATATATCATGTAGTTATTATTGATCCACTGTTTTGGTGCTATATTCCATTGGAAATATTGTGAAAGATCCATATAGATATTGTAAATGGAGATTAAAGAAAATCATTGATATGGTTCATGGTATGAAGCAACAGATACATATGATGTTTATAAATACGATAATATATAAATCAATTACATGTGATAATTTGAAATGAGTGAACTATGTAAAAAAGGATCCATAAGAATTTGAGAAGTTGTCTAAAAGAGAAGTTGAGTAAATAAGGTTCAAATCATGAGAATACATCAATTAATTATCAAGTATAAAGGTTACTAAATCACATGTAAATCACCTAAGATGATGAATTAATAATATTGAGTTAAATTTATATATGACAACCCATATGTTTTACACTCATTATTTCAGGAATTATTAAAAATATATACACAAAATATGAACCTATAAAATAAATATTCTCAGTGTGATAGGGAAATTAGATATATAGAAAAATAATATGAAATAATGATGCTTTAACATTACTTAAAAATTTACAAACATTCCATTGAATACCATTGAACTACTGATACTTCACTGGATAACATTGAAAAATATATAAGAAATGGTGACATATAAATAATAGTAATTAAATAATCAAATTATAGCACAAAATAACATAGGTCATGTGATTAAAGAGGTATATAATGTTGACATAGAGAGGTGAGAATAAACATCAAGGAATGAAATACGTTGATAACAACAAGGTATTATATGGGTGAGAAAACTATATAAACCATAACATTATAAGAATAATTCAATTCTAACCACCCAGATATTATGACATAGATTTATTAGGATAACAAATCATGCACCATACATGGTATATCATGAAATAAAAAACATTACCCATCAAATTGGAGGTCTATATAATCCAGAGCACACTAGTAATATCCATTTAATGTACATCCATTTTTCTTCCACATATGTCATATATGATAATAATTTCATTCATAACATTAATCCACAGATTAATGATTGTTTTATTCTTAAATGGATGTACCCAATCATTAATATAGAGTTACATGTAGGTGAATATCCTTGAATAGATGTATGATTTGGTATTCACATTAAAATATTTTGGAATGGAAAATCACAGGATAATTTCGGAAATATAATGGATTTATATAAAGGATCAAGGGAGGGATTAATGGGAGTGAAATATGGTGTATCACTACATTGGAATCATATGTATATTAAATGAATTTTAAAAAAATTAAATCATGAAAATTTTAAATCAAATGGCTAAATTCGAAGAAGGCGATTGGATGGAAAAGAAGGGAGAGAGATCCATTAATCTGATATAGTACCTACTTAAGTAAATGTTATAATGACATGGTATAAATAATATCTTATTCTTAGAACATGAATTGGATAGTAAAGGAATATTTATAATCTGATGAAAACTTAATATGTTTAGATTCCAAAGGCTATATGAAAACGAATTACTTGAAAGAATAGGTAGATAAAGAGAATCATAAAATTTAGAGGAGGATTCTAAATGATTTGTGTGAGATTCTTGAGATATTGATAATAATTTGGGATATATTTAGTGTGTGAGAGGGAGAGGAATTTTCTTATTGTATTTTGGGTGATGAGGAAGGTGGGGTTGGGAGGGTATTTATATAAAATGAGAGGGTAATTATTGTTTATTTTCTAAACAGAGATTTTGGTCTCAAAGTAAAAAAATAACAAAGACCCGAAAAAAACCCATGGGATTTGACTATCATTTTGACCAAAGATTAGTTGTTTCCAGTATTCAATTTGATTAAGAATATAAACCATTAAAATAATTCCATTCGTGATGTGGATGCAAGCCATGTTCTTAAAGAAATGTTTTAAAAATATATATATAATATGTTTTGGAGGATTCACTATAGGGGTTTAAATTTAATTAATTTTTTTTAATAACACATTATATTAAAAGAAAACCCAATTTTGGGTCCTTGATTCCTTTTATAGTATTTATAAAATCACTTTGGGGATACTATGATTTCATAATACATTCCACATATATATATTGAATTGATTTCATACCCAAAAAATTCTATTTCCTTAGAAAACAATTAAAAATTTATGATTAAATAATTTCTATATGATGATTTTAAAAAATATATTTCATCTGAAAATAATAATTTTTTAAATGTAAATAATTTTATATTAAAATATAAATCCTCATTTATTAAAAATTTCTTGTTTTTACAGCATAAAAAAAGTTGACCGTTAAAAAATTTACATTAGATTTCATTAAATTATATTTATAATTATCTCTAAATAAATATTATTTAATAATACTATTTCACGAATATAGAATTTACTTCAAAGTTATTGGATGTAGAAAAATATATTTTTTATTGAAACTAAATATTTCATTAATTTTTTTTATTTGTATCGAAATATAATTTTATTGTAAAAAAACATTTTATAATAAAATATATCTATATATTAATAATGAAAATGATCACTATAATAATAATTTTTAATGGAAATAAAATATAAACATTATTAAGGCTAGGTTATATATATGCACCACCTTATTACACAAATGTACGCCCTATGGGTAAAGGGTTAAATTCTTGAATTTTCATGGGGTTGTTTGGGGATAATGGTTTGGGTGTTGATCTCTAAGACATTTAAACTATATAAAATGTGTTTTCACTTGAGTTTCATTTATTAGATTTCAGATTGTTCTAGGTCATGGAAAAATTCCAATGATTCCATCTTCCTCAGAATCACTAATAAAAGAGCTTTATAGGGTAAGATTCTATTGGTCGAGGCTATCACTTCTCCCTTTAATGAATATTATATTTTATTATAACAATTAATATATTCTAATTTTAACGGTCACTGTAAAATAGATATATTAATAATGGTTATGCTTCTTAATGGCCTTTTAATATTGATAATATAATGTTGGCTATATTTTAAAATGATCCAAAATATAAAATTAAATATAGTTCACCTATATTCTATAACTACAATAAATAAAAAATCATATATACATTCATATGGTAATTTCAATTATAAAAGTGTCGGTTTCTACATTCTTTCCCTTTATATAAATTTCAATATCTAAATTTAATTTCCTATACTAAAATAGATGATATAATTTATATCTCATCCCCTATTTTGGTTCCCATGTTGCCTCTTTAAATATCTGGTTCTACCACATACTTTTACCATGTGATTTTTCCTTTTTCATAAAACTATATATTTATGATATAAGATCATCACTGACTACTTCTTTTATGAAATTTTATTCTCAAAAGGTACAACATATTGATTTCTTTCATGTTAATGGCATGGTATGTACTTCAATAAGAAGGATAAATGGAATATATAATGTATTTGAGGCAGGTTAGGTGAGAGTTCTAGTAGATAGGTCATATCATTGATGCGATCTAGGATAAAAAAGGAGATGATTTATATAGGACTAAACATTCTCTTCTTCCATATCCTAAAAACATTCTTCAATGGTGACTTATTAATGATCACATTATCTCATACATCAAACTCTAGGACTCAAAATTGATTGTCTATATAAATTTTCTATCGAATTTATATGGATTCTGAATGAATTTGAAGGTTTAAAACCAAATATATTTTCTATTAAATAAGATTAGTTCCCATGATATTCTTCCCCCCAACTTCATCAAAACATCTTGGTGTCTGACACCCCTTACCAAACTAATCCTTGTATTGTTCCATTTGTATTCTCGAATGGAAACTATTGTTATGTGAGAACTCCACTATGGGACGGTGCAGATCCAAAAATTATTGTAAATACATTGAACATAATTTCATCATATCCTCTATATTTTTAATTATTATCTATGAATTACTATCTTTTTCAAGGTTATATGTAGTTCTATAACAGTGATATATATCCAAAAATTGTTGAAGGCTTCTCCAGAACCTCTAGGTAAACCTTAGTTCTCGATGAGATACAATAGAGACCGAAACTCAATGTTGTATTAATAATTATCTTATGTATATATTATCAAGTTGGTCAAGAGAGACATCTACAAAAATTTTAATGTTATTTGGTTACATTTTAAGGCTATTGACTACCATCCAAAAGTCATTATAGCATTTTGATGCATTGGGGAGTTCGACTAGTATGGGTAATGGTTACATCAGACCCTTATACATTTTTTGTTCATCCTAATCATGTTGGAATACCAATCATGGAGATAAAAATTATTAAATATTATGCTTCATGTTATCCAATTTTTTTTATCATATCCCTTTACATATCAATGTTTCATAGATGAATAGATAAGGATAAAATATACACATCATAGAAAATTTACCCATTCAACTATTGTTTTTATGGGACTCAAATATGTGTTCAAAATATTATAAAAGTAACATTATAAATGACGAACTCTAGAATATTCTATACCATTGTCTATAGATCATTCTAATTTTTTTGACATCCTTCATACTGCTAAGAATGGATGGTTAAAAGGTAATTTGAGGAAGGTAGGATGATGGTCCCCATAAAATTATCATGTCCTCCCATTAAATTTCCAAGAATATATAATTCCATTAAATCTAAATCACAAATAGTGTTGTGGGATTATTTCTACTCAAATTATATTCAAATTTATTTTCCTTCCAATGATGGTAAGGTATTTAATAGTCACAATCCTTAATAAAATATAACAATCTCGTTTGTTCATAATGAGTTAATTTAGGGTGAATATATACTTGAGGTTATTATGATATTTATATATTTCTCACTTATCCCTACATAGAAAATTTATCCAAATTTTTATTGTATAGAACAATAATTAAAATACTAGATGATGTGTTGGGTAGCTCATCTCATGGATCAATAAACTTCATTAGGAATAAACGAACACCTTTTCATTTTTCATCAGTACACAACCACATCAGTTTTATTATAAATAATTATAGTTAAAAATCATTTCCCACAGATGGGTAATTGGAGAACAGGTATAGTTATAAGCCTCTTCTTTAACTCTCTAAACTCTTTTTAAATTTATTAGTCTATAAAAACAAAACTTCCTTCTATGTTAACATGGTTAGTGGGTCTGAATATCATGATATTCTCAAAAAAATGTGATCACATGTATAATATTCTTGGAAACTATGAATTGCTAAAAAATTTTGGTCTATTCCATCCTTCGATTGCCTATATGTTTGTGGGATCTATAGATATCCATTTTTTGGTGATAATATTATTCATGAATATTATATGCTTCATCTCAAAATCATATTTCATGTAGTTTACATATAAATTTCCATTTCAAAGGTTCCTTAACACAACATTCAAATTCTATTCATGTTTCTCATTTATTTTTGTGTAGATAAGAATATAATCTATAAATACTACCACACATTTGTTGAGGTAATACCTAATACCCCTATTCATTTACTCCATGAAGATAATTTGAGAATTAAATTGTCTAAATGGAATCACTATTAATTGAAAGTTCACATACCTTATATGAAACATATTCTTTATGGTATAATACTTTATCATTACATGATAATATCCTAGCCAAAGATCCTACTTTGAAAATTATTGGGATGCACATAGATAATTGAAAAATTTACAAACATGGGGATGATAATACTTGCTCTTGATCATGTTATTATTGAGATCATGATAATTAATATTGAGGCACATTCACCCTTCCTTCTTCTTGATGAAAATTATAGAAAAACCCCATGGTTAAGCACTCAAGTAAATTAATTCAGAGGAACATTTCCCACTTGTACACCTTGGTAAAAAGGACCGGCACACCCCACAGTGAATAATTTGGGTGTATAAACACTTTATCCTTATTCTATTATAGTTTATTATTTATAACACGTTGTTTAATTGTTTAAAATATTTATAAATTCGTGGATATTATTAATTTTCCTGAAATAAATTTCATTGAGAGATCAACCTCCTGAGAGGAAATATTATCAATTCATCAAATAATGATGCCAAACGATATTTATCCTCCACATTACACTAATATGGAATCAAATGGTGATTCATGATATATAGAGTGATTTACTTATCTCATAAATTTATTTTGGATCTATGAATGGAAATCCAAAATATATCAAGAATAAAATAAAATTCCTCTAAAGGTGGTATGACATAGTTGATTGAAAAAACCAGCATGAAAATACTGATAGGGGAGAGGTTATATGTTTGGAATAAAATAATTCCTCTATTTTCTATTTCCACCAATAACACCACACAATTTTTTTGAGGGGGTGATTGAATAATTATACTAAACATGGGTTATATGAAAAAATTGGTATAACAAAAATTAAACATTACCTTCTCTTTTTTTAATAAATGACTAGTTTACCTATCACTAAATTGTTTTGAACATCCATATTCGCAGTTGTGATGGAATATGATCACACTTTATCTATAAGCCATCAAGGTTATTATATCCTGTTATATTTAAAAAAACATGTCTTAGGGAATTTATTTTAATATTTTATTTATACCATGTAGTTGAAACATTTTAATATATGATCATGGTTTACTAGAATATTTCATTAATCCATCACATTAGAGTGTTTCTCTACTGATATTGTCTATCTTGGTGCCCATCTTTACTACAGATAAATCCTTTCCTTTCCCCCTTTAGGAAATTTCTGAGTTTCTTCCTCATTAACATTTGAAAAGTGAGAATTTGTAGTTTTTTTTCACCATATGGTTTATCAATCATTACCCAAGAATTAAAATCCATTATCCACATCCTATCTTCAGTCTTCTAGGACCCTCTATATTCTTCAATCTCTAATTTAACATTGATGGAACATAATACAATTTATTCATAAATATAGAATTATATAATCTCTACGTTATTTCATAGATTAATATTTATCCCACTAAATATTTATTCAAAATTACATCCAGGGATAAGGTAAAATATGGAGGTGTATTAAGTATGTCTTGTGATGTTTTACTCAAATTCCTAAAAGGATTCATCCTCTTTTTTCATGGGGTAAAGGAAATCACTCTCCATTTTAATTTTGAGAGTGAGAAAAAAATATTTATTAAAAAAAATTATTGAATTCTACCCCCTCCATCACATTGATTTCGTCCTGAGTTATTGAATTTTTTATCAACATCCATCGTTGATCAGTTTCCCCCTCCAAGAGATAATCTACCAACATGGAATTTACTTTCTTGATAAATTTAAGGATAATGAATATATTCTATGTTTATTTTATCCATTTTTATATGATTAATCAATCATAATATACATTTAATGATGAATATCATTGTCATATAAATATATTATTTTCAAATTTAAATTTACTAGGGAAATTTGGGTATTCCACCTGGTTAAGGTTTCTTTTGAAAACATGATTTAATTTATTTGATATTATCAAAATGTTTCTAAATTCGGCTCCCATCATATTGGCAATCTCATTTGGACTGTCATCACATTTTTCATCACATTTTATTTTGACTCGATTTATCATATTTCCATCCATTGAATAAATTATAATAAAATTAGGGATGATATTATTTATTATTTTAAGAATATAAAGGGAATATATAAACATCAATGTTATAAACTATAAAAGACATGTATTTTTTAACCTATGGATTTAGAGGGTTCAATCTATGTTATAAACATTATATTTCAAAACATTATATTTCATTGGAATTATTTTTCCTCAAAATATTTTGTAAAAAGAACATGAGTAACCAAAGAATATCCCCTAGGAGTGTATAGAATGGTGTGTAGTCTTATGAAACATTTTCATGCACTACGTAAATGTATATTTAATACCGAGTGTTCACTTTTAGAATTATTACCCTTAGGTATATATTTCCAACAATCACATCCACTTTCTAGTATCCCAATATGGATGTTTGTTATTTGAAAATGAAGTAATCAATTCTTTAAAAAAAATCAGGTTCATTTTATAGTGTTTGGTATTATCAGTAAGGTTTTAATTGAGATTTTCTAATAATAATAACAAAATATAAATATACCTTACTTTGATATAGATTATGATAACCTATTTCATTTATACAGTTTATTTCACAAATTATTAAATAATGGTACAGATAATATAATACCAAAAAATAGAAAAGCCTAGTGTCTTTGGGAAATTGGATATATATCACAATAACATGAATCATGGATTCAAAAAAATTATTCAAATAAGAAAAAACACGAAATTAAAGTCCATTTATTTTTTATTAATACAACGGATAACCTAGGGATATACATATGAAAGTGGTTAGCTATAAATCCAAGTAAGGGATTATCCAATGAATAACAAAAACTAAATCCATAAATGTGGTTCAACAGGAATTCCATGGTGACATTAAGAGGTGAGAATCAATATCAAAGCATAAAATATAATGAAAACATCATGGAATCATATAAAAATATCATCAAAAGAAACATTACATCATAAGAATAATTTATGGATGACTACTGAGACATCGTAACATAGTGTTCTTAGTCTAAGTGACAATGCACTATACATGACATCTCATGAGATAAAAATGGTCACGACCCATCCCAGTGGTGCGCATGCCGTGACTACTCATGCTTGCCTCCAATAGGCCTAGGACATGTTACAAAATATGAGTAGGAATATCACAAACAAGGGAGTCATTAATTATATAATTTTACGTACACACAAAGATCGAAGCCCACAATATGAAAAAATTTAAAATATGCTAAGTAAAAAATGCATGAAAACACTATATCCCACAACTATAGTACAGAAGTGAATGTATTAGAAAGTAAATAGAAAAAAGTAAAAGCATACCAGAAAATGTCTATAACCAAAATCCCATCCTATAATAAAAGAGGTAATGGGACAGCTGTATGAAAATCCAAAGGAACACACCTCAGTCTGTTCGTTGTCACAAAGCACTACCTATTCCTGGTCTGCCTAGGACTACATTGAAAGGTCTGTCATCTACACAAGATATGAATCATTTGAGAAAATCCCGTGTAGGGGTGAGTATAAAAATAATATGTACAACACACAAAACCCACAAATAAATTCCACATGGGACTACTATAAGAGAATACTACAAAGAAATACCATAAAGGATAGTACAATCATCTCTACAAATGTATATGTCTTCAACACATATAACCAGAACAAATAGATATACTCATTCCAAGGTTGAATGATTAGAGTTATGCCGCAACCAATTACCATCCATGGGATTCCTTTTGAATAATTATCATTCTAAGATAACTCACTCTTTGAGTCATGATATCATCTGAGTCACTCATGAAGAGGAATAGATCATTTGGGCCCCGCCCAAAGAGAACACATTGGTCAGGGAAGACTATTATACACAGAGAGGGGATCATTCCAATACACACTAGGGAATATCACATCTCTATTCTGGGTCATCCATCAACCTAGAGTATCAATCATAAATAAAATGTGGAATACCCCAAACCCTACTGATGTGGCTTTCTAGATGGTGGACCAACTCCCTTTTCTAGATGGTTACATCGATTCCACGTAATATTAATAGTCGTGATGTAGGATCAGAATTCAGTCCCACATAGGGATACTATACTCAATCTATGAGTCGTCTTCCTAAGGGGATTATTATCTAGTGATGTGGATGTAATGACACACTGAACCCTTGAGGATATAACAAAATAAAATCTCTTGACCTATACTGTAACAAACTAGTAAAATAGGGATCCTCAAGTAAACTTTAGGAGAGTATACATCATGTCCCAAGGTGTACATGGATTTTCTAGCTATCCCATAGCTTTCCCGTGTGGAAGAACCTCACATGACATATAGGCTTTATATAAACAACATGTAGGGTGGGTACAAGGAATGTAGAGACACATGGTTATCTGTCTTTGTCACCTGGTGGTGTCCGTGTACAGGTCTGTGTATGATAATATGTTTCTGTGTCTAAGTACACAGTGTTCTATCTGGTCATGTACTACTGACCATGTCTATGTAATTCATTAGAGTTCATGATGAGTCATTCGGGGAGGGTCACAAACTGTTTGGTGCTTAACACTGACCTAACCCTTGCACTGCAACCAGGGGGCCCCACACACTATGTAATACTAAATTAAACACTATGTGGATCGTGATTTTCAAGAATCATCTTTCATCCTCTATGCATCCCAACAGATTCCCCACCTTTGATCTAGCAATCAATTCACCACGAAATTGATGATCCTAGGCCGTCCCGACCTTTCTATCACCGACCAATGCATCTCGTCATCAAATTTTCTCGCCAAACAGATCAAATCTCATTTCTTTTTCATGCACCAATTAATGTGAATGTTGGAATAATCCTTCATATGATTTTTTCCATCTCCATCAGATCACCTCCATCGTTCCCTAATGATCCCAGATCTATGATTTGGGATCATTGCACTATGAAATGGGTGTGAAACTAACAATTTATTGGGAATAGTAATGTCAAGGGTCAAACAACGAATGCCCATAACCAAAAATTAATTAGGAGTTAAAACACATATAAAATAAGGGGAATGAGCCTATATTGATGTTTTTTTTTCAAAGATTGATTCATTTCAATAGTATAATCAATGAAGAGATTAATAAATAATTCTCACCACCTTACCTAGTAATAAAACAATCCTCTAAGGCGATTGATATACAAACCAATCCGTTATTTTATTGATTTGAGATCATCATAGAAATTAATAATTGGGAATCAAAAAATTGAAACATACTCCCAACCTTTTTTCGGTTCCATTGCTGATGAATAAAAAAGCATAGTTGTCGTCGTTGGAAAGGTTTGTCTAATCCAAAGGGCGTAATTCAATAAATTCATTATCGTCTGCCAAAGGTTTCTCCAAAGGTTATTTCTCCATGCCTCTAGGGAAATACTAGGGTTTCGATTCTAAACCCTAATTTCTGAAAAAAACATAATAAAAATAAATTTGATGTTTCAAAATAATTTATTTATTAAATTATTTTATTTATGGTTACGGTTTTTATGAATTTTTCTACAAATGAATCATACTAAATAATGTTAAGGGGACCATAGGGAAATGACAAAATTTTGAGCTCAACGGTGCCCTCAAATTTTGAATACAATAGAACATTTATGATGTATTATACTTTTTCTGAAAGACCATGTGTGCATGCTACTAAAAAGATTAATATTTCTAAAACATCGGTTTGGGGCACACTGGAAATCAGAATCACACACCATCTTAGCGCCTGATCTTGAAATCAATCCATATAATATCTAAAACTAATACATGGAAAATATGAGATATAAAATTCTCCCCAACTTGGGGATTTACAACCCCGAAGGCAAAACAAGGCTCCTAAAATAGGTTAGGGCCTTGATCATGAATCTGAACCTCCCACTATCATATGATCTCATAGAAATTCTTCTACTACCACCAGACGCACACTAAAGGAATTTATCTTCCATAAAGGATCCTCTCATGTTGATCCTCAATCTTCACTAGGTACATGGTAAATTTAACTCTATCATTGATATCTCACTCACCCCTGTCGATGATGTCTGATGGGTCATGCACGTACCTCTTCATCATTTACAAAAGGAATAAATTCTATACTCACTGTCAATATGTATGTTGAACCAAATGATATGGATCATCACCATCTATTCATAATATCTGCAAAGGGACAATGAACCTTGGAGACAGCTTACCGCCCCGACCAAATCTCAGTAATTCCTGCCAAGGTGAAACCTGAAAGAACACATAGACTCCATCCTAGAACTATAAAGGCCACCATTTCTTGTCAGGATAAGACTTCTAACAGATCTATGAAATCTTCAACTGAACCTGTATGATCTGCACCTAATTTGTCGTAGTTTACAACAATTTTGGGACCATGAGTGCTAAATCTTCTGGGCCAGTCCAGTAGAGGGGTTACCTAGAGTGTCCCCCATACATGGACTCAAATGGAACCACACAAGTTGTGGAATGATAGTTGTAGTTGTATTCAAAAAAAATTGTGGTAGGTGATCATACCAAACACATCCAATGTCTAAAATGGAATATCACAACAAGTACACTAGAACAAAAATGGTTCACTCAGTTTGGTCATCCTTCTGCGGGTGTAATGTTATACTATAGTGTAAATGGGTCCCAAATGCCTTCTAAAATCTGTTCCATAATCGAGATGTAAGAGGGAATCATAATAAAAAATAATCAATAATGGAACTCTATAGAGTCAAATTATCTCATACATGTAGAGGTGTCTCAATATCTCTATAGAACTCTACTGTCAAATAGCTAAGAAGTAGGGTGACTTAGTGAGTAAGTTAATAATTACCCAGATGGAATCAAGTACACTAGAAAAACATGGAAAACCCATCATTAAATCCATAAATATCACATCCCACATCCATTCTAGAAAATTGAGGGGTAGAGTGAATCCCAATGGATCCTAGTGCTCAACCACCACTTACTGAAAAGTAAGGAATAATGAGACAAACTATACAACTCCATTCTTCATTCCTAGCCACAAAAAAGATATTGAAAGTCTTGGTACATGTTTTCCAGACCTAGATGTACTGCCCAATGGTATGTATGAAACTCCCTCAAAACCACCTCATACAACACCATTGATACTATTTTATGTCCTCCGAAAATAATGAAATTTTCCCCCCCATCCGAATATCCATCAAGAGTATGTGCTATGGAAATTTGAGGACATAAGGTCTCACAGTCGGTATCCCCAAGATGTGCCTCCCTTACTGCAAGAGTGGATGGGTGACAACCATCGACATGATGTAATTTTCTCTTCCTCCCTCTACAAAGGATAATTAAAATGAGGCCAACTACTATGAAAACTCATTTAGAAACTATGATGTGGATCTCCTTGTGAGATTATATGCCACAACATTCCCATTATTAGGAATATAGAAAATTTTAAAGTTATAGTACTAGAGGAACACTAGCCATTGACTATGTCTCAATATTATATCATTATAAGAGAATATAAACTTCATACTCTTGTGATTGGAGTAGAAAATAAACCTCTCTCCCATTAGGTAGTGTCACTGGATATTATATGAGAATTATACCACTGCTAACTCAAGATCAAGGGTTATGTTGTACTTATCACATAGTCTCAATTGACGTGAACCACATGAAATCACCACTTGCCTCTATATCAAGAAACAACCAAGATCGTTTCATAATGCATAATAGAACAGTATATTCTCGGTACCCTCTTATGAAATTCTCAAGACTGGAGAGCTAATCAATATCTGCCTCAACAGCTGAATACTCTCCTAGAACGTTTTTGTCAACATGAATGGATGTCCCATTCATTTCAATGATGTCAAAGATGATGCATTTTAGAAGAAGTTAGGTACAATCCTATGATAGTACCCTACAAAACAAAAGAAGCTCAACACCTATATTACACTCTTGTGTGGCTCCTACTATCAATGCCTCAATATTCTCTAGATCAAATGTAATGTTGGACTCTAAAATTAAATGTCCTAGAAAACTGAACTTTGGAATCCATAATTGACACTTCGAGAGTTTCACATAAATTTGGTGCTCTTGAAGTGTATCTAGGACCCTTACCAAGTGACTCTTCTGCTCCTCCTCAAACACCAATAACACTAGGATATCATCAATGAAGACAACCATAAATTAGTCTAATTTGGGATGAAAGATATAGTTCATGAGGCCGATGAATACTTCTGGGGAGTATGTCCTACAAAACAGAATCACCATGTACCCATAGTGGACATGATGACATCTGAAGACCATATTCTGTATATCCCTATCCCATATTTTTATCTGATGATAGCCACGTCTGAGGTCAATATTAGAGAACCACTACACACTCTTCAATTGAGAAAAGAGATCATTGATCCTCATTAGTGCATGATTATTCTTCATGGTCACCTGGATTAACTACCAAAAATCCTCACATAACCTCGATCTCTCATATTTTTTATTGGGAAACAAAATTGTGGCTACATATGTTGAAACACAGGTTCTCACAAAGGACTTCATCTATAATTCCTCCAACATTACCCTCAACACACAAAGCACTACAGGAGATATACAATATACAAGTGTAGATTTCAGTGTCATCCTAGGGTATAGAACAATCTAGATGCCTATATCCGTGTGAGGAGGTAAACCTCAAACATCCTTAGGAATGATGTTCTCACAATACAACACAACTACATGAAACTGGGGACACATATCATCGATTGTATTGAGGGTCAAGCTAGCCAGCTGATGAGTGTTTGGATTCACCCTCCTATGTGTGAGTTCTTCCTGAACTTCTTGTGTTTTCTTTTCACCAAAAAAAATATCTTGGTTCAATAAATTCAATCACACCACACTCTTCTTTTAAAATAGTCAATCTAAGCATGAAAAATGGATAAACATGCCATTCCATGAATGGGGTTTCAAGGCCTCGATGCCGCTACCAAGAGATCCCAATAGAAACACTTGCCTCCAAGAGTTCGGTCACACTTTCAAAACTAGGGTGTGGTCATTTAATCATCTCACGTAAGAGTCTCCATGGGTAAGGGTCGAGTCAATAGTTCAACCAAAATCACTGATTCCTCAAAAAGGATTATGGAAAGAAAGGAATGACTATAACCTATGTCTATCAAAAATACATCTAAGATGGAATAGACATAGATCATACCTCGAATAATCCATGGAGCCTCAGGGTCATAATCCTTTATTGCCTGTTATATAACTCATCCCTATCCACAAGCTCCCTCATCTTGGCTTGGACCACATGGGAGTGGTGGTGGTAATAGGTCAAACCTATCACCACCTCCTAGTACCCTACACGATCCTCTTCCATTTCCGCTTAACATTAGACCACCCTACTCCTATATCAATATCAACCTTGGGGGAATCTCGACCATCTACAGATCAGCTATATAACAGGTCGAGAAATCTCATGATAGATGTCCCATATCATTGTATGAGTAAAAGGAACTATCTTCTGACAGATTCAAGACTCCCTGAGAGCCCTTAACTGCCAAACCTAAGTCTTATGATCACTCCAGAAAGTGTCTGAATCACTTGGATCCTTATGACTAACATCGAGTCACTACTATCGAGGTCTCAACTATCAAGTTCTCAATCCTAGCACCCCTACAGGGTTTTTCTCCACTATAAAACTCTCCACTAGCAGGGGTTGCTAAAGTACCACCACAAAGGATGGAATGCTAAGGGATACTAGTGATTCCTTGATATCCCAGTGTAAGCCCTACTCGATTGTCCATGCCCTGAATAAATGGTCATGCCCCATATCCATGGAGTATTATGATGTATCATTAAACTTCATCAAATACTCTTCCACCATCCAATTTCACTACAGTATATGCAGAAGATATTTTATACACACCGATCATAAAATTATTGGATAGAAATCCTATCTGATGAGACAATCAATTTTGTTCCAAGAGAGAGCTATCTCAAAATGTTTCTGAGTCACTAAGATCAACCATTTCCCCACATATCCCAAAAGAAGTCTTACAGAAAGGACGCCCATATGATATCCAAGCTTCCTCAAAAGGTATAAAACATGGTTGAATGCATCTATCCAATCCTTATCCAACTGGGGTTCTAGATTAACCTGAAACCTTTGAGGTAACTACCTCTGGAACCAGTGAAAAAACTCAGCCTATGTGCATCCTCATCTGGTAGTGATTATAGTAGTTGTTGCTTGAAGGGTGGTGGTATAGATGGAAAACCACCCAGAGGTGTTATCTCTAGTAAAGACCCCTATACTGACAACTCGTCACTAGAAGGATCATACTCATTATCATGGGACGAAATCCTAGTTGGCCGTCTATGTGGATGAATCCATAGAAAAACAAAATATACCACAGTTAAAAGATTTTATATGGGGAACTGACTTAAGAAGGGCCTGGAAAACACAACCATTCAAATATGATGCATGTACCATTGTTTTCCCTGCAACCAGTGTTTTCATGTACCGATCAAAAATGCAGGTTCTCAAATTCATGGTGTATGGATACATCAGTCACTTCACCAACACTGGAATCCCTATCCAAAAATCCAAACTAAAAACACTTAACATTGTTTCCCCAAACCAATATCATAGACTCCTGGACCAAAAGTTGACCTAAACACATCGTTACCACTCCATCACCATCAATCCTAGTAGGAACCATGCCATGACTCCCGAATCCAATCTCCAACCTTACCATGGATGGTGACTTACACCGATTAGGTATATCACTAACATGGGAGGCATTGTGTTTGTGTCATTATGAACACAAACTTCTCGAAACCCACAATATGTTAAAATGTAAAGCGCACTAAGTAGAAAATGTATGCCAACCACTATATCCCACATCAAAAGTATAATAGTGAATGTACTGAAATTTTAATAGGAAAAATACATGCCTACTTTAAAGAGTCTATAAACACAAGTTAAAATTGGATGAAAAAAGGTGCTCGAACTGATGTTTGAAAAGCTACAGGAACACACCCTTGACTATATGGTCTCACAAATCATCCCTCGATCATGGTCTTCCTCAAACTCCAATGAAATTTCGATCATCTACACAAGTCATGACATGTCTGATCAAATCCGATATACAGTTGAGTATAACAATACTCTTCATGAGACCCCAAAACCATAGGAGAATACCAAAAATAAATGCAACAAGGGAGTACCAAAAATTAATACCACAAAGAAATATCAAAATGGAAATTATAGTCATATCTAAATAGGTATATGTCTAGAGTAAATATAACAAGAAAATATAGATATACTCAATCCCAGACACAAATTACAAAGGTAAGACACAATAAATTACTATCAACATGATTCTTCGCGAAGTAATATTGTTCAAGGATAACTCACTCCTTGAGTCCTGATATTATTAGAGACACTCATGAAGAGGTCTATCTCATTTGGGCCCTTCACAATGTGAAATTATTTTTTCATGGAAGATTATGATATATAGAGAGGTTATCCATCCCAAGAAAAGCAAGGTAATACCATGTACACAATCATGATCAACCCGTAACGTAGAGGATCCAACCCTAACACACTGTGGAATATCACTAACCCTATTGATATTTTCTTATATATGGAGGAACAATGACCTAATCTTAGTGGTTACGTTGATTCAACAAAAATCCACTAGTAGTGATAGAGGATTTTACACCAGTCCGACAAAGGGATACCATACACAATCTGGGAATCAGCTTCTAGCGGTGTTTATAATCTAGTGACATAGATGTAATGTTGTACTGAACCCTTGAGAAAATGACCAAGGGAACTCTCTCAGCATATATTGGACCACACTAGGTAAATAGTGAGCCTGAAGCACTTTTTATGGGGGTACACGGTGTGTCCTACTATCCCATTATGACATCCCATCTTTTTATAACATAACTTTTCATTACATTTTACAAAACCGAGGATCTTTAAGGTTTAGTGTCTTGGAAACCAGGAACTTAAAACAAGAAAACATAAATAATTCTTCTTTAACACTTGAAAGGATTCTTCGTATGTTAATCCTAGGTTCATTACTACATCTCATAACCTGGGGACATACATCAAAATAAAGGATGAGTAGAAGGACCAATAAGGGAAACAAGGGGAACATTTAACATGTGAACTTGAGATACATCTACAATGTCATGAAAAAGAACATTAAGGCATGAGAAAGAAATCATGAGGCATATCAAAATAAAAATAACTTATTTCATAACTTGAAGATGTGGCTAAAACATTTAATATTGAAAATCATTTCTGTTTCACCAAGGTTCATCCCCAAGGTGTCATTAAAAATTACCAAGGTTATTCACCAAGGCGTCATTAAAAATGGTCATCTCTAGTGATTAATTCTTACCCAATGCATTGGAGCGCTATCAGGGCACACCCTTAAATTTTCCTTTATTATCATGTGAGACACATATATCATCATCAATAATTTTAAAAACTCATATAGAATAAAAGAAATGGGTTTCATTTCATAATCATAACGTTTTAAAAACTTCTTTAAAGACATGATCTTTATGTCACTTTAAACCCACGGAAAGGGAAAGCGGGTCTCATGTACGTAAATCCTCAAATTTAAAATTGTAAACTTTGGTATATATGTGAATTCCCCTTTAGAAGAAATATCTTTGAGTATTCAGTTAATAACATAAATGAATTTGAGTATAATAGAGAGACATTTTGAGACGGAAATTTTTCAGCATAACTGCTATGTTTCGGGGTTTTAGAAAACATTGAAAAGAGAGGGGAAATGGGTCAGCCACTCATAAATGATCCATAAAATATTATAGGGACAATATATAAAGGTTATAAGAACATGGTAATGAAATTTTAAATACATACCATATGAAATAAAAAACATGGAAGGATGACAAAAATAATATTTCTCTTAATAAAATTCGGCAGCCTAACAGCATAACTTAAACATCAACAAAAATGAATTGACGAGATCAAATAGGGTCTCTAATATATGAACATAAAATATAATTATAATAGATATAGAGATCATACCCCAAAATAATAAAAAGGAACTCTAAAGACTTGACATGAATGTAGAACATTGAAAAATGAGAAAGGTGAAGGATTCCCTTAAAAATTCGGCAGCCTAACGGCGTCACTTGAACATCAAAAAAATGAATTGATGAGATCAAATAGGGTATCTCATCATATGAACATAAATCATCAGTATGATATATATAGGGATCATACACCAACATAATAAAAAGTAACTTGAAAAACTTGACAAGAAAATAGAACATGAAAATGAGAAGGGTGAAGGAATCCCTTAAAAATTCGGCAGCCTAACGATGCCACTTAAAAATTCATAAATCGAAATGATGAGAGTAAGAGGGGATCTCTCATCATATGAACATGAAAAGGGAATAAAGAGGAATATAAAATAACAACCTCCAACATAAAAACATAGAGAATAAATGAAATTACTTAAAAGAGATTATTTGAAAAGAAAGGGAGTGGTTGGATCCCATACCTTAAAATGTAACTCTTAAAACTCAAAGGTTGGGACCTTGAGGGATTGGGTGTACCTTGGGAGAATTCTTTGGGAGGTAATGAGATTAGATCACTATTGGGAAGAGTTGGGAGTGAAAAATAAAGGAGGAAAGGGTGGGTATTTATAGGGATAGGGAGGTGATACTTTAATATTTCTAAGGGACACCTCACAAGTGGGTTTCTCAAAACCATGGGCTCTCCCAGGGTATTTCCCATAAAGATAGGCCACATGAGTCCCCCCATTAAATAACTCATCACCTTTTGTTGTTCAACCCTTAAAATATCTCTTGAAATCATCATGACACAATTATGATGTCATTAAACATACCGAAACCCTAAAACTGTATTTTTTACTATTCACTGAAAATTCAACTTCCTCAGAAAAATACCAAAATTTCACTTTCACCAAATATCAATGCTCTGATTTCAAAAATGAACTCCATTTTATAAAAATAATTTTCTAAATATTTGTAATTTAATTTTTAAATAAATACACTCTTCACCGAAAATTCATTTTTTTTAGAAAAATCCCCAAAAATTACCTTAACATAATAGCAATTCTCTCAGTTCAAAAATTAAATCCATTTTATAAAAATAATTTTCTAAATTTTTTTAATTTAATTTTTAATTTAAAATACTTTTCATCCGAAAAAACTAATACTTGAATAAAATTTTTTGAAAAAGTTATTTACCTATTTTATTAAATCACATTACGTAATCAAGGTGCCTAGAATATATTAATACTTTATTTAAGTGAGATTACTAATCCATTTGGTCACATTACTAATCCTAAGCATAAGAATCACTATTCATAATTTACTATTCATCAAAAATTATGTTTATCTTATTAGATTTTGAATTTCGTACTGAAAATAATTGTAGAAGAACATTTTTTGAAAATAATTACAAATTTTTAATTATTTAAGGTTTAAATAAATTTTTTTAAAATATTCTTCTTCTAAAATTCATTAAAAATATGCATAATATATTTATCCTGACATATGAAAATTCACAAACTTAACCATAATAAGAGAACATAATTTTATTTATAACAAAGGATTACACAACGTAGCTATTGTTTCCTTACATAGCCTCTTATAACCCCAGCATAGGACATCAGTGTAAGGTGTGCTAAGGTGAGAGAATCTGAGGGCGGGTTGACCAACATCGCACCAGTAGTAATTTATATCAGTTTGAACTTCTCACGAAGGATATTCCCTTCTAGTTTCACACGATGAAGTTCGGCTTGGGTTTGGTCAAGAGCAAATCCCATTGTTGCTACCTCCTTCCCAAGTTCTGTTAGATGGGATTCTATCGGTCTAAGACTACTGGATAAGTCCATCGAATCTTCTTTATATATTAATTAACCAATATCACTTGTATTTAGAGACAATAGTCACAACATTCAGGTTCCAACGGTCATCCTGACTAATGGTCATATAATAGTCAAAACCCAACAGTATCATTTTAATTATACTCATGTTATCAAATGAAACAATTTTGTTGAGTATAAAAATAACACACAAAATTAGGAAACAAGATTTATTCAAAATTTCAGGTCGTTACAATCTTCCCCCTTAAGAAATTGTGTCCTCGCAATTTTTAAAATCGGGATTGGAAATTTCATTTAAAGTCCCACGCTGGAAAAAGAGTCAGTAACACTATTACATTAAAAAAATAAATGGAAGTAAAAAAGGTCACCCGAGTTAACCCATACTAGGATTCCATGTAGGAAAACATGGACATGGAGGAGAAAACAAAGGGTCATGTTCTAAGGGAGAGTGATAGAAAACATGATTAGGAAAAAGTTAACAACAAGAAAATCACAAACTTGTGATGGGTTAAATGGTATTTTATTTCCCATTAAGAAATATTAACATAAAACGTTTTTGTTTTATGTTCCTTTTCATAGTTTTGAGGAATTCATTTACAACATAGAATAAAACACAGGTAAATATACCTACATTCAAGTATAGTTTCATCCTTTAATAAGTTTCTACCAAGAATAAACTTTTCTCCAAATGATGAGCATTCAAAACTACTTGGTCTCATCAAAGCACAAGAATCATCTTCTATAGAATCACATAATCCCCAAATGATTAACTATATATTTCTTCTATCTTTAGACATTATCCCAAAAACAGAAAGGGTAAGATAAAACAACTCTTCAAAAAGAAAGAATCTCATAGGAAGGGAAAATTCTTTAAATCTTCAAAATTCCTCGGTACTACCCAAAGTTCATCATAGACCTTTCAATAAATAAATGTCCATAAAATTCCTCAAAACAAACCAAAATAAGATTGAAAACCAAATAAAAGAAGGATTTGATAACATAGTCTTCCAAGATAAACATTATCATTCATCTCCAAACAATATCAACCACTCCTAACATCTTATAATAAAAGTAGCTAACCAAAACATATTTTCCCCATGATAGGTTAATCATTTCCATATGTAACCTAAATTACTATAAGTCCACCTTAAATTCATCTATTTTTTGAAATATAATTCAACCTTTACTCCTCAATGAAAATACCATAGTAATCTATTTACCTCGATCAAATAGGGTTCCCATAATAGTGAACGTATTCCAAAATAATAATAATATTTTAATCCCCTAATCATCTTTTTTTAAAAAGAACAGCTTCACAACATCAACATTTGGTACATAACAATAAATTTTTTCCATAATGATATAAAACCATCTTAGGTAGTGAATCGATGTTCTTAGAAAACATTAAATATATTCTCATGGAGCACGAACTAAAATACAACATGACATAGACAATTATTGAGAAGAAGTTGAATGTACTTTAGTCATCATGATCCATCTCAGCATAGGGCTTGCATTGTTCCCTTGTCCTTGAAGATTGTTGATGCTCACCATTCTTCTCATCCCTTGAAAGAGAGAATTGCCTTGGATAATGTCCATCTTCTCCACATTTAGGACATTGAATAGTATAAGGTACATTAGATTGAACCTTATCTATATTCGTCACATTATCCATTTTTTAAAGAAATTGGCTACTTTATGCCCTATCTTCCCACACTTATATCATCTCCTAGTTCATTTGTGACGTTCTCCTTGGGGCATCTTCCAAAAGTTTTTGCAAAAATGATATTGGGTCTTCTTTCCCTTATCAACTTTATCATATGAATATCATTGAGACTTTGTCTTCTTCTTCCTTGATGAATTTGGGCATTCAACTAGGTGCCAATTATTAATTGTGATTTTTGATAGATGATTTGTTATAATCACAATATGTTCATCTTGATATCTCATCATCTCTATCACATTAAGAGGGAAATCGTCACATTTCCTATCACATTGGTTGTTGGGACATGCTCTTCCATTTCCCACCATTAACTAAGAAAAGAACGTATAATTAGGGGGCTTAAATACATAGCCAACAATCATTAAAAGAATATTTTAAGCATAGAAGGAAAAACTTGTTGAAGGAAAGTATACCCTAAGTTGTGATCCCCTAGGTTCCAATATAGGTTATCCATGATCATATATTCTTATGTGAATCTTTATTTTATTTTATCTTTGTTCCTTTAATAATGGTTCATACTAAGCTTATGAATTTACCAAAGCATATCCCTCGGGAGTGTCTTAACCAAGAGTGCAGTAAGGCCCGTTGTCGTGTACCAATTCATGTTCGAGTCTCGCTCAAAGCGGTGATTTCAGGTTTTACCCCTATGTTCATTTGTTCCAGATCCGCCTCAACCTGCTCGTATCCAGAGAGGGATGTATTTTCTAGGAAATATCATACTCAATACTCATCAAAATGCCAGGAAGATTTATTATATTAAAATTTTTCTATAGGGTTATTCATAGAGTTTTCATATCCTAATTTCCACAAATAACTAAACCATCCTTTGATACCAACTATGACATCCCTCCATTTTATAACATAACTTTTCATTACATTTTACAAAAACGAAGATCTTTAAGGTTTAGTGTCTTGGAAACCAGGAACATAAAACAAGAAAACATACAACATTCTTCTTAAACACTTGAAAGGCTTCTCCTTATGTTCATCATAGGTTCATTACTGCGTCTCATAACCTGCGGACATATATCAAAAGAAATGGTGAGCAGAAGGCCATGTAAGGGAAACAAGGGGAACATTTAACATGTGAACTTGAGATACATCTACAATGTCAGGAAAAAGAACATTAAGGAAGGAGAAAGAAATCATGAGGCATATCATAATAAAAATAACTTATTTCATTACTTGAAGATGTGGATATAACATTCAATATTGACAATCATTTCTATTTCCCCAAGGTCCATCCCCAAGGTGTCATTAAAAATTACCAAGGTTATTCACTAAGGCATCGATAAAAATGTTCATCTCTAGAGATTAAGTCTTTACCCAATGCATTAGAGTGCTATCAGGGCTCACCCTTAACTTTTACTTTATTATCATGCGAGCCACATATATCATCATAAATAATTTCATAAAAACTCATATATCATAAAAGAAAGGGGTTTAATTTCATAATCATAACGTTTTAAAAACTGCTTTAAAGACATGATTTTTATGTCACTTTAAACCCACAGAAAGGGAAATCAGGTCACATGTATGTAAATACCCGAATTTAAAATAGTACATTTTGGTATATATGTGAATAACTCTTTAGAAGAAAGACCATTGAGTATTCACTTAATAAAATAAATGAATTTTAGGATACAAGAGGGACATTTTGAGACGGAAATTCTGCTGCATAACGGTTATGTTTCAGGGTTTTAGAAAACATTGAAAAGAGAGGGGACATGGGTCACCAACTAATAAATGATCCAAAAAACAATAGAGGTAAAATATATAAAGGGTTTAAGAACATGGTAATGAAATTTGAAAGACATACCATATGAAATGAAAACATGGATGGAAGACAAAAATAAGATTTCTCTTATTAAAATTCGGCAGTCTAACGGCATCACTCAAACTTTAACAAAAATGAATTGACGAGATCAAATAGGGTCTATCATCATATGATAATAAAATATCTTTATTATAGATATAGAGATCATACCCCAACATAATAAAAAGGAACTTGAAATACTTGACATGAATGTAGAACTTTGAAAAATGAGAAAGGAGAAAGAATCCCCTAAAAATTCGATAGCCTAAAGGCGTCACTTAAACATAAAAAAAAAATGAATTGACGAGATCAAATAGGGTCTCTCATCATATGAAAATGAAAGATCAGTATGATATATATATAAATATCATACCCAAAAATGATAAAAATGAACTTTAAAGACTTGACAAAAAAATAGAACTTGAAAATGATAAGGGTAAAGGAATCCCTTAAAAATTCGGCAGCCTAACAACACCACTTAAACATTCATAAAAAGAAATGATAATACTAAGAGGGGATCTCTCATAAAATGTAAATTAAAAGGAAAGTAAGAGGAATATAAAATAACATCCTCCAACATAAGAATATGGAGCATTAAAGAAATGACTTAAAAGAGATTATTTGAAAAGAAAGAGAGAGGTTGGATCCCATACCTTAAAATGTAACTCTTAATACTCAAAGTTTTCAACCTTGAGGGCTTTGGGGAACCTTGGGAGGACTATTTGGGAGGTAATGATACTAGATAATCGTTGGGAAGAGTTAGGAGTGAAAAATAAAGGAGGAAAGGGTGGGTATTTATAGGGATGGGGAGGTGATACTTTAATAATTTCCAGGGACACCTCACAAGTGGTTTTCTCAAAACCATGGGCTCTCCCATGGTATTTCCCATGGAGTTATGCCACATGGGGCCCCCATACAATAATTCATCACCTTTGGTCAGCCAAACCTTAAAATATCTCATGACATCATCATGACACAGTTATGATGTCATTAAACATACTGAAACCCTAAAACTGTATTTTTACTTTTCACTGAAAATTCAACTTTCTCAGAAAAATCCCAAAATTTCACCTTAACCAAATATAAATGCTATAATTTCAAAAATGAAATCCATTTTATAAAAATAATTTTCTGAATAATTTTAATTTAATTTTTAAATGAATACACTATTCACCAAAAATTCATTTTTTTCAGAAAAATCCCAAAAAATTACCTTAACATAATATCGATGCTTTGTGTTCAAAAATGAAATCCATTTAATAAAAATAATTGTCTAAATATTTTTAATTTAATTTTTAATTAAAAAACACTATTCACCCGAAAAAACTAATACTTGACTAATAATTTCTGAAACAGTTATTTACCTATTTTATTGAATCACATTACATAATCAAGGTGGCTAGAATATATTAATACATTCTTTAAATGAGATTACTAATCCATTTGGTCACATTACTAATCTTAAGCATAAAATCACTATTCATAATTTACTATTCATCAAAAATTAAGTTAATCTTATTAGATTCTAAATTTCCTAATGAACATAATTGTAGAAGACATTTTTTTGAAAATAATTACACATTTTTTATTATTTAAGGTTTACATAAGAATTTTTAAAATATCCTTTTTCTAAAATTCATCAAAAATATTCGTAATATATTTATTCGGACATTTGAAAATTCACAAACTTCACCATAAGAAGAGAACACAATTTTATTTATAACAAAGGATTGCACAACATAGATATGGTTTCCTTACATAGCCCCTTATAACCCCAGAATATGACCTAAGTGTAAGGTGTTCTAAGGTGAGAGAATCTTAGGGCGGCTCGACCCACATTGCACGAGTTGTAATTTCTATCAGTTTGAACTTCTCGCAAAGGCGATTTCGTTCGAACTTCACACGATGAAGTTCTTTTTGGGTTTGGTCCATAACAAAGCCCAATGGTTCTACCTCCTTCCCAAGTTCTGTTAGATGGGATTCTATCGGTCCAAGACTACTGGATGAGGCCATCAAATCTTCTTTCTATATTAATTAACCATGATCACTTATATTTAGGGACAATAGTCACAACATTCAGTTTCCAATGGTCATACTGACTAACGTTTATATAATAGTCAAAACCCAATAGTATCATTTTAATTATACTCATGTTATCAAATGAAACAGTTTTGTTGAGTATAAAAATAACACACAAAATTAGGAAACATGATTTATTCAAAATTTCGGGTCATTACACCCATGTCTTTCTTACGTGATTGAAACTCACACATCATATATTATCCATATACATAACGTGTATTATGGGTACACAGTGTGTAGAGACACACGATTCTATGCCTGTGTCTCATGGTCGTGTCCATGTACTTGTCTATGTATGCCATCCCGTATTTGTGTCTAAGTACACAACCTGCCATATGTCCTTGTACTATTACCATTGTCTCTGTAATTTTCTAGATCACATGCTAGGTAATCCGGGGAGGGTCACATGGAATGCAGACCTTAACTCCTGCCAAACCCTAGCTTCATAGCCTGGGGGCCCACAGGCCATGTAATCCCAGATTACATACCGTGTGGATCACGATTTTCCAGAATATCCATTCTTCATCCAAGAATCCCGGATGGAGGTATATATTTGATCTAGTGATCAATTCTATAATGAAATATAATATCCAAGGCCATACCTACTTTACTGTCACCAAACAACTTGTATCATCATCACATTTACTTGTAAAATTGATCAAATCATTATTCTTATTTGATCACCAAGGAACATTAAATCAAGAATAATCCATCATCTAATTCACTCTGTCTTCATGGTTTCACCTCAACTATGTCATCCTAATCCTAGATTTATGATGTTGGGTCATCTCATCAAGAAACAGGTGTGCAATGATCAATTTATCAGGAATCGTCGAGTCACTAGCCAAATTAAGAATGCTTGTGAAGAAGGATGAATCGAGGGAGAAATAAATATAAATAAATAATATGAACAAACCATGATAAATTTTCACATCGATGTCGATTTTTTCGTAAGAGAATCAATGAAGAGGATTAGACATAATTCTCTCCACCTTAATCTGTAATAAACCCATACCACAAGGCGATCAATCCATAAAATAATCTATTTGATGATTGATTTATGATCACAGAGGAAATTAAAATGGGGAATCAAAATATATAAACATATTTTATACCTTGATCCAGTTTGATCGCTGATGAATAATGAAACATCTTTATCATCATTGGTAGGATTTTTCATATCCGAGGGGAGTTGTTCGATTGATCCATCGTCCTCCGCCAATGGTTTCTCCAGATATTCTTACTCCTTAGCTCCAAAAAAACTCTAGGGTTATGATGAACACATAATTTTTTTTAAAAAGTATTAATAAAAATAAATTCAGTGTGTCAAAATAATTTCTTTATGAATTTTTTTTACTAATACGTCCTCTATGACTTCTTCTATTAAGGACCCGTGCACACTAAAATTAATTTGTTCCTAGGGTACATCCACCATTCTAATCCAAACGATGACCTCATATTTATGATACAGGAACTCGTGTAATATTTTTTCCACTTTTTAAGAAAAATTACGTATGCATTCTATTAAAAATAATAAAAAATTTATGAAAAATCCGGGAACACTAGGCCTCAGAATCACATGCCATATCAAATCCTATTCTTGAAATAAATCCATATAATATCTAAAAATAATACATCGGTAAACCAAGATGTTACCAAAACAATATCTAATGTATTGGAGGGATATATATGTCATATACCACCCTTAATATTCATGTCATGTACATTCAATTTTTTTCAACATTGGTCAAACAACATAAGACCATCTTTCAAGACATAGGTAAATATTCCATGGAGGATTCATCCACAATGGAATCATTTCAAAATTGGAATTGAACAAATATAATACAATTATTCACACATATACAAAGAGATAAATCAGGTTTCTGATATGATTTAAAAAGTGGAAGTTCTTGTGGTATGATCGAGATGATTATTGAGGCACCCCATTAATTTCTCAATTTATATTGATTTTTATATTATGGGGTCTTGTACAACTTCCTTTGTAAATCTCTCTTATAACTTTTTCCATTTACTTTTACTTAATTTTCTCTAGGACTAGATACATTTAAAATTATTTTATTTTATTTAATGTCTATAATGTGTGGGATATATAATCTTTAATTATTAGAAAATAAATTGGACAATAAAAATATCATAATAAACAAATGAAATCAAAATCAACTAGGAATCAAAACGCTATATACAAATGTTGTACTTTAACGAAGAGGAAGAGAAAGAGAATCTATTACATGAGGGGTTGATTTAAAATTTTTTGGCGGAGATTCTTAATGGAATGGAAATACAATAGGATGAATATAAAGAGGGATAGGGAGAGGAACATTATGCTATAGGGATTCGGTGTGGTGATTAACGAGATATTGTTTGGGTATTTATAGCTTAGGGGGGGAGGGGGAATTATTTATTGGGATCTAAATATTTTGATTTGGAATCTATGTAATAGAATAATAAAAACTATAAAGCATTATATGGTGTATTCCAACGGTTTTTAACAAAGTGGAGCAGTTTCTAGTAGTTTATTTTGTTACGAATATAAATCAATAAAATAATACCATTCATGATGTGGAAGTGAGTCATGTTCATAATGAAATGTATTGAAACACATAAAATATAATCAATATTTTTAAGAATTTCTTATAGGATTGAAAAACCAATATTAGTACCTAAAAATAATTTTTAAAGGAAAACCATATTTATTCAATGATTCATTTCATAGTATAAATTATATCACTTTTTGGCTATTATTACATCATAAAACATACAATATATTTAAAACTTATTTAATTTTTATCTAAAAATTTATATGTCTAAATTTTTTTTAAAACAATTCACCCCCTAATAATTTTTATATGATGATTTAAATAATAATATTTATTTTACCATAATAATTTTCTAATTATAAAAATTTTCATTTTTAAATAGAAACCTAATCATATTTAAATTTACTTCTTTTTAAGATACATACGACATTATTTCCTTTAAAAATCATGGGAATTTATTAAATATTATTATCAATTATTTTTAAATAAATTTTATTTAATAATAATATTTCATGATAATAATTAATATTTGAAAATTCTTTGATTTCTCAAAAATATTATATTAATATAAATTATATTTTTACCAAAAATATAATTTTTTTTTCTTTATAAAAATATCTAATTTTTATTAAAAACAATATATAAGAATGAATATATCAATTAATAACAAAAATTAACAATATAATAATTATTATATTTGCAAAATAAAAATATGCAAATTTATACTATTTTTGTCTGAATAAGTTACTCATTTTTATAACAATATATACTCTATAGGTGTGGTGTGTGACGGTAGTATGATATTAGGGTGGTATTACTAACATGGTTGGGGCGGTGATATCACTAATCTTGAAATTCTCCAAATATGGTATTTATTGAGTTTCATTTATTGAATCTTGACTTGGTGGAGGTCAATTTAAAATCATAGTTATTCAATCTCCCACATACGCTTCAAAAATTGGACTTTATATGGTGTTATTCTTCTAGTTGATGCCATCACTTCTTCCTTCATTATAAATTAGATATTATTATAAACCATAATATATAATACTATTAATGGTTATTCGAAAATCATCATGTTAAATATATTTTTGATTATTTATGGTATTTTAAGATTGATAGACAAATTATGGATATATTTTTTAATGGTCCAAAGTAACAATTGAATCACATGTCACATGTTTTATATAACTACATTTCATAGGAATCTATATATTTAATAAAAAGTGAAATTAATTTTTAAAATTATATTTTGTTAAATGATGGTTTGAGAAGATCTAGAATTGGATATCTTGAATGTGATATGGTTGGAGAATTTGAAGACAAGTTAATAAAAAATAAGTGAAAATAAACAATCATTTGATGAGTTGTTGATGTTGAATAGATGTGATTCTAGAAGATTAAATACAAAAGAAAATGAAAATTCATACAATATATTGATGAATAACAAATTAAGATACAATACCAGAAGATGAGTCATAGATGCAGGTTGTGGTGTTTCTAGAAGTTCAAGTACAAAGAAAAAACATTACTACATACAGGATGAATTCAATTCATGAAAGAGTTTAGATAAATGTGATATGATGATTTAGTGTACATAAATTTGTTGGTACTGAGGTTTTGAAGCGCATAATGGAGTATATGACTTCTGTGATCAAATATTGATAATGTTATAGATATGAAAATATTAATATCATCGGATGTTAATCTATTAAAAGATAATAAATGTATACTATAATTAACAAAGTTAAAATCATTATGTGATACACATTATATTTTCTATATATGGAATATATTTTCATAATCAAACTGAAGAAAATAAATAATCCAAAAACATTATGTATGGTTTCCTCAAACTAATGTATAAGATGTTCTCTAAGGTGGATCCAAAATTATAGAAAAGGGAAATATGATACACGATATGTAAGTTATATTTTTGAATCATAGATAATATATTTGATATGACCCATGATGAAAGATTTAATAGTAAAAAAAATCATGATATATAAGATATAAAATTATATTTAACATATTTATAATAATTCACAAAAAAATGTAGAAAATGTAAAATACTTATGTGATATGTGAGAGTCTTTACAAGAATAGGTCTGAAAAATGAACAAAAAATAGGGATACATAAGGACAACTAGTTAGAGGAAACAAATTAAAGGGAAAAACATTCATGATACATAAGATCAATAAGATGTATATATTTGGAAAACTCAAAAACATTAAATTATAGACAAGAGTAAAAATGTTTCATATGAAATTTGGGAAAATGTGGGACACTATAAATGATATATAGGAGTAATAATTTCATACAGAATGGTTATCAGTTATAAAAATGGTAGGATTATGAAGATAAATTTATTTCATTATTTAATATTACGTAACTATAAGATATCACAACATTATGACTAAACTATGATTCAATCCATGATTAAACGGGTAGAATAGATAGGATAATTTATATTGAAGTTGGAGTTTTAATGAGGGTTTCCAGAGTTTGAATATGTATTAATCTATAATGATATTCCAATATGCAGATATGCATGCCAACATGGATTAAATGACTATTGTTTTCATGTTGGTTTTTTTGATGGAAGACCCCAAGTATCATTAAATATTTAATGAATATAACATTAAATTGGATTTAATGAGAGTAATGAGTTGGAATATATTATTGGAAAATATAAATTTGAAGACCAAATTGTTTATATTTAATGTGTTTTTGATATTTAAATATAAAAACTCTCTTTAGTTGACTCTATTTATAAAAAGATTACTAAAAAGAGATATATGTGTTGAGACTAGAATAATATGATACTATATTCTTATAGAATATTCTTTATATCAAAGATAGAGAAAATGATAGTATTCTTGATAGAAAATCATGTGCATCGAGGAATATGAATATGAAGATGAAGTAGGTGTTAAGATTTGTCTTAGGTGTCACTTTTTCATAGAATACAACGAAGAATTAGAAGAAGAGAATAGTTAAGAGATATACTGACATACACCATTAATGATCATCACCATAATTGAAAATTTTTAATATTGCTGCGATAATGTGACCAAAGATCATATAATTTTCAAATAAGGGTTAGTTGAATATGTTATACATACCAACTTAAGAATTATTGCTGGCCATTTAGTCCCTTGAAGATACTGATGTGTATGAAACTAGAATAGAATATCTATATGGGTGTGGAAACTATTCTTGAGGAAAAATATATCATAATAGATACGGTCACATTTCAAGTAAGATGAATATCATATTAATTAATATGTTAAGAGGACCCATTGAACACTTATAAGAGCTTGTATATGGAAATAGTCTAGATTATGTAAACCTGTCAGGAAAAAATTATAATTTTTAAGAAATAACATATTATATTCATTTATATAATATATTTGATATATTCATATATAAATTGACCAAAACACAACAAGGATCAGATACCCACGTTTGGATTTAACACTATAAAAATCATTTCTGTTATGATTTATTTCTTTTTTATCATCCATGCAGTGTTAATGAACTAAGGGAATTCATAAGTATATCTATATATATATATATATCTTAATCAGTAATGGAGGTTATAGTATTGATAGAGGATTTTAATCATGTAATATATTTTAGTATAATCGTGTCACCGATTAACCACATATCTCATAGTGAATGCACAATTTTACAGGGGTATTTAATGTGATTTTATATATAATAGAACTTCCCACTTATTAGATATATTTTTTCTAGTTTTTTATATGTCTGACATGAAGTGTATATTTTAATAATTTTTTATATTTCTTCAGCTAGAGAAAACTATTTTTATTAAATAAACCTATAGTTTTCATAAATATATGTTATAACTTCTTATATGATTATCCATTATGTAGCCTAATGATTCAGGCTAGAATCATATATGTCTACTAAATTTGGAAACGTTTTAAATAAACAACATGATAAAATGAGTTATATATAATTTCACATTTCATTATTTACATTTTTCACTCTTATTATAAAAATTAGACTTAATAATTTTCTTTATATCATGAGGAAGGGAAACATAATAATGGGTGAGCTCAGATGCTTGATAAGGGTAAACAAGGGAGATTTCAGTGATCACTTAAGGATAATATGTGGCAAAGGGAATAAAAACATGAGATTAAGATTCTAAAAAATTACCATTATTTCAAAAATCACAATATTGAGTCATGACATAAATCATGGAAGTTTATCTTATATTATTTATAAAATAATCAATGAGAATGAGTCATGAGAGTATATCATTTGAAAAAGACATATTTTTTTGGTATAAAAATATGTAAAGAAAATAACTACCTTAGTTTTCATGTATCTCATTCAAGAAAATCATAATGGATTAGGTTCACTCCCCAAAACATTATATTCTTATTAAAGGACCATTCCTAATATTATCATAGTGGACAGAATACCTTATGGATGTGGGTTAACTCTCCATTCCAATCCTGTTTATATCATGAGGTATCCATATTTACCAAATACATTGGAGGTATATATAATTTCGGGCCCTCTAATAACTTAATTATAATCATATAGTTTTGAAATAAACTATCATAAAACTTTTATCATACCATAAAGCATGAAAAAGAAATGGTTTCATAAATATATCATCATGGAATAAACCATGGAAAAAAGAATGGGTCCTATCAAAACATCACCAATAAATCGTAGCATAACCCATGGAAATGGAATGGGTTTAATAAAAATATAGTTATTATAATCATAAACCACCCAGATAAATAATAAGTATGGTTTAATAGGATTATATCCCTATTAAATATTAGGTAACATCAAATGAGTCAATCTGATATTAAAAAGAACATTAAATGAACACATAGAACATTTTAGGAGGAAAATACCCTTTACAATTCATACTAAATTATATAAAAGATAAACATTTACCTAATATTTAATTAAATGTATATTTAGGAAATGACATATGAAACATTAAAAATTGAGGTGGAAGCCTCATTTTTTCCCTGGAAGGGGCCACAATACAAATAAAAGTAGGAAACATCCAACACAAGGATGTACTTTGCGAGACTCAAACACGAGACCACACTGAGACCCACAGGGGAAACTACCACTCAGCTATAACCTGTGAGAAAAGGACCTATGAAGCTTTTACATGATTATTAAAATCAATTCATGTTCATTTTGGGGGGAAATTTCATTCATGTAGTGTAATTTGAATGAAAACTTTTATTTCATACTTTTTTAAAAAAAGAACAAAAGGTAATTAATTTGTTAAATGGGAAAAAGATTTATTTTAGAAAATATTTTATAATTAAATAATGGAATAAAAATAAATTAAAAAAATACAATAATGTTAATAAAAATATTAAATACATTTTTCGAAATCATGGATAAGGAAGAAAAAGTATATTTGGTCGAAGAGACAAATAAGGTTGGTTTTCCTTAAAATATATGTTTCGGTATCTTGAGTTCTTAAAAAGAGGAGAATTAAAAGAAATACTAAAATATGAATAAATATAAATAGGAGAATAAATTTAATGTGTTTCTTGAGGGGTAGACCATAATATTTAATAATTAGAACTTAATAAAAAAACAACCCTGATAAAAAATGAAATTATAACATAAAACCACGACCTCAACTAGTAAATTTTTTCATACATGTTCAAAAATAATATAAGATAAATATAGATTTATGAAAAAATTATTATAGAAAAAAATAATATATATATATATATATATTATACCACATATTATTTATTAATATCATTAACAACATATTTTTTAACAATTCTACTTTAAAATAACTATTATGGGTGATAACTACTCTGTTTTTCATACATGTTTAGGTTTGGTGGTCCCAATCATTATTATTTTATAATATTTACAACATATATAGAATTTTAAATATATATATTCATTATATACATAAATATATTTATAATCATCCATAAACTAAATAGATATAAAATTTAATTACATCATTCATGGAGATGATAGACTATAAGTACGCATGAACGTAATTTCTATTTTTCGATGGATGGAATAAAAGAAAGGTAAATAATAATTTACTTTTCTAGAAAAATTGTAATATATTAAATATAATATAATTTTTTTAAATTCGTCATTATAACCCTAAATTGGTGATGAAAATTGAATTACACAGCTACGTGGAGATAGTTAGTTGTAAATACACATTAAGAAAGGTTTTTATTTCTATAAGTTATAAATAAGGTATAAAATGGTTGTTATGTCCTTATATTAGTAATTAATTATATTAAATAAATATAATTAACTATCATGGAATTGATACCACGTATTTATAAGAGTTTGAGGGAGAAATGAAATTTAAAATGCTTGATTAAGAGTGATACATATTTGTTCAGAACAATTTTTAAATAAAAAATTAATACTAGAAGGGATAATCTTTTAGAAATAATAGATTCTATAGGATATTGGTAAGGAATATATTAATCTATTATTTTAGTTTTTGTATGATTTATAAGGCTAAACATGTGTGGGGAATATTGGAGAATAGGTTCCCATTTATATGTCTCAGGAGGGGAACTCTTGGAATTACAAAAACGATTAATATTAGAATGATTCATTCCCAATAAATATTCTTTTAAATGGAAAAATATTTGAATAAAAAGAGTATAATTCATAAATTTCACCAAAAAGTAAAAATTATAATGTTATGTGTCCAATTTTAAACATTATGTTTTATTTAAATACAAGGTTAATTAATATTAATCTAAACTGTGGTAAGAAATTTTTCAACATTACAGGTTTATAATTTTAATGTTATAGTAAAAATTGGATCATAAATGGAAAATATATAAATTTTTAGACAAATAATAAGCGACTTGGACCTCTTTCATGTATTTATGATTTCTAAAAAATTTAATGAAATATTATTTTCATAAACTTCAGTTATTTCATCTTAACACAATTTATTTAATTTTACATTTAGGTTATCAAAAGAACAATTTAATTCAAAAATAAAAATTTTAAACATATAAAATCTGTTATATTAGTCTTTAATATTCATTTATCATAATAATTATCCTGAATTTTGTTAATTTTAATATATTTATAATCATTTATATAATATTTATATTAATTGAATAAATACAGTGTCGTTATTGTGTAAGAATTTAATGTAATTATTCACTTACTAAAAATTTGAATTAAATTAATATGACAAAAAAATATTTTATCATTCAAATATGTAGTTATAACTAAAAAAATATTCATTTTTTCATTAAGTAAAAATATTATAGATTTTAAAATCAAGAGGGTGACATTTGTATCTATTCTTTTCTTAAAATATAATGAAACTAATCAATGAAATATGGGACCAAGAGGACATATATTCATTAAATGAATGTAAATGGAATAAATATACTCATAAAATTGGTTAAATTCATGATTTAGTGATATTTTATAACCTTATCCCAATTTTTAACCCCATTTTACCCATTTTACCCTTTCTAAGGTGATATAAATTTATCAAAGTTACTGTAATAATGACAAAAAATAAAAAGAAATTTTTACCTAAATTAATATTCATGATTCTAAATATAGTACCCTATTTTGAAAATTCAAATTCAATAATTTTTTTGAAATTAATTTGAAAATATTTTTTCAAAATGCGGGGCAACCAATTTTTTAGAAAAATACATTTTTAAGCATAAAATTTAATTTATTCGTATTCCATGTCTAGAAAAAAAATAATATATTAAGGTTAAAATATTTCACTAAATATATAATATATAAATTAAATTAAAATCATTAAAAAATTTCTATTAATTTAGTTTATTATTATAAAAACACATTTCTTGCATAAAATTATATTTTTCAGAAAAACATCACATTTACTTTAAAGACAACTTTTATTTCCATTTATAATAAGTTGATTACCAATCAATTCATTTTATACATATTGATATAAATTTTTACGTAATTTAGATTTTAATTTTCATACTAAACATGCTAACAGCTATGTCATAACTATAACATTAAATAATAAAATTTCAATACTATTATGCGCTTCATTTAAACTATGTTTTTCATGTAAAGAATGTTACCAAAAAAATTAATTTATTTGAAGCGAAATAGGTCATAAAATATTAATGTGTTTCATTCTACCCCTATTAAAATACATTTCACTCTCAAAATTTGATCACTTCAATATGATAAAATAAAAATATCAAATTTTTATAACATCCTCAGGTACTCAAGTAGATTCTTCAAATTTTGGATACAACCACATAATATTAACGAGGTGAATAGTCTTATTCTATGATACGTATTATATAAAATAAATGATTTATACTAGTTTTTTGTCCCATAAATTTTCATGATATATTGTTAAAACCTATTTGTTTAGTTAATTTGAGGGATCATATATATAAATACTTAGTAGTGATACATGAGACATGTTGTGGATTAGAGTTAGGTTCAGTGGAAGTGCCTAGAGATATGATATTTTCCATACTCAAAGAAGAATATCGATGGGGAAAATATATCTTGGGAACATCTTTACCTTCATCCAAAATCAAATTACCTTCTTACCTAAATATATTACAAGAAATAACTTTTCACCAAATTGAAATTCCATATTTCATGGATGATTGTCAACATAATATTTTTTTTTCGAATCTAAGATCCAATGATGTACTGCGGAATAAATCTAAATTTCTATACCATTTCCCCAGTTATCTCTGGCCCCAATAGATTTATTTCTCCAAATTCATCCCATCATGTTGGAATTCAACACCATTTTTTATATAGGGAAATCATAAAGAGAAATATGAATTCTTAAGTGAATGCTATTTTTGTATGAAAACTAAACTAGAGAAAGGTGTTGATCTCAACAACCATTAAAATATTTAAAAAATGTCAAAATATACTCTATAGTTCGAATGGTTATATTATATTGACTCTATATCTATAGATGATAACCAATAATAAAACATAATAATATATCTTGATCATATTGAAGAATTCTATTGAACATCGTGGAAAACCTCATATCCCGATCAGATAGAGTAGAATTTTACACTCCATGAAACATTACAAATTTCATAATGTATATTACTAAAATCATGTCAAGAGATAAATAATCTTTGATATAAATTCAGCGTGCTAAATATATAATGAGATCGACTATAACTCAAAAAGTCTTTTTGAAATTATATATTTTTGGATTCTGATTAAAAAATACATGGTGATGTTTCACTTTTCCATTTTGTTAGGGGTAACAGTTATAACATCCCCTTAGAATTCTATATCTTAGTCTTAACCTGCATACATACCAATAAGTGATATATACACACTGATATATAATTATACGTATTATCCAAACATAAATACACTTTTATATCATTGTATATCATCATACATTAAGATGCTTATAGAATGTAGAACTAGGAGCTTCGTCCAACAACTCCTTCTTTAATTCTGGTTTGGACGCAACATATACATGTTTCCCGAACTGTATAATTTAATCACAATCATAATTGAACTCTAGAACATTCAAAACCTTATTTTATAACTCTATATATCGCTTTTGCGCCCGTTTCATGTAACAACATAATAATTTTTAATATATATCTTTTTAAAACATTTTAATCTCTTAGATATATTACGACACACACAACCCCACGTCTAAATGAACTATAATATTTTATACAATTATAATCATGCTATTAAGTTGTATGGTATGAATAAAACTACATAAATTATTTACATATATGGTTTACAAAGTTATAAAAAATTAATTTTATAAAAAATTATTAGAAAATAAAATATAAATCATTTGAATGTAAAAGAAATATTATTTACAAAAATACAATTTTTATGTGAGAAAAGTGTTTTTATCTTAATAAATTTAATTATTAAAAACATGTGAATTATTTTAATAAATTATATCTTTTATATATTGATTCCAATGTTTTAAAATTTGTCTATGTTTTTTTATTGGGATGTGATAATTATAAATCTATTTAAATGCTTAAAACTATATTTTTCTAAATGATATTTCATCTTGTTTTGAAAATATATTTTTAAATAAAAGTTTACCAATACTATAAAATTTATTTTAGAAATTAATATAATTTTATAAATCATTTTTTCAAAATTATATTATAGTGAATTTTTGATAATTTTGTGAAACTTTTATTTTTCATGGAGTATAAAATAATTATTTTTAATAAAAAATTCTTTTTTGTTTAAAAAATTTACTATGTTACATTTTGTTTTAAAGGTTTCTTAAAAAATATTAAATTAAATTATAATTAATCCAATTTCGGTAATTGGAATAAATAGTTTTTTGATATTTGATAAAAAAAATCTTTTTAAACATAAGAAAACCATTCCTTTGAAAACAAATTTTTTGATGTGTTTGTGGGATGAATTATAAATAAAAAGATTCCACATATTTGAATTGAATTTTTTTTTAAATATGAATTAAATATATAGAATATAAATAACTAATATTATCTAATAATTATAACTTAATTTTATTTTCATAATTATTTGATAAAACATTAAAAAATAATTACCACTATTGAGGTTAAAATGGATTTGTCATAGGGGAATAAAACCAAATATAAGGATATGTTGGGAAAATTAAACCTATAAAAATACTATTGTATTTCAATATTTAGAACATCTGTTATATTAATTTTTAATATAAAGTCATTTGGTCGATTTTTTGTTGGGAATGACTTTATGATTTTTCATTCTTTTGGGAAATATGTTAGTAGGGTCTAAAAAGTTCCCCTCCCCCAATTATAAAATTCTACCTACTACCCTCACCTAATCATACATATTAAGCAATTTATCACAAAAACACACACTTAAATATCTAAAAAAAATCCTTTTTCAATTTATAGAGCTACTGGTATTCCTAATACACCAACAATAGGGTCATTAATAAGACATCCAAATTAGGTTTTTCCAATTGAAGGTAATTGTCTTAAATAATATATTTATTGTTTTAATTCATCTATTAACACATTAAATCATGTGTTATTCATTAAAATATAATAACACCATTATGTTAAAAATTATCCTAATTTATTATATATATTTAACAACCTATATCTATCCCATCTTCCATAAAATGGGAAAAAACCATTGATCGTTTATATGGATTACTACAACCGAGAGAACTGATGTTATTCATTTTCCATCACCCCCTCTCACATATCGGTATAATGAACAATTTAATATAAATAAATATATTTATATATATATGATATTGGTGAAATTATTATACTTAATGAATTATAATATAAAATCTACCATATTACATTCCAATCAATTAGAAAATGATACAATTTCTCATGAAAACATGAGGACTGCCTCATGTTATTTTGAAATGGATGGTAATATGGGTTGAATTGATGAACATATATAATTTATATTACATAATTTTTAATTTTTAATAATTTGTTATTTTTTTCCTTTATTTCATTCCATCTATAAAATAATGAATACAACATTCATGAATTCATACCACCTACCATCTCAATGAATGATTTAAATTGTTTTTCAATATTGATCATTTTTTGAAAATTATAAATACTTATATAAGTAATATATATTATATTAATATGATGTATAAAATCATTAATATTATGTAAACATGATAAATGTAGAAGGATCTAAACTTCTAAATGAAGATATGAATGGAAAACAAAACCATTATTACCAAAAAAATAGTGATTTTAATAAAGAATCAATAGTAAATAGGTGGTAAAAGAATATATGTAAATCATATAAGGAATGATATGTATTATTGTGGTTATATAATATATTTATAATAAATCTATATTTGTTATAAATGTTTTTTGAACACTAATGAAAGAATTTAGACTTGAGGTAAGGTATTTCATGTAAATTTTACCTACATTGAAGAATATTTTATTGTTATACCCATAATTTATTTTATATAGTCTATATAAATCCATTTTTACATTTCATATTTGTAATTTAAGTTATTTTAGTCATTAATTACATGTATTGTATATGAGGTGATTTGATTATATTGTTACCTAATGGTAAGTGTTTTATAACTCAGTTTTCCTTCATTGGGTTATATCATTCCTTCATTGATTATATTATGTGAAGATTATGTGTGAAATAGAATTTTTCAGTTTTTATTTTGCACTAGATTTGTGTGGATTTAAATTTATTACACATTATCACTACATTGATTATTTCTTAATTCAACATTATGATCATTGTATGGGTTCTTAATATCAAATTGTGTTCTTTCGAAAAAATGTTATACTATACAACAATATTATTTAATAAGGTAAAAATAATTATACACTATTATATTATATAATGAATATATTTACATTCATGGTATTTAATTTTTTATTTGAATTTACTTATTTCCTTGGGGTTTCTATTGAAAATGTACCGAAGTGTTTAGGGTTTATTTCACAATCTCGTTATTATTAAAGATTGTTTATGTTGTTGTTTTGTCTAGGAGAAATATATGATATTTTTATATTAATAAAAATATATTTTATTAAATTATGTTCATTTAATGAAATTATATGTTTTCTTTCAAATTTACTCTCTTTAATAACACAAGAGAATGAAAAAAATGTATTTAAGGAAAATAAACTTCATTACACCCTTGGGTTGAAAAGCCTTTAACTTCCACATCTGTTTTTCAAAAAATTATTTCCAAATAATTTTTGAAATTATTAAATGATTTCTAAAATTCATTTTTACCCACGAATTATTTTGTTCAAAATTGTTTAAAATTAATCTTTCTATCATTTTATAAATGAGGTACTTTGGGAGTTTTCATCGAAAACGTGAAATGAGGATTTTTTTAACATACACAGTATACACATATTTTGATTCCACCATGACCACTCATTTCATTCTTGATTCCATTACATGTTAAAATTATTTTCACATCGAAGAAACTTTTCTTAATGTTATGTAAATTTTATGTATTTAAAATTTATTTTCAAAGTGAAAAGCTTATTTTCCTAAAAAAAATTATAATGTAATTCTTATGGTATTTCTATTCATAAAAAACATCTATTTTACTAATATTCTATAGGGGATATGTGATAATGATACCTTCATTTTTATTTATACAAATGGTTTATGATTAGTTTCACTAGGGATGTAATATTTTGAAAAAAAAATTCTATGATACTCAAAATGGTCTATGATTATGATTATTGATTGGTGAATGCATTAACATCTCATAAGATAAATTTTCAATATGAAACTTTATATTTATTAGGATTCACCCCATTCACATAAGGAATGAATTGGACAAAGTATGTATTGTGGGAGTTCAACTATATCCCCTCAACACATTTGTAGGTCTCATGAGACAAACAATCTTGGGTATTTGGATAAGGCCTTTTCCATTTATGTAATATGTATTAGAAGAAGGCCATGAAGCTATATTTATGATGTATGGAATTATTAATTCTCCCATTATGAGATTAGTTATTCTTTTCCATTTGAATTTTTTATTAGACATTATAAACAGGGATAATTTTCAAACTCATGTGAGGATTTTTATGGAATTATTTGATCATTATGTATTTATTAAAAATTATTCCTCATGATAATTTTATTGATTAAATGAAATGTGTCTTCAATTATATACCTTTATATTTTGATTATTCATAATATATTCATCATATAATATTTTGTACTCATACCCTTAGCTTATGATCTCATACAATTTTTAGGTTTTCTTTTGGCTATTATATGAGGAAATTTATTATGATTGATATATAGAGAAATTATATAGGTAATAATAATGTTTAAAATAAAATAATATGAAGGATTTTATGTTTTTGAAGGTGATGTGAAATTCAAGTATGTTTTTAGTGTTACAGTACAACTAAACTATTTATTCCTCTAGGATGCAATTTCTTGTATCTTATCGCAATGGAATAAAGTAAACACCAATTATAGGCTACTAAAATTGATGTATTCAATGTTTGTGTTAGAGAATGTTTAATAGAAACCTTGGGAATAAGAATATATAGGTAATAAAATGCAGCCCTACGTCTGAATTTGGGGATAAGTCAATGTATAGTATAACATCATAATGTTTTGGTAAGGTAAATATTTTTTGGATTTCATAGAAATACAATTATGTTTGGATAATAAAAGTGGATGTTGATAAGGAATATTTGTACCTATTGGTAATAACTCCAAAATGGTCAAATATGGATTAGACACAATTTTCACCCAGTACATGACAACCATCATTTATTTACAAATTGTTTGACTTTACAAGGTGATATGCGTGAGAAAATTAAAATTTCATTTACAAACCATTATGAAGGATTTGAAAATAAATTTATGACATGAGATTATCTCCAAGGATACAATGATGATGATTCTAAGTTTAGATGTAGATACAAATTTCTATTATATTATGTGTTTCACTAGTTTTAATTTATACATTATCATTCATAATGTTAGGATATAAGCTATTGAATGAAATTGTTTATAAATGGTTTATAGTAGAACAATTGAAATCAATAATGATGCACATAATCCTTTTTTTATTACCCTCTATGAATGATAATGATGTAATAAGTGGAAATGAATAAATTATATGTAATTTTTGGCAGCTAAATCAGTTTATGATAAAAAAAATTTCATTCATAAAAAATCATAATGATACACTATGTGTAAGAGGACCCGACCATAAACATTACATATTATTGAATTAAATGAATAATTCACATTGAGGATCTTTTCAGGTTTAGAGTTTTAGAGAATTAGGATATAACTATTACATCTCAAAGATTATAAAGTAGACACAGCTACTCAGCTTCCATTTTTTTCACAAAATAAAAACTCTTGAACACAAGTGTATTGACTAGTTCCTTGTTTTAGACAGCCTGGCATTTCCGTGATCCCATCCTTGACCCTATTCAACTTTATGTCTGGTGGAAAAAATTTCAAAAAAATCATGGGATGAGCATAAAAAGTTCAGTAAGGGTTATAATAGTATGGAAATAAAACATTAGTCCATATATACATAAGAATCAATGAAATCATACTTTACTCATAAAACATATGCAATTTAACATACCTCATGAAATGATAAGACTTACGAATAACTCATAGAAATCATAAGACATAAAGGGAACTTGAGGAATTCATAACATTCTTACGTATGGAGTAACCCTCATGGATACATTTGGAATACCCATCATAGTATATTCCCTAAATCTCTTCGAAGAAACCTTAACGTTTAACTCCTTCGCGTTACCCAATGCATTGGAGAGCTATATCGTGCTCACCCGCCCTTAGTTTATCATGGAACCACCCGTTTTCATAAACAATTCACAAGAACCATAACATAATCATAGCACATAACTTAATAATAATATAAATATAACATTCACACATTTCAATAACAATATAACATTTTAAGATATTGAAATAATGAACCCATTCTAAAAACCCATTTTCGAAACCATTTAAAACATTTAATAATGGTATTTTTGAATCAAAGTGTCCCATACCACTTTGAAGATTTTAACAATTTAAACCATTAATATCCATATAAATAAATCCTTAAAATCATTTTGAAAACATGGATATTAATGAGAAATATTTATAAGAAGAAATCATTAAAATATTTAAAATGATATTTTAGTTAAAGGGGTTTAAACAAAATGAGAGACACTTGAATACAATAATTGAGGAATAACATTTAATCAAAACGTTATAATATCATGAGAATAAAGGGATTAATGATATAATATTCAAAAAGGATAGTATATACACCATATAAGAGTGGATTGGTTCATAACAACAATGAAGTCTCAATTGAAATGTAAAATGAGATGAAATCCCTCATAAAGAAGGTATCCTTAAATTAAAGATAAATCAATCTCATAATTATGTGTGAAAAATATAAATACACCCAATATAAGTGGATATTATGTTTAAAACAATAATAGTTAATTCACACATATTAAAAGGATGACATATTCAATAACTACATGTTGAACCCAAAGAAATCTAAATTCGGTTAAGAAGTTCCCTTGGTAAAATTCGACAACCTAATGACGTCACTATAAAATTCATAAAATTAGTTGATGAAAGTGAAAATGGTATCTCATCACTTGGATATAAAATTTACATCAATAAGGATATATAATAACATATCCCATCATAAAAAGATGTAAACTAAAAGATATAACAAAATAAGTCTTTTCAAAAGAGGATTGTGAAAGGTTCCCTTACCGATTTGGGAAACTTTTGAAACGTACATCCCATGAAAGAAGGGTCATTAAATGAAGATTTAAATACCCATAAATATGATTATATTATACAAATAGTAAAATATTGGGAAGTAAATACACTACACAAAAGGAAATAGTGGCAAATGTAGCATGAATCTTACGGGAATGAAAAGTGAGATGAAAATCCAATTATGAAAATTCGGCAGCCTAACGGCACCACATAAAACATCCATAAATGGATTGATGAGATAAAATAGGGTATATCATCATATTAACATAAAATTTATGTCATGAGGAATAACATCCCCAGAATAAGAAAGAGGAGCTTAAAGTAAGTTACATAAAAAAGAGTACTTAATAAGAAAGAGAGAGGTAGGATCCCTTACCTCAAGTCCGACTTGTCTTGTTCATTTATTTATATTCCTGAATAATAAACTTTTGTCAATTTATAATTTCTTAAGTACCTCATTTAAATATTATTATCCCGTTCATATCATATATTATAATGTTATAATAATTGGTTAATAATGTGAGTTCATATCAGATGTTTTTGTCGATGTTTGGTACATGAGTCAAAAATGATATTGTTTAAAAATGATTGTACTTGGAGTTATATGCAAATCATCTACAGAATATTATTAATGATATAAATATCATATATATCCAGTAAATATTCATTTTATACTATTCTATAACATTTTTAGATAAAAATAAATTAAATGCACCGTTCATGGAGACGGTAGGCCGTACGTACGCATAAACGCTACTTTCATTTATTTGTCATATTAATGAAATTAAAAATAATTGAGAGAGATATACATTATAATTCCAGTATAATATATATGTTTTATAGGTCAAATAATTCCATTAATTTCATTCTTTATACATTCCATGTATTGCATGAACGAGTCACATCACTTGAGGGGGCGGTTGTCCACACTTCCTCGTATGAAATTATCGCAATTGCACAACATGCAAAGCATAAAGGTATGTTTTAAATATAAAATACAGAAGAATATGGAAAACATAAATACCATATCTATCATATATAAAATACTGTGAAATCATAATGGCCACCATGAAAGGTGTTAAGAGAAGATTGAACAATCATCGTTTCGTGAGGCAGTAATTCACCATCCACACAAACAGTATGTTCTTTAACCATTAGGTGGAGGTGTGTGTAAGTTTAGATTGAATAATTAACATAAAAACATACTAGTATATTTAAGATACTGTTTTTGCTACAAAATAAATGAATAAAAAGAGTTTAGGGGGTTGGAAAAGCAAAATAAAACAAAAGAACACAAGTGAAGACAATACCTTTAAATTGGGTAACTCCTCTTGGTTTGAACCAAAAGGGTTTCTTGAAGAGAATTATACCAAAGGTGACGCTTCAATTATGACGAGAGGGATGTGGAGAGATGAAATGGGCAGGGTTTGGCCGAGAAAAAGGCTTTAGAGGTGTGGGTAAGGTGGTAGAGGTGGGGGGCATTTTACAAGAGAAGTGGAGGGGCACTCTTGGAAAGTTATAAAATATTACATTATTATAAAATTATTTTCGGATTTTAAAGGTCCCAAAAGGATATATTTATAGTATTAGGTGATAAGGTTTCTAAATCCACCCATACAATAGGTTTTTGATAAGTGTAAGAATTATAGGTTACCCTATCTTCTCATTTTATTTAAATCGTTCATTTATGAGGTAATCACTGCATCATCACGGTGTCATAAATAAATTAATTTATTTTATGTCTAAAAATTATAAAAAAAATATCATGATGTAATAAATCGTTTTATATTTCTAATTATTATTTCTAGTAAAAAATATGACTTGTATAACCCCATGTAAAAATTGTTTTAGTAAAACAATACATGTTTGTGACATTTTAATATTAATTTTAAATAAAAAGTTATTAATGTCATTTTAAAACCAAAGTGGCTCCATGGGGTCCCCAAGATGACCCATGGATTTCATTTGTGGGCCATGACTCATCCAATAAGGGTAGTACATGTGTCAAGGTAATTTCATATTATTATAACATTATCTTTACCTTAAATGACACTAATTACCTTTAATCGTGATTTATAAAAGTTAAAACTAATATTCACCAAAAAATTATTTAATCTCATTGAACCAAATTTTACTCCCTAATGACAACCATGTTTGTCAGATTTTTTAAAATGAAATCACAGAAGTGGTAAAGTTTCATTTAAATGAAAAATCTGTTTCTTTAACTACCATAGAGTGGTTTCACTATTCATCAAAATTGAAATTTTTTAGAAAAATACAAAACATTCACCCTAAATTATGTTTGATATTCCGAATTAAAAAGTGTTGTATATTTTAAAAAATCAAAAAAATATAAGTTTCATTAATTAATTTAATAATTAATTCTCGTTGTCAAAACAAATAGCATGTTTTTAAGAAACAATATCTTTTAAAAGATTAACACTAGTTTAAGTCCAATTTCAAAGTGAAATTAATTCAAATGACCAGCATTGGATTAAATGGTAAAAATAAACTCTAAATAAACTTTAATATAATTTAAAAATATAATCTATCCATATAAATAAATAAGATTAAAAGGAGGTTTGGAATTAAAATGCAACAGTTTCACTAAAAATGATATTTATCATAAAAATAAAAAAATTTACACAAAGTAAATTTTGATGTCCAGATTCTAAAGAAGGATTTTATTTGGTCAATACAGAATATAAATTTGTCAAAAGTATATTTAAAAAGGTTTCTTTATCAAAAGCTGGTTAATCGACCTTTTAAATAATATTAGAAGATTTATGCTTAAAATTGGATTCATTTGCATTTTACTCCTCTAACATTTATTGGATAAAAGTAAAAATATTTGATAAACATATAAAAAAAATTTGTAGTTAGTTCTATTCATTCCCGCCATTACAATGGATAGGCGTTAACTACCATTTAAAATAATATTATTTAATTATTAGAGTGCAACGTAAGATTTCAAAGAAACTCGTTGTTGCATATTGGGTACGCCATCGAGAATAGCATTCCCTTTAAAGTAATATTAATATTTTATTCACAAATATGGATAAATATGAAAATGTCATATTCTTTATTTACCTAGGGTTTTACATCCTTCCCCCTTTTGGGAATTGCATCCTCACAATTTTAAAATTGGGCTTGGAAACTTCATTGAAAATCCCACATCGGAATAAGAGTCAGTAAAACTATCACTTTAAAATAGAGAAAGGGAAGTACAATGGTCACCCGAGTTAACCCATACTAGGATTCCACGTAGCAAAACATGGACATGGAGGAGAAAAAAAAGGGTCCTGTTCTGATGTAGAGTGATATAAAACATGTTTAGGAGAAAGTTAACCACACGAAAATCATAAACCTGTGATGGGTTAAATGGTATTTGATTCCCCAGTAGAAAAAATTAACAGAAAACATTTTTGTTTTAAGTCACTTTTCATTGAGGAATTTATTTATGAGCTTGACTAAAACATAATGAAACATACTTACTTGTCATATTGAATTTCAACTTTTAATATATTTCTTACACAAACTCATATTTTCTCCAAAAGACGAGTATTTAGGATGACTTTTTCACATTAAGAGAGCTATAATCAACTTATAGGGAATCACCTAATCCAAAAAAGAGAACTATATACATACCATGTATTTTGACCTAACCAAAACTAAAACCAAAAAGGTTAGTATTAGATCAGATAATACCCAAAAAATATAATCCTTTATAAAAAAAATCTATTCTTAATCTCCAAACATTTTCAAACAATACCAAAAGTTCAACAAAGACCATTCAATAAACATCTATCCATAAAATTCTTCAAAATAATCAAAACTAAGACTGAAAGCCAAATCTCAAAAGGATTTAATCACATAGTCTTCCAAGATAAAACCTTAACATTTATCTCCAAATAAGATCAGTTACTCCTAAATTCTCATAATGAAAAGTAATTAACCTAATCATATATCCTCCATGATAGGTTGAAAATTTCTATAGATAACCCAAAATCAACTTATTCTAGATTCATAATATCATCTAACTAAAAAGAATTAGTCAAACTAACCGTGGAGTTTACGTAGTCCAGTGGTAGGCGATAAAAATACCAGTTTCACTTTAGTTGTGGGTTTGATTCTTGTAGCTTCGTCAGACGCGACAGGTTGTCACACGGTCTACGTGTTGTCCTTTGATACCAACTATAAGGACAAAACCTTATACATTACTTATTATTGAATTAAATGAATAATTCACATTGAGTATCTTTTCAGGCTTAGGGTTTTAGAGAATTAGGACATAACTATTACATCTCAAAGATTACAATGTAGACACATCTACTCAGCTTCCATTTTTTCACAAAATAAAAACTCTTGAACACAGGAGTCATGTCTGGTTCCTTGTTTTAGACAGCTTGACATTTCTTTGATCCCATCCTTGACCCAATTCATCTTTATTTCCTATGTAAAACATTTCAAAAAAAACTTGGGATGAGCATAAAAAGATCAATAAGGGTTATAACAATACAGAAAAAAAATATTAGTCCATCTATACAAAAGAATCAATGAAATCATACTTTACTCATATAACCTACGAAATGTAAAATACCTCATGAAATCACAAGATTTAAGAATAAATCATAGAAATAATAATACATAAAGGTAACATGAGGAATTCATAACATTCTTATGTAGGGAGTAACCCTCATGGATACGTTTGGAATACCCATCACAGTATATTCCCTAAATATCTTTAGATAAACCTTAACGTTTAACTCCTTCGCGTTACCCAATTCATTGGAGAGCTATATCGGGCTCACCTGCCCTTAGTTTATCATGGAACCACCCGTTTTCAGAAGCAATTCCCAAGAACCACAACATAATCATAGCACATAACATAAGCATAAAGGAAAGATAACATTCACACATTTCAATAACAATATAACATTTTAAGATATTGAAATAATGAACCCATTTTATAAAACCATTTTCAATACCATTTAAAACATTTAACAAAGAGATTTATGAATCAAAGTGTCCCATACCACATTGAAGATTATAACATTTTAAACCATTAATATCCATATAAATAAATCCTTAAAACCATTTTGAAAACATGGATATTAATGAGAAATATTTATAAGAATAAATCATTAAAACATTTAAAATGATATTTTAGTTAAAGGGGTTTAAAAAAATGAGAGAAACTTGAATACAAAAATTGAAGAATAACATTTAATTATAAATTTATAATATCATGAGAATAAAGGGATTCATGATATAATATTCCAAAAGACAGTATATACACTAAATGAGATTGGATTGGTGCATAACAACAATGAAGTCTCAATAGAAATGTAAAATGAGAATAAATCCCTTATAAAGGAGGTATCTTTAAATTAAGCATAAATCAATCTCATAATTATGTGTGACAAATATAAGTACACCCAATATAAGTGGATATTAAGTGTAAAACAATAAAAGGTCATTCAAACATATTCAAAGGATGACATATTCTATAACTACATGTTGAACCCAAAGAAATTGATATTCGGTTAAGGAGTTCCCTTGGTAAAATTCGACAGCCTAACAACGTCACTTTAAAATTCATAAAATCAGTTGATGAGAGAGAAAATGTTATCTAATCACTTGGAAATTAAATTTACATCAATAAGGATATTTATGAACATATCCCATCATAAAAATATGTAAATTAAAAGACATAACAAAATAAGTCTTTTAAAAAGAGGATTGTGAAAGGTTCCCTTACTAATTTTGGCAACATTGGAAACATACACCCAATGAAAGAAGGGTCATAAAATGAAGATGTAAATACCCATAAATGAGAGTATATTATAAAAATAGTAAAATAATGGGTAGTACATACACCACACAAAAGGAAATAGTGGAAAATGTAGCATGAATCTCACGGGAATGAAAAGTGAGATGAAAATCCCCTAATGAAAATTTGGCATCCTAACGGAACCATATAAAACATACAAAAATGGATTGATGAGATCAAATGTCACGACCCGTCCTCGGGGCCCGTGCCGTGACTACCCCAAGCCCGCCTTCCATAGGCCAGGGGCTGGCGACTAGCACCAAGGCGTAAATCCCGGTAAAGGGAAGGCATTGCCTTTGTAAAGTAAACAAGCACCACAGAGTAAGCAAGCGGAAAAGTAAACACTATGTAAAAACTAGAACAAGATGTGCTGAAAGTAAAGGGGGCCAGAAATACAATCCCAACTGTAAAGTACAACTGAAAGGGGAAAAAATCAACTGAAAGGAAAAGCCGTAGCGTCGAGCCGTCCACTGGAAGTCCCACCTGAAGGGAGAGTACAGAAAGCCTCCACTGCTCCTCGGGTCCAACCTACCGCTCCGAGTACACCCCGCCCAGTGGTCCACCACCAGGTACAGTCCTGCTCCGCAAACCTCCACCACGATCAGCGATGTCCGTCGTCTACAACCAACACAACGTAGTGCGGGCATAGCCCGTACAGGGGTGAGTATAAGCTACTCAGTAGGGACCCCGAGACCCCCGAAGGTCTCCCAGAATCCACAAAGGATAACCAAAAAGGAAAGATACAATCACGAAGTTACATCTGAAACTGCTTAGGTATATTCCCATACATATACCTAGGTCATCAATTTTCGCTCGGCCCCAACATCTGAGCTCAAGTACAACCCATTCCACACAGGAAAGCAAAACGTAAATCCACACAGGATAGCACAACACAATCTACAAAGGAGAGTAAATAGGATTTCATCTCACATAGGTATACATCGTCGAAAAGGTGAAAGGGATGATCAGATATAAATACTGAATCATTTAAGCTGGGACCCACTTAGGATACAAGAGCAGCTGTCTAAATTTATTCATCTATGCTGGGACCCACATAGGATATAAGACCAGCACTGAATCATCTAAGCTGGGACCCACATTGGATACAAGACCAGCACAGCTGGGACCCACATAGGATACAAGACCAGTGCTCTTCATTGATTCATCTATACTGGGACCCACATAGGATACAAGACCAGCACTCTTCATTGATTCATCTATGCTGGGACCCACGTAGGATACAAGACTAGCACTGAATCATCTAGGTTGGGACCCACATAGGATACAATGTAAAGACCGTAAAATTCAAGGGAAATTTTTTCTTAATTTTCTTTGGATTTTTTTACAAGAGCGCGGTTTCAGACGGCACCTGATTCCGAGGCCCGGAGTGCCCGGAATTAATTTCCGAAGTTTGGCTCGGGTACGTTCAGTGAACGAACGAGCGGGAATTCCTAACTTTTGATCCGGTGCTCGGAATTGAAATCCGAGGGCACCGATGAACTCGCAGCGCCGATATTCGCTTAATGAGACCTTTTCGGGAGTTGCGTTTGTTGCGGGTTGAAAGTTACGTTTTGGGGTTTTTCAGTTAAGTTAAATAAAATTGAGTAAAACAAATTTTATTTAAACTTTAAAAAAAAGAACCTACCTAAGGGGGTTGGAAGTGGGACCCACACCCACTTAACCTCCCTTGGGAGGATTAAGTGTGGTGGGGCCCACACGAACCCCTAAATCTTTTAATAACCTCTCAACTTCCCCCTTAAACTCCTCTTTTAATAACATGACAACTTTGTTAATTAATGGAGTTGAATTGTTTGAATTGTTTGAATTTCAAACCTTTGAAATTCAAATTGATAATTGTGTGAATAAAATAAGTCTTTAGCTTATTTTATTTGGGTTAGAATTCTCTAGCCACCTTGAGAGAATTTGGAGCCTTCATCTTCTTCTTCTTCAAGCTCTGACGAAGAACGAAGAACGTCTTCATCCTCGACGAAGAACGACAACACTTCGTCAAGGATCATCGACTCAGAGACCTAGTATCTTCGGACCTCTGCTTCCTCTTCGGACCTTCTTCGTCGGCAAACGAAGATCCGCCAACAACGTGTCGCATCGGACGTAAATCTTCGTCAACGGATTTGACGAACGACGACCGCGACGCCTGAATTCCGCGACGCCGTCTTCCGCGGAACGTAGAGGATTTCTTTGAATCTCAAACCCGAGGTAGGGGATGTTATTTATTGTTTATTTTTATTCCATTCTTGAATCATGGATTTTTAGCATGACTAAATGTGTGGCTTTCGGTTATTCTTTAGTTATGTTATTATTTAACGTGAGGGGGGTCGGACTGCAAGAACACGGCCGAACCCCCCCCTCCTTAGTTCTCGTTTTATTCATGCGGGTGGAAGCAAGAGGCGTGGTGCCGTCGCACCACGCGGATGAACATGCTTATAATTTTCCGCAACCCGTCGCGCTTCGCCAAGGAGAGATTTCAAGAACGCGACGCCGTCGCGCCGCGTTGGGAGGATTCATGGCACGGCGAAAGGGGCGCGGTGCCGTCGCACCGCGCCGGACGACGAACACCGCGGCCGGTTCCGGGCCGCGGTGAGACGAGGAGACCGCGGCCGGTTCCGGGCCGCGGCGGAAGGAAAGACCGGCGGCCGTGCCGCCGGCGTCGGGAGTCGAGGGCGGGACCGGAAATTCCGGTCCCGTTGGTAAAAACCGGCCGGCCAGCGGCCGGCCGGATGTCATAAAAACCGGGGGATTAAACCCCCGGCCGGTCCATCAAGACCCCCCTCTTAATGAGGGGGCGGTTCTTTTAAGGAGGGGGGGGCAAAGCCCCCCCGGTTTTACTCAACCGGCCCCCATTTGCGGGGGCCGTTTTGTCTCAAACGGCGCGGCAAAGCCGCGCCGCCTTCGGAAGGGCGGGGGCTTAGCCCCCCGCGTGAGTCGCGGCCACCGCCGCCAGCGCGGCCCGCCGCCGCCGCCACGCGGCCCGCCGCCGCCACGTGGCCCGCCGCCGCCGCGCCACGCGGCCGCCGCCGCCACGCGGCCCGCCGCCGCCACGTGGCCCGCCGCCGCCGTCCGCCGCCGCCGGCCGCCGCCGCCGGCCGCCGCGCCACCCAAGGGGGGGGGGGGGGGGTCGGGCCGGGTCGTTCCGGACCCGGACCCCCCCGTTTCGGACCAGATTCGGTTTTTGGCTCATAACTTGAGCCTCGGACCTCCGAATGACGAACCGTCTGCGGCAACGCGATCCTTGGATCGAGACGGTCGTTTCGGTATATCGCACTCAAGGTTTCGGTTTACTTTGAGTTCGGCCGGGTTGGTTCGTTCACGAAACCAACCGGGCCTTCGGAGCGGAAACGCTCATATCTTGAGCTACGGACGTCTGATTGACGCGCCGTCAGTCGCGTAGTGTTCCTCTTAGTGAGACGGATCTTTTGGCATACTCCGCCCGAGGTTTGGACGCAGGTGGAGTACGGTCGGGTTGGTTTTGCCTTAAAAACCAACCGGGCCCCGGAGACGAAAATGCCTATAACTCTCAGACCGGGCGTCCGATCGACGCGCCGTCTGTTGCGTTGAGTTCCTTTTGTCGATACGGAACTTTTGGATACATCAACTTCGGTCTTCGTGACAGTTGATGTATCAGCCTCTCGGCTCGTGAAGCGGACCCTCCGTACGAGCTTGCTGTGTGCGGGAACCCTAGTGCTGGTTGCGACTGTTCTACTGCGACGACGACAGTACAGAGATCCTGTGTGGATTCGACGACGACAGTACAGAGATCCTGTGTGGATTCGACGACGACGACTACAGCACTCAGCGATCCTACGTGGATCAGTGCTTCAGGTTCTGTGTGAGCCCGATCCTGTGTGGGTCCTTGCGCTCAGCGGTTCTGTGTGAGCCAGCGCCTACAGGTTCTGTGTGAGCCCGATCCTGTGTGGGTCTTCTGCGGGGGTTAGTTACCTATCGATCCTTCGTGGGTCCGACGACTTAGATGGATCAGTGATCATCTTTATCGTCCTTGAAGAAGTATACCTGTGTGAGCTGAATCCTGTTACTTTCCTTTGTGGAATACGTATACTTTCCTGCGTGGACTGAGTTATACTTGAGCTCGGAGGTTGGAGCGTATTTGAATTGATGACTTAGGTATATGTATGGGCATATACCTAAGCAGTGTTGGTTGTTACTTCGTGATTGTACTTTGCTTCGTGGTTTATCCTTTGTGGATTTTGAGAGACCTTCAGGGGTCTCGGGGTCCCTACTGAGTAGCTTATACTCACCCCTGCACGGGCTTCGCCCGCACTACGTTGTGTTGGTTGCAGACGACGGACAGCGTTGACCTTAGCTGAGGTTCGCGGAGCGGGACGGTACCCGGAGGTGGACCACTGGGCGGGACGAGCACGGAGCGGACGGTGGGACCCGTGGAGCAGAGGAGCTATCTGTACCCACCCTTCAGGTGGGATTTCCGGTGGACAGCTCGGAGTAGCGGCCTTTACTTTACAGTTGCTGTTTTTCCCTTTTCGAGTTGTACTTTACTTTCAGTTTGGGTTTGTATTCTGGCCCATTTACTTTTCCGCACTTTCAGTTGTTCTCTGCTTTCTTAGTGATTACCTTCCGCTTGTTTACTCTGTGGTGTGTGTTTTCTTTTCAAAGGCAATGCCTTCCCTTTTTACCGGGATTTACGCCTTGGTGCTAGTCGCCAGCCCCTGGCCTATGGAAGGCGGGCTTGGGGTAGTCACGGCTCGGACCCCGAGGGCGGGTCGTGACAAATTGGTATCAGAGGAGTTCGGTTCTACCGCGAACTCTGATCTTTTCTATGTGAAGCAATAATGTTTAGCGTATTGAGTGTGGTTATCAGTCCAGGGAGTCCAGTGTTGGTGCGGCGGCCGACGTATCCACACACCAGGACCCTGACGTCTGATTTCCGACTTAATGCACGAAAACATTGATTGCGTGTGTGTTTCAAAGTTTTCTTTGTGATTACTTATATCAGCTCACCAGGTATACTGTTCTAACCGTGGCGCACCTGTTTCCTTTTCAGGATGGCCCCACGACGGCAGCCAGCTAGGGTTCCGATGGTCGAGCGAGACGACAGCCCACCGAGCGACGAGGCTTCGGTGCAGGGCCCTTTTCCAGTAGTGGCACCGGCGGTAGCTTTACCCGCCGAGCCCCCGATGCTTCCAGCAGCAGCCGCTGACGATGCACGTCGCCTCAGCGCACTGCATGAGTTTCAGCGACAGCGACCGCCCAGGTTTCGCGGGGAGACGGATCCCCAGGCAGCAGAGGACTGGCTGGAGGCAGTTGTTCGAGTGTTTAGGCTAGTGAGGACACCAGCAGACCTCATGGTGATCCTCGCTGCGAGCCTACTACACGCAGCAGCAGGACGATGGTGGAGCTTGATGCTCCAGGTGCACGACGAGGCATCTCTTCTCTGGACGGACTTCGAGAGCCTCTTCCGCTCTGAGTTCATCCCGGCCACCCTTCGAGCGGTGCGCATCCAGGAGCTTCTACAGCTGCGGCAGGGCAGCATGACGGTCGCCCAGTACTCGGCGAGGTTTACCGATCTCTCGCGCTACTCGACCGACATGGTACGGGATCCATTCTTCCGGGCCCGGACCTTTGAGCAGGGTTTGAGACACGAGATCAGGGCATCGCTGATCTCCCTCAGCATCCCGACTCAGACAGGAGTACTGGAGCGGGCTCTTCTGATCGAGAGCTTCCTTGCTGAGTCTACACCAGCACAGCGACCCACCGCAGGGCGGCACGTGGCAGAGTCATCTGCAGCAGGCAGTCGACGGATGACTCAGGGGTCCAGGCAGACCAGACCTTCAGGCCGACGATCTCAGGGCACTGGCTCAGCAGTGCGGGGCACACAGCGCGGAGCCAGTCTTCCGAGAGGCAGGCAGTGCTACTCGTGCGGCGGGCAGGGCCACATGGCTCGCGACTGCCCGACCCGCCGTGCCGAGGAGCAGCAGTCAGTTGATGGACCACCGAGGCAGAGGCAGAGGGTCGACCGTGGCGGTCCGCAGGGAGGAGGCGGACGAGGCAGAGGAGCTGGACGAGCAGCTGGTGGTGGCCGACGCTTTGAGGCTTTACCACCACCACCACCAGGAGGTCCACCCCGACCACAGGGAGCTGGCGGGCAGCGACAGGCACAGCTCCAGGCAGCAGAGGCCTACGACCACGGCGCACCGAGATGATTCGAGGTACTATCTGTGTCTATTCCACCCTTGCTGCAGTTCTTATAGACACAGGAGCGAGTCACTCTTTCATAGCCGCTGCCCTTGTTCGGAGCTCGGAGATTCCGACAGAGCCGTTGGCTCGATCCTTACGGCTAGAGACTCCTACGGGAGCAGACTCGACGATTACGCACTGGTGCCGGCAGTGTGAGCTTACTCTAGGAGGCGAGAGCTTCGGCTGGGATCTTCTTGTAGCAGCGTCGAGGCCTTACGACGTCATCTTGGGCATGGATTGGCTGTCTACGGTCCATGCACAGATTGACTGTTTTAGGCGCAAGGTGCGATGTGTACGCACCGACGGGAGCAGGTTCACCTTCACCGGCGAGAAGGGAGCCTTAGCAGCACAGGATGGACTTCCGCGGAGGAGAGGACAGCCCATCACTCATCAGTTGGCTAGCCTTATCCTTGGAGCAGTTGACGTGCGGAGTCCTGGTTTTCCTGCAGTGGTGGATCAGTTTGCGGACGTTTTTCCCGACGATGTTCCAGGGCTACCTCCTCGCAGAGAGGTAGACTTTTATATTGACTTGTACCCCGGGACAGCCCCGATATCCACTCCAGCATATCGGATGGCCCCCGCCGAGCTTCGAGAGCTACGGGTACAGTTGGAGGACTTGCAGGGCAAGGGATTCATCCGACCCAGTGTTTCACCCTGGGCTTCCCCGATATTGTTCGCCAAGAAGGCGGACGGGAGCTTGCGACTTTGTGTTGACTATCGTCGCCTGAACCAGGTGACAGTGAGGAACAAGTATCCGCTACCGAGGATTGATGACCTCTTTGATCAGCTCAAGGGAGCACGGTGGTTCTCAAAGATAGACCTCAGGTCAGGCTATCATCAGCTCAGAGTCAGAGACGAGGATGTACAGAAGACGGCCTTCAGATGTCGGTATGGCCACTATGAGTTCTTGGTTATGCCTTTCGGTGTAACCAATGCTCCAGCAGTGTTCATGGCTCTCATGAACAGGATCTTTCAGCCATACCTCGATCGGTTTGTCGTGGTCTTCATCGACGACATTCTGATTTACTCTTCGACAGAGGAGGAGCACACCTATCACTTGCGAGTTGTTCTTGACACACTCCGAGAGCACCAGCTTTATGGTAAGCTCTCGAAGTGCCAGTTCTGGATACGTGAGGTCCACTTTTTGGGACACGTTATCTCTGAGGCAGGAGTTGCAGTGGATCCCGCGAAGATTGAGGCTGTGTTAGCATGGGAGCCACCCAGGAGCGTGACTGAGGTTCGGAGTTTCTTGGGACTAGCTGGATACTATCGGAGATTTGTGCCGAACTTCTCCAGAGTTGCGGCATCACTCACAGCGTTGACGAAGAAGGGGAAACCCTTCGTGTGGTCAGACAGTTGTCAGCAGAGCTTCGAGGAGCTGAGGCAGAGATTGACTAGCGCACCTATCTTGAGGTTGCCTGAGGAGGGAGTAGGGTACGTGGTCTACTGCGATGCATCAGGGACCGGACTCGGATGTGTTCTGATGCAGGAGCGGGCAGTGATCGCCTATGGATCACGACAGTTGAGACCGCATGAGCAGAACTACGCTACCCATGACCTGGAGTTAGCAGCAGTGGTCTTCGCTCTGAAGACATGGCGACACTATCTGATGGGCGAGCGCTTTACGGTCTTTTCCGATCATCAGAGCCTCAGGTATATCTTCTCGCAGAAGGACCTGAACCTGAGACAGCGACGATGGCTCGAGTTCCTCCAGGACTATGACTTTGAGATAGTCTATACTCCTGGGAAGGGGAACGTAGTAGCTGATGCCCTCAGCAGGAGGACGGGCATTCAACTACTTGAGGAGGCGACAGAGCAGCTAGCCTCTTTGCAGATATCCTTCGTGGATAGAGATGGAGCAGCCTTTCTACAGTCTCTCACAGTCACTCCTCCACTACTGCAGCGAGTCAGGGAGGCACAGCATGGGGACGCTGACTGTGAGACACGGCGTGCACAGATATCCTCGGGACAGACACCTGATGGTTTCTCCCTTGGAGCAGAGCACGACATCCTTTTCAGAGGACGTGCCTTGGTACCAGTCACATTGCGAGAGGAAGTGCTGAGGGAGTTTCACACTTCTCCTTTAGCAGTACATCCTGGAGTGGCGAAGATGTACCAGGACCTCAGACGACAGCATTGGTGGCCGGGCATGAAGAAGGCTGTAGCAGAGTTCGTTTCTCGATGCCTTACCTGTCAGCAGGTGAAGGCAGAGCATCAGGTACCAGCAGGCTTGGTACAGCCCTTGGAGGTTCCGGAGTGGAAGTGGGACGGCATATCTATGGACTTCGTGACTGGACTTCCACGCACTTCCAGAGGTCACGACTCCATCTGGGTGATTGTTGACCGACTCACCAAGTCGGCACACTTCTTACCCATCAGAGAGCAGGGCTCGGTGGAGAGCTTGGGACGTCTCTACGTTCAGGAGATTGTGCGGCTCCACGGCGTGCCATCATCTATCGTTTCCGATCGTGATGCCCGCTTTACTTCCCGGCTTTGGAAGGGGTTACAGGAGGCGTTCGGGACGCATCTACGTCTTAGCACAGCTTTTCACCCTCAGACGGATGGTCAGACGGAGAGGACCATTCAGACTCTCGAGGACATGCTCCGCGCATGTGTCCTCGACTTTGGTCGTAGCTGGGAGGACCACCTACCCTTGGTGGAGTTCGCATACAACAACAGCTACCACTCCACCATCGGGATGGCACCGTACGAGGCGTTGTACGGCCGACCATGTAGATCTCCTTTGTGCTGGACAGACCCTGGGGAATCAGCACTGGTGGGACCAGAGATGGTCCAGGCCACGACAGAGAAGGTCCAGGTCATCCAGGAGCGGATGAGGACAGCTCAGAGCCGGCAGAAGTCATACGCTGACAGAAGGCGGAGGCCACTGGAGTTCGAGGATGGCGACCACGTCTTCTTGCGGGTCTCACCTCGACGTGGTATTCGGAGATTTGGCCGAGGCGGCAAGTTATCTCCGCGCTTCATCGGACCTTTTCAGATTCTCAGCAGGATTGGCGAGGTGGCTTATCGCCTGGCTCTACCACCTCAGTTGCACCGGGTGCACGACGTCTTCCACGTATCCCAGCTGAGGAGATACGTGCACGACCCGACGCACATCATTGACCATGGGGAGCTTGACGTTGACGATGGGGCGACTTTTACGGAGGTCCCGGTGGAGATAGAGGATCGACAGGAGCGGGTCCTACGTGGGCGATCGATTCCTCTTGTGCGCATCAGATGGCAGCACGGGAATCTCCAGGAGAGCACTTGGGAGCGGGAGGCTCAGATGCGTGCTCAGTACCCTCTTTTGTTCCCCTAGTTTTTGTTGTATCTTTACGGGGACGTAAAGCCCTGAGGTGGGAGTAATGTAAAGACCGTAAAATTCAAGGGAAATTTTTTCTTAATTTTCTTTGGATTTTTTTACAAGAGCGCGGTTTCAGACGGCACCTGATTCCGAGGCCCGGAGTGCCCGGAATTAATTTCCGAAGTTTGGCTCGGGTACGTTCAGTGAACGAACGAGCGGGAATTCCTAACTTTTGATCCGGTGCTCGGAATTGAAATCCGAGGGCACCGATGAACTCGCAGCGCCGATATTCGCTTAATGAGACCTTTTCGGGAGTTGCGTTTGTTGCGGGTTGAAAGTTACGTTTTGGGGTTTTTCAGTTAAGTTAAATAAAATTGTGTAAAACAAATTTTATTTAAACTTTAAAAAAAAGAACCTACCTAAGGGGGTTGGAAGTGGGACCCACACCCACTTAACCTCCCTTGGGAGGATTAAGTGTGGTGGGGCCCACACGAACCCCTAAATCTTTTAATAACCTCTCAACTTCCCCCTTAAACTCCTCTTTTAATAACATGACAACTTTGTTAATTAATGGAGTTGAATTGTTTGAATTGTTTGAATTTCAAACCTTTGAAATTCAAATTGATAATTGTGTGAATAAAATAAGTCTTTAGCTTATTTTATTTGGGTTAGAATTCTCTAGCCACCTTGAGAGAATTTGGAGCCTTCATCTTCTTCTTCTTCAAGCTCTGACGAAGAACGAAGAACGTCTTCATCCTCGACGAAGAACGACAACACTTCGTCAAGGATCATCGACTCAGAGACCTAGTATCTTCGGACCTCTGCTTCCTCTTCGGACCTTCTTCGTCGGCAAACGAAGATCCGCCAACAACGTGTCGCATCGGACGTAAATCTTCGTCAACGGATTTGACGAACGACGACCGCGACGCCTGAATTCCGCGACGCCGTCTTCCGCGGAACGTAGAGGATTTCTTTGAATCTCAAACCCGAGGTAGGGGATGTTATTTATTGTTTATTTTTATTCCATTCTTGAATCATGGATTTTTAGCATGACTAAATGTGTGGCTTTCGGTTATTCTTTAGTTATGTTATTATTTAACGTGAGGGGGGTCGGACTGCAAGAACACGGCCGAACCCCCCCTCCTTAGTTCTCGTTTTATTCATGCGGGTGGAAGCAAGAGGCGTGGTGCCGTCGCACCACGCGGATGAACATGCTTATAATTTTCCGCAACCCGTCGCGCTTCGCCAAGGAGAGATTTCAAGAACGCGACGCCGTCGCGCCGCGTTGGGAGGATTCATGGCACGGCGAAAGGGGCGCGGTGCCGTCGCACCGCGCCGGACGACGAACACCGCGGCCGGTTCCGGGCCGCGGTGAGACGAGGAGACCGCGGCCGGTTCCGGGCCGCGGCGGAAGGAAAGACCGGCGGCCGTGCCGCCGGCGTCGGGAGTCGAGGGCGGGACCGGAAATTCCGGTCCCGTTGGTAAAAACCGGCCGGCCAGCGGCCGGCCGGATGTCATAAAAACCGGGGGATTAAACCCCCGGCCGGTCCATCAAGACCCCCCTCTTAATGAGGGGGCGGTTCTTTTAAGGAGGGGGGGGCAAAGCCCCCCCGGTTTTACTCAACCGGCCCCCATTTGCGGGGGCCGTTTTGTCTCAAACGGCGCGGCAATGCCGCGCCGCCTTCGGAAGGGCGGGGGCTTAGCCCCCCGCGTGAGTCGCGGCCACCGCCGCCAGCGCGGTCCGCCGCCGCCAGCGCGGCCCGCCGCCGCCGCCACGCGGCCCGCCGCCGCCACGTGGCCCGCCGCCGCCGCGCCACGCGGCCGCCGCCGCCACGCGGCCCGCCGCCGCCACGTGGCCCGCCGCCGCCGTCCGCCGCCGCCGGCCGCCGCCGCCGGCCGCCGCGCCACCCAAGGGGGGGGGGGGGGGGGGGGTCGGGCCGGGTCGTTCCGGACCCGGACCCCCCCGTTTCGGACCAGATTCGGTTTTTGGCTCATAACTTGAGCCTCGGACCTCCGAATGACGAACCGTCTGCGGCAACGCGATCCTTGGATCGAGACGGTCGTTTCGGTATATCGCACTCAAGGTTTCGGTTTACTTTGAGTTCGGCCGGGTTGGTTCGTTCACGAAACCAACCGGGCCTTCGGAGCGGAAACGCTCATATCTTGAGCTACGGACGTCTGATTGACGCGCCGTCAGTCGCGTAGTGTTCCTCTTAGTGAGACGGATCTTTTGGCATACTCCGCCCGAGGTTTGGACGCAGGTGGAGTACGGTCGGGTTGGTTTTGCCTTAAAAACCAACCGGGCCCCGGAGACGAAAATGCCTATAACTCTCAGACCGGGCGTCCGATCGACGCGCCGTCTGTTGCGTTGAGTTCCTTTTGTCGATACGGAACTTTTGGATACATCAACTTCGGTCTTCGTGACAGTTGATGTATCAGCCTCTCGGCTCGTGAAGCGGACCCTCCGTACGAGCTTGCTGTGTGCGGGAACCCTAGTGCTGGTTGCGACTGTTCTACTGCGACGACGACAGTACAGAGATCCTGTGTGGATTCGACGACGACAGTACAGAGATCCTGTGTGGATTCGACGACGACGACTACAGCACTCAGCGATCCTACGTGGATCAGTGCTTCAGGTTCTGTGTGAGCCCGATCCTGTGTGGGTCCTTGCGCTCAGCGGTTCTGTGTGAGCCAGCGCCTACAGGTTCTGTGTGAGCCCGATCCTGTGTGGGTCTTCTGCGGGGGTTAGTTACCTATCGATCCTTCGTGGGTCCGACGACTTAGATGGATCAGTGATCATCTTTATCGTCCTTGAAGAAGTATACCTGTGTGAGCTGAATCCTGTTACTTTCCTTTGTGGAATACGTATACTTTCCTGCGTGGACTGAGTTATACTTGAGCTCGGAGGTTGGAGCGTATTTGAATTGATGACTTAGGTATATGTATGGGCATATACCTAAGCAGTGTTGGTTGTTACTTCGTGATTGTACTTTGCTTCGTGGTTTATCCTTTGTGGATTTTGAGAGACCTTCAGGGGTCTCGGGGTCCCTACTGAGTAGCTTATACTCACCCCTGCACGGGCTTCGCCCGCACTACGTTGTGTTGGTTGCAGACGACGGACAGCGTTGACCTTAGCTGAGGTTCGCGGAGCGGGACGGTACCCGGAGGTGGACCACTGGGCGGGACGAGCACGGAGCGGACGGTGGGACCCGTGGAGCAGAGGAGCTATCTGTACCCACCCTTCAGGTGGGATTTCCGGTGGACAGCTCGGAGTAGCGGCCTTTACTTTACAGTTGCTGTTTTTCCCTTTTCGAGTTGTACTTTACTTTCAGTTTGGGTTTGTATTCTGGCCCATTTACTTTTCCGCACTTTCAGTTGTTCTCTGCTTTCTTAGTGATTACCTTCCGCTTGTTTACTCTGTGGTGTGTGTTTTCTTTTCAAAGGCAATGCCTTCCCTTTTTACCGGGATTTACGCCTTGGTGCTAGTCGCCAGCCCCTGGCCTATGGAAGGCGGGCTTGGGGTAGTCACGGCTCGGACCCCGAGGGCGGGTCGTGACATACAAGACCAGCACTTTTCATTGATTCATCTATACTGGGACCCACATAAGATACAAACCAGCACTGAATCATCTAAGGTGGGACCCACATAGGATACAAGACCAGCACTGCTGGGACCCACATAGGATACAAGACCAGCACTCTTCATTGATTCATCTATGCTGGGACCCACATAGGATAAAATACCAGCACTGAATCATCTAAGTTGGGACCCACATATGATACAAGACCAGCACAGCTGGGACCCACATAGGATAGAAGACCAGCACTCTTCATTGATTCATCTATGCTGGGACCCCCATAGGATACAAGACCAGCACTGAATAATCTATGCTGGGACCCACATATGATACAAGAACAGCACAGCTGGGACCCACATAGGATACAAGACCAGCACTCTTTATTGATTCATCTATGCTGGGACCCACATAGGATACAAGAACAGCATTGAATCATCTAAGCTGGGACCCACATAGTATACAAGACCAGCACAGCTGGGACTCACATAAGATACAAGACCAACACTCTTCATCGTCACAGTCGCAGCCAGCACGAGGGTTCCCGCACACAGCAAACTCGTTCGGGAGGGTCCGCTCCACGAGCCGAGAGGCTGATATATCAACTGACACAAATTCCAGAGTTGATGTATCCAAAAGTTTCGTATCGTCAACAGTAACTCAACATCATAGACGGCGCGTCAATCGGACGCCCGGTCTGAGAGTTATTGGCTTTTTCGTCCTAGTGGCCCGGTTGGTTTTTAAGGAAAAACCAACCCGAATGTACTCCACCTACGTCCAAACCTTAGGCGGAGTATGCCAAAAGATCCATCTCACTTAGAGGAATTCACCAAAGTTGACGGCACGTCAATCGGATGTCCGGAGCTCAATATATGAGCGTTTCCGCTCCGAGGGCCCGGTTGGTTTTGTGGACGAACCAACCCGGCTAAACACAAAGTATTCTGAAACCTTGAGTGTAATATACAGAAATGACTGTCTCGATCCAAGGATCGCTTTTTCGCTGACGGCACGTCGTTCAGAGGCTCGTAGCACATGTTATTGTCAAAGGACCGAAAAGGTCTGGGAACGGGGGGTCTGGCCCCGGACGGACCCGGCCCGACCCCCCTAGGTCGGCCGAACCGGGTCGACCCGACCCGGGTCCGACCCGGCTGGACTCGGTCCAACCCAGCTAGGGCGCGGCCCGGCTCGGCTGGGCCGAGCGGCCGAGCAACGCGGGGGGCGCGCATGCCCCCACGTGACAACACCGCGGCCCCCACGGGGGGCCGCCCTGGTCAACGGACGCGACAAAGCCGCGGCCCGAGTGCGCTGGACCTGCGCGGCCGCAATACCGCTGGCGCCGCCGCCGCCTCCTCCGGCCGCCGCGCCGCCGGTGGCTTCTGCGGGCCCCTGGAGTTGCTCCGGTGGTCCGATCTCCTTCCTGTCTGCGCTGCTGCTCCTCTCGGGTCCCATTCTTCACTACGGAAATAGCAGATCGTCCCGGCGGCATGTTTTGTCGTCGCCCGCCAATCCGCGCATCTACGAAGAACTCCGGAGGGTTGTCGAGCCGTGTTTGTTTGGCCTGCACCCTCCATGTTAGATGATAACTGTCAGGAGAAATAATCATCACATGACAACGTATCAAATAAAATTTTAATAATTTAAAATTTCACTTGATCCAGGTTTTTTTGTTTTAAATGAAAACAACTATGAGAATAACAGGTTATTTCCAAATAAATTCTCTACCTCGTCAAGTCGTCGCACGCGCGTTATTTGCATAATTGACCGTCGCGGAATAAGTGGAGCATCGCGTCGCGGTATCCGGTGTTGCGTCGACGAACTCTGAGGACCAAGAAACAACAGATTTAATTTTAATAATTAAATTTATATCGATTTATAATCCACGAAAGAAAATAAAGCACCGCAGTCCCCTACCTTGACATTGTCGATCGAAGGTTGTCGCGGGGTTGGATCGTTGCGGAAGAAGCGTCGCGGAGGGAGGATCGTCGGTGTCGCGGTACACGGCGTCGCGTCGCTGATCTCCGCGGGTTCGGCGTTCTTCGTCAGGGGGGGGGTCCTTCGTGTTCTTCGCGTCTTCGCATTTTTCACGTTCTTTGAGAAGAAGGAGGAAGATCCTTAGAGATTTTTCAAGGTTTTAACACAACATTTTAAAAGGAGGGTGTGTTGGCCTTATTTTATTAACATGCCAACAAAACCAAAACGTGATAAGAAATGAACAAAATTAATTAATAGAATTAATTTCATGAATAAACCGCCCATTTAATAGGAGCGTTTAATGGTTTAAGAAAATTCCTGAGTTGACTTTTATTTAATAGGGGTTTTCGCAGTTGTGTTACTAAGCGGAAAGAAACGGTGGGGATCATGTGGGCCCCACACCACAAATATCCTATCAACTGGATATGATATTTTGGATTGAACCCTATCCATTTAAACTGAGCTTAAGCAGCTTAATGTGGTCCTTAAGCGGCTTTAAGTGAAATAAAAATAAAATTGTCGCACAACTTTATATTATTTCATAACATTAAACCCAAAAATTAATAACCATAACCGTGCAAATGCAACTCCGGAAGAGGCGTCTCTAAACAAATATCGGCACTGCGACTCCATCGGTGCCCTCAGAATTCGATTCCGGGCAACGGTTCAAAAGTTAGAAAAACTCGCTTGTCCGTTCACAGAACGTACCAGAGCCAAACTTCGGAAAGTGATTCAGGGCACACCGGGCCTCGGAATCAGGTTCCGTCAAAAGTTGCGTCCTTGTAAGATTCCAAGGAGAATAAGAAAAGAAATTCCTTGTAATTTATGGGTCTTTACATCAAATAGGTTCTCACATCATATTAAAATAAAATTTAAGGAAAGAGGAATAACATCCCCCAACATAAGAAAGAGGAGATAAAGTTACTTACATAAAAAAGAGTACTTAAAAAGAAAGAGAGAGGTAGGATCCCTTACCTCAAGTCCGACTTGTCTTGTTCGTTTCCTTATGTTCTTGAATAATAAACTTTGGTAAATTTATAATTTCTTAAGGTCCTAATTTAATGATTATTATTCATTTCATATCACATATTATAATGTTTTAATAATTGGTTAATAATGTGAGTTCAAATCAGACGTTTTTGTCGATGTTTGGTACATGAGTAAAAAATGAACTTGTTTGAAAATTATTGACCATGTAGTTATAAGTAAATCATCTCTATAATAGTATTAATGATTTAAATATCATATATATATCCATTACATATTCAGTTTACACTATTCCATAACATTTGGAGATAAAAAGAAATGAAATGCATCGTTGATGGAGACGGTAGGCCGTACGTACGCATGAACGCTTCTTTCATTTCATTGTCATATTAATGGAATAAAAAAATAATTTAGATATATATATATATATTATAATTCTAGTATAATATATATGTTTTATAGGTCACATAAGTCCATTAAATTTATTCTTTATACATTCCATGTATTGCATGAACGAGTCAAATCACTTGTATAACCCCATGTAAAAATATGACTTGTATAACCCCATGTAAAAATTGTTTAAGTAAAACAATACATTTTTGTGACATTTTAATTTTAATTTTAAATAAAAAGGTATTAATGTCATTTTCCATCCAAAGTGGCTCCATGGGGTCCCCAAGGTGACCCATGGATTGTCTTGGTCAGCCATGACTCATCCAATAAGAGTAGGACATGTGTCAAGGTCATTTCATATTATTATAACATTATCATTACCTTAAATTACACTAATTACCTTTAATCACGATTAACAAAACATAAAGTTACTATTCAACAAAAAATTATTTTAATCTCATTAAACCACATTTTACTTCCTAATGACAACCATGCATGTCAGATTTTTGAAAATTGAATCACAGAAGTGGTAAAGTTTCATTTAAATGAAAAATCGGTTTCTTTAACTACCACTTAGTGGTTTCACTATTCATCAAAAATTGAAGTTTTTCATAAAAATACCAAAAATTCACCCTAAGTTATGTTAGATATTTCAAATTCAAAAACGATGTCTATTTTAAAAAATTCATAACATATAAGTTCCATTAATTAATTTAATAGTTAATTTCCGCTGTCAAAACAATAGCGTGTTTTTAAAAACAATATCTATTAAAATATTAACACTAGTTTAAGTCCAATTTCAATGTGAAATTAATTCCAATGACCACCATTGGATTAAATGGTAAAAATTTATTCTAAATACAATTTAATCTCATTTAAAAATATAATATATTCATATAAATAAATCAGATTAAAAGGAGTTTTTGAATTAAAATGCAATAGTTTCACTAAAAATGATCTTTATCGGAAAAATAACAAAAATTTACACAGAGTAAATTTTTATATCCAAATTCTAAAGAAGGATTTTATATTGTCAAATACAGAAAATAAAATTGTCAAAATTATATTTAAAAAGGGTTCTCTATCAAAAGGTGGTTAATCGACCTTTTAATGAGTATTAGAGGATTTATGCTTAAAATTGGATTCATTTGCATTTTACTCCTCTAACATTTATTGGATAAAAGTAAAAATATTTGACAAACATATATAATCATTTTTTAGTTAGTTTTCTTCATTACCACCATTACAACGACTACGCATTAACTACCATTTAAAATAATATTATTTTATTATATGAGTGCAACGTAAGATTTCAAAGAAACTCGTTGTTGCGTATTGGGTACGCCATCGAGCATAGCGTTCCCATTAAAGTAATATTAATATTATATTCACAAATATGGATAAATATGAAAATGTCATATTATTTATTTACCTGGGGTGTTACATCCTTCCCCTCTTTTGGGAATTGCATCCTCGCAATTTTAAAATTGGGCTTGGAAACTTCATTGAAAATCCCACATCAGAACAAGAGTCAGTAAAACTGTCACTTTAAAATAAAGAAAGAGAAGTACAAAGGTCGGGTGAGTTAACCCATAATAGGATTCCTTGTAGTAAAACATGGACATAGAGGACAAAACAAAGGGTCATGTTCTGATGGAGAGTGATAGAAAACATGTTTACGATAAAGTTAACCACAAAAAATCACAAACTTGTGATGGGTTAAACGGTATTTGATTCCCCAGAAGGAAAAATTAACAGAAAATATTTGTTTAAGTTACTTTTCATTGAAGAATTTATTTATGAGCTTAACTAAAAAATAAGGAAACATACTTACTTGTCATGTTGACTTTCAACTTTTACTATATTTCTTACACGAACACTTATTTTCTCTAAAAGACGAGTATTTAGGATGTCTTTTTCACATTAAGAGAGCTATAATCAACTTCTAGAAAATCACCTAATCGAAAAAAGAGAACTATATACTTCCCATGTCTTTAGAGATTAACCAAAACTAAAACCAAAAAGGTTAGTATGAGATCACATAGTACGCAAAAAGGATAATCCTTTATAAAAAAAATATATTCTTAATCTCCAAAACTTGTCAAACAATACCCAAAGTTCAAAAAAGACCATTCAATAAACATCTATCCATAATGTTCTTTAAAGTACAAAAAAATAAGGCTGAAACCCAAATATCAGAAGGATTTAATCACATAGTCTTCAAAAAGAAACCTTAACATTTATCTCCAAATAACATCGGTTAAACTTAAAGACCCATACTGAAAAGTAATTAACCTAATCACATATCCTCTATTATAGGTTAATAATTTCCATATATAACCCAAAATAAACTTATTCTAGATTCATAAGATCATATAACTAAAAATAATTAGTCAAAATAACTGTGGAATTCATGTAGTCCAGAGGTAGATGATAAATACCAGGCGCATTTTGGTTGTGGGTATGATTCTCGTAGCTTCGTCAGACGCGACAGGTTGTCACATGGTCTACGTGTTTTCCTTTGATACCAACTATAAGGACTTGGCCTTAAACATTACTTATTATTGAATTAAATGAATAATTCACATTGAGGATCTTTTCAGGTTTAGAGTTTTAGAGAATTAGGACATAACTATTACATCTCAAAGATTACAAAGTAGACACATCTACACAGCTTCCATTTTTTTCACAAAATAAAAACTCTTGAACATAAAAGATATGTCTAGTTCCTTGTTTTAGATATCCTGACATTTCCTTGATCCCATCATTGACCCTATTCATCTATATGTCATGTGAAAAACAATTCAAAAAAAAACTTGGTATGATCATAAAAATCTCAGTAAGGGTTATAACAATACAGAATGAAAACATTAGTCCATGTATACATAAGAATCAATGAAATCATACTTTACTCATAAAACCTACGCCATTTAACATACCTCATGAAATCATAAGATTTACGAATAACTTATAGAAATCATAAGACATAAAGGTAACTTGAGGCATTTATAACATTCTTACGTAGGGAGTAACCCTGATGGTTACGTTTGGAATACCCATCATAGTATATTTCCTAAATCTCTTCCAATAAACCTTATCTTTTACTTCCTTCGCGTTACCCAATACATTTGAGAGCTATATTGGGCTCACCCGCCCCTAGTTTATCATGGAACCACCCATTTTCATAAAAAATGCCCAAGAACCATAACATAATCATAGCACATAACATAAGCATAAAGGAAAGAAAACATTCACACATTGCAGAAACAATATAACATTTTAAGATATTGATATAATGAACCCATTCTAAAAAACCATTTTCAAAACAATTTAAAACATTTAATAATGATATTTTTGAATTAAAGTGTCCCATACCACTTTGAAGCTTTTAAAATTGTAAACCATTAATATCCATATAAATAAATCCGTAAATCCAATTTGAAAAAATGGATATTAATGAGAAATATTTAATAGAATATATCATTAAAACATTTAAAATGATATTTTAGTTAAAGGGGTTTAAAAAAAATGAGAGACAGTTCAATACAATAATTGAGGAATAACATTTAATCAGAACTTTATAATATCATGAGAATAAAGGGATTCATGATATAATATTACAAAAGATAGTATATACACCATATAAGAGTGGATTGGTGCATAACAACAATGAAGTCTCAATAGAAATGTAAAATGAGATTAAATCCCTTATAAAGAAGGTATCCTTAAATTATGGATAAATAAATCTCATAATTATGTGTGAAAAATATAAATACACCCAATATAAGTGGTTATTCTGTGTAAAACAATCAAAGGACATTCAAAAGTATTCAAAGGATGAAATATTCAATAACTACATGTTGAACCCAAAGAAAACGAAATTCGGTTAAGAAGTTCCCTCGGTAAAATTCGACAGCCTAACAGCATCAATTTAAAATTCATAAAATTAGTTGATGAGAGAGAAAATGGTATCTCATCACTTGGACATAAAATTTACATCAATAAGGATATATAAGAACATATCCCATCATAAAAAGATGTAAATTAAAAGACATAACAAAATACGTCTTTTAGAAAGAGGATTGTGAAAGGTTCCCTTACCGATTTGGGCAACTTTCGAAATGTACACCCCATGAAAAAAGGGTCATAAAATGAAAATGTAAATACCCATAAATGAGATTATATTATACAAATATTAATATAATGGGATGTACATACACCACAAAAAAGGAAATAGTGGAAAATGTTGCATGAATCTCACGGGAATGAAAAGTGAGATGAAAATCCCCTTCTGAAAATTTGGCAGCCTAACGGCACCACATAAAACAAACAAAAATTGATTGATAAGGTCAAATAGGGTCTCTAATCATATTAACATAAAATTTAAGGCAAGAGGAATAACATCCCCCTATATTAGAAACATGATCTTAAAGTAAGTTACATAAAAAAGAGTTCTTAAAAAGAAAGAGAGAGGTAGGATCCCTTACCTCAAGTCTGACTTCTTTTGTTCGTTTCTTTAGATTACTGAATAATAAAATTTGGTCAATTTATAATTTATTATGTTCCTCCTGTAAATATTATTATTCAGTTCAAATAACATATTGTAATGTTATAATAATTGGTTAATAATGTGAGTTCATATCAGATGTTTTTGTCGATGTTTGGTACATGAGTAAAAAATGAACTTGTTTGAAAATGATTGTCCATGAAGTTATAAGTAAATCATCTCCAGAATAGTATTAATGATTTAAATATCATGTATATCCAGTATATATTCATTTTATACTATTCCATAACATTTGGAGATAAAAATAAATGAAATGCACCGTTCACGGAGACGGTAGGCCATACGTACGCATGAACGCTACTTTCATTTCGTTGTCATATTAATGGAATGAAATATAATTGAGAGATATATATATATATTATAATTACAGTATAATATATATGTTTTATAGGTCACATAATTTCATTAATTTCATTCTTTATATATTCCATGTATTGCATGAACGAGTCACATCACTTGAGGGGGTGGTAGTCCACACTTCCTCGTATGAAATTATTGCATTTGCACAACATGAAAAGCATAAAGGGATCTTTTAAATATAAAATAAAGAAGCATATGGAAAACATAAATACCATATATATCATATATAAAATACAGTGACATAATAATGGCCATCATGAATGGTGTTAAGAGAAGACTGAACAATCATCGTTTCGTGAGGCAGTAATTCTCCATCCACAAAATAGTATGTCCGTTAACCATTAGACGGAGGTGTGTGTAAATGTATATCGAATACATCACATAAAAAATCCTAGTATATTTAATATACTGGTGTTGTTACAATATAATGGAATAATAAGAGTTTAGGGGTTTGGATAAGCAATATAAAACAGAAGTACACAAGTGAAGACATTACCTTTAAATCGGGTAACTCCTCTTGGTTTGAACCAAAAGGGTATTTTGAAGAGAATTATGCCTAAGTGTATGCTTCAATGATGAAGAGAGGGATGTGGAGAGATGAAATGGGCAGTGTTTGGCCGAGAAAAAGGCTTTCAAGGTGTTGGTAAGGTGGTAGAGTTGGGGGCCTTTTATAAGAGAACACGAGGGGCACTCTTGGAATGTTATATAATTTTACTTTATTATAAAATTATTTTAGGATTTTAAAGCTCTAAAAAGTATATATTTCTAGGCTAAGGTGATAATGTTTCTAAATCCACCCATCCAATAGGCTTGTGACAAGTTTAAGACTTATATTTTACCCTAACTTCTCATTTTTTTAAATCGTTCATTTATGAGGTAATAACTGCATCCTCACGGTGTCATAAATAAAATAATTTATTTAGTGTCTAAAAATTATAAATAAATATCTTGATTTAAGTAATATTTTTATATTTATAATGAATACTTATATTCAATAATATGACTTTTATATCCCCTTGTAAAAATTGTTTTAGTAAAACAATACATGTTTGTGACATTTTAATTCTATCTTTAAATAAAAAGTTATTAATGTCATTTTCCAACCAAAGTGGCTCCATGGGGTCCCCAAGTTGACCCATGGATTGTCTTGGTCGGACATGACTCATCAAATAATGGTAAGACATGTGTCAAGGTCATTTCATTTTATTATAACGTTATATTTATCTTAAATTACACTAATTAACTTTAATACTGATTAACAAAACATAAAGTTAGTATTCACGAAAAAACTTATTTTAATCTCATTGAACCACATTTTACTTCTTAATGACAACCATGTATGTTGGATTTTTGAAAATCAAATCATAGAAGTGGTAGAGTTTTATTTAAACAAAAAATCTGTTTCTTTAACTACCACTTAGTGGTTTCACTATTCATCAAAAATTGATGTTTTTCAAAAAAAAATACCAAAAATGCACCATAAGCTATGTTTGATATTCCGAATTCAAAAATGATGTCTATTTTAAAAAATTCAAAACATATAAGTTGCATTAATTAATTTAATAATTAATTCCCGCTGTCAAAACCAATAGCGTGTTTTTAAGAAACAATACTTATTAAAAGATTAACACAAGTTTAAGTCCAATTTCACAGTGAAATTAATTCCAATGACCACCATTTGATTAAATGGTAAAAATATATTCAAAATACACATTAATATCATTTAAAAATATAATCAATCCATATAAATAAATCATATTAAAAGGAGGTTTTGAATTAAAATGCAACAGTTTCACTAAAAATGATCTTTATCGGAAAAATAACAAAAAATTACACAAAGTAAATTTTGTTGTCCAGATTCTAAAAAAGGATTTTATTTTGTCAAATACAGCATATAAAATTTTCAAAAGTATATTTAAAAATGGATATGTATCATAAAGTGGTTAATCAACCTTTTAAAGAATATTAGAAGATTTATGCTTAAAATTGGATTCATATGCATTTTACTCCTCTAACATTTGTTGGATAAAAGTAAAAATATTTGACAAACATATATTATCATTTTGTAGTTAGTTTTTTTCATTCCCACAATTACAACGTCTAGGCGTTAACTACCATTTAAAATAATATTATTTTATTTTTAGAGTGCAATGTAATATCTCAAAGAAACTCGTTGTTGAGTATTGGGCAAGCCATGCACCATAGCGTTCCCTTTAAAGTAATATTAATATTTTATTCACAAATATGGATAAATATGAAAATTTCATATTCTTTATTTACCTGGGGTGTTACATACTTCCCCCCTTTTGGGAATTTCCTCCTCGAAATTTTAAAATTGGGCTTGGAAACTTACTTGAAAATCCCACATCGGAATACGAGTCAGAAAAACTATCACTTTAAAATAAAGAAAGAGAAGTACAAAGGTCACCCGAGTTAACCCATACAAGGATTCCATATAGGAAAGCATCGACATGGAGGAGAAAACAAAGGGTCATGTTCTGATGGAGAGTGATAGAAAACATGTTTAGGAGAAAGTTAACCACAAAAAAATCACAAACTTGTGATGGGTTAAACGGTATTTGATTCCCCATTAGGAAAAATTAAAAGACAACATTTTTGTTTTAAGTTAATTTTCATTGAGGAATTTATTTATGATCTTAACTAAAACATAAGGAAAAATACTTACTTGTCATGTTGACTTTCAACTTTTACTAGATTTCTTACACGAACTCATATTTTCTACAAAAGACACGTATTTAGGATGACTTGTTCACATTAAGAGAGCAATAATCAACTTCTAGCGAATCACCTAATCCACAAAAGAGAACTATATACGTCCCATGTATTTAGACCTTAACCAAAACTAAAACCAAAAAGGTTATTATGAGATCATATAATACCCAAAAAAGATAATCCTTTATAAAAAAACTATTCTTAATCTCCAAAATTTGTCAAACAATACCCAAAGTTCAACAAAGACCATTTAATAAATATTTATCCATAAAATTATTCAAAGTACTCAAAACTAAGACTGAAACCCAAATCTCAGAAAGATTTAATCACATAGTTTTCCAAGATAAACCTTAATATTCTTCTCGAAATAACATCAGTTACTCTTAAAGTCCCATTCTGAAAATTAATTAACCTAATCACATATCCTCAATGATAGGTTAATAAATTCTATAGATAACCCAAAATCAACTTATTCTAGATTCATAAGATCATCTAACTAAACATAATTAGTCAAACTAACTGTGGAATTCATGTAGTCCAGTGGTAGGCAATAAATACCAGTCGCACTTTGGTTGTGGGTTCGATTCTCGTAGCTTTGTCTGACGCGACAGGTTGTCACACGGTCTATGTGTTGTCCTTTGATACCAACTATAAGGACTTGGACATAAAGATTACTTAGTATTGAATTAAATGAATAATTTACATTGAGGATCTTTTTAGGTTTAGATCTTTAGATAATTAGGACATAACTATTACATCTCAAAGATTACAAAGTAGACACATCTACCCAGCTTCCATTTTTTTCACAAAATAAAACTCTTGAACACAAGATTCGTGTCTAGTTCCTTGTATTAGACATCCTAACATTTCCTTGATCCCATCCTTGACACTATTCATCTTTATGTCCATAAGAAAACATTTCAAAAAAAAATGGGACGAGCATTAAAAGCTCAGTAAGGGTTATAAAAATATGGAATGAAAACATCAGTCCTTGTATACATAAGAATCAAAGAAATCATACTTTACCAATAAAACCAAAGAAATTTAACATACCTCATGAAATCATAAGATTTATGAATAACTCATAGAAATCATAAGACATAAATGTCACTTGAGGCATTCATAAAATTATTACGTAGGGAGTAACCCTCATGGTTATGTTTGGAATACCCATCACAGTATATTCCATAAATCTCTTCGGAGAAACCTTAACTTTTAACTCCTTCGCGTTACCCAAAGCATTGGAGATCTTTATCGGGATCACCCACCCTTAGTTTATCATGGAACAATAGGTTTTCATAAACAATTCCCAAGAACCATAACATAATCATGGCACGTAACTTAAGCATAAAGAAAAGATAACATTCACAAATTGAAATAACAATATAACATTTTAAGATATTGAAATAATGAACCGATTCTAAAAACCCATTTTCAAAACCATTTTAAAGATTCAATAAAGAGATTTTTGAACCAAAGTGTCCCATACCACATTGAATATTTTAACATTTTAAACCATTAATATACATATAAATAAATCCTTAAAACTATTTTGAAAACATGGATATTAATGATAAATATTTATAAGAATTAATCATTAAAACATTTAAAATGATATTTTAGTTAAAGGGGTTTAAACAAAATGAGAGACACTTGAATAAAATAATTGAGGAGTAACATTTAATCAGAACTTTATAATATCATGAGAATAAAGGGATTCATGATATAATATTCCAAAGGATAGTATATACACCATATATGAGTGTATTGGTGCATAATAACAATGAAGTCTCAATATAAATGTAAAATGAGATGAAATCCCTTATAAAGAAGGTATCCTTAAATTAAGGATAAACCAATCTCATAATTATGTGTGAAAAATATAAATACACCCAATATAAGTGGATATTAAGTTTAAAACAATCAAAGTTCAATCACACATATTCAAAGGATGACATATTCAATAACTACATGTTGAACCCCAAGAAATCGAAATTCGGTTAAGAAGTTCCCTTGGTAAAATTCGACAGCCTAACAACGTCACATTAAAATTCATAAAATTAGTTGATGAGAGAGAAAATGGTATCTCGTAAATTGGACATAAAATTTAAATCAATAAGGATATATAATAACATATCCCATAATAAAAATATGTTAATTAAAATACATAACAAAATAAGTCTTTTAAAAAGAGGATTGTGAATGGTTCCCTTACTGATTTGGGCAACTTTCGAAACGTACACCCCATGAAAGAAGGGTCATAAAATGAAGATGTAAATACCCATAAATGAGTGTATATTATTAAAATATTAAAATAATTGGAAGTACATACACCACACAAAATGAAATAGTGTCAAATGTAGCATGAATGTCACAGGAATGAAAAGTGAGATGAAAACCCCCTTATGAAAATTCGGCAGCCTAACAGCACCACATAAAACTTCCAAAAATGGATTGATGAGATCAAATAGGGTCTGTCATCATATTAACATAAAATTTAAGGCAATAGTAATAACATAACCCAACATAAGAAAGAGGAGCTTAAAATAAGTTACATAAAAAAGTACTTAAAAAGAAAGAGAGTGGTAGGATCACTTACTCAAGTCTGACTTGTCTTGTTCGTTTCTTTATATTCCTGAATAATAAACTTTGGTAAATTTATAATTTCATAAGGTCCTCATTTAAATATTATTATTCAGTTCATATCACAAATTATAATGTTATAACAATTGGTTAATAACGTGAGTTCATATCAGACGTTTTTGTCGATGTTTGGTACATGAGTAAAAAATGAACTTGTTTGAAAATGATTTTCCTAGTAGTTATAAGTAAATCATATCCAGAATATTATTAATGATTTAAATATCATATATATCCCATACATATTCATTTTATACCATTTCATAACATTTGAAGATAAAAATAAATGAAATGCACCGTTCATGGAGACGGTAGGCCGTACGTACGCATGAACGCTACTTTCATTTCATTGTCTTATAATGGAATTAAAAATAATTGAGATATATATATATATATTCTAATTACAGTATGTTATATATGTTTTATCGGTCACATATGTTCATTAATTTAATTCTTTATACATTCCATGTATTGCATGAACGAGTCACATCACTTGAGGGGGCGGTAGTCCACACTTCCTCGTATAAAATTATCGCATTTTCACAACTTGAAAAGCATAAACGTATGTTTTCAATATAAAATACAGAAGCATAAGGAAAACATACATACCATATATATCATATATAAAATAAAGTTACATCATAATGTCCACCATGAAAGGTGTTAAGAGAAGATTGAACAATCATCATTTCGTGTGGCAGCAATTCGCCATCCACAGAAACAGTATGTTCTTTAACCATTAGACAGAGGTGTGTGTAAGTGTATATTGAATAAATCACATAAAAAAATACTAGTATATTGAATATACTAATGTTTTTACAAAATAAAGTAATAAAAATAGTTTAGGGGTTTGGATAAGAAAAATAAATCAAAAGAACACAAGTGAATACATTACCTTTAAATTTGGTAACTCCTCTTGGTTTGAACTAAAAGGGTTTCTTCAAGAGAATTCGGACAAAGGTGAGGATTCAATGATGAAGATAAATATGTGGAGAGATGAAATGGGGAGGGTTTGGCCAAGAAAAAGGATTGAGAGGTGTGGTTAAGGTGGTAGATGTGGGGGCCTTTTATAAGAGAATCGGAGGGGCACCCTTGAAAAGTTATAAAATTATACTTTATTATAAAATTATTTTCAGATTTTAAAGATCCTAAAATGATATATTTTGAGGCTATGGTGATAAGGTTTTGAACGCCACCCATCCAATAGATTTGTGACAAGTTTAAGACTTATATTTTACCCTATCTTCTCATTTTATTTAAATCGTTCAATTATGAGGTAATCACTGCATCATCACGGTGTCATAAATAAATTAATTTATTTATGGTCTAAAAATTATAAAACAAATATAATGATGTAGAAAATATTTTTAGATTTATAATGAATATTTATATTAAAAAATATGGCTTGTATAACCCCATGTAAAAATTGTTTTAGTAAAACAATACATGTTTGTGGCATTTTCATTTTAACTTTAAATTTTTTTTATTAATGTCATTTTCTAACCAGAGTGGCTCTATGGGGTCCCCAAGTTGACCCATTTATTTTATTGGTCGTCAATGACTCATATAATAAGGGTATGACATTTTTCAAGGTCATTTTATATTATTATAACATTATCTTTACCTTAAATTATAGTAATTACCTTTAATCGCGATTAATGAAAATTAAAAGTTACTATTCACCAAAAACTTATTTTAATCTCATTAAACCACATTTTACTTACTAATGACACCCATGTATGTCAGATTTTTGAAAATAAAATAACAGATGTGGTAAAGTTTCATTTAAACACAAAATCTGTTTCCTTAACTACAACTTAGTGGTTTCACTATTCATAAAAAATTGTAGTTTTTCAAAAACATACCAAAAATTCACCCTAAGAAATGTTTGATATTCTGAATTCAAAAATGATGTCTATTTTGAAAAATTCAAAACTTATATGTTGAATTAATTAATTTAATAATTAATTCCCACTGTCAAAACAAATAGCGTGTTTTTAAGAAACAATATCTAATAAAAGATTAACACTAGTTTAAGTCCAATTTAAAAGTGAAATTAATTAAAATGACCACCATTGGATTAAATGGTAAAAATATATTCTAAATAAACTTTAATGTAATTTAAAAATATAATCTATCCATATAAATAAATCATATTAAAAGAAGATTTTGAATTAAAATGAAACAGTTTCACTAAAAATGATCTTTATCAGAAAGATAACAAAAATTAACAAAAAGTAAGTTTTGATGTCCAGATTCTAAAAAAGGATTTTATTTTGTAAAATAAATCATATAAAATTGTCAAAAGTATATTTAAAAATGGTTCTCCATCAAAAGTTGGTTAATCGACCATTTAAAGAATATTAGAAGATTTATGCTTAAAATTGGATGCATTTGCATTTTAATCTTCTAACATTTATTAGATAAAAGTAAAAATATTTGACAAACATATATAATCATTTTGTAGTTAGTTCCGTTCATTCCTTCCATTACAAAGGCTAGGCATTAACTACCATTTAAAATAATATTATCTTATTATTAGAGTGAAATGTAAGATTTCAAAGAAACTCGTTGTTGCATATTGGGTATGCCATAGAGCATAGAGTTCCCTTTAAAGTAATATTAATATTTTATTCAAAAATATGCATAAATATGAAAATGTCATATTCTTTATTTACCTAGGGTGTTACAATATGGTGTAATAATTTTAGAATAATTTATGGATCAACAACCTCCATCAATTAATGGGACTAAATATATTTGAAAGAGAGAAGGGAGATGTTCCTTAGAGAAGATATTTCTTACAGTAGGATGTAATGAAAGGGGGAAGGTTGTCATATCAGGTTTTGTATCTTAGTAGATATTGATCAGTAGTGGAAATTGTTTCAAAACACTAAGGATAATGAAAAAATATCTAGCATATAATGAAAGGATTTTAAGAAACTTTTCATAGAAAAATATTTCCCCCATGAATAATGAGTGGACACGGAGAGACAATTCTGGAGTCTAAAACATAAGTAAAAAAGATAATGTTTCTATGTATGAATCTATATTTAAAAGGATAATAAGTCATGTTATAGAGAATATACGTAATCCAAAGAGCATCATTGTCCATTACATTGATGGGATAAAGATAAATCATCAAAGGGTATAAGACATCCTAACATTATCATTTTATAAGGATACAATATGATGTTTTATCAAAGTAGAAAAATATTTCATCAAGTATTATGGATTTGATGGAAAGCAATAGAAGAATAGGGATCATGGACACTGTATAAAAGGAAATTTGGGAAAAATAAATTCGTAAAGGGATGAAATTATATCTTTTATTAAATGTAGAAAAAAACATCATGGATAATGGTTAATTGAAATTAGTGTTTACTACATGTTTGGAGAGGAATGTAACTGAGATCAAGATCTAATGGGTAAGAATGAAGTTTACAATTTTATATGATTCAACTGTAAGGATATGTGGTACTATGAAAATAATTTTTCTAGGCATTAAGGTAGTTTTACATAAAATGGATAATGAAAGAAGGACATGCTTATAAAGTCACAACAGCTATATATGATGGTCCTATAGAATTGGTGGTAGGAAAATTAATAATATCCCCAAATTTAAGTAATGATTTATCTGATTCTAGATCTTAAAAAACATTTATTTGAACAACCCTTTCTTGTATATTTATATATTTCACTAGAACGTTATGAGAGGTGATATAAATCATGACTCCCTATGGATGTATCCTAACATTAAGTATGTGTCACTCATTTTACATTATGAAACATAAATTTTCTCTATTTTTGGAATTAATTATTTTAGTAATTTTTTATTTTTATATAATGATTTATATGGATTATATTGGAAAAAATAATGAATTTATTATTATAAAATATTTGACATTACATTTCATAATAAAGATGTGAAATTCCTTTTCATTAGAGAGATACTTAATCCATTTTGACATTTCTAGATCCACCCATATAGCTCTCTTAAATGAGATCCTTTGGGAGGAATAGGGGACACAATCTATGGCTGGAAAATGTAATCCTAATGTTGAGGGAGTTCATATTTTGTGGGAATACAATGTTGTATTTTATGATGAAATACCTAATAATCCACCTCATGGGAGACCAATATCAAAGGCTCAATATATAATTACCACTATGTAATTAATGGATTTAATGAAAAAATAGAGGATTTTAGTGATAATGGAATTATATTCCATATTTTTTTACCTTGTGGATCCCCTATTCATTTCATTATGATGAAAGACAGATCTACGAGGATTTGTATTGATTATATAAAAATCAATACTATTATGATAATTATTATTTATCCTCTATATTCTATTGATGAATTATTTGAATAAAATCATAGAGATCATTACTTTTAAAGTATTTAACTTCATTACATGTATAATGACTTCCAGCTAAAGAAAAAGATATTCTAATGACAATATTTAATATAAATTATGGACATTAATAGTTTACAGTAATTCCATTTGGATTTAATAAATCAACCTATATTTTTATGGACATAATGAATATATTTTTCATGAAATATCATTATTAATTTTTTGTGGTATTTATTGATGATATATTTGTATATTATAAGTGATCCGATAACCATTTTAATAACATACAAAAATTTCGTGAGTATCTTGAATGAAATTTGTTGTATGAGAAATTATCAAGTGTAAATTTTGGATTTAGATAGTTTCTTTTATTTGAAATATTATCTCTAAGTATGGGATCATAGTTGATCTTACAAAAAAAAAGGGAATCCAAGAATGGTTTAAACCAATGAACATATTTAAAATATGTAGTTTCATAGGTTCGGTGGGTAACTGTTGACAACTTGTTCAAAATGATTCATGATCGTCTAATCCTTGAACCAGTATTACTCTTAAAGATGATAACATTACAGAGAAAGATTAATGTGAATATGTTTTGAATAATTGTGATAAATATTTCTGCATTCCTTAAATTTTTACTCTATCATCATGATAATATGGATTTTTGATATATAGTGATGTAATGATGAATGGAATTTTTTTCCTTTTGCAGGGTGATATATTTATTTCTTATAAATCTTTTTAATTAATCATTCATCGAAAAATATCTAAACCAGGATCATGAGTTGGTTATCATAATATTATCATTCAAGATACGAAGGCATTACCAATGTAGATAATGATGTAAGATATAAATGGATCATAAGATTTTAAAATATATCTTTTCCTGAAAAGAGATCAACATGAGGAAAAGGTGACAACCTGATGTACTTAGGGAATATTATTTCCTAATAAAATTCCATTAGGAGAAGGAAAAAACTGTATCTGATGCATTGTGTGAGAAATTTCATTGACTTTTGACTTGAATTAGGACTAATAGGGATCCAATGTTCATGGATCTAGTAAAGAATTAAATTAAAATTACTATGTATGGGGAGACAACCCTCATTTTTCAAATTAATTTCAAAATATATTTATTTGAAAAGATAATAATGTATCAACCTGATGATGAGAATTTTCAAAATAAAATTAAATAATTGAATTATGGAAATTTGATTAAATTCAATTGAGAATTTTTGGTTAATAAATTTATAAAGAGACCTTGTGTTTCTACTATGACAGAAAAAGGAACTTTTGGATGATGCTCAGAACTAAATTTTTTCTATACATCTTGGTGGCACCAAGATGTATATATATTCATAGGAACATATTTTGTGGAATAATATAAAGTGGGAAAATATTGATTATGTGTCATGTTTTTTGGTTTTTAAATTGGTGATGTCTAAGAGATATTATCATAGATGAGTCATGAAACCTTCTATTATTCCTACATTGAAATGAGATGTCATTACAATAAACATATCACTGAATTAACCATCAGTCCAAGAAAGAATGATCAAATATGAGTTATCATTGATCAAATTAGAATATATGTTGATTTCCCTAAGATAATTAAATAATTACTTCCAAATTGTCCTACAAAACACTATATTAGTTATGTCTTAAGACTTCATGGAAAACCCATTTCAATTGTGTCTGATCATGATCTATGATTTAGATCAATATTTCATAAAATTATTCATAAGTCTTTTGATATCGAGAATTATCTTCGAAACACATCTCACCATAAAGCTAATGTATAGTAAAAAAGGAATATTCAAAAATTAGGATACATGTTTAGGTCATTCAAGTTTGATTTTAATGGTATTTTGGATATGTATTTAACATTGGTATAATTATCCTATAACAATAGAGTTTATCTAAGTATTCAAATAGTGTTGTATGAAGCATTATATGGAAAGAGATGTCACACTCCAACTTGTTGAGATTATGTTGGTGAAATAAATATTGTAGGACAAGAACATAAGAGGAGAAAATATAAAATTTAAAGCCTATTAAAAACTATATCTAAGAATACCATAGCATTAAAAAATGTTGTGATAATAGTAGGAGGATACTTTTTGAAATTCAAGTTATAGATCACATTATCGTGATAATACCTCTATGTAAGGGTATTATAAGGTTCGATAAGAAAGGTAAATTGAGCCCAAAGTTTAGCATACATTTTGAAATCATATAATTTATAGGACTAGTGGATTACTATTTGTAAATGCCACAATTCCTCTATAATGTAAATGATGTGTGCTATATATCTTATTAAAGAATGTACATTCCAGACCAAACACATATTCTATCCTCAAATGAAATAGAATTTGAACATGATATATCATTAATTAAAAATAATATCTATATTATTAAAAATATAGAATATGTAATGCAGAATCAGACTACTCGGGTGGTAGAGGTACTTTTAAGAAATCAAATGATATAAGTGGCAACATGAGAACCTAAAAAAATTATAACGAAGGGATACCCAAATCTGGACATGAGGTGAAATTATAAAAAATTTAATTAAGAATTTTTTTAAAGGATTTAATAATTAACACTATAATAATTTATGACATATTTATTTTTAAATAAATTTAATCTCTTAAATATATTTTGACACACGCAATGTCGAGAACAAATAGACCGTTATATAGTATACAACTATAAAATAGACATTAAATTGAAACTTATGAATGAGAAAGAATAAATTGTGAAATTTCAATTTTATTTATTCAATCAAATGTTTTATCATTCATCTAATATATTTTTTTAATTCAAGAGATAATATTAAATCCTATTTTAGGCATAAAAATTATGTTTTTCAAAAAAGAGGGTTTGTTGTGTTTGGAGAACTTATTTTAAAATTATATTATATAATTTTATAAAAATAATTTTAAAATTTCTAATGAAATTTTCAAACCATAATTTAAATATTATCATATAGTGAGTTTTTTATATTTTTTTGAAAAGATTTATTTTTTGATGAATAATATAAAATACGATTTCTATTGAAAACTTTCCCTTCGTTTAAATATTTAAAAAAGTTTTATTTTATTTTAAAACTATTTTAAGTGTAAATTTTTTTAAATTATAATATAATTAATTCTATTTTGTTAATATTAATCATTTTCATTATGAGTGTTTATATTAATTCTTCTTATACTTAAGGAAATGTTTCATTTGGAAAACCTTTTTTTAGGCGCTTGCAGGTTTAGATTTAAATTAAATTTTACCAATTTTAAAACTTAAATTTGGTAAAATGTATTTCATATTTTAAATAAAATTACTTAATATTATTTAATAAGTTGATGAAAAATTAATATTGAAAAGAAAAAATTGAAAAAATTCATTACCTCATTTAAGGATAAAAGTGATTTACCAGGGGGTTAAACCAAATAATGATGGTTATTTTACAAATTAATCTTTCCAAAATCCTATTTTATTTCCATATTTAGAAATTATAATATCATAACATTTAATATATTATTATTTGGATTATTTGTTCTTTGGAATGAGTTTATCATATTGTATTCTTTTGGGAAATTCGAAAGTGGTTTCCAAGAAGGTCCCCTACCCCACTTATAAAAGGCAGCCTCTTCCCCCCACTTATTCAATCCTATTAAGTAATAAATATAAACATAAACTGTAAAAAATATATTTCAAAAAATCATTATAAAAATTATATATATTATTTTCATCCACAAATACAAAATATATTGTTCTTAATAAGATATCAAAAAGTGTGTTTTCTAAGCATATGTAATTTTCAACAATAGGATCATTATTTTTTTCCTCATATCTGAGCACATTATATAATGTATTAATAATTAAAATATAATAAAAATAATAAAAAATATATACATGGATGTTATTATGTAGATGAAAAAATCTATATCCAACTCCTCTTCAATCAAATGGGAAATGAAACCACCGGTTCTGTGTAGAGCGGACTACCACCTCACGAACTGATGTAATTTGTTTTCCCTAATCACCACTCTCATATATATATATAATGAAGTATTAAAAGTATATATATGCTATTTTTAAATAATTATACTCTCTAAATTTAAATAACTCATGTAACTATTTAACTTCAAATTTGTATGAATATGATAACTAAGCTTGTGCGTATGTGTGAAATACTATCTCCATGAAGTGATGTGTTTAGTTTTTCATTTTAATTTGATATAGATAGAAATAAAGATGTATTTGATAAAAATATATTATTTATTTAATAATGTAATGGGTCTATAAATGTGAATTATTATTTAAATTTCTTTATTTCTATCTATCAAAAAATTAAAACAACATCAATGCATACATTCGACCTACCATTCCCCGTGAACGTTGTAACTCATTTTTCATCGTTAAAACTTTATGTAATATTATAAATACATATATAATGAAAATAAATGATATATATATAATGGTTAAATTTTTTATATTTTTTAACCATGATCAATGTAAAAGGTAAAAATCTTCCATTACAAAATATACACAAAAAACGAAGCAGTTATTACACAAAAAAACGATTCTAACAATGAATTGTAGATAAATAGGTGAAACAATACTATAATTAAATCATATAAGTTGTAATATATATCATTATTACTATTTAATAGATTAATAATATAACTATATTTATTTTATAGTATTTTCCAACACATACTAAGAAATTAATACCTATGGTAAGTGATTTCATCTCGATTTTCCTTCATTGAAGATAATTTTATTTTTATACAACTAATTTTTTTATATAGAGTTTATACTGACACTTTTATATGTTATATAATTTAATCCTTCATAAATAATGTTATTATATGTCTCAATTCATTTTATTTCATTTAATGGCATTTGAGTTGAATATTACCCATTGGTAAGTGTTTTATAATATAATTTTCTTTCATTGGGTTATATCTCTGCTTCAATGAATATATTATGTCATGGTCACATGTGAAATAGAATTTTTTTTAATTTTTTATAGATCAACTTATTATTTATGGATATAGATTTTATTCACATAATAAAATCATTGAATAATTATTACTTCAATGTTTCTATCATTATAACAATTCTTCATCTCAAATAGTCCTTTTTGGGACATTTGTTATGTTATAAACCTATAATATTTTAGGAGGTACATCTAACAACAAATAGTAATATTATATAATTAATACCTTAAAATTATATTTATTTAATGTTTCATTTTTTAAATATTTCATGATGATTATGATTCAAATGTTATCCATGTGGCATGGATTTATCTCCCAATGTTATTATTAATATGAATTGTTTTATTAATGTATCCTATAGTAGAAATATTAAATATTTATATCATAAAAACAAAATATTTTAGTATCCTATGGTTATTTATGTTAATTTTAAAAATTTACTTTCAATTTTCCCTTCAATAACACATAAGACCTAAATAATTTTTTAAGGAATATTAACTTCATTTCACTCTTTCGTAGAAAATTCATTTACTTCAATTTCTATGTATTCTAAAAATATTTTCTAAAATAATTTTTTAATTTCTATTATAAATGTTAATAGTAGTTTTTAAACCAGTATAAAATTTTAAGGGACATTTTAAATGGAATATTGATATCATTTTCTGAATGATTTACTTATTTCCTTTCTACCGAAAAAGTGAAAATAATATTTTTTATTGTAATCGACACAAAAATATTTTTTGACAATAATGACCTCTCATGGATTTATATATTACATAATCAGATTCCATGATTCTTTTATAATAATTTTATTTCAAAAATTTCATAAAATTTATAGTTATTAATAGTGATTTTGACAATGAAAATGTTATTTTCTAAAGATTGTAATTAATGACATTTTTATGGTATTTCCTTTAATAAAAACCCCCATTTTTTTGTGATCCACTAGTGATATGTTATAATGATATCATCATTATTATTCCTCTAAAAGGTTTAGGATCAGTTTGATAGGGGATGTACTATTTTGATACCATTTGGTATATTAGTCTAGATGGTCTATGATTATCTTTATTAATAAGGTAATGTATTAAAATGTCATATTCTAGTCCTTAAATATGAATTGTTATGTTGATTATGTGTCACCACATTCATATAAGGAGTGAAATTGATGTAGCAAGTGATGAGAGGGGCCCACTGTAGCACCTTGATGCAACAATATGTCTCATGAGGAAAACTATCTTGGTTATTTGGTGGAGGTATTTCCTATTTAGGTATGATATATTAGAAAGAGGCATCGATAATATATCTATGATGTCCATCAGTTTGTAGTCCCGCATTATGAGATTATATATTAATATTTATGTCATTATATAATAATAAATGATTTATAAGGATATGTATCATGCATAAGTGATAATTTTTATTTCATTATTTGACCACCATTTATTCATACCATATTAATCATTGTGACCAATTTATTTATTAAATAAAAGTAATGTTCTATTATTTACCATTCCATATTTACTATGGAATATTTATTCTTTATAGCTTCAATTATACACATACACTTATTGGGATTGTGAGATCACCACTTTCTTATGTTTCCTTTCCCCGTGATTCAAGGAAACGTATTACAATTTATATGTAGTGTTACACTAAATAGAGTAGTAGTGTTCATTCAAAAAATACTAATATATATTTTAGTCTATCATATGTATTGTAAAAACAAAGTTTGTCTCTAGTTTTAGAATACTAATAATCTATTAATTTCGTCGAAATGTGTTTTTTTGTATCATATGTTAATGTAATAAACTAATGATTCATTGTATTCTTTTGTATTTAGGATCATTAAATTTAAAATTCACCTAGGCAGATGGTTAGACACTCATTTGTGATAGAAAATATTTCCCCCTTCCTTGAAGAACACTAAAAGAATCCAATTCAAATATAGAAGTTTGGATCATTTTTATCATCATAATAGATAATCTATCATGATCCTTTCAAATCAGATGATATGAACCATTGTTCAATTTACTAGGGTGGTAATTTATTGAGTTGTTATAATAATTAATAAGATCCAACCATCTTCTCTGGGGAATATGCATTAATTTTTAGTGAAATTGTACTTTAATGTTTTATGGTCATTATATATATCACTCTTTTATATGTAAATTGAATACATTCATATATATAAGGTAAAAATTATAGTATCTAACTCCAAATACTACGTTGTGTGGTTTTTCTTATGAACCATTAATTATTGGGAGGAATAATCTATAACATTATAATTCAAAATGTGGACGCATCCCATTAACGTATTTAATGCACCAACGAGGTTCAAAAACTCTTCTCCAATGCAGTTTACAGTAATGATAGGTGTCTTGACTAACCATCCCTAAACTCTATGAAATTTTAATCACATTAAGGTATCCAAATGTGCTTAGTTACCTTATTTGTATACATGGTAATTATTTTTTTATATTCATGATAAATCATCAACAAAGAATTGATAATATCTAGAAAATATTAGAAAACCAGGGATCTATGTCACTATGGTTGGTTTGGGCCAACATTCAATAACATATTTATTTAATATATCCACTCATATACCCTCTCTTGAGATTATATGACACATTAATCAATCATTACATTTTAAAAATTTACATTTGTTAAATGTTTCATAAAACATATCCATCCACAAGAACTTCATTAAACTTTTCAAGTGATCTTCCGTATCTTCCTAACTCTTTGAATGTATACAAATATCATATATAAAGACTATCAAAAACTGATTAAGATTAAAAAAATAAATACTATTTTCTTTAAATAATTGATGATATTAGGGTAATTATTATGAAAAAATGAAATCACTATAAATTCATAGTGTCTATACCATCTATGGAATGTTGTATTGGAAATATCCACCTTCTTGACCCTCATTTGATGATATCAAGAATGATGCTCAATCATTGAAAAGTACTGAAATCTACATAAATGATCAAAAAAGTCATTAATATGGGGTATATGATAATTTTTATTGAATTTTACCTTTTTTAGTTCCTAATAATTATTAAAGAGTCACATTAATATGCCTTTATTTTTAATAAAAAGAATAAGTCCACCCTAAGTTGATGGAGTGGGACAAATGAATGCCATATTAAGATTCTCATGGAGTTCATTCTTTATTTTATTAAAATAAATATTTTCTTGCCTATATGAATAAAATGGAATTGTTTTAGAAGAAGGTATGAGTTATAATAGAAACTAATCATAAGTATATAGTGAACTATTAAGAAACTCTTTCAGAAAAACATCATAAAACTCTCATAAAAAAGAAATATTTTTTATGTGGAGTTTCTTTTTTTACATCCTAGGTAATTATAGAATAATACTTTTTCATATTTATTAATGTTTTTGAATTACATAGAAATTTTTCCTTAAAGTGGGTTTTATGTTTGATAGTGTACTCAACATTCAATAATGAGTTTCTCCTAAATCATATACCGCATGCAAGATGGTATTAGACCAAAAAATAATACAATGTTAATGTTATTATTTTATGTGGAAAATATCACCTATCCATTGATTTTGTGAGTGTAGGTATAATTTACTATATTATATTAAAAAAAATTTATTACATGTTTCTACATTCGTACAATAAATTTTATCGGTTTAAAATCCAATTTTAAGCATAAAATGTTCTAATATTTTTTTAATGGATGTTTGCCGCCATTTTTTGGAACACCCATTTTAAATATAGTTTTGATAGTATTATATTATATATTTGAAAAAGAAAATTTATTTATAATAGAGACATATAATTTTAATTTGGTTTAATTTTTGTTATTTTCCAATAAATTTCATATTTTAATGAATAGTGAAAAATACATCATTTTATTTCAAAACTACTTTTAAATCTAATTTTTTTATAGATTATCATTTTAATTAGTTTTAAAATAAAATTGGGTTTTTTTTGTATAATTTAATTCAATTTAGGTAATTGGAATCAATTTTACATTTAAATCGTATATAAAACAATGTCAATATTTTGATTGTTTTAGTTTTAAAAAACTCATTTTCTCTTTCTGACAGCATGATTAATTTTAGTTTAATTACTAAAATGTCTTTGATTTAAATATTACGAAATAGATTCCCTATTTTGAGTTAGTGGTTCTGAATTAATTAAATAGCATCCTTTTATATTTTGGATATTATGGATAATAACATTGGTAATTTTTATTTAACACGGTTAAAGGAAAACTAGGTAATTTATAGTAAACAAATATCTAGATAAGAAAATTAAAATTACCCTTAATCCTACCAGAATCCTATTAGATGAAGAAACATCATCCCATTAAACATAACTATCTGAATTGACTTATTTAATGCCCACGTATCTATGATAATGATATAGGTATTATTGAATTAAAATAAAGTGACATGAAATTGTCAAAATATCACCCTCTTATTTCATAAAACTATAATAATTTTAAAATATTGATAAATGGGATATAAATTCGATAATAAATAGTATTAATAAGTATTATTATATTAACTACATCAAGGTAATTGATTTATAATTTATAGATATTAAATAGTTACCATAAATGCTGACACAAAAATGATGCAGTTATTATTTTACTAATAGAAATATCAAATAAATGATATGAAATATATTAAAATGAATATAATTTTAATTAATTAATATACTATATGAATATTATATGTGAATATTACATATTATAAGTATATTAAATGATTTTTTAGAATTTATATCTTTCATGGATTTTATTTATATTCAATGTAATGAATAGTGTCAACATTGACACTATTGATATTTTATAAAAATAATATTTTATTAAATTATTTTAAAACTATGAAAATATTAAAAAATTTATAGATTTATTACTATAATGTCGAAAATTTCAATAAGTTTCCATTTTTTAAATTAACCCATAAAAAAATTTATAGCCTTTTTATATTCAAAACGATGTTACTACAAAGAAAATAGAAATATATTAATTAATGGTAAAATAAAAATATCGGTTTAAAAATAAATTGAATACATGTATAAATTTTTTTATGTGATTATTCCAAACCATATGCATATTATATTAGAAATAATAAAATGTAAAGTTATTTGTATTTAAAAATTAATTTATAATAATTTAATATTATAAGAGTTTTCATGGGTCCACTTCCCCTCTCCTATAAAAAGAAACCCAGTCTTCTCCCTTCCTAACAATTAATAATTTTTTTTAAAATATTATCAACAAAAATACCTTCCTGGAATCCATAAAAAAATTATTAAGGCTTCATTTTCGGTAGAACACCCTCCTTAGAGTCTTTAAGGTGTTATGAAATGTGATCATATAATAGAAACGTCATGTTTTTATTTAAGTATTTCTATTTTATTTCTTCTCCCACGTCCATAATTTTTTTAAAAAAATTAAGAAATAATAAATAAATAATAATAAATATACATGTATTTTATTATGTCAATATGATCCCCAAAATCCATCTTCAATTAAGTAAAATGGGAAAAGAATTAATCATTCAGGTGTACGTGTGAATTATCACCTCCATGAATCGATATAATTTATTTTACATTACTATATCTCAAGACTTGTTATAAGGATGTAATTAAGGTCCATATTTCATATTAATGACATATTAATCATTTTCATATAATAATATATCAATTGTATTCTTACTTTTTTTCATATAAAAATGATAGTACAGTTCATGCGTACATGTGAACTATCTCCTCAATGAAGCGATGAGATTTTTTTATTCACCAAATAACATGGATAATATATATAATTATATTTAATTGATTAATATGTTATTATTTACTTTATTATTATTATGTAAATTTAAAATAATACTTACCTTCTTTTCATAACGATCAATGAAAAATGAAAAATGATACTCATGCTTATGTATAGCATTCCATCTCCATGATTATAACATTTTTTATTTGTCATAAAAATTCCAAGTGGTTAGATTAAAAGTATAATTGATTTATAAAAATGATAATATTTTAATGGATATTTTTCAAGATATTATTTACATATGACCACATGGACTATTAAAATCATAATTATTTTATTTTCGACTCATGTACCGAATATCGACAAAACATCCGACATGAACATAAATACTTATGAAATTTCTATAACATGGTAATAAGTAATATAAAAAATAGTAAATATGAAAACGGTTCTCATGAAATTAAATTACTAATCGAAGTTAATTATTGAGGAAGATAAAGAACATGCATGTTGAATCAGCCTCATGGTAAGGGGCTTCGTCTCAATCTCCATTAATTAAGACATATTGTGTTATTATACACCACCTTTTTTGAGGCATATAAACATCCCATTTCACTGTAAATTTCATTAAAATGTTTTCATAAATAATCTTTATATTTGTATATATTTACTTTAGTTACAACCTATAAAACAAATGTGTTATTTTAACGTATATGGAGACACTTACTTCTCTACCACCGTAACCATTATTTAATATTTCCCTCCTTCTACAAGACATAATGTTTTTTAAAAAAAAGAAATAACTTATTACTATTTCTAATAATTTTGTTATGGAACTTTTTTTGAAAAGTTATTGATGATTTAAATATAATGAAATGATTTCTTTTGAATAAAAATTAGATTTTATGAGTAAATTTTTTTGAATTGAAATATTTAATGTGTTTTGATTATATAATGGTACTCATACATTTTATGGTTGATTATGTGATAAACCAATTAATTTGTATTCCATGATAAACCAAGGATTAGTGATTATGTTACAACCTCCAATTCAATGGGTATAGAATTTAGTCGTATGAATATTTTATTTTAAAGAGTTAAATGTATAGAACTCGAATGCATGAATATTATATTTATGTGTGATTATGTCCCAAGAAACATTTGTATGTTATAAATTCTTTCAATAGTTTTATGGTAATTTTTTGATTTAAAAATGGTAAAATTTATCTTATTTTCAAATTAGTGTAATTAATACTTCTTAAGGGTGGAAAGTATTTATTTATGATAAATTTTTTGCGAGTTTACACGTTATATCAAGATTAATGTGGTTTCTTCTTTGTGTATCCCATTCTGATCTTCTTATTGTATTCATAAGTTTAAAAGTTATTTATACATGATTAATGGGAGAATAGAGATAATTTTGCGATCATGAGAAAATTGTGATGATTGAGCATGAAAGGAAAGCATGATTCTATTTTAATTTATTTATGAAACAAATGGATTCTATTTAGACGTTTTCAATTTATTTTTCTATGGTTTTATTATGTAGGAGTTATGGAATAATTATAGCAATATTTAAACATAAAAATATCCCAAATGTGAAATAATTTATAATTCATGACATAAATCATGATTATTTAATGTTTTAAGGTTGGGACCTTACAGTTGGTATCAGAGGAAAGGTTGTGATTATCTTAGAGTTAAACATGTTATTGGGGTGTAGGTTAATGATCATTTATAATCAAGAGAGTTACTATCATACATAATATTCTGGAGGATTATGGTAATATAGGTAGATTGGATAAAAACATAAATCTACCAAGATATAATGAGGTAGATGGATTATATTATTGTTATAATTTTATGTTATTATATTTTCCCTATCAAGTATTTTTTTAATAGTTATTTTCATGTTTCAGTTATGTTCTTTTCACCATTTTAAATATCATTTGTCAATATTGAAAGAAACATATCTTTCACAACTTCCTTATCCGTCTAATAAGATTTGATCATAACTATTATCAAAAAATCATTTTCAAAAGAGTTTGAAAGATTATTGAGTATTCAAATCACCTGTAACAAATTGTTTTAGTTATCCAACACTAACTCATTTCTAAAACAATTTTATGGGTCATGGAATCTTTTTCATATGGTTTCACAAATATCAATCCATACAACTATTTAGAAAGGTGAAACACCAGACGTGGGGTGAAAATTTCCTTTTTGAAAGTTGGAAAACATGCTAAAAGAGAAAAGAAACATCAACAAGGTCCTGGAATCTATATTCAAGTAATAAATTATCTTATTATCCATAAAGTACGAAACATGATCTGATTTATATTTATGAATCATGAGGTTATAATTCAAATATTTTATTTCTATGAATGAAGTATTAAGAAATAAGGATGAAATTCCTACTTAATAGATTTTTAATACCATTGAAATATTTATATGTCTACATATAAAGGATTTAATATTAATGATATAATTAATGATGGTGGAATGCTTAAATGTAATAATACTCTTTGGATAATGGGGGTACTTTTAATATATTTTTAGTTGTTTTTATATAAACATGAAGTATTTATGTGAAAAAAATTATTTGAGGAAGAATTCTATTTTTTGTACATATTTATAATGTTACAGATAACCTATTGGGTTCCTATGATCATAGATTTTGAGTTAATTAAGGGTTATTAAATTTTGGGATTCTAAATAAATGGTCTGAGGTAAAATTTGAGGATAAAATATTTTATGGTTTTTTTGGATATTATCATATTTGGTTAATGTAATAGAAATTGTAGATTATTATAAGAAGGACAACATGTATGATGGGTGGAAACCAGTTGTGCTTGGAAAGTCAGTTGGAATCAAACCCATTACCAAAGGGCAACAAGGGTGCATCACCTTCCAGTAGTCAACATGAAGTCATGGTTCGTATAACTTCTTTATATTTAAATATTTTTATGGATTAATAATAAATTTATTTTTGTAACATCTATTTTTTGAAATAGATAACCTTGGGATTGGAGAATGATTTGGGGAATAATTGGTAAATGCTATTTTGGAAGACGTTCAATATTTTTGGAAACCTATATGAACAAGGTAGCCAAAATAATATGGTAATTTATTTATTAATTTATTTATGGAGATAATTGTCATATATATTATATTATGTGAACTAATAAATTACAATTTTTGGTATGATACCTTAAGAGTGATTGATTTTATTTGGAGATAAATGTTAAAAATTTTCATAGAAGACTATATTTTCAAATCCATCTTAATTTAGGGTTTCAATATTGGTTTGGAAAATTTTGAGGAAATTTAAGGATAGATATCTATCAAATGTTCTATGATGAAATTTGGTTTAAAATTATTATTTTTTGGAATTAATGTATTTTTTCATCATACAATGGTTAATTTATTTTAAATAATTAATATATATTATACTAATCATTTCGGTTCTGGTTAATGCCAAAAGATAGAAGGAATAAATAGTTTTAGATTTGTGGATTTTGTAATATATAAGAGTATATTCGAATTATTTGTCTATTTAAGTTAATATTGATTACTCATCATTTTGATACATGATGAGATAGTGGTGGAAATTGATTGAAGGATGAAATTTTACTTTTCAAGTAAGTATATTTCTTTATATTGATGGTTTATGTAGTAAATTACTCAACCTAAAAAAAAACAAAAATGCTATATAATTTATTTTCATAATGGGAAATAAACACCAATTTAAACTAACACAAAGATATGGTTTTTTATTAACTTCTTCTTCAAAATATTTTCTATCACTCTCCATCAGAACTTGATGGTTAGTTTTCTCTTCCGTATCAATGATATCCAAAACAAAACCCCAGTGGATGTTATCTCTAGTGATCATCATAATTCACATTCATTTTTTCATGTGGTATTTTTATCTATCCTTTTTCTATTGTGCGATTTCAACAAAGGTATTTTGAGAAGTCATATCTTTGTTACCATCCATAAATTCAAATTGCAAGGATGCAATTTCAAAATGGGGGGGGGGGGGTATCATCCTAGGTAATTATAGAATAATAATTTTACATATTTATTAATGTTTTTGAATTAGATAGTAATTTTACTTTAAAGGGGGTTCTATGTTTGATAGTGTACCCAACACACAACAATTGGTTTCTTCAAAATCATCCACTGCATGCCAGATTTTATCATAACAAAATAATAATACAGATATAATATTATTTTTTAAGTGGAAGTTATCACCTCACCATTGAATCAGTGATAATGGATATAATTTATACTTTTAAGCTTTAATTTTATATTAAATGTTTCTTTATTAATCTAATAAAATTTATAGGTTCAAAATGCAATTTCGTTTATAAAATAATACAATATTTTATAAAAGGTATTTTCCACCTTTTGATGGAGGACCCATTTTAAATTGAGTTTTTATGTATTTTACATGTTTTATTTAACAAATAAACATATTATTTGGAAAAGGGACTTATAAATTTAATTTTGTTAATTTTTATTATTTTTCTGATAACTTTCATATTATAATGAATAGTTAAAAATACTGTATTTTATTTCAAAAATAATTTTTCCTCTAATTTATTTAGATTTATATATTATAATTTTAATTATTTTTAATATATAGTTAGATTATTTTTTATCATTAAATCTATTGGATTCCATTGGAATCAGTTTTATAATGAAGTTAGATATAGACACATGTCAATCTTTTGATGGCTTTTACCTTTAAAAAACATATTTTCTCATTCAGACAATGGTATTAATTTATATTTAATTACTAAAAATCATGTATTTTAAATATTCAGTAATGGTTCCATATTTGGGATAAGTGCCTCCAAATTATTTAATTAGGTTAGTATTATTTTTTAGATATTAAGAATAGTAACCTTGGTAATTTTTATTTAACATGGTTAAAGGTAAATCATGTAATTTAGGGTAAAAAATATTATGATAAGGACAGTGAAATTACCCAAAAACCTACCGAAATACAGTTAGATGAAAAAAATTATACACTGGACATGTAAGTATTGTAATTTACTCATTTAATGGACTCTTTTCTATAGAAATATATATATATATCTTCAAAATAAAAGAAACTGACAAGAAAGTTTCAAAATGTCACCCTCTAATTTATTATAAGTAAAATAATTTTAAAATAGTGATAAACATGATATAAGTTCAATAATATATGTTATACATATGTATAATTATATTTTATATATCATGGTATTTTATTTATAATTTTTAGAGATTAAATTGTTACCATAAACGATGACACAACATTGATGAAGTATTTATTTTATTAATAGAAATATAGAATAACTGAAATAAAAATTAATAAAATAAATATATATTTAATTAATTAGGGTACTCCACCAATTTTATAATTACTGTGGGATATTATATGTCAATTAATAGGTTTTATATGTTATCTATCATTCGTATTTTTTTTAAATTCAATTTAATGAATATTGTCAAAATTTACATTATTGATATTTTATAAATATTATATTTTATTAAATTATTTAAAAAACATAAAAATATTCCAAATATTAAAAATTATTATTATATGGGATAAAAGTTCATAAATTTTACATTTATGGAAAATTTACCCCATATAAGTAAAATTTATATTCTTTTAATATTTAAAATGTTGTTAACCCATGTAAACAATAAAATATTTTTTTAAAGGATTGTGGTGCAAAGGCCTCTATATTAAATGAAAAAATAAAACAAGAGAGGAATAACAAAGAACCACGAAAAATACAGATAACCAAAACCAGGGTCCTTAACTCATTCAAGCACCGGATTCTGATTGATGGATTCCTACCTGAGTCCAGGAATTGATGTCCGGATGGAAGCCCCATGTGCAGTACTCTTTCTCAAACAGGCATGGAGTTCAAAAATATGTATTTTCTTCTCTTGTGTCGAACTATTCATCCATCTCTAGCACCAAAAACAGTCTGGCTGACTCCTTTAATTTTGAAACAGTATCCTCAAAACTAAACCATCAAGCAACGCCTTTACTGCTCCTGAGGGTAAGCTCATCAGGGTCTAACCATCCAAGAATACCTCACCATGGTCCTCAAAAGAAAACCAGATGAAGATACAAATGAATTAGAAATAAATCAGAAGAAAAATATGGATAATAGAACATCACTAGTCAGATAATGAAGGATCAATTATGAGGTCTTAAAGAATATAAATTCTGAAATCTGAAATTCAGTATCAAGGAACACAAACTTAAGACCAAACCGTACAGTGCATAGCTTGAGAATGCTGCTACACCACATTTAGAAAAGCACAAATTCAAGAAATGATCCTAAAAATAGGAGATCTGTCCAAATCCCTTTTCAAGAGGGGTAAAAAAACATCAGGAAGTTTGTCATACCAAATAAAGACATCACCTTCAGCTCCTTTGTTAGCCAATCCATCTACAAAATAATTAGCTTCCCTGTAGACATGAGTAATAATATGATTCATAGAGAAAAGTGAATATAAACAATTAATCTATCGATTTTGAAGCTTCCAGGAATGATGACATGAACCATCCCTAATAGCATAGACAATACTAGTCAAATCACTCTCTTGCCAGATTTTATTCCAGCCATATTTTATGGCCTGCTCCACTGTAAAGATGATTCCCATCCTCTCAGATTCAATTGAAGAAACAATACCACAAGAACCATGAAAGCAACCCACCACCATTCTTTTATGATCTCTGAACATGACACCATATCCAGAAAGACTAGGATTCCCTTTCGATGCACCATCCGAATTAAATTTCAACCAACCAACAAAAGGCTGTTTCCATAGAACTTCAAAAGTTCCAACTGGAGGTTTGAAATTTCATTTGATTCTAATTCGGTCAAGAACAATGAAATCATGAATGGAATTATCACAATAATGCTTCATAGGCAGTCCATCCACACGTATCTCAGCAAGTACGCGTGAGAGAGCAGAGGTTACCGAGAAGGGTTTATTCTCATGGAGAATTTGATTCCTAGAGAACCAGAAAAAGTAAAACAATTCAGAAGCAGCAACTTGAAATAAATCCATCAGTTGTGAGGAGAGACCAAGATAGTTCCATCTTTGAATATAGTTCACAATAGAGGACGTCCTAGGAAGAGAAATCTCAAAGATATCTATTAAAGCCTTCTATATTGATGCCGCAGTTGCACAACAGAGGAATAAATGATCAGCATCCTCTCTGTGTTGGTGATATAAAACACAAGAAGAACATAAAGATATACCACAATGTTGAATATAAAAATCAGTTGGAATCTTGCAGTGAGAAATTCTCCAAACCAAATTAGATCAAGATGGTCTAATAATTTTTTTATGCAAGTTCCTCATCCATTTATTGTCAAAGTTGGGGTTCAAGGAGAACTCATAAAAATCTTTTGAAGTGAGAATTCCATTAGCCGCAGGCTCCCAAGACCAAAAATCCTTCTTGTTTGAGAAACAATAATTGTTGATAATGTTTATAATGTTGATTATAATTCCTTCCAAGTCTTGTAGTTGGTCCTTGATGGTAATATCAAGATCAATGTTCGTATTATCCATCACCAACTCTATAAGGGGATCATCATTCCATTTGGATTTCTAGAAATTAAGAGATGAGTCCTTTGAGACTAACCATCTAGAATGAATATTAATTGAGGAATATATGTATTTGAAAGCAGGCCATATAGAGGAATCAATGTGATTAAAAGACCCCATCTTTAGCTTGTTAACGAATTTTCCCCAAAGAAAGTGTGAACTCTCAGAACTGCTGTTAAAAAGCCTCCATATGAATGAAGCCTGCAATGAATCATTAAAGAGCACCAGATTCTTTATACCAAACCCCCAGCATCATATGGCTTGCAGCACTCTGACCAAGGAACTGTGGCTAGCTTTTTTTTAAAGATACTACCACTCCAAATAAAGTTATTGAGGGAGGTATTGACACTTTTTATAAGCGAAATAGGCCATTTGTAAACCATAAAAGAGTATACCATCTTGGAGATAATAACTGATTTTACTAATCAAACCCTTCCAGCCATGGAGAGGGACATTCCATTCCATGTAGAGTGATACCTTCTAATCTTACTAACAATCTCGGTGAAATAACAAGTTTTCGGCTTCCCAAAAAACAAGGGAACTCCCAGATAATTGAAGGGAAGAGCTCCTTCCTTAACATTAAGCTCAATGAAAATAAAATTTTTCCTTTTCTCACTTATGTTCTTACCAAAGTAAACAGAAGATTTCTCCCAGCTGATATCTTGACCAGAGACAGAAGCATAGTGTAAAAGAGCTCTTTTGATATTTTATATATTTCTCTTATCACCCATAGTGGATATGATGCTATCATCATCATATACAAGGTGAGTGGGAGCAATGATACCTCTAACAACATTAATAGACTTCATCTTGCCATTCCAATCCATGATAGAAAGTACTCTACTCAAATAATCCTCTTCTATAGAGAAAATAATTGTAGAAAGGGGATCACCTTGTCTCACCCCTCTAGGGCAATCAATGATACCACGAGGTGATCCATTAATAAGAATTGAAATCCGAGCAGAGAAAAATATGGTCTTGATCCAAGTAATGAAAACTTCATTAAACCCAAACATAATAAGAACTTTTCAAATAAAACCCCAATTCATAGTATCAAAGGCCTTTCTGACATCAAGCTTGAGAGCAATATTACCACCTCGTGTAGGTTTCTTAAGCAAATTAACACATTTTGAGGTAGTAATGAGAAAATCTTGAATAGATCTTCCCTTGATAAAGCCAAATTGATTATGGGAAACAATCCTACTAGAAATTTTTGTGAGTCTTGTGAAAAGAATTATACGGATGATTTTAAAAATGGTGTTGACTAAAGCCACAGGTCTAAACAAATGCATTTCATTAGAATTAGCAGTTTTTGGGATAAGAGCAAGGAACTGAAAATTTATTATATAAGGGAGGTCCCCAACTTTGAAGAAATGAATTAAAATATTACAGACATCATATTGACTGATGTCCCAGTATGTTTGGAAAAAGAAGTTACTAAAACCAACTGGGCCTGGGGAGCTTTCAGGTTTGAGACTAAAAACTGCCTCTTTTATTTCAATGCACAAAAGAATAGAAGTGTGATTAGCATTATCTTGATAAGTGACCAATTTGGGGATAATACCCTCCACCAGGTCATTCGTTGAAGTAGGGCCATTAAAGAGATCCTTGAAATAAGAAATGACATGTTATGAGAGATCCTTATCATTGTCAATAACTTGGTCCTCATTCTTGAACATCGAGAGAGGTTTATAAATCTTCCTAATTCGTTGTAGGGAATTGAAGAATTTTTTGTTCATGTCACTATCCTTTAACCATTTAGCCTCAAAAATGTCCCTTTGTAGAGCATCATTCATATTCAAGATGGTATTAAGCTTTGAAACAATCTCAGAATCCTCCTGGAGCCCATTAAGAAAGTTATTCAAAGTATTCTGAACATGAAAATACCGAAGAGAATCTTCAAGAGATGAGATATCCGGATCAATAAGGCTAAATCTATCTTTCCTCCATGTTCTTAGAGATCTTTTAAGTAATTTTAATTTGTCAATGCAAAAAAAAGACATTATGACATGAGATAATAGAATTCCAGGTTTTTTTAACTATAGAAGCATAGTCAGGAGGATTAACCCAGGCTTTGTTGAATTTGAAGGGCAAAGGAGGTCTAGATTCCTTGCCACATAGTTTAACAAGAATTGGATGATGATCAAAATTAATCATAGAAAGGGTTGTACAGGTGATGTATCCCCAGTAATCAGGGGAAGCTTCATTAATAAATGCTATATCAATTCTGCTAGCAACAACTCTATTTAAAAAACTTATATACCATGTGAAATTATTCCCCACCAAATTAATTTCATGCAGATCATTGGAATCTATGCAATTCTTAAATTCTATAGAGGAGATAGAATTAAACAGATCACCCAACTTTTCATCTAGATGAATGATTGATTTAATGTCCCCAAGAATAATCCAAGGATCAGAAATGATAGAATAAAATACACCAATATCCATCCATAGTCTCCTACGATCCTGATAACTAGTATTGGTATAAACAAAAGAGCAATAGTGCTAAAGACCAGAGACTCTGAAGGAACAAGTCACATGTTTTCCACCATTATCAATTAAAGACATGTCATAAAATGATGTGTGAGCAAAGAACCAGAGACTTTTGACTTCAGAGAAACAAATATTATAGTCCACTAAGTAAAAATCAAGAGAGTTCAGACTAGCAATGTTTGGGGAGAAAATCCTCTTGGGTTCAAAAATCCCAATAAGAAGAGGACTGTGCTGTATAAAAAAGGATTTCAGGGATCTCATAGTGTTTGAATTGGCCAATCCCTGACAGTTCCAATACAAGATATTCATTTAAATTTAATTCTAGGTTTGGAGCCCTCTTTGTTTGGGACATTCCCCTTGATTTTGATTGCCATAGAGTGTCTTCTTACTTTCCTTTTGGGAATTTCTGAACCATTAACACCTTGAAGAAGATAATCAATATTTGAAACCTTGAGATTATCTTTCTCTTGAGATTCACGGGACATTCTATCATTAATGCTTCTATTCTGACCACTTTGTCTACCATTAGAAGTCAAATTAGTTACAAAACCTTTTTCATTACCAGTAGAAGGATCTGAGAATGACTGAATAGCAACATGCTGATCAGCAGAGTGTGCCTTTAAACATGCATCAGTTTCCAAAAGATTCACAGCTAAAGTAGGAATTGTAAAAAGATCCAAAGCATTGCATACCCTGGGAGACATGACTGTCATGTCTGACTTAGGTATGCATTCATCATGATTAAATTGAGTTGTTCCTAACACACTAAGAACAGAATTTGGATCAGCAGTGCAATCATGCTTGCCAGAGTTATGTTTTCCAGTCTCTTTACTATTCTGTAAGGACACCACAAGATCAAAAATGTCTTTATAATCGTTTAGAAATATTTGATTCTCCTCCTCTTCCTTATTTGAGGCCGCAACATGTTTATGAACCTCATTGAACAGTTCAGTAAAAAGTTCCATATCGTCCTCACAGACCCATTCTAAATTCCGCTCTTCCTCCTCAACCAAGTCAGACCAAGAGACCTTGTGTGAAGAGGAAGAAATAGATTTATTTTCAACAGAAACATTGGAAGTATTTGTAACAGGTAGGTTTTGAACATGAGGGACCTGTGGGTTTTTAAAATCCCGTTTTTCTCTATAAAGACTAACTTGTTATTTTTGTTGCTATTAACCTTAGTCCAATCCGAGGTTTTGACTGTAGTACTAGGATACCTCTAAATCATCATACAATTAGAGACCGTGTGCCCTAAAATTTTTCATACATCACAAAAATAGGGAACATTTTCATATTCCAATCTGATATCAGTTTTGAAGCCATTAGCATTAAAAAGAATTCTACTAGGTCTTTTAACTTCCAGATTTTTGTCAACCAGAATTCATGCAACGAATCTAATTTCACTATCTAGTGTATGCTGATCCAACCTAACTGGGGTGCCTAGACATGATGCAGTGTCATTGAGAATTCTCGAATGCCAATATTCACAATTTATACCATGCAGTCTCACCCAGATTTGTGCATTCTATTGTTTAAAAGTAAAAGGATTGAAATTAACATCCTAATCAAATAGTCTTAAAATCCCATGATTAAGTTTCAAATTACCCAGATTCTAGGAAAAATTAAAAGATTCAGATGAATTGAGAATAATGTGAAAATAACCCTTACCGATTGAGATTAATCTCCAATCCCTTATGCCCCAGCTGTGTGAAATTCTACTCTTAAGATCAGCATGAGACCAAGGATTGTCTCCTTTTGAATAAATCAAACGACCGAGTAAAGAAAATTTTCATAGATCTAACCTTTTTTGCAAAGCATCCGGGTCCCCCACCACCGGGAAACCACCATTTTCTAATCTGATGATATATGAGGGTTTATACAACACCTCCTTTACCCGATTTGTAGAACCCGAATGGACTTCCACGAAGGACAAGTTTCTTCCTCAAAGATTTGAGGAATCTTGATATCCCAAGGACTTACCATCTTCCTTCGAGACATGTCGATTTCCCTTATGTATCACTTCCCACTCTAGATTGAACGAATCCATAGAAAGACTCAAAAAAGAAGAACAGAAAGCTACAAATCACCATTGACGCGAAGAGGAAATTGGGTTTCACTCTTCATCGCTCTCCTGTTCCTTGTCACCATTATCTTAGGATCCTATCTATGGCTATTCATGGCTGAGACTCATCTCATGTAAAAAATAAAATATATTAATTAAGGTTATAAAGAAAAGATAAGGTTTAAAATAAAGTCAATATATGTATGAATATAGTTTTAAGATATTATTAAAAACCATCATCATATTATCTTCAAAATAACACAATTTTGATTAAATTTATGTAAAAAATTAATTTATATTAATTTCGAATTTTAAGAGTATCTAAGGGTGCTCCTCCTGTCCCATATAAAAAGGAACCCATTTTTCTCTATTCATTACACTTAAGAACATTTTGTATTATAACATATCTACCCTAATCCCATCCTAGAATACATCCCCATATTTTTGAGGCCTTATTTTTGGAATAACACCCTCTTTAGAGGTGTTAAGGTGTTATGAAAAGTGATCATATGATGGAAAGGAAATATTTTTTATTTATGTATTTCTATTTTATTTCTTCTTCCACTTCCTTAAAATATTTTTAAAACAAGATGAAATAATTAATAATGAATCCTCAATATAATTTTATATTATCATGTTAATATAATCCCCTAAATCCATCTCCACTTCCATAAAAAGGGAAAATAATTAATCATTCATGCGTACATGTGAACTATCACCTCCACGAAGCGATATAATTCATTTTCCAAAACTGTCTCTTAAGACTATTTATAATGATGGTATTAATTTTCAAATATGATATTAATAATATATTAATCTCATTAAGATAATAATATTTCAATTCAGTTCTTAATCTCTATTCACATAAAAATTATAACATCGTTCGTGCGTATTACTAAACTATCACCTCTACAAAGGGATGTGATTTTTTTTATTTAACACATCATTTGGATAGTATATATAATTATATTTAAAGGATTTATATGATATTTAAGATGTTATTGTCATTACTTAATTATAAAATAATACTTATCTTCTTTTAATAAATACTAAGGAAAATTGGAAAGTGTTACTCTAGTGTACATATGACCTACCATCTCTATGATTTTAATGTTGTTCATTTTTCATAAAATTTTATAATGGTTTTATTTAAAAGTATATATTTTGTATGTAAATGATTATAATATCATGAATATTATTCTAGAGACTACAGACTTATGAATATTTCATTAATTTTTATAATGCAGTAATAAGTTATATAAAAATAAAAATAAACAGGAAAAAGGTTCCCCAAGAAGTATACTATTTACCTGTGTTTATTATTCAGGTAGATTAAGAACATACGTGAAGAATATGACTTGAGTTAAGGGACTTCATCTCTGTCTCCATTCAATGGGACCAATTATATTATTATAAAGCACATTCTTTTAAGAGGTCTGTAAAAAAACCCCTTTGACTGTTAATTGCATCCAAATGTTTTCTAAAGGAATTGAAATATTTACATTCTTTAAAAATGAAAAAAGAAATGTTTTATTTTAATGTATGTGGTAACAACGACTTCTCTGTATCCCTAAAAATTATTTAAAATTTAAATTCCTCAATATTCCTTAATGTTTTTAATATAAAATTAAATAACTATTTACTGTTTTCAGGAATTTTGGTACTAAAAATGGTTTTGAGAAGGGTTTTATGATTTCATTATCTTGAAACAGTTTCTTTTGATTGCAACTGATATTTTTTGAGTAACATGTTGTAAATCTCAATCATTTATGTGATATTATTATATAATGGTACTTTAATATTTGATCGGTGGTTACATGATAAACCAAGTACGGGTGGTTTTGTGGTAAACCAAGGATGGGTGGTTACATTAAAACCTCCACTGCATTGGGTATGAAAGATGGTTGTATAACTATTCCATTTTTAAGAGTGACACGTATGGATGTTCACAGTACAATCATTCCATTTAAGTATGATTATGTCCCATGTAACCTTTATATGTTATACATTATTTATATGGTTTTATTGTAATTTTTTTTATACAAAATGGTAAGAAATTATCTTATTTTTATAGGAAATAATTTACTACTTCGTAAGGATGGAAATTATTTCTTTATGAAAAATTATCCATGTGTATACATGTTTTCATAATACTAATGTTTTTATTTATTATTTTATCCCTTTCTGAGGTTTTTATGCTCATCACAAGTTCTAAATTGTTCTACAATGGATTTGAGAGAGAATAGAGGCATGTATGGGATCAAGGGAATCACTTGATGATTGAACAGGAAAAGAAACCATGTTACTTTCTTAATTTTTTTGTTTTATGAAAAAATTGATACTATTGGAAGTTTCAACTTTGTATCTATATGCTTTTATTATGTAAGAGTTTTGATCAAATTATCTAAATCTCTGAACAAGAAAATATTCTCCATGGGAAGGAAAGTAATATTCTTTACTTAACTCAATATTATGTAATTTTTTAACGGTTGCACCTTATATTCTCCCCAAAAATATGATATAAAAACCCATTTTAAATAGGAATAAAAACTCATATAATGGATTTTATTTCCATATAAAGTATATATTTTTCATCACTATAATAGAAGATCATAGGTTGGTTCGAAATATCAAACATGACATCATTTACATGTAAATTGATATAGGATTTATTTAAATAAATTCAATCCACGCATTAGATAAAAACAAATTAAGGTATAAGGATAATTACAATATTTGATAGAATCACATTCCCACAAATATAAAGTATATAATATCCATAGATATATGATTTTATTATAATACCATTGATTGTTTTCAATACTAATTTATTATTAAATAATTGAGGTTGTATTGTGACACCCTTAGTAAATTATTCAAATATAAAATATTTATTATACGTTGAATAAAATAAGACATTATTAGTTCTATAGTGAATGGTATTTCTAACCATCACCACTTCATTATCTACCCCAGCAATAGAGATCACATGAGATTCCCCTTTTTCATTGGGATTAAGATGTTACTAAAATTTTTTATCAACATTAACCTTTCAATTTGAGCATTGGTTTGTATTATTCCCATATTTCATTTATTTGAAATAACAGAGTTTGAGTGGTGCATTTTGTAGAGACTTTTATAACCTGTTAACTAATTATTCCCCTTAATTATAAATTAAATTTCTTGATGACATTCCTTTCTAGACTAAAAACATTCACTAGTGCCCTTAATGAAAATTTCCAACATGTTTCCATCCACACTTTCAGCATAATTTTAATCTCATATTTTTGTCTACATATTTCCTAGAATATATATTAAATTCTATAATTATTTTCTTATCAAAACATGAGATTAATGGGTAAATACAATCTTTATTTCCACCTTGAGAGCATATTGAAAAAATTATTCATAAACATTAAATTCTCTTATGGATAACTCCCTTTAGACACATTGTATTATGCCACTACAAATTTGATCAACCTTACTTTCTGGATTAATGATAATATCATAAGTACACCTCACAAGTATTATCAAATTTTCCTCATCATTACTAATAGATTAATTATCCTTTGTATTTTCCTTAAGGAATTCATTCACTATTTTCATAAAAAGAAAAAAATGAAATTATATATTTAAAATATAATCTCGTAAACTCATCTCACTCCATGGAATTGATTTTTAATCATTGCCTCATGTTCTTGATAAGAGAATAACATTGATCTTATTTTCCTTCCAAATGATTCAAATCAAAAATTAATTTTCTATGTTCCAAACACTAAATAATGGAAATTATATTTTCATTGGTACTTATCCATTGATCAAGAACTAGTGGATCAGTAGACTCACTAAAATAAGGTAAATTTTTCCTATTTAATAAAAAAATAACGTTGTTCTGTCATTTTCTTATTTGAATGCTCAATATTATTCATCTCTTCATAAAAATTCATAATCACAATAAAATCTTTTTTATTCTCCCTACTATAACATATAGTTTCTCATGAGGATAGTAATTCCATTTTACATCAAATTTAAAATTAATTATTTTCCATTAGGTTCCATCCATTACCTAAAAAAATATTATTATGTGCCACAAAAATCATAGTGGGAAACAAAAATTATAATGGAAAATCATTCAAAGGATGTATAAGTCAATACTGATTTGTTTCAATTTAGGTCACTTAAGGATTAACCATGTTCATACTTGGATATCATCTATTCAACTAATTTTTAATTTTTTGTAAATAAAATGTAATATAACCTAGTAATATCCACTAGGAATGTCAAACTAGGTGTATAGATATAATACACTCACCATGTACCAGAATAATGGCCGATATATACAAAACCATCATTTTTTTATTACCCCTAGATGAATCTATTCCAAAACAATGTCTACTTGAATTATCTAGACAGTTTTTTTTAGGAAAACAAAAATCCTTTGGACACCATAACTTTTGATGTTATCCTATATATATAATTATTCTAAGGGTTCTCGCTATTGTTTTCTCATTCTATTTCCATAGGTAACTAAACATCTCTTTGATACCAAATATAATAAATCATACATTTCATACATAGATATTACATCATATTATATGGATATTCAGTATATAACATGAAATTCCACCCTAGTATAATTTAGGTGTAGTAAAATACGAAGCATGGATATGTATAGAGATTTATCAACTAAGATTTAATAATTTTCAATTTAATTCTTCACAATTGTCACCAATATTATACCCATCATACTTTAAAAATCCATAATATGTTTTAGAAGGTAATAATAATAAAGGCTGATCTCAGATGCTCCGTAAGGGTAAAAAATAAATATAAATGATCACATAATCATAATATGAGACTAAGAATGTAGAAACATGAGATTAAAATATGAAAATCACTCCTTTCCTATTATATAATTTTTTGAGGTTGTAAAAAACCATCAATTTATTATTAAATCAAAGACCTATTTTTCGACTGGGTAGAGGGTGACCCATTACAAATCCCAAAGGCCCAATGCCATCTTGCCTGAATACAAGGATTGAATTCCCATTTTGGGACTAAAGGTACATTTAGTGAATAGCAATTCTACAGTCCCCTAGCTACTATGGTTTCTACTATAGTCCCACCGCCACTACAGTTCCTGCAACAATACCACAATAGCTATAGTGTCTGCACTTATATATTACTTCTATAGTTTTCATAAATTCCTCCCCTTCCTAGATTTGATATTATGGTCTTTTGGATTCCAAAAAGAACCCTCTACCACTTTGTTATAATATTTTTTTAACCTTTCATGTCATAGTTCGTAATTTTGAGTCATGTTATTAATCATTGAACTTCAAAAGGCATGAATCAAAAAATAATAAAAGATCATAATCCCTGATATCATTACATTTTCATAAGACGTATGTTTTTGTAATACATATATTAATATGAGATTATTTTCTTATTAGTAAAGGCTAACTACAAATAATATCATAGATAATGTGTTTCACTCCTCAATCCATCATATCCTTAGTCAAGGTTCACTCCCAACACTATTATTGTATACAATTTCTATAACTAAACCATGTTTACACCCCATTAATGTCATATTTATCTCTTGATATATCCATCTTTACCCAATGAATTGAAAGGATATATAATTGTAGGACTACCCATCACTTAATGAAAATGATAATAAGGTGTCCCACAAGATCAAAAAACAATCATCATATTATAACCCATGAAAATAAATGCATTACATTAACATTTAAACATGGAATAACCCATGGAAAAGAAACTAGTTTAATAAATAATTAATCATTCCATAATAACAAAACCCATGGAAAAGAAGAGAGTTTCATAAAAATCATATCAGAAAAATAACAAATATCCAAAGAAATTAGAAGGATGGTATAATTGGATCATATACCCAATAAATTTTTAGTAATATAAAATTATGTAATATTAGATTACAAATAACTTGAAGTGATCACTTGCAAAATATATATTATAAAATAATATTTTCACTTTGAAATAAATTATTTTAAATCTAAAATATACCAAATATTAAAACAAAATTCCTTTTAGAATATCCTATGAAACATTTAAATGAATCTTCTTTATATGGATTGTTCATGAAGGGAGAATATTATATTCATGGAATATAAGAAAAAAGAAAGCATGACTTTGAACTTTTGTAAAAAGTAAAAAATAACCACTTTTTGAAAAAACAGGATTTCATTTAATCCTTTTGAAAAAAATAAATCATTGGTAAAAATGAATTTATAAAATTATTTTATATTTTTAAAAAAATTATTCAAAACATTTGTAGAAGATATGTATATGGAAGAAAAATTAATTTCTACCGAAGTGAAAAATAATGTATGTTTCCCTTAAAAATATTATTCTATTATCATGAGTATATAAAATTATAAAAATCAAATGAAAATATGTGTTTTCCAAAAATTACCATAGGATAATAAAATTGATGATTTTATTGAGAGAAATACCACAATATTTCATCATCAAAGTTTAATCATAAACAATCCTGGTAAACAATGAGATTGTAACAAAAAACACTTACCTCAAGTCTCATATTTTTTGTACATATATGATAATAATAAATAATAAAAATATATTTATTATAATTTTTTTTCAATAACCATAATAATCTAAAACATATCATTTATTATTTTATTATAAACACTTATTAACTATTTATTAATATTTTTATTTAAATAACTATTTTGGGTGATAACTGATTTGTTTTTCATTAATGATTTGGATTGGTACTCTCAGTTTTTTAAAATTAATAATTGTTTCATATTCAATATAATTTTAACCAGGATTCTAATTTAATATAAATTCACATATATATATATATATTCATCTATAAAATCTAGAGATAGAAAAATGAATAACACTATTTAAGGGGATGGTAGGACACACGTACGCATGAATGTTGTTTCAATATTTTTATGGATGGAAAGAATAAATGGTAAATAATAGCTCACCATTTTAGAATAATTATAATTTCATCAATAAATTATATATTTTTTAAATTAATTAATGTTACACCATAAAAATAAAAAGTAATAACCTTGTATTCGATAGCGTGTATGAAACGTGTATCATCCCATTACCTTGATCAATTATTTTTTTCCAGGTCTCCAAGTTCACTTATGGTTTGAGTGTTTATATGTTGTTTTCTAGATTATCTATAGGCCAAAAAATAGTTACATGTCTTGTAGCTTTGTTACATGCCATTTAGTGGTTGTTGGATACAATTCGTGAAAGGGAAGATCACGTTGTGAACTGATACACACCTTGACCATGAATTACATGACATGAATTATAAAAAGGTCTAATTTTAGTACCATGAAATTTATTTTTTAGTTTATTTTTGACTCAATTATTACACGCCTTGTATCTAGGATACACTCCATGTTACAGCCCACTTCGAGTTTTCAAAAAAAGCATGTGGCTATTTTGTTTTAGTTGCTTCATTGGTTCTTCGTGGCTATCGACCTAAGGCAGTTCTAAGTCATTTTTAAGAGACAAAAAACCCTTATAGATTTATCTTTTTAGTGTTCAATATTCATTGATATCATAGTAAATCTCTATGGGTAATTTTTATTTCCATTTTGTTACTAATTTTGGTCTTTCTAATTCCTAAGGGCTGTGTTATAAGATCATTGGGTTGAATGTTGTTAATATTTAATTTTATCTTATATATCTTATATGTGATTTAATTCTAGAGGATTTTTATTCCATTGTTCATAGTTCATGATATATTCTTATTTTATTTATTTGGGTTTCCTCTTTTTATTTAACCCCTATCTTCTAAATTGAACCAATATTGATGGGGATCTGATTCTAAGTCCTTCGTAGATGTTGTTGGGTTTCATTGTTGGTGGATTCAGTTATGGGAACGTGTGACTAAGGATTTCAGGTAGGTGATTCTGTCTTTAGCCTATAATGATAATCTTGATTATTCTTGATTTAAAAATCGATTTATAAATTTAATTGGATTTATCTTTTTTTTATATGTTTAAAATACTTTTTGATGATAAATGGTTTATCTCTATTTTTTGATAAATGGAAAAAAGTGTATTTCAAATCAATGAAATTATTTGTTAAAATTAGCACCCATATTACCTTGGGTACTAAGGTGGTAGGTTTATCTTGGGGCTATTGTCAATTGTTTTTTGATTATCAAGGAGGTTTGCCTTGGGGTTCTCCTTTTTTCCCTAGGAAATTTTTTTTACAAGATCGATATTGTCATTTTTTTGAAGATTTAGTCATGGGGTATTCCTCTACATCTATGAAAGTGTTATAGGATTAAATTTCCAAACATGATTATTGTGGTAGGAGTAGTCTCTGGTCAGGACCTATAGTATTCCTCAGTTTTGTGATACCTATGCATCTATATTTAATTTCTTTTATTTCTAAAATATCCGTGATGGGTATGTTTATTCTTGTAAAAATATATATGGGAAATGTGTTTTGAAATTGATATAGCTTATTTTGTTTAGAACTATTGAAAAAGGGAACTGTTTACCATGTATTCAATGAAACTTCTTTACTACTTATCATGAAATGTTATTACCTAAACTGTACATACAAGAATGTTTATACAGAGACTACTTTTGGAGCATTTGGGTGGGAACCTACTAAGCCTGTTAGCACACACCCTTCAAACCTCTCTGATGGTGTGTAGCCCATTGTTTTTCTTCCAGTGCAGGGAAAGGAAAGGAACCATAGTTAGTGATCGAGGTTCATGTCATCTAGTTGGGTAGCTGGTGGTCTGATGGTGGGATTCTATCCTCTCTATCATTTGGCTTAATGGTTTGGGTTTTATTCAATTTTAGTTGGACTTTTCTTGGTGTTTTCAGATACTTTTGAATAATTCTAATTCTATTGTTTTATTAATGTTTTGGAATATATATCTTGTTTATATTCTATGATTTCTTCTGGTTTTATACATATGTCATGTGGTTGTTTAGGTTGGTAGAAATTGTTCCCTCAATTATGTTGTTCGATGCATGCGTTCTTGTCGTCATCCCATAGGGATGGGGAACACCCATAGTATTTTTGAAATATTAGGAGAGATTTTAGGTTAGAGGGTAACCTAGGTCAGTTAGTTACAATTTGGTATCATAGGAGTTCTTTACTGAAGTGTCAATGTCTTGGGACATTTTTTAGAATAGAGATGTGATTTTCAGGACTTGAGAGGTATGTTTCGATAAGTTTATAGCCATCTCTTACCCAAAAAACTCTCAAGATTCCATGGGATGTTGGGATATCTGTCTTTAGTGTTAGTTTTTGTTTAAACAAATTCAGTATATTCTTATGGGTTTTTTTTATTTTGAGTTGATATTTGTTCTAGTCTGATCATTCTAATGTTTTGATGTGCAACAATATGACTTTGAGGCATCTGCTACGAGTTCCTCATGAAGTTTCACCTGATGTTCCTTAAGGGAAACCACCTACAGATCCGAAACTCATTGAGATGATCATATGGGTACTTTGTATCATTGGTAAAGATGTTCCATGAGTTTAAAACACTGTCATTGAGGTATAACCAAGATCTAGAGGAGAGAGAGATCAATCACAGAATTTCATGAATGAGAATCCACCACTATTTAAAGGAATAAATGGACCTAAAGAGGCGAAAGAAATGCTTCTTATGATCAATTAAATCATTGAATTTTTGGACACACCTAATAACATCAGGGTGATGTGTGGAGTGTTCAGACTCAAGGGTTATAAGAAGCGATGGTGGAATTCTATGGTCCAGGAAAATAGACACGTGGGATTGGATTTGAAAGGTTTTGAATCCCTGTTCGTTCAGTTGTTCTACATAGAGTCTATGATGTGATGAAATTATATAGAGTTATTTCTTAATAAAAGGGATTTTTTTTGTCGGAATGCACAAATCATTTTGTTGATCTTGTCAGTTTTTGTCCAGAAATGGTGCATAATAACCAGAAGAATGCCCAGAAGTTCCTGTAGTGTTTGCGACCAGATATCATATTGATGTTTTTAAAGATGATTATTTCAACATATGTGAAGATGGTAGATAGATATATAATGTAAGAAATGGAATTGGAAGGAATTTTTGGATTTTATGACCTTTCTCATTCATCTGGTGACAGTTTTAGTAGCTCACATGGGAAGAAGAGGTAGTGTCAAGATCACTACAGGAGTAGTGGAGGTCATTCTTAGAAACAATACTCCTATGCACCATCTGTTATAGTGGGTAATATTCCCTTAACTTACTATCAGTTTATAATGGAAGGACACACAAGGTATTCTTGTATTATGGCTGTGAAGACATGCAATAGTTGTGGACGTGTTTGTTATCTAGAATGCTTCTATTAGACTATGAGTACGCCTCATTATGGACAGGGTTATTAACTCCAAAGGATACTGTGGTGCAGTTATATACTTCAAAGACTACATGGATTTAGCCACATGCCTTAGAAGTGAAGCACTTTCACATTGTTGAAGAGTTTCTAGTAGAAGTTGATGCCAGTCTGACAATAGTGACAAGTACTATCCTTATTGCATCTTTAGAAGAAATTGAATTATTTTATACATTGTTCATCCCAGTCATTTATATCTGCATGTTTCTTATGTTTTTAAACATAAAATAGGTCATATTCTCGTTACAATGGAGTTAAAAACACCCCTCGGTCTGAGGAAAGATCAAGTGTTTCAATTTCCTTCTTGTTCATCAATGATAGCCAATACAATGTTTTTCTTGTATTTTCTCTTTATTCTTCTGGATCTATTTGACGGCGTCATCAGTATGGATTAGATTTTCTCTCATCGAGTAGAGGTTTATTTTTATCACCACTACATTTCAACTCATTCTACTGATGGGATCTCTCATATGTTTTAGGGTGAGTGGGATTCGAGGGCAGGTTGTGTAGGATTTTTCCACCCAGATCTTGTGTTTTTTTTTCATTTCTTTTGCATTCAATCTAGATGACATATCTTCTTTTTATGATCTTCACAATATTTTTAGCGAAATTACTGATGATTTCCTAGATGATATATTGTGTGTTCTTACAGAGAGATAGGTAAGGATTACTATTTATTTGGTGTTAGGTACACATCTGGTATTGATACCATCTATCGTATTACACTAGAGGCGTTGAAAGAGCTCAACATTATGTTGGATGAAAAATTAGAAAAAGGTTTCTTTTTCCCTATATTTTCTCTATAGGAATCCCATGTTCTATTTTCTAATAAAGTAGTTGGTTCACTTCATTTATGTGAGGACTATTTAATGTTTAACTGGGTGATAATTAAAAAAATATCATTTTCCTCATGTGGAGGATTAGTTTGATCACTTAAAGAGGGAAAAGTGGTTTTCATTGATTATTCATTGGTTGGGATATCATTAGCTCCATGATCGGGAGTATGATATATTGAAGGCATATTTTAGGAACAGGTATGGACATTATAAAGATCTCATAATTTATTTTGGTCTATCTAACACTCCAGTTGTTTTTATAGATTTGATGAATCAAATATTCCATCAATATTGTGAAAATTTTGTAAAAGTGTTTGTGGATGATATTCTGGTTTATCTAAAATCTGAGAGTGAGCATGAGTACCATATGAGTTTGGTTCTATAAGTCTTTAGAAGTTTATGTTTTTATGGATCAATTTGAAAATTTAGTTTCCTTATTAAATAAATCATGTTCTAGGGGATTAGAATTTATGAGCATGTCTTATCAGTTGATCCAAAGAGGGTAAATCATATTTTTAAATTGAAGGAACCATAATATTTCATTAAGATTTTAATATTACATGGTCTTACTATATATTAATGATCATTTTTCATGACTTCTCTAATATTGAATAAACATTGACTACACTTACCATGAAATTAATGAAATTCACCTGGGAAGAAAGGTTTCAAACATTTTTTGATGAACTGGAAAGGTTTTTTCAATCAGCTCATACTATGATCTTACCTGAGCCTCGTAAGGGTTAAATGGTATTTTTCAATTATTAGAGATCAAGTTTTGGATACATGCTTATGAAGGATGACTATGTGGTTGATTACAGATCTCATTATCTTTAACCTCATGAGAAGAATAACCCCACTCCGGATTTAGATATTTCTTCAGTAAATCATCCCCTTAAGTGTAGGCAACACTATCTCTTTGGGGATAAGTTCATAGTCTAATCTGATCATAATATTCTGAGAAATATATTTTCTTATAAGGACATGAATCAGATATAGATATGATGGGTAGGATACCTTAAAAAATTTGATATTAATATATCCTACACCATAGGAAAGGGGAATGTTACTATAGATGTTCTTAGTAGTAATGTTCCATCACAGGCTATCATGGAATCGAAGGAAGAGTGGAACCATATGGGGATTTTGCTCAGTTGCATCTAGATTCCCAGGAGGATGTTTCAGGCATAGTTATAGCCAGTGTTCAATTATCATCATCTCCCCTAATGTCTATCTTGAACAGTTAGCTGTAGGATGTTGTGTTTTAGAAGACTCGATAAAGCCTTTATAGTGGGGAGACCAATTTGAGTTAGTCTCTTTCTTCAGATGTCATGCTTCACATAAAGAAAATGATTATTTTCCCAATATCTTTAAGAGTTCAGTATTTTTCGATTATCACAACTCTTCTTGGGACATTCATCTACACACTATGAAGATGTGCCCTTAAATGAGGGGGTTATTCTGGTGGCTGGGTATGAAGCATGACATCGTAGAGTTTGTGTCTCGTTGTTACACCTACCAACAGATAATGGAAGAGCACATAAAACCTTTTGGGTTTCATTATCCTCTTCTAATTCAGATTTCAAAATGGGAAGAGGTTTCCAAGGATTTTTTTATTGGATTAACATAGATTTCCTAAGGGAAAAATTCACATTGGGTGGATGTTTATCAGTTGACGAAGTCTTCTCATTTCATCCAATTCTAATACAACACTAAAGTGGAAGATCTAAGTAAGATGTATGTGTAAGAGATTGTGAGGAGATGTGGTATTCCTTCCGTTGTTTTAGATAGGGATTTTAGGTTTACAAAAATATTCTGGGGGAGTATTTAAGAGGCGAAGGGAACTCATGTCATGTGGAGCATAACTTTCCATCCACAAGTAGATGATCAAACCGATCGAGTAATTCAGATCTTGGAAGATATTCTCTGTGAATGTGTCTTGGATTTCATAGGATCATGGGATAGTAATCTTGGACAAGTTGAGATTGATTATAACAATATTTAATGGTCACCAATCAGAATGGATCCCTTCATGGTGTGGTATTCTAACCCGTGTACATCACCACATAATTGGTATAATGAGGGAAAAGTATCTTTAGTTGGACCAGGTTTGGTTTAGGAAACATACGTGAATATTTATGACATATATCGACATCATGTTATAGCCCAGGGTCTTTAGATACCATATGTGGAATGGCGGAGATGGCCTTTGGAGCTTTCTATAGGTGATTGGGATTTCTTGAATGTTTCTCCTATGTTGGGACACCATCGACTTGGAAAACATGGAATGTTAGATCCAAGATATGTTGAACTATTCGAGGTCAGTGAGTGGATCTAGAAGTTTTATTATCTATTAGTGTTTCTAGTTTAGTTTTCAAGTACATATGATGTTTTCCATGTATCTCAGCTCTGGAAATGTCTCCCTAATCCCGGTCGTGTTATGAGATGGGAAGAAATTGAGTTAGAGCCTGATTCATCAGTTTTGGAGGAACCAGTTGAGATCATAGACTCTCTAATAAAATAATTTCATGGGAAGAAGAATTTTTTGGTTAGATATTTATAGTATCAAGTATAAAATTCTAATGAGAATCATTAATAATGAGGGATTAGTGGCCTCATCTTTTTCTAGGGATTTCATATTTTACACGACTTCCCAGGGATGGAAAGTCTTTATGATGGGGAGTTTGTAACATCCTTTTACCTTGACAGGGAATGTTTTTTCCTCTCTCTAAGTTACCTTTTTTCCTGTATTTAGAAGTTATTTTCTAAATTTTCTAGAAGTTCTATAATATTTACACAATGTTTACCTATGTTACATGTCGTGTAGTAGTTGCTGGATACAAGTCATAAAAGGAGATATCACACTATGAACGTGACTTAGAAGACATGAATTATAAAAAGGGTCATTTTTTATCCTAAATGATGGGTTTTTTAGTGTATTTTTGACTCCAATATTACACACCATGTAATGGCCCACGTCCAATTTGTAAAAATATTGTGAAAATATTTTATTTTAATTGATCTTCCGGTTTTTCATGGATCTTGACCTAAGGCTGTTATGATATTCTTTTTGAGAGACCCTATCCATTTTCGATTGATCTTTTCATTATACGATCTCTATTTCTATCACGGTGCATCTCTCAGGGTATGTTTTCCTTATATTTTTTCATTTATTTGGATCATAATATATCATTATGGTTGTTTTATCAGATTCTTTTCTTTAATGTTGGAAATTATTTGTGGTTTCATCTAGATCTATAGTGTGGTCTCATTCTAGAGGATTTTTTTCCATTAGTTATAGTGTGGTGTCCATTCACCTTTGAGGTATTGGTATTTCCTCTCATCCCCTAACCTCATTTATTATAAACTGAATCAATCTTGATGTGGAGTTAATTTTAGGGCCTTCTTAGACATTGTTGGGTTTTGTTGTGGGTGGATTCCAACATTGGTGTGTGCGACCCGAGCTTTGAGGTAGGTGTTTCTATCTCTAGCCTATGTTGATAAGATTTGTTATTATTTCTTTACAAATGGATTTATAAATAGAATTGTTAGGAACTTTTTTGTGTGTGTATAAAATAGTTTTTAATGAGAAATGGATTTTCCATTGTTATTTCTAGATAGAAAGAAAATGGTTATTTCAAGTCACTAAAAAGATTTTTGAAAAAGATTACATGAGCTACCTTGGGTACCTAGGTGGATGGTTTGAAATATGGAAATAATCCATTGTTTATTTAATATTAATGAGGTTTTTCTTGGGAATTTCCTTTATTTCCAAGGCCCCTAGTTTGAGGGGACCGATATTGACATTTTGGGAGGTTTACACATGGCTTATTTTTCTACTTATATTCCTATGTTCTACGATTGTAGTTGTACACATGATTATTATGATATGAGTAGTATGTGGATGAGACATGAAGTATTACTTAGTGCTATAATACATATGAATCTTTTTATATTTCTGGGCTTGCTGAGTAAGCCTTGATATTAATGTTCATTATTGTGAAAAATGATGTGGAAAATGTGCTTCATAATTGATATTCCTGCTTTTTTTAGAACTGTAGAAACCATCTCTTCTATAAAAATGCTTTACTTCTTATCATGCCGTGTTTTTACATAAAACAAGGATATAATTATTTTTATATAGTGATTGGTTACAAAACACTTGGGTGGGAACCTACTGAGCATATTAGATCACACCTGCGCACACTCTTCATTGGTGCGTAGACCTTTGTTCTTCTTTCAGTAAAGGGAATGGTAAGGAACCACAGTGAGGCATGGAGGTTTGTGTCAATTGATTGGATAGCTGGTGGTGATATGGTGGGAGTATTATCTTTACCATCATTTAGAGTAGTTTTTCGGTTTTTCCCATTGTAGTTTGACTTTCATTAAAGTTTTTAACTACATTTTTAGTAGTTGTTTTCCGTTGTTCTCTTATAGTTATAGCATATATATCTATTTCATCTTCTGCTATTTCTTATTATATATATATATATATTTGTCATGTAGTTGTTCCAGTTGGGAATATTAATCCATTTTTTGTGTTGTTCAATGCTCGGGTGCTTGTCTCCAGCCTATGGGGACTGGGGAAGCCCTTTAGTTGTGTGATAAATTAGGTAGGGTGCCATGTTTGAGTGTAAACTGGTTCAGTACATTACAACATGTGACGACAAGTTTGTAAGGTAATATAATATCGAGATACTTTATAAATAATTTCTATCGTAAATAAATATAAAATTTTCCATAGATTGTAACATAAAGAACAATGTGTTAGTTCTCCTGACACGCAAGAGTGACCCTCCTTGATAACTTGTTTTACGCATAAGAGCAACATTCCTCGATAGTTTGCGTTACACATAAGACCGAATTTTATTAAACAATAATATCTTATTAAAATATAATGAGATAAAAACAAGCCATTAAATTATTACTTATTAATATTAATAGATATATTTTGAAAATTATAGTTTATAAAATTATAGAATGAATTAATTGGTTACGGATAAATTAGAAATTAATATAATAAGTGATTGAATATAATGTGAATAATTTATAGAAAATAATTTTTATGCTCACAATGTTTTTTTATGCTAATAGATTAATTTAATTAAAATTAGTGATTGATGCTAATTAAATATATATATATTATACATTCCATCATTTTTTAATTCATCCATTTGGTTTAAAATATATAATATTATAACAAACTCGATTTTAAAGATAACACCCTATTTGTTTTTGGGAATTTCACCTCCATATTAATGAAAAAACCGTATTAAATATTAATTTTAACACATTAACAGATTTAATATGTCAAAATAATCATAATATTTGTAAATAAAACATAATAATTATTTTAGGGTTAATTTTTGATATTTTTATGAAACATTTCATTTTTTAATGAATTGTTAAAAATAAAAAAATTTAGTTCAAAACTGTTTTTTCATCAAATTTATTTATCAGGAAAAATTATATTTTTAATTAGTTTTAATGGTTAATTATATAATATTTTTATAAATTAATAAAATATATGCCATTGGAATAAATTTCAATTTGAAATTGATTATAAAAAAGTAACCATTCGAACGTTTTTAATTTTAAATCCCACATTGTCGTCCCGCCTGAAAGAGTAAATTTAAATAAATTTCATCCAATTATATGATTGAAATTTGGAAAAATGGATTCCAAATTTTGTAATAGACTAATTTAATGTATTTAATAATTCATAAATAGTTTTTGAAAAAAAATGATTACTGAAATTGATTAAAATTAATTACTATAATTAAGGTTAAATTAAACTTAGTAAGGGGGAAAACCTTAACTTTGAAGCCCAAAACGACTTATAACCATGTCCAAGAACTGTTGGATAGAAATATTTAGATCCTATAATTTCTTTTTTTAATTGGACATTTATTTGATCCACTTTCAACATGAAAAACGTGCATGGAATTTATTTGTCAAAATATTACAAGAATCCCACTCCTCCTCCACTATAAAAAAGTATCCTATCCTCCCACTTCATCAAACCAATAAAGAAAAATTGGATTGAATAATTTCATCCAAAATAAATCCTTAATATCCTTACCCTCATCATATAAGCACTCTCTTTTTATGAATGAATTCCATTGATTCCTTTTGGTATAATCCAAATGAAGTTGCCCGATTATGAGGTAATGTATTCTCTCAAGATCTATAGTTTTATCTCCATTATCCATCCCCATAACCCTTATCATTCCATGATTATATAAAAAAATATCACAAATATACTAGGATATTTTTTTTCCGTGTTCGACCTAAAGATACACACACCTCTATCTAATGAGTAACAAACACATTATTTCTGTTTATGGTGAACTACAGCCTCACGAAATGAAGATTGTTCATTTTTCCTTTAACATCAATCGTGGTGGGAATTATGATGGAAACTATGTTTATATATGATATATATGATATATATTATTTATTTATACTTATATAATCATTTTATTATATATTCCTTTAAAAATTTCCATTTTACATTGATACGATATCATCATTTGAGGAAGTGTGGTCTACTGCCCCATCAAAGCTATGTGATTTAGTCACAATATACATGGTACATATAAATGATGGTTTCAATTAAACATATGTGACATAAAAAACTAATATATAATATTAATTACATAATTAACTTTCTATAAATATACTCTTTATATATCATTTTCATTATTACTCTTTTATGAACATAAAAAGTGATAATGTTATTAATGGACCAGTGGACTACCTCATACTCGACATGATGTGATTACGTTTACCTAAAAATAATTACATATATATAAGTATAAATGATTAAATAACAGAGTATATATGATATAATTATAATTTTTTAATGATATGGTGTTACTTAACTTATTTTCATAACGATCATTGAAAAATTAGAGCATTACTCATGCGTATGCACGGTCAACCGTCTCCATAATTAAAACGTCGATTAATATTTCATAGCTATATTTAATGACTGATATTAAAAGTAATATTTATGTATAGATATTATAGATATTTGATGATTATTATTTTGGAGATGTTATATAATGACCCCTTTTCCATAGATTACCTAGCAAAGGCCTTTTTGACACATAAAAAAAATTCGGTCAAAACAAATGATGTAATAATAATTGTTTATGTAATTGTAAAAAATATAGAAAAAATTGAAATTAATTTAATTATAAAAATGAAAAAGGTTATCAATCAATAATGAAATTAATATAATTTTTTATAATGGATGTTAATATATATTCTTGTGAAATTAAATGCAAGCTTAGGGATGTTCATCTCACAATTACATCTGTGAGATAAATGTCATGTTCACCATTTATTTATTTTTTTTGATGTATCTGTAAGAAGATTTTGATGTATTATATCATGAATTATTTTATCTTCATGTGTTTTTAAACATTTATTTAATATTATTCAATCATGAGGCTTATTATTTAAATTTTTTTAATGTGGTGTCAGACACATTGTGATGTTTAATGATTATTTTCTTCAAGACTAGGACTAATGATATTTTAATTGAATCTCCTTTCAAGTAAATTATATAACCATTGTAAAATACATACATTCATTATACTATGGATATTAATTCCCATTTTCATGTATTTATAATATTTTTCTAGTCTTTGTACTCAAAATGTTTTAGAAAATGGTTTTATCAAAACACCACTTTATTTATCACTTTAGTCAGAGAACATGGTTTCTTAAAAAAAATATATTTTATTAGAGAAATTATTATTTTTAAAATACTTTAATAAATAATTTTTTACCGATTTTTTATTTTACCAATGTCTTCAAAGGGATCTTATTTTATCTTTCACAATAAGAAACTTTTCAAACCCTTTCACCAAGAAAATAAAATTTTCTTTTACCTCGTACGACAAGTAAATAATTACTTGGAATCATTTATTTGAATTTTCCATTATATTTTTAAAAAGGTACTTTTAATTTTTTTATAAGTAAATATCATTGAAAATATTTTTTAATATATTTTTTAATTGAAAATGATATTTTTCTTCATGACTGGTTGTAAAAAAATATTTTTATAATATTTCCATTCATCCACAACAAACCTTTATATTACTCCACATAGGATATGTTGTATTGATAAAATCTTATTATTCCTCTATATGGTTAATGGTTGATGTTTTCAAGGATAGTATTTATATTCACATATTTTATTTATTTGTCTTTTCCCTTGAAATATTCAATCTCCTATCATCATTGAACATTCAATTTCCAAAAATTACTCCTTTAATTTATCATCGATATTAATTTTTCATAAATCATATACCATTTAAAATATGGTGTTTACTTTGATAGTTAATTATTTATTTGGGGAAATATTTATAATTCTTTATTATTTATTCAATAGGGATATTTGATAAGTTATATTAATTATTTCAACTATTTGATATGTGGAATGCATTGAACATGAAATAACGGGAGTAGACCAACATTATATAAATCATTGATGCGTCAACAGGTTCTCATGTGACAAATATATTGCGAAAATAAAACATTTTTTATCTATATATTTAAACCATATTTTTAAAGGTCTTGATGGTGTTGGTTTTCAAGTGCCTTTGACACGATGTGTGTTAAGAAATAATTTCCTTCATATTAGTTCGAGTTGTTATTTATCCTTCAATTGTTTCATTAAAATATCTAAGGATACATTTCATTTTGTGTTCATTTATTAAATTTCATTTGTTTTAGTTTCTTACCATCCCATATTTATTTTCCCTTATCTAGTTTTTGAATGGTATGTGTTTATATTTATTACCTTTTCATACTATTTATACACTTTCATCTATGTTTATTGATTATATGGCATGGGAGTTCATTTATTTACCATGTAATGATTATTAGTCTCATTGATACATTATTTATTTCTATATATTTTCCCATACTAACAATTTTTTACCACCAATACTTTATTCCTTTCCCCAGGAAACCATAAATTGTACTATAAAAGATATGAATGGATAACTAGATAGAATATAGTTATCCTCAATGTTATTTATTTACAAAGAATAAAATAATTATGTAGTAATTAGTGTATTCATTTATACTTTAAGACTCATTTATTTATTCAATCTACCATGACTACTAAACATTTAGTCCTTTGGGCTTTGATTCCTTGTATTTATGCCAATGTAATTGATATCAGATACTGGCTCCATGATTTGTCGTGTCGGGTCACTATAGTCGGAATCAAAGGATGTTTAATAGAAACCTTAGGAACTATATTTAGGAAATCATACGTCATAGTACATAAACCTAAGGTATAATTTGATCATTAGTATAGAGGAACATCCTAGATTTTTTTTTAATATAGAGATTTTTTGGGTCTTATTAGGAATATATCCATATCTAGATACTACAAGTGGACTTAGTTATGGAAAAGATGTACCTAGGTGTATTTACATCATAAGGAGTTTCAAGTCTGACTCTGGGTATCCTATAACATGAAAACAAGCCATACTACACAACTAGTTTGAAAATTCTAGGGGATATGCTTAGAGTAATTCACATTTTCATTAAATACAATTATGAAGGATTTGAATAGATAATAAAAATGAATATAATATGTTATAACTATGAGGTTTTAGTTTTAAAATAATGTGTCATGATTTAGAAATCATACTAATAATATGATTGATAAACCCTTGACCAAGGAATTGAATTTGTTGAAATTAATTGATGAATTATTTATGTATTAGGGATGTATTGAAAACTTTAGTCAACAGTCTATTTAGAAAATAACCATGATTCAAATATTCCCATTATATTTATTTTGGATGTTATATTACTATGGTTTTAGAAAAAAGATAAAATTTAATATGGGTGACAAAAAATCGTATCTGGAAATGTCATGGGCATTTAACACATGACTGAAGGATGATAAGGGTTTCACACCAACTAATGATATTTGAAATGTCCTGGTTAATTTTTCATTGTTTTAAATTATAAAATTAGACTAAGAAATGTTATCGATGAACCAGTAGTATCACTTTTTAGGATTAGGTATTAATATATTAACCATATTAGTTTTGGAAGATAGTTAAAGACAAATAGTTAGACTTTCCATTCTGTAACAAGACATCAGATCCTTTAGAATTGCATTTTTGTTCTTTATGCATCAATATTAATTCTTGAATTATTTGTAAAATAGATCCAAGTAAAACCAAATTTTGAAATTCGTTTTATAGAAAGATATTAATTACATATACATAGGTAGTAAAATAATTACGCAACATTAAGAAAATGAGTTCGACATAAAATGTTGTCCTAATACCTTAATTTTTGTTAAACGGATAGCCTTCAAAATCATCATAGATTTATGGCTTTGAGGCCCTCCACATTCTATTGATAAATAACTTATTTTTGATTTATGACATCATTCACTCTTTGTAAATATTTATGATTTTCCTCTAAGTCTATAATTCCACTTTTCACTAATGATCCCCTACCTAGAGACATAGTTACATGGTACATTGTGTTACCTTTGTACTTCTCATTCTCTCATTTCTTGAATATTTTTTATGAAATCTTCTTACAGTGTGGGAATTAAACATAGGAAAAATAAAACAATATATTACCATGATCAAGTTTAACTTGTGAGGTTGAAATTTAAATAAGGTGGAGAGAATGTGATTTCCAAGAAATGTAAGGTAATAAACCTATATTTTATAGCATGTATCACATGTGACACCAAGTGCATAAGGTAATATAATATGAAGATATTTTAAAATATATTTACTATCTTATATAAATATATTATATTCCATAGTTTGTAATGCACACATCACCGAGTTAGTTTGTGTTACACATAAGGGAGACCTTCTTCAATATCTTATGTTACACGAAAAGTGAAATTACTCGATGGATGGAATTACATAAAAGACCGGGTTTTATAGAACAATAATATATTATTATGATATAAAGACATATAAACTAGATGTTAAATTACTAGTTATGAATAGTAATAACTAAATTTTGAAAATTATATTTAAAAAAAATTTAGAAATAATTAAATGGTTAAAAATTAATTATAAATCAATATAAGAATGAATTTAATATAAAGTGAATGTTTCAATTGAAAACTATTTTTATGCTAAAATGGTTGTTTTACAATAATAGATTAAATTAATAAAAAAAGATTGATATTAATGTAATATATATATATTATATTTAATAAAATATTTGTGATATTGATTTATTTGGTTTGATATAAAAATGATAAGAACAAACACTATTTTACACATAAGAAACCTATATTTATAAGGTAATTTTATCCCCTTTTAAGGGTGACCCACTTTTAAATATAAATTTTGAATCTTTAATTTATTTAATATGTCTAAATAAACATTACTTTACAAATTATTTACCTTTATCATCATATAGAAATGTTAGTAAAATAATAAATAAATCACTCATAGAATATACAAAATTTATAAGAAATGCATGCAATATAATTTACATGGAATAGAATATGCATGAAATTAAAAAAATAGGTTTCGATAATTATGTATGAAAAATGAATTATTACCATACTGGTAAAATGGTAAAATAAAATCCATAATGTCAATTAACACCATAAATCATGTGCATCAACCAATAGTGAAATTGTTATTGTTGTATTGTGCAATAACTAGAATAGAAAGTCCCACACCAAAAACCCGGATTTCCCTGTATTTGGGTATGATACAACCAAGAACACACTCATTACCAAATTATGAAAATTTCTAATATCCTATCAACCAAACCAAAATATTAAGACAAGGAACATAAATTCTCTCTAATACCAATTTGAGATGTCGCAAACTCGGTTCAATCATAAGTAAGAAAACCCCATTGGATAAATGATCTCAAGAGTGCCTCCCCATATGCTAGATTATTTAATAAGAAGTGAGCCTCTATGATGGTACAATAGGGAGACTATAACATATAATTAGAGTGGATCATAATGGTGAATAACAGATACACCCTCTGGAGCAATATAAATGGACTGAATTGAAACTGTCGAACCCCAACCTTGAAAAATATTTTATTTGATTGTTTTTCTTGATATGGATTCTATTGTTGAGGTTCAGGATGAGTCCCATTTTTAATTTTATAGTTGTTTAATTTTTTACAATTATTTAATGAAACTTTGGGCTTGGTATATATTGGCACACGGTTAACACATGATAAGGGGAAACCATGCTCCCTCACACAAGAAACCATGTTGTTATTGGTTTGGTGATAGAGGCATGGTGTACGACTTTTGGTTGGTTTGGGAAACTATGGGATGAGGCTCTAGATTTGGGCAGTGTCATTAGGCAAGGCTGGTGTATGGTTTGAGGAATAATGTTTCCAAAACATATTGGGTGCCACTTTTCTAGTATAGAGTGCACGGTTGATGCACGACATACCAAACTATGCGGCCAATCCATTCATGTTTATAAGATCATTATAAATATGAATTTATCTATTTTTTCCTCTAATGTTTTATCCCCAATTCATGATTTTCCACCCTTTCTCGACCAAGGTGAACCATGGGATCCTCCAACACTACAGGAAACTGACCATTTCATAGTGGTTATTTTTGGATATAACTGCGTTTTAAACCACATCCATATGCTTCTATAGCGGCTTCAAAAAACCATCACGAAATTCTAATTTGGCATATAATACATAGATATTTCCTCGACATTTGTGGAATTTCATGGTAACCATGGTAGTGGATGCATTTATCGACAGTTAACCTGACGAAATTGAAATTTTTGGCTATAGTTCAAACTGCCGAAAAAAATAATTTTTTTTCGGGAAAATCACCGCAAAAACCAAGATAACTACCACAAAATAATATAGGAATATGAAAAATGTGTAGCTGTGGTTTTATCTGTAGCCAAATTGTTGTTTGTAGTGGAGGTTTTAACCAATGCATATAGAAAAAGAATGAAATTGTAGATGTGGTTAAAATCACAGATTAATCTAGATTTATTAAAAAAGCAGGTGATTCTGCAGCACGAAGACTAGTGCCCAGAAAGAAAAATCATTCCAATTTCACATACACATACATCCCATATCCTAAATAATATGAGGTGTCCAAAATTTTCATAAGAATCACATGATAGATACTTGAATAACAGGTTTAGTATGATTTGGGTACATAAAATTTAATCTATGTACATGAAGTTTCACATTTGGATATACTGGTTTTACAATCACGGATATCAATTGATCTTGAGTATGTTGATGTATTTGTGTATCTATCATAACTTAGGAATGTAATCGATATTTAGTGTTTTATTGGATTTTAAATGAATTAAAGGAGAGTCATTTTGGGGATCTCTCACTTAGCATTGTCAATGAACATAGTTACCATGAATGGATTCACATTTGACTGTACATACTAGTGTGAGGATGTTTCCATAGTGTTGAAAAAGTGGTTGTTGTCAACTTTGATCTTATCATTCCTATGCACAATGTTGGAAATGTAGTGAAATATGATGCATCTAGTTCTAGCATAGGATATGTTATTATATAGAGTGATAAATTAGTCACATTGGGTTTTATCATAATTTAACCCACAAGATGAAATACTCTAATACTGTATTTTAGATTGTAGTTGTGGTCCATGCATTGAAATGATCATGAAAGAACCTCTTGGGAGAGATATTTTTTGGGTAATTTTGAACCTAGAGTGCATATAATATTTTCTCACTACATGGACATAATATATATCCAATGAATTTCATAGATTACTTTTATATGTTTGACATCGATAAATTGTCTTCAACTAGAAATGGAAATGTAGTGATAAATGCATTAGGCTAGAAAATGTAGGAGGTGGGAGTACATATTTCATTAGCTGAATAGAATATATTATCTTCACTGTAAGACTACTTGGTGTGTGTAGTTGATGGTACATGGGAAGAAATGTGGGTATCCTTAAAGATAATGTCTTCATCTGTTAAAAATGTTTCGACAAGATAGAATATTTTTATGGAATGTACCATGATGTGTGATAGGTTGGAAGAATGTGAAACTATTTCAGGATTTCTTTTTGATATATATGGATTGTTTTTAGTTCGTACCATGCTAATGGTCACATATTCCATGATAGATATGTTTATGAGATCCTATAATGCTTTGAAGTGGGATGTTCACCTAGGGTTGACTGTGATTTATAATAATTAAAAGTGGATGTTCTGGTGGTCGTCCATATTAAGAGACATTGAAGGGTTTGTTTTAAATTTATTAACTTGTCCATAAATTATCACCAAGTGTCATAATTGATAGTTAAAGTGTGATGTTTACCCATGGAAACCTATTTCACCTCAATGTTTCTGTAATTATAATAGAAGTCAATGAGTTGATAGTTAATGTTTTGCATAACCTTTTATCCTCATGTCGACAATCAGACGTGAAGGATGATCCAAACCATATAGGACATGATTTATGATTGTATTATAGATTTTATCCTGTAGATTCATCTTTTTAGGATATACAAATTCCAATAGTTTAAGACACTCTTGTTCTCAAAAAATATTTGTAAATTCTCGTATTAATGAAGTAGACATTACCACTACCCTAACAAGATCAAGACACTCCAGTGTTCAATAGATATTTGTAAATTATTATCAAAAGTATTTTGAATAAGAGGAACGAATAAGTGGAGTGATCACATCCTAACTATAAAAAATGTGAATATAATTTAATAAAATTTTAATAAAGAATGTCTATCCACTAAAAATTAGTTGAAGGGAGTTAAAAATCTAGATATTCCCATGAAAATCAATAAGAAGGTTGATCATTCATCCTTGGGCAACAAACCTAATAAATTTAAGAAAAATGAATCATAAAAAATGATTCGTGACAATAAAGTATCAACATATAAGGTTCATACCACACTCTAGAATTAAATATATAAAACTAAACATCACAAATCATCATAATACATAAAAGGAAACATGAGAAATAAGGAAATGATAGGTCATGAAAATGTTTGGTGGAATCTATGTGCTAGACATGATACATATAAAAATGACTATTAACATATTTTTCCAACATATCGACCATACAACTAATAATGGCCCAATGATGAACAAATCTCTTCACCCTCTCCACCTCCATCTCTACATCCAACTACCACTTATAAGAACATTACCTAGAAAATTAAATACCATAGTATATTTATATTTAAACTTAAAACTAATAAATGTTTTCACACTATATGATTTTGAATTTTTTTTGATTTACCTAATCACCACTAGCTGATGAAATACCACCGGGGTAGATTCGGTCATATTCTAATATAAATCAATCAACTCTTTTAGCAAAGAAGATATCTGAAACCCCTGGTCTTGAACAATGTTTCATTGAAAAATATTTCTTTATGAGTATATTAGTGTATAGATTCACTACAACTAGGAGTAGAAGCATCTGAAATATCTAGTGGCATGCTAAAGACCTTAGATTTTATGGGTCCCAAACCCATATCTTTCACTCTATCAGGATGATCCTTCCCAAAGACTTTAGCAACCATGTCATCCTAGGAGACTGAGTAGGACTACACATGATTGGAATCTAAAAATTCTTTAATTCTTACCTATAAATAAAATAGTATTAATATTATAAGAAATATCTATTAACATAGTAAGAACTGATTATAACTTATTATAATGACAATTGAGTTCATACCCCAACTTTTTTGGCAGGAACTTTAACAAAACATCCATCATATTTTTGGGGAAAATTCAACCAAACAAATTTTTGGGATGATTCGCTCCCAAAACTCTATGACTGCATTAAAAAAATATAAATAAAAAATTTAATATATTAAACAAATAATATTTTCTTATAATTATTTAAACTAATGGAAAGATTCCTCAAGCATATCATCTTCTAGAAAAACTCTTTCACCCTACGATGTGACGGATGACATGATTAGCCAAGATTGATGCATTATTTCTTTAATGATCCTAAGATAAATAAAATTTAATTTAATAGTAATTTATTCAATGTAATATACTCTTAATATCCATTTATAAATGTAAAATGTTATTAATATAGTAATATAAATTTGAATACCATCTGATTCTCATTATGATGTCTATCAATAAAAACATTCCACTACTCATTGGGTACCCCATCAGTTAGCTTTTCATACATCTTTTGGGATTTCAACGAAGTATCATGGACTTCTCCCCACAATCTCCATTTAATTTCGTTCCATTTTTCCATGATTTTTCAATATCCACTTTTATGTTATCATATCAGCAACCGTAAAGTGGAAATAAATCTATACACAAAAATTCAATTTGAAAAAATTAATAACATGACATTAAATTTCAATATAATATATTAAAATTACCTTTATTAGGGAGTAAAAGACATCATTTTTCATACTGATAGACATATACCTCCAATCATCAAATGAAATAGGAAGGGACATGGGCTCTGCGGCCAAATGGCCTAAAATCTAGCCAAGTAATCCTATGACATCATCCGTAGGGACCCCATATGAATAAAATTGGAAAACTATCTCATCTCCAATCAAATTACATATATATGATCTTTTTATATTTTTTCCACACTTTCACTATTTCCATATTTAATGTAAAAATAGTTAGTATAAAAAAATTCAATAAATTTATTCAAATTAAATTTTTTACCTATAATAGTCACCCTCCACTATCCCCATGAATAACTAGAAGTGGTGTGACACTCCCCCACTACTGAGGCTCCTAAAGTGGGAGGCGAGGACTGAACTACTGAAGGAATTCTCACAGAGGGTTTAACAGAGGGTGCATGGGGAGATGGTGTGTGGGGAAATTAGATGTTGGCTCAGATGCTGTAGGGAGGGAGAAAGATGAATCATCATCTGTTGTAGTGGTCGATGAAATAGTATATCACTTCCACATTTGCATTCTTGTCATTTTATCAAATAAAATTTACTTCCTAACCTATGTTTTAAAAAAAATATACAAAAAAAATTAAAATTGATAACATATTTACTATACAATCAAACAAAATATACATAACAATGATAATGAATGATTGCACAAATGAATTAAGTGGATGCTAAATTAATGCATAACTATACATACAATCATTTTCTACTTCTATAATGTCGATTTAATGATCCATTACTTCATCTAATTCATTAACCCTTAATAGACTAATATTTTAAATATTATGATGGACAAATAATTCCACTTATTTTTTTTTGATTAGATTCAATGTTAGATGTCAAATATTCCACTTCATCACCCTTATCCTATAAATAACTTTGTTTTACATGAGAAACTATACTCCTACCTTCATCCACAACATCATTTACATAATATTCAACTTTTTCTTGTGATAATAAGATATATAGATCATGAAATTCATGATCATCAACATCCATCAAGTAAGAGATGTTCAAAGAAGTGAATTATAAGGAATCTCTTTTAACACCTCTGATAACATTAACCAAATTCCATTTGAATAAAAAATTAAAAAATTCATGTTATAGTTTAATTCAACAACATCGGTCATCTTTCTATAGTATCCAACTTCCCCAAATGTAAATATACCACTATTCTGTGTTTTCAAACCTTGTTCTCGATCGACTGTATGAAATCTAATTCCATTCACGTTATAAGAATCAAACTTTATAACATTTTTTAGAGGACCATGAGCAAGAAAAATCAAATATTATGAATACTCTACTCTAGTATCAGTATACATGATCTAAAAAAAGAAATATACTTTATTATAATTACAAAATATATGTGTCAACAAAATTTTCGTATTTATTTTAATATTTATGAACATACACATCGTGAAATACATTCTACAAGCTCTTTATTAACAGCTATCGTCATATCTTTCCCATTTAGTGTTTTTCCTATCATTGTTATCTTTGTTCATATCCTCAACTCTTCAATAATTGGATCTACAATTTCACTATTTAGCATCACATATCTATGTGCTTCTAATAATTCAATTTTTGTTATTGTAACATTTGAGGTCCTCCCAACTGATCGGTTTATAGCAGGAAATATTTTGGATTTCCCATATATTTGATAGTGATTCAAAGTGTCACGAACATGTCCAGCTCGATTAAATCTTGTCTCAATATCATCCAAGTATTTAGAACAAATTTCGAGTCCCTCCTCTACCAAAAAGCCTTCAGCAATAAAGCCTTCTTGTTGAGATTTATTTCTCAGGTATGATTTCAAATGCACAAAATATTTGTGAAATAAAATAAAAAAAACATAATTATGTATTTAATTATGTGCCAAAATTTGTTTACTTAACTGAAAAACATATAAATAACATTCATCTCAACTGGATACATCCATCGATAATGAACGGGGCCACCTAATTTAGCTTCCTCAACTAAATGCACTTTCAAATGCATCATGATAGTAAAATACAGAGGAATGATAATATTTATCGCCAAAATTGTCAATAAAAACCTTGATTGAAAGTTTTATAGCTCAAATAGATGTAGATATTTCTCACAAAGATTTGGGAATATTGTGTTGAATTTGAGTACAACAACAGTAACTTTTTTAGCTAATAATGTAATCAATGTCAATGGTAGTAACTGCTGTAAAAAAATATGTGAATCTTGACTTTTCAATCCATGTAACTTATGATTCATTAAGTCAACACACCTCGAGATGTTACTTGAATACCCATCAGATAATTTCACTTTCTTTAAATTTTTTTGGAATTTATCTTTATAAATACTATTCACTGCAAAAAATTTTCAGAACATACATTTCATTCTCTTCTAGCCAGAGATCACGTTTTATGTACATTACATGTAAGTCGTTCTGATCATTGAGATGATCCTTCGACATTCCAGGCTCATTAATAAATGTGAATATCAAATTTTTATAGACATTCTTCTCAATATGTATCACTTCATTATTTTTCTGCAAAAAATTAAATTCCCAGTATAGAAATTTGAATAATATTCTTTTTTCATCCATTAGTGTGTTTCGATATCACATGGCGATGAACTTCGAACCCATTTCCTGCTATCATTAAATTGATGAACCATTCCAAATTCTGTTTTAACATTTCCAAGTAGTGTCATTATTTTAGAACTAGTTAACAACTTTGGAGGTTGCTTATGATCAATGAAACCTTTAAATTTTGATTTTTTCTACCAAATCTGTGAGATACATCAAGAAATCTTCAATGTCACCAGAAGCACCATTTTCTACGGTGAGGCAGCTATTTAGGCTCAAAATTTATATTATAATAGCACAAGATAAACACATGTATGTGCTCCATCTAGATAAATTCCCAAGTCCCTGGAAATCACTAATGGTCCACATTAAAGAGGAATGCATTTTGAACATTTTTTTAGAAGATACATCAAGTGTTTCAACACCGTTGCTCCATAACTCCTATAATTATTCAATTAAATAATGCATGTATACATCAATATCATTTCCAGGAATTTTTTTTCTTGGAATAATAATCGAAATGATAAAACGCATTTGTTGCATACACATCCATGGAGGCAGATTTTAAGGGGTCAAAACAACTGACCAAATGCTATAACTATTACTCAATGTCCCTTTTGGGTTGAATCCATCGACTTCTAATCCCATTCAAACATTCCTAATATTAGCTATGAAATATTAATGTAATTAATCAAATGTCTTCAATGATTTTGAATCTTGTGGATTTTTCATTAGCCCATCATTTTTAATATCTACAGAATGTCACTACATGTGTTCGTCAGTTTTCACTGACATGAGTAATCATTGAAATCAATGATTTAAAAGAAAGCAATGCGAAACATTCACATGTGTGTTCCATTTCTTCTCATTCATGGTTGTATGATGATTCATACTTCCAACAACACCCATTTACAACCATCAAGAAGAATAATTTTATTTCAATCAGGTCTACATGAATCTTCTGTCCTATAAAGAATTCAATCCTTGGGACACACATGTATTTTTGAATTATTCAATAGAAGCCTAAAACAACTTTTTAAATATCATAAAAAACTCATGGGGATTTTCTCTTCCAGAAATAAATCATTCAATAATTCCAATGTCTTGGACATTTCCATATTTTTAATTTCACACATTCATTTGATATAGTACAACATCAGATGGAAAAAATGTTTTTGCATTTTTCAAACATCCACTACAAAACTCTTGATTTCCCTCCTCAAAAAAAATCATGAAACGTATTTTATGTAGTGATGTTTTCTCTTAAATTAGTCTTCACACAATCAGGAGTAGGATCCACTAAAATGATGTAATATTGATCTGGTTGTCCTACAGTCTCAAAAACATCTGTCATCATGTTGTTATTTGTATCACCCTCATCTGGTTTTCCTACTATGTTATGATGTTGATGGTGGTGTCTTGCAGTTCCAAATTCATTATTTGTATGGTGTTTCATTTTATTTTCCATTGTTTATGATGATGGAAGCTCGTTCATTGGAATGACATCAATGCTCAAGCTTTCTGTAATGTTCGATTCTCCATGACAAATCCAACAAAAATATTGACCAGGAAATTGATTCAATATTAAATGTTTATAAACATCATATTTCTTCAACCATAATCTAAATATACAATAAGGACATGGAAATATAATTCTCCTTTCAAAGGATCGATGGGAAATTAAAAAATCTAAAAACTCAACATTTCCCTTAACATGCTGAGGTGTGTTTCATGTTAATGCAATCCTTATTTTATGCATGTATTTCACAATGTACCTACACAATATTAAAAAAAATTAAAACACGTAACTATTACTAAATAGGGAAATAGATTCATATACACTAGATGAAAAAATATATAAATATGTTAAATAACGTTTTCCTATACAAATACATGTAGTAAATAATTAACCCACCCACTAGATAACCAAATAATGAAAATTAAAAATATCCATAAAAGAATAGGAGAACAAGGCTCCCATCCATGTAGTTTTTGTATGGCATGCCACACCAAAACAGATGAAAAACTAATGAGTTCATAAATATTATATCACTAAGTTAAGTGCTTCATAAATAATAGAATAATTGAATAGAATTTAGGAATATAAAATGGAAATATACTCTTACCTTAAACATGATTCACTACTTTAAAATATTCATGGGGAACCATGATTTAGAACATTCCAAGAATCATCAGGTGAAAGGATTCATGGCTAGCGAAGATGAATCCAAGTCTTATAAAAAATTGGAGAACCGATTTAATATACCATTTCAACTTACCTTTAATTTTTTTCATTTATAAGAAGTGGGATAACCTATTAAATCCATAGTCTAATGGAATTCCTATAAAATATTCAATCCCCCAAAAATAGACAAGAGGGGTAGTATTAAATATTTTTTATAATAAAAAATTTTGGCAAATTTTTATGTTATTGGTGGCCTAAAATTCAGATTCAAAGAGTTGGGTATGGTCTGGGGTTGAAAATATTAGAACATGTGGGGTATCAGGGTGAACTTTTATGGGTAACAACATGTTGTGACCCTATATGTGATTAAAATTTTCAGATCTAGGTTGGATCATGGAACATCAATAGGGGTTGAAACATAATGTGGAACTATATGAGAAATAAATTATAGTTAGACATATGATGTTTCCTTTTATTATATAAGTAGATATGTAATTATAACATAAAACTGGGATAGTTACATGTTTGGGATTATCATCATAGATGATTCATGCAAATAAACTTTCCCATCACCATTATTAAAAAAATAAAAAATTTCATATATCCTATCTAATAGTCATCTGGAGAGATTCTCTATAAGTATTGAGAGATGTTCAAAAAATATGTGTAACATTAATAATTTTAAACTTGTTTAATAAAAACATTCCATTGTGTTTTTATAAAAATACCTACTATAAAATGATATAAAACTTCTAGATGCCTCATAAGTAGGATCCTTGATAAGAAAATAAAATATAGATTCCAAAGGTTTTATTGAAAAGATTAATCAAAACTTGTAAAAATTTGTTACCATAGGTACTCTCATAAAAGGAATTAATGTTAATAGATTAGTAATAGGGTCATTTAAGGGTACACAAACAAAAAAATGATTTACCAAAAATATTTAAAATGAATAGTTTTGTTTCATGACCATGTATAAATTTTGCATTAGTTATTTATTAAATATCCATGACCATTGATTTCTATTTAACTACTCATTCATACCATACCATAAATAAAAACATTTCTAAACTTCTATAAAAATCTTAGATTCTAATGAATGAGGTACTCCAAGGTAAACCAACCAATCTAAATCTAATGGTATACTCAAAATTCACTTTTTAGATCATTAAAAAAATATTTCATTCCTTCGGTTCTCATGGTTAAATAAATTCACATTAATATTCCTAAAATCATTGAATTGAAATTTTATGTCTCTATAGAATTATTGTTAATATTCTTTTTAAGAAAAAACTCATAATATCATTTGTTATGTATTTTTGACTTTTCTACATAACCAATAATATGTTAAATTATATGATAACATAAAAAGAACAATATATTAATAAATTAAAAAAAAACTAAATTTAAAATTTATTTCTAATAAAAATAGAAGTAAAAAATATTAACAAAGGTAACTCATGGTAATAAATTGGTTTTTTAGAGGAAGTTATAATTCTGGTTGATAAAGAGGATCTTTATAATTAGAGCATCAAGTTTATATTTCTTAGTGGAAAAGTGAGTGTGAGACCATTGATGTAGGGAGTCATGATCTATTAGTGTTTGATCAATTTTCATGAGGGGATATGGCAACATAATCAATATATATTGAGGTTGATCAAGGAACAAATCACCTGAACCACACTTTAACTAAACAATGATTAGGAATTGGTACTATCGATGACCAAAATCTTGAATATAAAAGAACTCTATAATGGATATACTCATAGAAGTTTGATTATTGATAACTCTAAATTAATAAAAAGAATGATGATACCGACTCCCTATCAATTGGAACCGTGATTTCCTAGATAATAAAGATCGTAAATATACTAAATTAATTCTTTGGAAGTTCTAATGAATCCCATCAAAATATTATTTAGTCCACACACGCATATTAACTATCACTTCTACCATCACAAGAAAATCTAGATACATCAATTGTGAAAATAAAGTGGTTTGGATTTAAAAAACTGAACACAATGCCTTTTCAAAATCTCACATTATATTCTTCTCATAAATAAGAACATCATTAGAAAAATTAAGAAGTTTATTAAATCAAAATATGAGTTCTCACATACTAATTAAGTTATGTTGAATAGATAAACTCATTCCATCTTGACATCATATGTGTCAAGTAGAGGATCGCATTATAAATTGACTTCTATAATTCATCTCTTAATATTGTATTATTTTCATGCTAACCCATGAAAAATATCTACTACATATGAATTAATCCATTCAATAAACTAATATCCAATGGAATCCAATGTTATTTTCATTCATGAATAATGCTAAATTCAATATCCATATCCTCCAAACAATGTTCTATATCCGGATTGGGGATATTATCCTCATAATTCTCTACGATATTATACTAAAAATAACTATGTATTTATCTAAAAAAATATTTTGTATACCATGCGAGGCGTGCTGACGGGCGGTAAGAAAAGTCAAGCGGCATCACGGGTCAGGACCAATAGCAAGGATGTGAGCTTGGGCTTCGACTGGTCAGTGGTGATTGGTGACGATATATGTTGAGGGGTAGTGAGGCAGTGAGGCGAACTAAGGGGAGGTAAGCTAGGGATTTTGTGTTCTCTAGAAGGGGGGCTCGCAGGGGTCTGGGGGGAGTGTCAAGACTATAAAAAAAAAGTTTGGCAGAAGTTTTTAATAAACCACCGCAAAATTATTTATAATAAAATTAGCAATGATGTAGTAAACCACCAGTAAATAACCCCCGCAAAAGGATACTTATGTAATCTTTCACGCTTCCCCTCCAATTCTCTCCATCCTCCATTAATTCTCTTTCAATGGGTTTAAGGTGAGTTCTTGTAGTTTTGGTGGATTTCCTTATCTCTTATTCCCTTTATCATGAGTTCATGGTTTCTTTTGGAGGGATTTCTTTAGTAGTTGAACCCAATGGGTTAGGGTTAGTGTGTGTTTTGATTTATCATATGTTTTGGTGTGGATATTATCTCTTGGTTTAGGTTCTTCGTTCCCTAAAAGTTTAGTTTCATTGACACATCATGGAGGTAGGTATTTCAATCCATTTCTCTTCCAGCACATTCTATTGATTCTTGTTGTTTCTATTAATGCCTTTAATGTTTTATATTCATGATTAAGATGTATTATACATAATATATATGGTGTTTAATGATTAATATGGGTGAAAATTGTTTTTCAAATGTTTCTTTATCTATTACATTTTTTAAATTCATGCAAGGTGTTAGTTAAAATTCCAATTGAACTTTTAAAGTGAAATTATGTGAATTGGGGTGGTTTTTCCCATGGAATTGTTTTTGAAACATGATTGTGTTGTGAGTTGGGTGTTGTACATGAAATTTTTAACTTTTATGTAGTGACACTTATGTGTGGTTTGTTGTATTTTTTTAAAATCAGGTGATGATTCTTTTAAAAATGGGGTTTCAAAGTGATTTTTTGTAGACATGTGTTGGAAGGTGGTTTCCTAAAAAATAAATAGATTTATTTTCAAGTGTTCCCATTTTTTATGATTTATAAATGAGTCAAAAGAATTTTATTAAATGGTTGAATTATCTTTTAATGTGTTTTTTTCATAAAAATGTGGTGGACGTTGCATTTCTAAATAAAAGGGTTTTCTTTGCACCTGAGATTTCATGTTGTGTTTCTTAAATGTGTGTTATCAATATTGAAATTGGTGCGAAGAATGTTTAAAAATTGATTTGTTGTGAGAACGAATTTAAAATTGTATTTCATAGGGAAAAGAGTTGGTTTTTCATGTCTTCTTTATTTATTTTGTTTCCAAATGGGTTTTAAAATTTGTGAAAGTGGGGTGAAATGTGTTTATAAATTTCCTTTTTCCTTGGATTAAATTTGAATGTGGTTTAAATGTGTTCTAAGAATATTTTCTTATTCTACACTTTATGATCTTTCTAGGTTTCCAAAATAATACAATGGACTGTCTTTTTTTATGAGTGTGAAAGTTGTGTTTTATATTGATTTTGGAAATGAACTAAAAATGTATTTATAAATGTGTTTGGTTTGGAATTGATAATGGCGTAGTGGGTGATTTTTGTTGACATTGAATGGTGGATTTGATATAAAGTAATGTTCATACCTGATTGGAACCTTTATATTTTTGTAAATTTGTTTTTGAACAAATGTGATGAGAAAGCCTCGCTGGAATATTGGCATGTTTTGGAAGAATGATTGAAATATTGGGCAGTATGAAAGACCAAATTGTATCATAAAATGCATCGTAAAATGGTTTTGATTATAGAAAATGCTGGTTTCATTGATGGATTTAATTATTAGATGAAATTCATATAAATGGGATTGTATTTTATATGTGATGATTGAATTATACGTTATGACCACTAGACCTTGGGTTGTATTCCCCTCTAGTGGATAATGCATGGGAACACTATATTATTGAGTGAATTATACCTTGGGATGGGATCCCCACTAACTGTTCGTCCATGATAACATTGTTGTTTAGGGTTTATATACCATGTTTGACCAAGTATTATTATTATTATCATGGGATTCATGTGTAACATCCCAGACTCGGGTGCCATGCAACGGGTGCCCTGAACCCGGTTCGCCACGTGACCTCAAGAGCATTTCCCCAAACACCAGAGGCTGCCGACAAGCAGCAGGGGCCCATGTCTGATAATGGGAAAACTATGTTGTTCTTTGTCAAAGTGTTGGGCAGTGGAATGGAAATAAAACATACTACAATAACGAAAGTAGTGAACCATACACAACAGAAACAACAACAGTAGTGGACATATCCAAAAATAGATCAACAATGATGCTACGTGTCTCATGTTCTAGGAAAATAGCCAGAACATGTTATACATCAATACAGTACATCAAAATGCGGAGTACATCAAAACAAAGAAAAATAGCTCGTAGAGGCATCATGAGCCTAGGCTCGGTCCCATGCCCTCATACTCCTCAGCAACAGTCAAGTACCTGTATAAGGACTCTTTCCCCTATTTACACCTACTGAAACGTAATCTGTTTAGGCCGAAAAGCATGACCTAAACAGCGTGTGAGAAACATATCTCAGCAGGCACCCACGAAAGGCTCGTGCCCAACTGCGTGTAAGCATGCAACAACAGTGTGAAGTAGTAAGATGCAATAAAGTAAGCAGTACTCAAAAGTAACTAACTACCAATTATATTTCCATATTATTATTCATTTAATTATTTAAGAAAAACACCATAGTGAATTTTTAAGTAAGCAGTCAGCATCCTCAGACAACAAAAATCTCACCCTTATGTAAAATAGTAAACCACACCCTCAGGCTTGCCCTCAGGCTATACAGAATCCAACAAGCAGTTATTTCCCTCAGGCGTAACAGAAATTTCCCTTAGGCCTAGGAAGTGTCACCCTTAGGCACAGATCTCAAGCACTCAGGCATGAAAGGTTTCCCTCAAGAAAAATAGTATGTTTCCCTCAGGCTAATACAGTCACGCCCTCATGCTATAGTAAAAAACCGCCCTCAGGAATAGGTAACTGGGCCATGCCTAACATATAAACATGCACTTTACACACAATTACTCTCAAGGGAAAAGTAATTCATAATTTAAACATTGCATACCCTCGGATATCCTGACCAAATGGCTAAACAGAGGAACGCACCCCCGGGGTGGTCATGGATCCAATCAGCGATCCCAAACAACATTTTCATATCACATTTAATTACCTATACAATTATAGGTATTTAAAACAGCCACGGACTCAGCCACACGACACCCTAAATATGGGTTCGTATCTCAAAAAAACACAAAAACACACGACAGTTGGAAGATAAACACCAATCCGCCTACCTTATACTCCAATGAGCATTATACACGAACGCCGATTACAGAAATGCCCAAGAACGATGTAGATATGACGAAGAAGATAAATCGTTCAACCATAAATAACTCTCCAATTGGAAATAATTGGTAAGAACTACACTAGGAGGAGGAATAACTCACCCGTGCGGTTCCAGGGAGATCGACGGTGCAGAAATCGGATTCCCAACAGATGCTCGGTGGAACTCTGAACCTCCAACCTCCCTCTCCCGCTCCTCCTACTCATTCTAATATTTCCCTATGAAAAGGGGAGGCTACTACCGATTTAAGTGGAAAAAACAAATTAAACGGCATGTACTTCTGAGTAAATGGCATGTACTTTTTTCATGTAACTGTTCCCCTAGCAGCACCGTCATACTGTTCATCTGTCAACACGAGTACACGACAAGTACTCTCGACTACACGGCGTGTAATGTTGCCCACCTGGAAGCTGCTCCACCACCTTACTGTTTTGGCCTGCCGACTGACTACACGGTGTGTAATGGACCACTACACGGCATGTAGTATGTTCCAACACCCTTCGTCACCGGCATGGCTACACACCCCGTGTACTCATCCCAACACAGCCAAAAGTACATGGTGTGTGGAAAAAGTACACGGCGTGTAGTACCAAAATTTAATATTTTTCCCCATTTTCCACATTTCCTCAAAACACATAAGGAAAAGAGAAAAGAAGAATATCGTAACTCAAAAATAAGAACCGACTTCTTACAAAATTCCCCCCTTATAGGAATTCATCCCCGAATTTCCCTTCCAAGGGTGGAAAAGTTATAGATCAGAACATCTCTGGCCACTGAGCATGTACGTCGGTCTCCCGTTCCTAGGTTTCGTCCGGTACTTGGCCATGCTTCCATAGCACCCGTACGAGAGGAACTGACCGGCCTCAGAGAACCTTCTTTCACCTATAAACGATACGAATCAGATCCTCCTCAAAGGATACATCTACATCTAGCTCAACCTCCTCAGGCTGAAAGACGTGAGACTGGTCTGAATGATAGTGACACAACTAAGACATGTGGAAGACGTCGTGCATGTCTTGGTACAGCTACGGTAATAGCAACTGAAAAGAAACTAGCCCAAATCTCTCCAGAATCATGAATGGCCCCACATACCTCTGTGAAAGCTTACACTATCTCTTGATAGGCTTGTGTCCCAGCCTCGGCGAAACACGTAAATAAACCTGATTCCCGGCCACGAACTCCAAAGGTCATATGTGGTGATCAGCATATGACTTCTGTCGATACTGCGAGGTATCCATCCGCTTCCAAATCAACATGACCAGCTTAGATGTCTCCTACTCGAGCTGTGGCCCCAGTAAAGCTGCCTCACCTACCTCTAACCAACACAAAGGTGAACTGCATGGCCTACCATATAAAGCCTCGTATGGTTCCATCTCAATAGTTTCGTGAAAACTATTATTATAGGCAAACTCGATTAGGGGTATATTCTTCTCCCAAGAGCCCCCAAATTCTAGGATGCATGCACGCAACATTTCCTCTAATACCTGTATCGTACGCTCTGACTGGCCATCGGTCTGAGGGTGGTATGCTGTTCTCAGAAGAAACTGTGTACCTAGTGCCCTCTGAAAACTCTTCCAGAAATGAGACGTAAAGCAGGCATCCCTATCTAAAACGATAGAACAAGGGACCCCATGAAGACGAACGATCTCTCGAATATACAACTTTCTGAGCTCGTCAACATCGTATGTCTCCTTGATTGGAAAAAAGTGAGCTACCTTCGTGAGTCTTTCCACAACAACCCACACGGCGTCATTGCCATGAGGTTACCTTGGCAATCCCTCCACAAAATCCATCACGAAATCATCCCATTTCAACTATGGAATGGGAAACTACTGTAACAGCCCAGCTGGCCTCTGGTGCTCCGCCTTCACCTGCTGACAGGTGGAACACCTCAAAACAACACCAGCTATCTCCCTCTTCATACACAGCCACCAGTACTAACGCCTCAAGTCACAGTACATCATGGTAACCCCGGGATGAACTACCCATGCTGAATCATGAAACTCCTGCATCATCTCCTCACGTATATCCCCTAGAACCCACACTCATCAATGGAAATGAAAATCCTCATCATTTCCTATCGTCCACCTAGGTTAAGGGTGCCTACTTGCCACCGACTCCCGTAGAACTAGGCCTTCTGAATCCGATAGTTGTCTTTTCCACACTCTATCCAGGAAGGTCAAAGTCATAGCTAAAGAGGAAAGATAAGTTTGCCCCTGACTGTCGTGCACCTCCAGATGCATCTCAGAGAACAAGTCCATAAGCAGCCACTCACCACTAGCCTCCAGCACCGCCTGTATCTGAGTCTTCCTGCTCGTGCATCAGCTACTGCATTACCTTTACCAGGTGTATTGGCATGCTCAAAATCGAAGGACTGTGGGTACTCAACCCACCTCCTCTGCCTCAGATTCAGGTAACGCTGAGTAAAGATATACCTGAGGCTTTTGTGGTTGGTGAAAACCACAAAATTCTCTCCCAAAAGATAATGTCTCCAATAGCGTAACGCATGAACAACTACAACTAACTCGAGACCATGCGTTGGGTAATTTTGATCATGTGGCCTGAACTGCCGAGACCCGTACGCAAAAACTCGGTCGCCCTGCATCAACACTGCTTCTAGCCCAATACCTGATGCATCATAGTAAACTGTATAGCTCTTCCCCTGCACTAGGAGTATCAGGATAGGTGCTGAAGTCAGCCTTCCCTTCAGGTTCTGAAAATCTATCTCGTAAGCTTCTTACCAAACGAACATCACACCCTTCTTAGTCAAACCCGTCAACAGTGCTTCCAAGCAAGATAAGTCTTTTATGAAGAGTCTGTAGTAACCATACATCCCTAAGAAACTCTGTATCTCAAACACGTTCTTAGGCTGCTCCCAGAAAACTACTACCCTCACCTTCCTTGGGACTATTACAACTCCTGCCTCTGAGATAATGTGACCCAGGAAGTGAATCTGGTCCATCCAAAAGTTGCATTTTGAGAGCTTAGCATATAGTGGATGCTCTCTCAGTGTACTCAATATGATCTCAAGAAGGGTGACATGGTCGTGTCGAGTGTGAGAGTACATAAAGATGTCATCCACGAATACTACCAGAAAAGAATCAAGATACAGATGGAACACACGATTCATCAGAGCCATGAAAACATTTGGCTCATTCGTGGGTCTGAACAGCATAACCAAGTATTCGTACTGACCATATCTACTCCAAAAAGCCGTAAGCGGTATATCCGATGGTCCCACGCGCAGCTGATGATATCCTGAACTCAAGTCAATCTTCGAGGACACTCGTTCTCCATGAATCTAATCAAAGAGATCATCAAACCTCGGCAAGGGATATCGGTTCTTAACCATCAACTGGTTCAACATCCGATAATCTACACAGACTCTGAGGGTACCGTCTGCCTTCGTCGCAAAAAGGACCAGAGAAATCCAAGGAGAAGTACTGGGTCGGATAAAACCCTTCACCTGTAACTCCTCTAACTGCCTCTTGAGCTCCTGCAGCTCAGGTGTAGCCATCTTATAAGGAGGAATGGACATCGGTGCTTCTCCTAGAACAAGCTCAATCAAGAAATCCACCTCATGCACCAGAGGTAGACCCAAAAATTCATCTGGGAAGACATCCCTAAAATTATCAACAACTGGTGGAAAATACGTCTGAAAAGTGCCCTGATCATCCAGATACAAACATGCAATCTGGGCTATGACTCCACCTCGCCCATGATGCTCTGGTCCAGCTCGACTCGCCTGAACGTCCCATTCTCCCTTGTATAGAAACTCTCCACCCTATGGTGATGTGAAATTCACCCTGTGAAGATAGAATTCTATAAAGGAACGAAAGGGAACCGACCAGTCCATTCTGAGAATGACGTCATAAGATACCATCTCTAAGACATAGAGGTCCCATAGAAAGTGACACCCACCAACCTTAAGGGGGCACTCCTTCAACTGATGCACACCAACAGTTATAGTCCCCAAAGGAGTGTCTAGCATCATGATATTAGGAGAAAAAGAAACACAGAGCCCATGTCTCTTCACAAGGGGAAAAAATATGAAACTATGTGTAGCACCCTTATCAAAAAGTACTGAAGATATGACAGTAGCTAATAAAATAGTACCTCTGACTGTAGAAGGTCCGGGATCCTGCTCTTGCTGGGCCTGCTGCACGGCATAAGCCTACCCAGTTCTGCGGCCCTGCGACATAGCCTGGCTACCCAGAGCTGCCCCGACCTACTGCCTCTGAGATCCTGGTGTCTGGCTACCATGACCACGACCACCATCTCTACCTGCACACCCTGATGTATTCCAATTCCCCGACTGGTAAGAAGCCACTGGTCTTGCTCCCGCACATAGAGTCTGCACAGAACCCCTCTCACTAGCCACTGGTAGAAAGGCCCTACAAAAGTGCTGCAGATGGCCCATATTGCCGCATGCTCGGCACTCCACTGGATCTCGTGGACACTGCGGCCTCTTGTGCCCCTCTCTACTACACTGGTAGCACCTGATCGGGCCACCTGAAGAAGCTGTCTGGCTGGTACTGGCACCCTGAGAGAAGTCCATCTATCTCTTCCTCTTGCCAGCTAAAATAGAACCGGTAACTGGTGATGAACCACCCTGGCCCACACCACTAGATTCCCATAGGTTCCTATCTGTAATCAGCGCCTGATTAATGATATCGTGTACTGAAGGAAACCCGAAAACATTCACCAGTGCTTGGATGTCATACTGAAGACCATCCTCAAAATTTCTGGCTCTCAACGTCTCATCACCCACCAGAATGGGTGGAAAACGCTGAAGTTCCGTAAAGCGAGTAGAATAGTCCATCACTAAGATATCACCTAGCTAAAGATTCATGAACTCTATAGATCTATCTACTCTCAGCGTCTCCAGGAAGAAAAGTCATATAATATTGTCTGGAAGTCTTCCCACAACATGTCTCTATGATGCTCTGACTGGTTGGTAACATCCCACCACCTCTTGGAGGAATCATGTAGCATATATGTCGCGAGCTTGGCCCTCCACCTGGGAGGCATCTCAAGATGCTCAAAAATAGTCTACATAGACCCCATCCAAGACTCTATAGCCTATGGTCTGCCATCCCCTGAGAACGTAAGAGGATGCTGCTGCTGGAAGATTCGTGTCAGCTTGGCCATAGATTCGGCAGCCTGCGGTGCTCCCTGAAAGGTCTGCATGAACCGCATAAAGCTGTCACGAAACTGCGCCTCTGCGCCTATGTCTGGTATAACAGCTGGCGCTGCATCTGGATTTGCTGGAGGATCCATTGGTAGCCCATGGCCCACCATTTCTAGAGTATAGTCGCTGCTGCTCTCCTAGTGAACAATGCGCGGTCTTCTAGGTGGCATGACACTACAAGGTCAAAGCACGCCTTAGATTAAAGATTATGGAGACCTAAAAGAGAAGGAACCACAAAGGAAACAGGATGAAGAAGGCATTTCAAAATTTGAAAAAAAAGACAACACGACATGTACAATGACTACACGGCGTGTACTTGACTTCCTTCCCCTTCCCGGGTCCTTCTACATGGCTAAGCCACCTGACTTTTGTTGAAAAAGACTACACTACGTGTATATAATATACACGGCGTGTATGGTGTTATTTTCCAACTTCCTGTCTCTTCTGTGACACGGCCTACTACTCGTCTTACAACTACATGGCATGTTACACCCGCACACGGCGTGTACACCACCCCATTTCCTAGCCTCATGGACAAAACCACAGGGTCTGTCCTCGGACAAGACTACACGACGTGTCCCATAGGTACGTGTCGTGTTCAAGGAGAGGTGACATCGTCCTATGTTGTTAGTTACACGGCCGAGTCCCAAGTTCAAACTACACGGCGTGTTCATCATTGAAACAACGTATTCTGTACAGGATTTCACCAACCTGTGTGGTTAGTTACATGGCTGAGTCCCTGGGTCAACACTACATGGCGTGTACAAAAGCTATAGGGCGTGTTTTACCCAAGCCTTTCCCTACCCCGTGTCCCTGTGCCTCACGGTTTGTGACACGGGAAGAGACTACAAGGTGTGTACCTAGGGTACACGATGTGTACTCAAAAAGTTCATTCTTGAACAGAAGAACATACACATCGTGTATAATGTACTACACAGCGTGTATACTAGGTTTCTGGATAGTATGCCTAAAAAACTACCCCGGAACCCAGAAAATACTAAAAACCAACACCTAAGTGTCAAATTCAAATCTGTGAGGGCCCATACTCCCCACGAATAAAAGTTTGACAACTTATCTATGTTATAACAAATAAACAGTCAATGATCCACCAAATTCCGGTCGATGGGGGCCCATACTCACCAAAAACCGAAGTTTGGCATCCATTATATAAACAGGATAAAGAAAATACAATATCATAAGAAGGTACTTATCAAGAATCTATCACAACAACATTCCTTTTTAGCACAAAAACCATCACAAGAACATGAAATTTCTAACGCTCCTACATGGAATGGAAACTATGCATGGCATGAGATATCTAGCATGTGCCTATATGATTCATGAGATGGCATACCCTCATCTCATTGGGTTGCAACTAAATAGAACCCAAATATAAATTATAAATAGTACAATATCAAGTACGTCACCCAATGGTGAAATCAAATCAACTCTAAATTGAAAAATCAATAAAATTGCAACACGAGGTAAATTGGATTTTCCCTGTACACGGGTTAGCTATGCCCGGGAACAGCTTATTACCAACTATCGTTCATCCTATCCCTGACTACGGCTCCAATTAATAAGTCGAATAAAAGAACCCCTCTGATACCACTTTGTAACGTCCCAGACTCGGGTGCCACGCAACGGGTGCCCCGAAACTGGTTCACCACGTGACCTCAAGCACATTTCCCCAAACGCTAGAGGCTTCCGACTAGCAGTGAGGGCCCAGGTTTGATAGTGGGGAAACTATGCCCTCATTTGTCAAAGTGTAGCACAATGGAATGAAAATAAAACATATGAAAATAGCAGAAGTAGTAAACCATACACAACTGAAATTACAACAGCAGCAGATATATCGAAAAATAGATAAAAAATGATGCTACAAGTCTCAAGTTATATGAAAACAGCCAGAACATGTTATACATCAATACAGTACATCAAAATGCAGAGTACATCAAAACAAAGGAAAATAGCTGGCAGCGGCATCGCGAGCCTTGGCTCAGTCCCATGCCCTCCTACTCCTCAGCAATTGTCAAGTACCTGTATAGAGACTCTTGCCCCTATCTACAACTATAGAAACGTAATCTGTTTGGGACGAAAAGCATGACCCAAACAGGGTGTGAGAAACATATCTCAATGGGAACCCACCAAAGGCTCGTGCCCAACTATGTGTAAGCATGCAACAACAGTGTGCAGTAGTAAAATGCAATAAATTAAGTAGTACTCAAAAGTAACTAACTACCAGTTATATTTCCATTTTATTATTTATTTAATAATTTAAGAAAAACGCCACAGTGAATTTCTAAATAAGCAGTCAGCATCCTTAGACAACCAAAATCTCACCCTTAGGTAAGATAGAAAACCACGCCCTCAGGCTTGCCCTCAGGCTATACAGAATCCTATCCATATGTATTTCCCTCAGGCGTAACAGAAATTTCCCTCAGGCATAGGAAGTATCGCACTCAGGCATAGAAGAAAATCCCTCAGGCATGAAATGTTTCCCTCAGTCTAAATAGTATGTTGCCCTCAGGCTAATACAGTCACACCCACAGGCTATAGTAAAACACCTCCCTCAGGAACAGGTAACCAGACTATTCCCTATATATAAACATGCAATTTACATACAATTCCTCTCAATGAAAAAGTAATACATAATTTAAACATGGAATACCCTTGGGTATCCTGGAAAAACGGCTAAACAGGGGAATGCACCCCCGGGGTGGTCCTGGATCCATGAAGTGATCCCAAACAGCATTTTAATATCACATTTAATTACCTATACAATTATAGGTATTTAAAACAGCCCCGACCACAGCCACACGATACCCCAAATATGGGTTCGTATCTCAAAAACACACAAAAACACATGACAGTTGGCAAATAAACACCAAGCCACCTACCTTATACACCAACGAGCATTATACACGAACTCCGATTACAGAAACTCCCAAGAACGACGTAGACCTGATGAAGAAAATAAAATTTTCAACCACAAATAACTCTCTAACGGTAAAGAATTGTTAAGAACTACACTAGGAGGAGGAAGAACTCACCCATGTGGTTCTAGGGAGATCGACAGTGCAGTAGTCGGGTTCCCGACGGACGCTCGGTGGATCTCTGAAGCTACGGCCTCACACTCCCACTCATCCTTCCCATTTGAATCCTTCCCTGTGAACAGGGGAGGCTACTGCCGATTTAAGAGAATAAAACAAAGTACACGGCGTGTACTTAGGAGTACACGGTGTGTACTTCCTTTATTTAACTATTCCCCTGGTGGCACCACAATACTGTTTATCTGTTGATATGATTACACGGCCTGCACTCCCGACTACACGGCGTGTACTATCGCCCAGTTGGCATCTGCTCACTGCCTTACTGTTTTGACCTCCCGAAAGACTACACGGCGTGTAAAGGACCACTACACGACATGTTGTAGGTTCCTACACCCGTCGTCGCCGGCATGGCTACACGCCCCGTGTACTCATCCCAACACGGCCAAAAGTACACGACATGTGGAAAAAGTACACGTGGTGTAGTACCAAAATTTAGGATTTTCCCCATTTTCCATATTTCCTCAAAACGCTTAAGGAAAAGAGAAAATAAGAAGCCCATACCTCAAAAATAAGAACCAGGTTCTTACATCATGGGTTTCATCGAGATGGTTGAGTGAATGTTTTTTGTCGATCCCCATTAGACGGGTTGGTACCCCAGGATTTTCTGAGAGGCCAGGTGGATTGTTCCAAATGATTGGATAATTTGGAGCGACCAGTTGGTTTTTTATAGAGTAGAACCATATGATGGAAGGTGTGTCCGAACTGGGTATATACAAGGATTTACCCTAGATATATTAATGAATTACTCATGATCTATTATCTATATGTTTTGATTGTTTCTGCTACATATTAGCTATTTTATTTTCTATTTGTGCCTAATTTTTTTTATGTTACTTTATTTTCTACACACGAGATTTTTTGTTATCTGGTTGGATTTGTATTTGGGGTTTGGATTTTTAATTTGTTTTTATAAAGTGAAATCTCTTCTAATAAAGAATGTTGTGTGTGTTATGTTGGAAATAGATTGTTTGGGAATCTTGGTTTACTTGATATAATTTTTTTAAAAGTTTATTATCTAAATGTATTTGAAAATAAGTTATTGAGGACTATTTCGGGAAAAAATCATGGAATCTATGTTGACTAACTACTGAGATATTTAAGCTCACACCCTGTCTGTACAATTCAGTGTTGGTAGGGCTGATATATTTTGTAGGTTTAGGATCTAGGTTCATGTTTCTTGACTGAGTATCAATAAGATAAGTTTGGTATTATGGTTGGTGGTGACCAAATGGTCATTTGGATATCATTTTTCAAGGTTTGGTCTCAGTTTTTTATTTAGATTTGTTTTTTAAATAGTTATTGTACCATGACCTATTTGTATATATATTTATTTTAAATTATTAATGGTTTAATGTTGCAAGGTCTATTTTGTTTATTTAATCCTAGTTTAATTTGGGATAAATCATCTTCATTGGATTATTTAATGTCTTACACCATTTGTTAGCTTGTAGGAATTGAGAACACCCTTTGGGCCTTGTCTCCGACAGGGTCGATTTCCAGTTGGGTTACATCTCTGATTGGTTCATGACATAAAATTATAAGTAAATAGTAGTAAACATCTAGATAATACTAAATTTCCAACATACATAAGTAGTTTTATATTAAATAAGGTTATTTCATGATGCTATACCAAATGGGAGTAAAAGGAATAAGGCATCACATATGAAAAATATGTGCAATAGATAAATGAAAAAAAGTCTAAAATCCATCTCGAGCACATGAGAATCAGCCCAGTTGGTGAGGTCACTCTAATTGAATCCATGAGACCCAGGTTTAAAACTAGGCGGAGGCATAATTCTAGGGTATGGTAGCAAAACTTGTGTAGTAATGTGTGGTACTATAGCAGTTACTGTAGTAGTACTATAGCGAGTACTCTTCGGTACTCTAGCAGTAAAATCTATTCATATTGGGCAACCAGTTTGGGCATGGAGTCCTTACGGACTTCATGCCACTCAGGTCGTTAGGTCGGTAATGCTTTCGGGCCACCTCATGGCCTTCGGGCAACATCAAGGCCTTTAGGGCCACCTGATTTGCAATTGCACAGACAGAGTCTACAAGGAACCACTTCAAAAAAGGAATCAATAGAAAGTATCATTCACTAGAGTATGGAAAACGAGATTTGAAAGTTTATGTGGGTATGGATTTTTCCATCAGTACCGTGCCTGTGCACCTCTTCACATGGACATCCTAGCCGAATAACCATGCAATGGTGGAGAGCTGATCACGATGTTGATGCTGGGGAGGGGCATTTTCAAGTAGTAATAGTCTGAATAATTTCATTAATACCTACGAGACCTGTAATGTGTCCGAGCATATAGGAAATGTAATCTATAAGACTATATTCCATGTAAGGGTTCCATCTCATCCCTTGAAAGGGGGGTCATCAAAAATCCATAAAAAAGGCCATCGAGCCATACATGCCATCTCGAATAGAATCAAAAGCATGAGCATGATCCTCTACTACCATACTCTATCCTAGTATATAATGTAAGTTTTCTATAGTATTATGTCATCCCTTTTCCACCCTTTCATCCATGAAGTGTATCTGTGAACCAATCGGCGACCCGAATAGTGTGTGATTAAAACTCCACTGGTCACTAAAAGCATTTTGTAACTAATAAAATATTTCATTATATAATGAACTAGTGCATAGGAGATAATAAAAAAATTTACACCAAAATAATCGATTACAATTTTTACATAAGTTCCTCGTGGGATACCCATACAACACTACCTTCCATAGATGAATCAATAATATCAATGAAAATTTATTATTTAATAAACTATATGGATCTTCATGTCATTTAATTTAATATATACTATAAAGAATTTAATTTTAATAAATATTAATGGACACCATGTCCATAATTTCTATGTAACAATAAGGAACATCATTTCCATATAAAATAAGGAAAAAAATAAGGAACATGATGTCCATAAATTCAAAAAAAATCAATAAAGAATGTTTTGTCCATATATTCAGGATAATCAAGGAGGAAAATTATTTCCACAAATTCTATATAAGAAATAATGATTTTTATGTTCATTAAATAAGTTAAACATGATTTAATTCTAACTAATTCATTTAAGAAATTCAATCTATAATTTAAATCATATGACTAATAGTAATAAGAAGGGACCGAGTGTGATCTACATTCCATTACATCATTTAACAAGGTTTAAGTGACATTGTATTACCATTCACTTTATATTTAATTCATTTTTAGAAATCATGTTGTCTATGGGTATGTCAATACCAACCCTCAATTAATCAGGTTAATTTAAAATCTCTATTTATGAAAGGGTGTGACAAACACACCATAGTGGTTTTCTAGTGACAAGGAATGAAAATAATTTTCCATGACATTTAATTGAACAAACAGATGTTACACATTTTTGTTGAAAAGAATGGAAATTATTATGTTCGGAACAATATAAGAATCATATAAAAACAAAAAATTAATATAAAGGGTATAAACCACATTTCATATAATGTTATATGAATCCTCATCTTGTATAAAGCTTTAATTAAGGTTAGAATGAGAGAATAAAATGAAATTGAACAACTACCTAATTTTTTTCATATTATCCAAAAAACATATAACATCAAATATATAATGAGAAAAGTATTAATTAATCAATATTAATCATATAATTCATATTGGATAACTAGTGTGAGGAACAATTCATGAATTAGATCCTAGGTATAGAGGTTTTCTCAAAGAAAAACTAGAGAGTGGAAGAGGAGAACTCTCCAATGAGGGGGATTTTGTGTATGATAATTGAGGGAGGAGGAAAAGGATAAGGTTAAATTAAACATGGTAAAATGTAAAATTTACATTATATATAGGCCTAAATTTATTTATGGTCCAAAATAGGATATACGGTGTACATTACCCTTTCATAGGGTCTACATAAACATACAACATCTACCCGAACTTACAAGGTCTTCATAGAGACAATTTACTATGTGAATTGATAATTTATTCCATAAATTCATAATTTATACCATATATTCATAATTTACAATATAAATTGATCTATACACATGATCTATCATTTTTTACAGATCTATAACAAAAAGACCAGAAGGACCACTTGCCATAGTCTGAACCAAAATGATCGAACTCAAAAATTAAATCACAATGCACATAGAAAAATTTAGGATCTTATAGATATTTGTTATTACATTAAAATAACAAAATATTTCTATCTTTATGATATAAGTTTTATTATTTCATCATTTTTAAATAATATTTAATGTAGGTATATGATGAAATAAAACCAAATCATTTTGTTAAAAGTTATTCCATCTTTTCAAAGAACATATTTTTATTACACATTATTCCCTCTAAAGATTTTATTCATAAAAAAATAATTTTTTTAAAATTAGTGGAGGGATAATAGGAAGTTAGTTGGATTGGTATTTGTCAAATCAAATGTCTCTTTATGTGTGTAGTGGAGAGGATAGGGGGTGACCCTATACAAATTATGGTAGCACCATTATTAAGATTCTAAAAGTATTAAATAAATATAACAATGGTTTAAATTGATATAATTAGAAAATAGGATTATAATTACTATACATCATCTCATAAAATAATATTTGGACATGTTTAAGTGATGTTTTCACCCTTATTTTATAAAATTATTTTGGCAAAGAATTATGCACATAATATGATTTCTATAGTAGCCAAGGAATTGCTTCCAAGACCATCACAGTGGAAAAATTCCATTACTGAACTAGATTTACATTCCATTCCAGCCATGTATTACTGAATAGGATTTACATTCCATTACAGACATGTATATTTCATGAGATATAAATCTTTAACCAATGAATTGGTTGTAGATATAGGTCCCACTCAACTCATAATGAAACCATTATTATGTGTGGCACAAAAACATAAATTATACATCATCGCATAACCTATGTAATAAAATGGGATTCTTAAACATCATTCCATCATAACATAATCCATATAAGATAAAAGGACTTCATAGAAGTAATTCCATAATAAAATTAAAAAATAAAATTAATAATAGGGATAGAAACATAAACTTATATCATCTTAGATGGAATATATTTTTTATAAAACACATGAACATAGTTCTTGAGAAAAATATCATTTCTTCTTTAAAAGCATTTTGTTCTCAATATATCATGAAATTTTAAAAGAAACAAAGTTAATTTAAATTAAACCTGAAAAAATTTAAAGTAATATTCATAGAAATAATGCTTTATGAATGATTAATAATCCATTCATGTTGTATAAGTTAAAAAAAATTCTCTTTATACTTTTACCAAAAAATGTCAAAAAGCACCTCGTATGGTAATCAAAATAATGATTTCTTCCAAAACATGTATTATAAGTAAAAATTGGTAAAAATGAATTTAAAAAAACCTAAAATAATTGTACTTTTTATAAGAATATTTATAGAAAACATGGAAATGGATTATAAATATATACCCATTTGATACTTATGAATAAACAATCTCAAATAAAATGAGATTGGAAAATTTTTCCCTGACCTTAGGTCTGATATGATTTGTATATATCCAATCCTCCTTTATAATGATTTAAATAATTTCATTGAATTATTAAATAATCATAGTAATTTTTATGATATCATATATGGTCACATTATTTTCTTTTTATTAATAACATTTCATTGTTACTCGTTATTCAGGTGTTAACTACTTTATGTTCATAGGCATGTTTTGTTGAATAAAATCATATGAATATTTTAATACTACATTTATATAATTTTAAGAATAGTATTAGTATAATATATATCATATGTATTCATTCACTGAATTTATATAATCACTTTTCATTAAATATCATGTAGATCAAATCACAACACATCGTGGAGATGGTAGACCGTACATATGCATGAGCGACGATATCATTCCCATAATTCTAGAATTTTATTGAATTGTATACTATTTCATAATCAATATCATTTTACAATAATCATATATAATTAATTATTCCATAATTGTACCCATCTTAGTATGTTGGTGATGAAAAAAAGATTGCAGCATGATGTGGAGACTGTTGGTCGTACATACGCACGCATAGTGATTTCATAGGATGGGTAGAAGATGGAATATGGTTGATTCATATTTATAATTAAATATCAGTATACAAGTGATACTGGAGTCATTACATAATAATTAATTAACTCATATAGTGGACGTAGAAGAATAAAGAAGTTTGAAAGAATCGGAAAAAATTATTACCTCTTCTTGGACGTCCCTCTTCTAAACATCTTTTTAGGGAACTAACGTAGGTCTTTGAAGAAGACCAAGACCTAAAGTATGTCATTATGGAAGCATAGAAGGAAAATTGACATGTTTTATCAGAGTTCTAAGGATCATAATGGAGTGTAGATGAGAGGGAGTAGATTTCTTTTTATAAGAGAGGAGAGGGGCACTTTTGAAAACCTCAAAAATATTAATTTAGAATATACTCAAACCCCACCTAAAAACCTCCAAAATGACTCAAAATATAAAATGATATGATATAGGGTAGTAATATCATAAAACAATAAAATTTAGACATGTTTTTATTTTATTTTTAACATTATCATTTTGATTTATAATCATTTAATCTATTTAATTATATTTGTGGTAATAATATTAAAAATTTTGAAATGTTTCCAATACTTACTTATATGTTTTTAATTGCACATAATTGGATACGTGTTTTCATTTTATACCATATAAGTTTCAATTTTTAATTTTTAAATATTTATTGTTATTTTTATACAATTAAATAATATGTTTGTTTTTATAAAATATCAATAGTTTCAATTTTGACACTTCATTTATTTGAATTTAAATAAAATATACACAGATGATAGATTCGAACCAAAATATTTAATAGATTTCTAAAAATTCATATTAATCTATAAATTTTTTGGACCACATAATTTGTTCATATAATATTTATTTTAGTATTTTTATAACCATTTATTAGATATTTCTCTTAATAAAATAATTACTACATTATTTTTTTTATAATTATTTAAAATACATATTTGTTGAATAAAAATCAGAAACTAAAACACTATGATGAAGATAATTCTAACATCATTCATAATAGTAATTTTATTCGAATTTATCTTCTAAAAAATCCAACATTTAAAATGTTATATTTATTATATTATGAAGGTGACAACTTTGGCATTATTTAAAATAATATAATATAAGTGTCATGATCACTTTTATAAGGCTACAAATGGTCAACAAGTCGTCACTCGGATGCTTATGGTTTATATAGACTCTAAAAACTGGGTTTTGTCAAGTGGTTGGGCCTTTTTATGGGCATTATTATTTAAATAACAACTATAATATAGGGTTTTCACTAAAAAAATATTTTTTTCAACATTAATGTATAAGGTATTAAAGTAATAATATATTTCATCAAAATTATAAATAAATTACCATGATAAAGAAAAAAAATTATCTTTCAAATGTGTATTTATAATCGAATTTATATAATTAATAACCTTATATTAAAAATAATTTAATTAATAATGTTTGAGTGAAACATATTTCACTTTTCTTTAAATAAATTAAATTAAATGTCTTAATCTCAGCCGAGGAGGATCCAATAAATACCATTTTGACCCATGTATTTTATTTGGGGGAAATATAATCAACCAATTATATTATGACAAGTTGTTGGGTAATTTTAAAATAATATTTTTACCTTTAATTATGTGATTTACCTTTGACTATCGTATAAAAAATTTACCGTTGTTACTATTCATAATGCCCAAAAATAAAATTATCCTATCAACATAATTTACACCTAATAATTAAAATTATGGAATCCATTTTTCAATATTCATGTTAAATAAGAAGTTATAATTAATTTTAAATTAATCATGTTGTTGAGAAAATTGGTTTTAAAAGTTGAAACACTATAAAAGATTGAAATGTGTTTACCTATGAATTCAATGTAAAATTAGTGATAACGACATACATTATATTAAATGGTAAAAATATATTATATTTATACATTAAAACCACTCAGAATTATAATTTAACCATAAAATTATCTCAATGAAAAATTATGTCTTTAATTAAAATTTACCGTACTTTTACTATTCATCAATGTATGAATGTTACCAGAAAAATATCAAAAAATTATCCAATGTAATATTTTATATCTTGATTCAAAGGAATAAGTTTAATTTTCCAAAATGAACTTATAAACAAGTCCAAAACTATATTTAAAATGTATGTGCCAAAAAAAGATGGTAAATTGCATTTTTTTAATAATACTTATTTTATACGAAAAATTGATTTTTTTATTATATTATTTTCTGAAAAATATGTAGTGTAAATTCCAATGATATAAAAATCAAAATTTGGTTAATAATATTAATAAATGCTTGTTTATATCCCAATAAATAATAATATATCATTGTTTACTGAATCTCTGTATCGTGTACAACGCACGCTATCAAGGAAAGTCGCTTTTGCGTGTAACGCTAGTCAGGTGAATCTTGAATGTAGTGAAATCTTCCATTGGTGTAGCGTATTAGATAATCCAATCATAGTTATTTTTTACAATGAAAAAAATATATACTCAGTGTTGAATGATATCAAAAGAACTTGAAATTGTTTGTAACACCAGACCTCAAATAAATTAAAAATAATTAATCTCATAAAATCTCGGGGTGTTACGTTCTACCCACCTTAAAATTAATTTTTCCCTTGAAATTCACCGGGGTTATACATCATTTACTACTTGAATGTTTTTTTATTGTAAACCTCCATTGTAAAAATGAATAAAAAACATCATTTAAAAAAGGAATTTTAGAAACAGAATGGTTACCTGAAGAAACGGATATGAGAAAATTAGAGGGATTTGAAAAAATGGATATGGAAGAGAAATATAACCATAGTGTTCTATTATAGATTTGTAGAGCACATGGCTAATAAAACTTCAATAATCACTAATCCATAAATTTTTTATGATCTAAGGTACCATTTGATTAATAAGATATTAGGGTACTAGCATAAATTTTTTGGTTTTCATGAGCATTTCCCTAAAGTTGAAGATTTTTTTAATAAGGAGTAATACATACATTATTTCAGTGTAATATCATCATTGGTCATTCCATGAAAAACTTCCAATTAATATCTTATTTAATTAAATGATATTGAATTTTTCATCCTTGATGTGTTAGATGATTATTCGATTGATTGATAGGCCATTATATCTATCTCAATCACAAAAGGGTTAGAAGAAGTTAGTAAATACACATAAGTCCATCTATGGTGAGATTAATCGTATATAGTTTCAAAAAATGGACTTATACTTAATTCATCACAACTCTTATTAAATAAAAATAATTTTTATTAACTAGGTACTTCATGTAGTCTAATGGTAGGAAATAAAGGCTTGTCACACTTCGGTTGTAAGTTCGATTACCACAACCTTGTCGGACCCAATGGGTTGCCTCCAGTCCTATGAGTTGTCCTTTTTCTAAATCTGTACTATTATACCATTCATGAAATAAAAAAAAGTTGTAGTCTTAAACATTACTATAGGATGTCCAACATAATCCATTCTAACCTTTAAGCTTATCCGAAATACTTCTGTCTAATCTCACAATACAAAGAAAACAATTACTTGAAAGGTCATATAACTAGCATGTGAATACCACTATTCATCCCCCATATATCCCAAGATTTATCTTGTTGGTAACATTTCAAAAATCATAAGGACTTCATCATGCATACTCTGGAAATATGATAATAATATAAATTACCACAGAACCTTAGGGACAACATGCATTACCTCAAAATTAACTCTTTCAATCCCCCAAATATACTAATAATTAAATAAACTCAAACCAATATATCACTTTTCCCTTTTATCAATCATGAGAATACTATTACCATCAAACATATTTTTTTCTCATTATCCCTTCATTATGTAAATAACATCTTCCTTTAAAAAATATTTCAATCACTTTTCTTGGTCAACAGTACCATATAATTATGGAAAACCATAATAGACCAATACATAGATATTACATTACTAAATTATACTATAAATGAGATTACCCAATACTATTTTTAAATATGATTAAATAAGCACCTAATCTTTACACTTCTCCATTGTCATACTCAACATCGCCAATAGGGATCTCTTGTAAACTCCCTTCATCTTTTTCCTTAAGAGGTTGTTTATGTGGATCATTATTAACCCTTGGATTTGGGAATTAGTTTGCATAATTATCCATTTCCATTCACATATATCATCGAAGTGTCGGTGGTGCGTTCTCTGAAGCCTCTTCTCCATTCACATCATTAGAAACATTTTCCCCATTACCTCGACATTCAAATACTTAATGACCTTCTTTTCCACACTTGAAACATTTTAAAGTCCCATTAAGACAATTTCCACCATGCTTCTTCCCACACTATGAGCATAAGGAAACATTTATCTTCTTTTCACCATTATTTTGAGATATTCCCTTAATCTCCATCTTTTTTTCTTATCACAACCATGTAATGGATATGTAACACAAACTTCTGGTTCATTCATGATATCACTAAACATAATCTCTTCATAGCTACTGAAGTCTATTATTGATATTTCCCTTCAAAAACCTTGTTATAACCACTGTAAAATCGATCAACTTCACTATCAGGTTGGATGATAAATCCAGGAATATACATTGAAAGTCATGTAAAATTAAACTCTTATAAACCAACATATTCATCAGCTGTTTTCTTATACTCAAGGAACTCTTTTTCTATATTTGATTCAAGAATATGAGGGAAGGACTTATTGAAAAATAATTTCTTGAACTCATCACATTCCATGGATTCAATTTCATCTTGGGGCATTGTATTCCTAATTAGAGTCTACAACAGGTCTGCTTCACCTTCTAAATTGTAAATAGCCAAAATGGATTTTTCATGTTCCAAAATGGGAAGTATGGAAAATATATTTTCATTGGTACTAATCCATTGTTCAGCAACAAGTTGATCAGATGACCCACTAAAAGATGGTGGATGTTTCCTCATAAAGAACTCAATAGAATATTTTTCCATTGTCTAATCATATGGATTTTCATAATTATTAATAGATTGTGTGAGTATAGAAATAAGATTTTTCACACTATATCCCATAACATTTGGTTGTTCAGGAGGACAATAATTTCATTTCCCAATTCATTGATCGTTAACGCGGTTCCTTTGGGTTCCAGTCATTATCTAAAACCCAAAAATAATAGTGTAATAGAAAAAATGATACTAAGAAAACAACATTATAAAGGGGTAGGACATTTAATCACTGACATCATAGGTTTAATCATAGGTTATTCATGATCGTTATCATAATTATAGGATTTTAAACTATACTTATACTTAACCTTAGGGATATCCTTAGAGATGCCTTAGAAATATATATTGGGATCTCATTAATGTTTTCGTATCCTAGATTTCTAAGGTTGACTAATCCTTTTCTCTAATACAAACTATAGATACCCTAGCTTGATGTAAATGGTCTTTACATTTCTTTTTAGAATACATAATTTAGGACAAAAACAATTACCCAATACCGTATTAGTTTACTGTCTTCGGAAACTCATAACATAATCTTATTATCATGGTGAAATATCTTCAACATATCCTTTAATGTTCTTTCCCTTTTTTCCTACCTAAAATGTTTATTTATATCCCATGGAAATGAATACATAAAAAGGGTGAGCTCAAATTATCATTAAGGGTAAACATGGATTACATAAAACCAACAATAAATATTTGAACAAAAAAACATTAACATAAATTTTAAACATCAAAATCATGAGCAACGACAAAAATCCTTTCATTAAATAAGGCATAGATCAAAAAGGAACATTATTCATGATAAAATAGCATGGGAATAAAACATGGGATTGAGGAAAACAAGTATGCACATAATATTCTTTCCATATTATCCAATGGAATTATTCCAAGACCATCATATAGTGGAAAACATCGACTATTGAACTGGATTTACTAGTCATTCCTGCCAAGTATTACTGAACCAGATTTACTTTCCATTCCGGAAATGTCTATCTCATGAGATATAAATCATTACCCAATTCATTGGAGATTGATATAGTCCCACCCATCTCATAATTAAAACATTCTTATGTGTGCCACAAAAACATAAATTATACAACATAGCATCACCCATGTAAATAAATGGGATTCATAAACATCATGCCATCATAACATTATCCATATAAGATAAAAAAGAATTCATAAAAGTACCTAAATTATAACGTAATCAAATCAATGTAATAATAGGTATAGAAACATAACCCTATATCATCTTATATGGAGAATAAGTTTTATAAAACACTTGAACTTAGTTCTTGAGAAAAATATCCTTACTTATTCAAAACCATTTTCTATTATAAATATATCATGAAATATTAAAAGAAAAGATGTTAATTGAAAATAAACCAGAAAAAATGTAAAGGAAGACTCATTGAAATAATTATTTTTTATTGTGTAAAAATTTAATCATGGCGTACATGTTAAAAAACATTATCTTCCAACTTTTCCCTGAAAATTCCAAACGTACCTCGTATGGTAAACAAATGAATGATTTCATCGAAACCATATAGTAGAAATCAAAATTGGTTAAAATGAATTTAAAAATAAATAGTATTATAGTACAAATTTTATGGGAATATTTTTATAAAACATTGACATGGATGATTAATATGTACCAAGTAGATACATAAGAATAAAAAATATCAGATAAAATGAGACTGGAAAAGTTATCCATTTCCTTAAGTCTGATATGATTTGTACGTATCCCAACCTTATATATAATGATTTATATAATGTTATTGACTTATTAAATAATCATATTAATTTTTATTATATCATATATATTGATAGTTTTATCTTTTTATTAGTAACATTTCATTTTTACTCGTTATTCAGGTGTTAACAGCATTATGTTCTTGAGAATGTTTTGTCAAATAAATTATTATTAATATTTTTAGGTAATATTTATAGCATTATTATAATGGTATTAGTATAATATATATCATATTTATTCATTCAATGTATATATATAATCATTCTTCAATGAAGATCATGTAGAACGAATCATATCACATCGTGGAGATGGTTTGTCGTACGTGTGCACGAGCGAAGATGTCATTCCCATGATTGAGGAATTGTAATGAAGTGTATAATATTTTATGATAAATTTAATTTTATAATAATCATATATAGTTATTTCTTCCATAATTATACCCATCCATGTATGTTGGGGAAGAAAAACATATTACACCACGTCGTGGAGACGATAGGTCCTATGTACGCATGCGTGGTGATTTCATAGGATGGATAAAAGATAGAATATGGTTGTTTCATAATAATAATAACATATAAGTATAAAAGTGACACTGTAGATATTACTTAATAATTAAACAACTCATATAGAGGTAGTAGAAGAAAAAGACGTTTGAAAGAATCAGTAAAACAATATTTCCTCTTCTTCAAAGTTCCATTTCTAAACCTACTCTTAGGGCACTAAAGTTGCTCTTTAATGAATACAAGGACCTCTAGTATATTTATATGGAAGTTTATAAGGTAAATATAGAGGTTATTTGTGAGTTTCAAGGATCAAAATGGAGTGTAGAAGAGAGGGAGGTGGTGCCCTTTTATAAGAGGGGAGAGGGAAACTTTTGGAAACCTCAAAAATATTAGTTTATTATAAATTCAAAACCGACATTAAAAATAAAAAAATGACTCCAAATTGATTATGAGATGATATAGAGTTGTAATATCTTAAAAATATGAAATTTAGTCATGTTTTTAATTTATTTTAATCCAAATCATTTTGATTTATCCTTATTTAATCTATTTAATTTTTTTGTTGTTATAATATTCTAAATATTAAATGGTTATAAATACTTACTTATATGTTTTTAATTGTCCATAATTGGTTAAATTATGGAATTTTAGACCATATAATTTTTAATTTGAAAATTTTCTTTATCTTTTGTGATTTTTAAACAATTTAATAATATGTTAATTTTATAAAATATAAATAGTGTCAATTTTGAAAGTATTCATTGATTTGAATTTAAATAAAATCCCCACCGATGATAGATTCGAACCAAAATATTTTATCAATTTATAACATATCATATTAATCTTTAATTTTCATGAATCACATTAATTAGTTCATATAATTTTTATTTTAATATTTTTAAACCATTTATTTGATACTTATCTTAATAAAATAATTACTACAACATTTGTTTATAATTATTTAATATACTTATTTGTTACATAATAATTAAAAATAACAACCAATTATGAATATAAATATAATATCTGTTTTAAGAATAAATTTAGTCTAATTTATCTTCTAAAAATTCTATCAATTAATATTTTATATTTATTAAACTACGAAGGTGAAAACTTTGGAATCATTTAAAATAAAATAATATAAGTGTCATAATCACTTTTATAAGTATCCAAATGACCAAAAGTTCATCCCTTGGATTCTTATGATTTATATATACACGACCAATTAGGTTTGTTAATGTTTTTGGTCCTCTTGTTGTGTATTATTATTTTAATAAAAACTATATTATTTATTTTCCACTAAATAAATAATTTCTACATCATTAGTGTATAAGATATTAAATTAATTATATATTACTTAAAATTTACAAATAAATTACCATGATAAATATAAACAATTTATCTTTCAAATGAGTATTTATAATAGAATTTATATTATGAATATCCTTTTATTAAAACAAATTATTATTAAAGTTTGAATGAGATATATTTCACATTTAATTAAATAAAACAAAATAAATATCTTAATCTCATACAAGTGGGTTCCAATAGATATAATATCAACAAAAGTTAGTTTTAGGGAGAAATATAATCATCCAAATATATTAATACAAGTGTTTGGTTAATTTTTTAAGATTATTTTTACACTTAATTACGTGATTTACCTTTGACTGTGGTAAATAAGATATTCCATAGTTATTATTAATAATTCCCAAAAATAAAATTAGCTTATTAAAATAATTTGTAATTATGGATTAAAAATATGGAATTTATATTCTCAAATTCATGACATATAAGTTTAAGTAATTAATTTAAAATTAATCCCATTGTTGACAAAACGGGATTTAAAAGTTAAAACACTTTATAAGATTGAAACGCTTTTACTGATGAATTCTATTTAAAATTAATAATAATGACATAAATTATATTAAATGGTAAAAATATATTATATTTTTACTTTAAAACCAATCAATATTATAATTTAACAATATAAATTTTCTCAATGAAAAATTTTGTTTTTAAAAAAAATTTAGCATTCTTTGACTATTTATTAAAATATGAAAGTTATCAGAAAATTATCAAAAAATAATAAAATGTAAATTTTCATAGACTTATACCAAATAATATGATAAAATTTTATAGTTGAAATTATAAAAATATCAAAAAAATATATTTTAAATGGGTGCACTATTATAAGATGGTAAAACAACATGTTTTGAAAAATACATCTTTTATCCGAAAAAATGATTTTTTTCTCATATTATTTTTGGGAAAATTAGTAGTATGAATTCCAATTATATAAAACTAAAAATCGGGTAAATAATAATAAAAAATAATTTTTTATATCCCATTAAATAATAATATATTGTTTTTAGTGAAAATCGGTATCCCGTACAACATAAGCTATCAAGGATGGTCGCTCTTGCATGTAATGCATGCCAAGTCAGTATTTCATGTAGTGAATGATTTATTTGGTGTAGTGTATAACATAATAAAATATTAGTTCTTTTTTAAATTGAATATAATATATACCCAGTGTTTATTTCTATCAAAAAAATGTGAAATTGTGTGTAACACAAGATATCAAATAAATTAAAAATAATCAATCTCATAAAATCTTGGGGAGTTACAAAAGTTGATAGAAATTAATTTTGAATATAAAAATATAAATAATAACTAATATGTTATATTTATCAATAAAATCTTGGTAAACTATTACTCATCAAAAAAATATATATTTTTCAGTTTTTAAAATCATTCACTTGATTTCTCTACTATATGCAGATTCAATGGTTTAGCATTGCATATGTATTTAATAGAATTGTTTCTCAACTAAAAATTTAATATAAATGGACATAATAAATATAATTTATTTAATTTAAATATAAACAATAATATTAATTCAACATTTATATTTACTATCATATCATCCATGAAAACATATTTAATATTTTTTGTTGACATTCCTTGTTTTATGCAAGCATTGCACTAGTATTTGGATAAGTCACTTATTTTGTAACCCCACAATTAGAATATATCACTAAAAAATATAAAAAATGATTTAAATTTATTAAATAAGCTATGTAATGAATTATTCCTTCACAAATATTATCATTAGGGAACCTGATTTCACTAATCTAGTGTTACACATGCACTATGTCGGTACTGAAAATGATTTCCACATTTATCATGGAATATATATTAATTTATATATTTTGAATTATTAGTTTATTATATTTTTAAAATATTATGATATATGATTATTTACATTATTTCATATAATTTTTATTTCATATTTATGTTTTCAATATATTTTAAATGATACCATATTTCATTAAAACTGTATATTTTTTACTATTGAAAAACACTATCTTCTTCCGAAAAATATCAAATATTAATATTGGTATAAATATAAATTAATAAATATAAATATAAATTTTTTTCATCAAATTACATTTTTGAAATTGAATGAATTTAATTTTATTATAAATGCATAATAGGCAATGATTTGTTTTAGAAAAAATATATTTTAAGTTGAAAAATGATATTAAACAAACTATAATGAATAATATTTATTTATATGTATTTAATTATAATATTTAAAAGTTAATGGATCCTTTTATTAATTAAAAATAAAATTAATAAAATTAATATAATAATTCAATTTTTAATGAAATAAATGAAAGTTATATAAAAATTGGTTTTTTAACTATTTATTAAAAAATAAATCATTTCAAAAAATTCGCAAAATTTCACCCTAAGATATTTTTTATATTATAATTTCAAAAATGATATCATTTTTTCAAATAAAATATCTTATTTAAGAAGTAATTAATTATAATATTCAATCAAAAAAGGTAATACAAAACATTGTTGATGAAAATGTATTTTTTCTAAAAAAAAGTGATTTTACTAAAAATTGAGTACATTTTTTCTAACAATTAATAAATAAATTTTTATTGAGTTGGAACTTTATATATAATTTATAATGTGTTTTATCCTATTCATAAATTCTAGTGCAATGACTAGGTTATAACTACCATATTTAAATTATATTATTTTATTGTTTGTTTAAGCTTGGTGTAGCTTGTTACATACACTATAAATCATAGTATTCTATTAAAATCTATAGACATTAAAATTTAGGTATGAATTATCATATTACATGATACTTTTATATAAATAATTTATTTTTATATTATGAATGAGATATTAATTATTTAATGAAAGGGAGAAGTAAATTTTAATGAGAGGATACATTCTTGCACTTGAATGTTTTTACTGTGTTTGTTGAAGATGGGTGTAGGTGTTTATTTGTAAATTTTCTTGGAACCTTAGGAATATATATTTGAGTTGGAATCACATAATAAATAGTTTTATGTATTAAATTATAATGTATATTCATGAATCTTTTTTGTATAGTTATTTAAATTAAGTAGATTTATAGTCAATTGTTATATTTATCATTTCATAGTGAAATTTTATATAGCCTTTATCACGAGTTCATAATCCGGATATAACAACCAATTAGGGTAGAATAATATGGAAAATATGATATTTTATGTTACATATGAAGCATGGAGATGTGTAATAATTTCCATTACAATATTACCTATGCATTTATTCTCAATAAGGTAAAAATAACATTTACCATATAATTGAAATGTTTATTAAAAAAATCCAATTGGGGAGATTCATGTTCTCAATTGAACTCTGCTAAAGGGAGTTAAAATGGATTCCTTTTTTTGATATGTCAATAAAGTGTGAAATCAAAATATGATTATGTTGTTTGATTGGTTAAGAGCCTAATGAATGAGTGATATGAATTTTTTGAGATACAATTTTTATATCCTATGGATTACTATAATTTAACAATAATTTCATTGAATATATTGAGGAAGAACCATGCATAAGATGGAAATAGATATTGACTAATAATATTGAGATGCATCATAGTAGGAATAAAACCATACATCTGATGATTATAGTGGTAGTTTTATAATGAATCAATTACATGAATTGATGTATAATGAGAGAACCATGACCAAAATTATTCTTATGAATATTATAATTTAGTTTTTATAGAAGTTTAATAATGCTGGTGTAAAGAGTGATTATACTTACATGGATTATCAAGCATGAATTCTACTTCATTTCTTGAAATTGTCATTGGATAATAATTTCATATGATTGATTTAATGTTATTATTTTCTATGATTTGGAATCTGATATCCAAAATTATATACAAATTAAAATATAAAAATATATTGGGAATGATTCCATATAAATACAATTCCATAAGATATGTTATAGATGCTGAATAAAGTGTATTAAAAAATGATAGATGAAATAAGCATCACATTAAGAAGTTATGCTGATGAAGAAGGTATCCAAATTCACCTATAAAAGATTATTTGAAGATTTAATCCCTTATGTATAGAGAATTTCTTCTATTAAGATTATAATGTATTGAGTTCCAAAAATAGAATCCAAAAAGGATGTTTCATGAGATAAACATTAAATAATTATAGAATAACATAATCTAAAATGAAAGATAAATCTAAAGTGGAAGATATTCTTTGTGTAATGAGGATCAAAATCACATGGTGGAGTAAGAGACCAACATAATAAAATAATGACAATGTTTTGTCCATCCTATGTTGAAGATGATTGAAAAATGAGGAGTGTATGTTGTAATTTCTAATGAAAAACACCTTACAAAATATATATTTAGTTTATGTGCATATAGAATATATTTCTGAAACAATATATAACTAATTATAAAAAGAAAAATCATTAAGTGAGAGTTCCTCTACCCAATATGTAATAAACACTCTAAGTTGGAGCTAAAAATGAAAAAATTAAATATGTGATATGTAAGAGATATTTCAAATTTAAATATAATCTATTTGATGAGGTTCATGTAGTAATGTAGAAAACATAATCACCTTATTTCATATATAGGATATCAAATAATATATAATATATTTTTCAATGCTTATGAAGAACATATGTACCAAAAAATATATACATGACACATAATAGTATTTAAGTGCATATATGTTGTAAATGGAAAAACCCATATGTGAGACATAATGATCACCTGTAATAGGACATTGGTAATGAGAAAACACTTATGTGGAATATAAGAGTCTTGAAAAACATAGGTTTTTTAAAACACTTATATAATATATAATAATAATAATTAATCACTAGAAAATATTATAATTTACTTACCATCCATGTGATATTAGTGTAATAATTTATTATATAAATTTTATCGACTAGAAAACAAAGAGGATCAAAATTATAATGTTAAACGATTATTAGATGCAATTGAAGTTTAAAATATAACAATGTTTACATTACACGATGATTTAATCTATGAGTCAAAGGGTAAGATGAAGTTGGAATTTTCTGAAGAAGCATGAGATATAATGTGGAATTCCTTTATAGGAAGTAGTTCCACAATGAAATTATTTTCTTATATGTGAACACATATGAAATCATTGTTCAAATTATTGTGGTTATTATATGGGTTTTAATAAATAAAACCATGAGCCTCTAGAATTATTGAATGAATATAACATTTTCTGGAATAAAATTAAAATAATGGGATATAAGATACAACCAACCATCTTACATGATGTTAGCATATTACTAGGTTTGAAGGAGTTAACCATATTAAAATATCAAATATATATTCAACTGATTTCATCTATAAAATTAAGAAGAGAATATAGGGATATACATATTGAAAATTGAATAATTTGAAACATCATAGTAGTAAAATACACATTATATTGATGAGAGTGAAGATAGTGATATTTTTAATAAAAAAATCATGCATGTCTTGGAGGAATAAGAATAATGATAAGGAGGTGATAAGAATATTCCTGTGATATCATTATATCATAAAAGAAAAAGAAGAAAAATGAAAAGATCTCAGTAAAGAGAGAGACTACCCAACGCCACTCTTAATTTTCACCATTGTCAATAATCATAATGATTAAGTTGATACTATGTTTTAATATCACAGAAGGATCTAATAAAAGTGACTTGATTCCAGATTAAATCCTTAACCTGAATAAATTATATAAACTTTGTTACTTTTAGAGTCAGATCTATTTGTGGCTATAGTGGGCCATATACTTTCATTATAAGACTCGGTTTAAGGAAAGAGATCATAAAGTAGATGAAAGAAAACCTATTGTAAATAAATGATATTATTCATTATTGTTTTAGGGGGACCCATTTTAAATTTTTAAGAAAATGTCTACAGAACTGGTAGGTTGACTATAAAACATTTAGGAGATAGAATATGTTGTTCAAGAGATAAACTATTTTATTCACTAGAGAAATACAATGGATATAAGTGTCTAGAAATCAAAACAAATGTAGTAAGTTGTAGATAACCAAGTTGGTATTAAACCTGGTAAAAAAATACTATTCTTAATTATTGATTTATTTTTCCAGAATTCAATTTGAATACACTATGGTAATTCATAAAAAGATCCATATATATCTTAAGAGGTAATTAAGGTTCAGATATTATCCTCAGAATCTAATGGTGTAATTTTTTAGTAAAAAGGGGTCATGGATTCACCCCTTCCCCTTAGAGTGATAATATCATCCTTATATGGAATTTTTATATTCATGAAGTTAATTTTAGAGTGAAATAATAAAATATTCAAATCCCTATTTCTCAATTAAAATACATTCATACTCTCAAATAGAAAATATAAATTTTTTGTATAATTATTAATCAAATTATGATGTAAAAAAAGTTTCTTTATAGAAATATAGGAAGATTTTTTGGGTTTTTAGAAGATTATTCATAATTTTATATAATAATTGGTTGTGTATGTTTCGTCACTTGAAGATTTTGAATTTAATTCATTTATATTTCATGATTTGTATGGTGTGCCTATTTTTTAGGGGATGATTTTTTTAAAAAAATAGATGTATAGAGGAAAAAGAAATTTGGTTAAAATCCATAAATATTGAAACACATTAAAAGATATTGATGAGGTGTAATTATTTTATTATATATTAAATAACATGAGGTAGATTTTTAAATAATCATGTAACATACCTCATATAAATTTAATTTATACATGGTAAAATATTAAGGTATCTTTCCATTGATGTTTTATAATTATAGTGATGTTAGCCAGTTTATAATTAACTATAATTTTATAAAATAAGATGAATATGATGTTGATTGTGAGTCAAAATAGAGGTTTTTAGTGAATAAAACATTAAAATATAACATATTAAAAGCTCCTTCTCAGGGGAAAAAATATTTTATAATGAATAAAGAAAACACATATTTTATCTCAAATGGATTAAAAAGGGAGTGATGATAGTAAAAGTGAGGATAATTCATTTGATAGGAACCAACAATAACATACATACATATTGCATAATTATATATTAACATTCATTAAATAAAATAATAAATCACACTTAAACGCCTATAGGATTAGTGTTTTTTGAAATTAGAAACATAACCAAATCATTTTACAAATATCATTCAATATAACTGATTACAAATATTCACAAATAATAATATTATTGATATACAATACCTAATACTCTTATTCATTGATAATGGAATGGAAACATAAAAAATGGTGAGATAAGATACTTTGAATGTGGGGGGACATAAGAGATATATATCAAAGATCCTATGTGAGTATATGATCAATATATGTATATGATAACAAAATCAAGGTAAATTACCATAAAATAAGTAAACTGTACCTAATAAATCATGGATTGTAAATCACTAATAATTACATATTAATTTCAACATTTTATCAAAAATTATGAATTAGATTGTGTAATAAAAAAAATATTATCATATTCCTGGGGAATGTTATGTTTAAATAACACAACGATTGAAATTAAATTCTTACGTAAAGTCCCACTACCAATAATATAATAACATCGTCAATAGAGACTCATAGTTTATTTTTTCACTCCCCATCTATATAAACAATGTAGATTACTTTCACTCCAACACACAATACATTTTCTCTCTTGGTTTATAAATCTTTTCCAAATTCATTCGGGGATATATAATCTTGGCCACATCCATCACATAACAAAAAATTGTATATATGTGTCCCAAATGAGCATGAGAACATTCATAATATCATATTAGCTTAAATAACTAATAAAAAAGATTTGGTTTTTAAGAAAATCGATATAATACATGATCATAATCTAGGTATTGAATTACTGTGTATGGTATCATTAGAGTATAACCCTAGTGAATCATAACAAACATTAACTGGCTTTAACATAGAAAGAAATTACTTTGGAATAAAATTATTAAAAAAATTGTTAATATGATTAAATATAATTTACATTTTGTTTAAAATTTATTATAAAAGTAAATAACATATAAATCATAGATTTATGAAAATAGTGATAATGTAATAAAAAAATTACAATTATGAACTTTGATAACGTTAATAGAAATATTCATAATAAAAAATAAAAGATAATGATGGGCTAAAGTAACCATGCATAAAATTTTAAAAGAAATTTTCATTTAAAAACTATGTAAATAAGGTTCAGAATAATATAAAATTACATTATATAGTAATATAACTTACTATAATTACATCCATGAAATCATAAAAAACATATATATGGAGGAGAACTATTATTGACTTGAAATTATTGATAAGGTCACATTTATTTAGAAACATAATTTTCGTTGAATTGTGAAAAAAAGGGAGGGATATAATAATGACATATGAAAAACTAAAAAATAAATAGATATTTAGAAAATTTATAAAATTTTAGAGATATATTATATAAAATTTCCCTAAATGGGAATTTAGACATTGACAAACTCAATTTCAAAGTGATATTAGAATGGAAACCCTTCCCTTTACTCCCAAGGTCCATATAGGTTGTTTAACCTCATGTATAATATAAATGAACACATTAATAAATTAATTATGAAACCTTATTCATATATTTTTCCATTTATTCTTTTCAATTATGTTTATTTTTGACACTCACATATTATTTAATTATTGTTTATTTTCATCATCATAGGTTCATAATTTTTATATTTTTCATCCTTATTTTGTAATATTGATGATCATCCTCAGTCTTTGATAATAATTTAACAAATCAAAAATTATTTAATGTATTAAAAATATTATTTTTAATTTTTTTTCTTTACAAATTTCATTTTCATGATTGTATGGGAATGGTTCGTGATAATGGAATCCACAATGATCTTGTTTTTTGTAATTTACCAATAATAATATTATAATTTATAGTGACCATTCATTTTTCAATCATACTTATAAAACCATGTACATAATATAAATTTTATTTTTTTATCATTTATTACTAGTATTAATGTTTTGGTACCCATTAATGTTGGAAATATTGAAAATATTATTGCCTCATTTAGGTGTGTAGTTAAACTGACTCAAAAATGGACATGTTATATTATAGAATGAGTAAGAGTAAAGAATTATATTATATTAATATCATTGTTATATAATCACATTGATTTTAATAGAATAAAATTTAATAATTCTTTGATATTTATAATTAGTGTAAATATTAAGGTATTTGAAAAACATAGTGAATAACTAAAAAGATAGATTTATTAATTCCCACATTAAAAAACCATGTTTATTATGAATGAATCATTTCGGCCTTATTCTAAGAACTAGAGGATACAAAAACTGAAATAAGGATTTAGGATACATATTTTAGATAGATATTTTATTTAAAACTGAATAAATAAATAGTATTGGATGAATTAGAGGTGGGTAACTTTTATAAGTTAGTTTTTAGTGGAATTTCCATAAGTACTCATTCATAAATGTACAAGGTTTCTTTTTTCTAATCCATGTGGATAAAAATAGAAAGAAAATTGATATGGGTCATGAATAAAATTATATAAAAAATATATAATGAAGGATTGGGATTGATTTGGCATTTACCCCTGAATTTATCAAAATTTCTTCTATCATTGTAACTAAATTTTTTGCTTGATGGCTAATTTTATCAAAAAAATTAAAATTGACCCTCTTACTTAATTTTGATAATATGATAAAAATATATGGGCTCATTTTTATATAATTCATTATTTTAATAAATTTTAATGGAAAAAATAATATATATTTAAGAAATTATTTTTCATAAAATAATGATTTTTAAACATTATGTGGTCTTATTATTATTTCACATAAAAAATTAATTAAATAATAGTTAATTGGTTTTTAATTAATAAACAATTATATTTTATTGGAATGATATTTTTAAGAGAGAAAAATTAGATTTACTAAGATAAAAATACAAAACACTCAAAAGAATAAATTTTAGGAAAAAAAATCCTTTTTAATCTTAAATGATTTTAATCACATCATATACATATTTATTATTTATCTTCTTTCAATTTTATTTCATCAATCCCTTGGAACTAAAATATTTATTTAAATTTTATAAAAACATTAAAAATTATTTATTTGTTATAAAATTAATACTAAACCATAAATTTAAATATTTATTTATAATATTTATTTTTCGTAAATTATTTATTTTTATTTCATTATATAAATATTTATTATATTATTATATTATTATTTTAATTTTTTTTGTAAAAATTAAACAACATCATTTTACTTATTGGATATAATTATGTACAACGAATTTATATTTGATTATCATTTATCTAATATCTATATGTTGAATGACCATATAAACAATGACCAAATATATAAAAAACATATACCATTCTTATATGTAACATTAGAAGCATCGAAATAATGATTCGTTATTTTCTCAATATTTTTCAAATATTTTTATCATATTTTAAATGTGATTTAATATTTTTGAAGTCATCATTGGCAGTATAATATTCATTGAAAATTATATTGATGATAATTTCAAGATTCTAATATTTTTATTTACTTGTGGTTTTGTTAATTTCATAATTTTACTAACTATGTTATATTTGGTTATCTTATAATGTATTTCATTTTTTAATGAAATATTCAACCATAATGAATTAAAAAGTTGCTTATTTAAGTTTGGTGTTGTGTATATAACAAAATATTTAATATAAATGATCAATTTAATGGGAAATTCATAATGATAACTTGAGGTGTTATATTCGACCCACTAAAAAGTATTTTACCTTAAAAACATTACTACTCTAATGAAAATAAATGTGGTTAGTTCCATATCCTTATATCACTAGATACCCACATTATTTCTTTGAACATATAATTATCTGAGAGAACATTGACTGGGTGAGTAGTCTAGTATCATTGTAATTAATCTATATAATGTTGTATTTCCAGTTATTGTTCTTCATATGAGAGATAATTTTTTTAGTTATACTAACTATTAGTTTATTAAATGGGAATGGATAGGTGTGTACTTACTAAAAAGTGACACATGGAACACATCATATTTTAAGGATAGGTTTAATGGGTGCATAATTTTATATGCAACCATCCCCACATAATTAGGGATTTTAAAGAGAGAATGTATAGAGGAGTAAAAGTTCGCCTCATCTTAAATCTCATTACCTTATTCCATTGTGATATTTGAAGGAATATTTCATCTAAAACATAAAACACCAAATATTTATAATAAATATTAGTATAAAACATATATTTAATCTGTGTAGTTTTAATGAATCACTAAATGTCTTGAATATTCTCTAACATTTCTTGAGAAATATTCAGACTTAATATCTTACACACTCTGACTTCAACCCATTATGTTGTACTTCAAACCTCTTCCCATTTATAGCCACACATGGAACCATTTAAATTATATAATGGAAACTTTTGTGTATATTAACTCTACCAGTGGAAGATTCCAAAAAAATATTCTTTGAAATATATCTATCTATTTAATAACATATCTTCTAGAGTTTAATTATCCATTTAAATTTACCATCAACCTGATGGTGATAATTATTTCTAATCCAAAACTCTATTTTAAATTCATATTAGATACATTCCTAGATCATTGTGGAAAACCATCGATCTCAAGATGATATATTGGAAAGTGTTAATCCATACAACTTTTCCAATTCTTTTATGTATAGCATTAGAAGGTAAGACTGTGTGAAATGTATCAACTTCATAAAGTGATCAATTAAATCCAAAATATGTGAATGGACTTTATATGTGTTATGAATTCATATAATTAAATCCATGGCGATGTGCTTATATTAAAATAAATTCATGGGTAATGGTTTCACCAACCCCTAATACTTATGTAATTTATCCTAATTTTTTTGTAAAATATGTTTTAAGATATATACATTTCAATATCCATCTTCTTGTTTTATAACCATAAATGATTATTGAGATATCTATAAACTTTTTATCAGAATAAGGAAATATGTGAATCATCAAAATGATAGTTTTTTAATTCTGGTATGGATTGTACATATATTCATTTTCTAAATCTTATAAATCTATAATTACCACGGTTGAATTGTAGAATATTCATTACATTATTCTATAGATATATATCATAACTATTCTCCTCCTTGATATTTACATGGGTGGTTGGTTGAGAAGACAATTGGGAATAATATGATTACTCAGCATACGTTATGATTTTTGGGGTCTATCTTTTGAAAATCAATGTGTATTGGGTCAGTTTTAATCCATATCATGTATAAGGTTTCATAATCCTTCACACACATTTAATCATCCTATTTGTTCTTGTAATGTCCTTAGCCCTCAGAGCCCAGAAATATAGTTAAATTTGAAAGGTATGAACCAAATACTGAATCTATTTTTTCTAAGGATACCCACTAATTCATCGATGTTACACCTGTAAAATAATTAGAATTAATTCATTGTAATAATAAACCATTTAACTTAATCAATATATATATTTATTGTAAGAAAATTAAAATGGAATATCAACACATTTCCAATTCAAATAAACCATTCAAAGAATGAATAATAATGGTATCATTCCAATATTTCCCCACAATAGAACAAGTAAAATAAAGAGTTGTTTTCATTGTAGAATAGAAACACTACAAAAGATCATTAATATAATTATTTAGTAAAATAAACTCTTCACCATGAAATTCAATTTAAATATTAAAAAATTTCATAAAATTTGAAAAAAAATCATTGAAATGATTATGATAATATTGTAATGGAAGTTTCCAATCATTTTATAGTTTTGATGATATGAATTTTCATTCATTTCATGTATGTAAAAACAATGATTGAATTATAATTTTTGGTAAAAAGTCATAAGTAACTCATTATTAAAGTATAGAAAATATTCCATTCAAACCAGGTTATAAAAATTATAAAATTTAAATATATATATATAACAAATAATTTTATAATATTAAAAACATTTGTTTATTTTTTTTCGAAAATATGAACAAGGAAGAAAAATTGTAACACCCTGGGTCAGATTCACTAATAGGTAACTGAACGAAAGATTAATTGGATGGAATTATTCCCCCTATATGGCATATGATTCCAAAAAGTATCCAGGGACTATGATGGTAATGTGTGTGAGACTACACCCTCATAGAAAAAGTGCATCACAGTGGTATAATTAATGGATAATTGGTGGCAAATAGATATAATGATATGGTTTTAGAATTAATAAACCATCCAAATGTAATAAAAAAGCTAACATAGTTGATGGTTGAACCATATCAAATATCATATAAAAATTATTCTGATGTCATGCTATGAAAATGTGGGTGATACATGCCAAACAAAGCAGTGGGCGTATATAATATGCTATACAAGAGTACTGAAATACCAATATAATTCTCTACTAGCATCAGGAGAATATGCTCGATCCTCTACTCTAATACTCCATCATAGAATAGGAATAAAAAATATAAAGTCAGAACCTTTTTCCCTAAATAAAACCAAATAGTCTCTGTGGGTACTAATTAGTGACCTAGATAAGGTTTGAGATATTCTGAGTTGGCCACCACAAACAATATCTATAACAAGTCCAGTGTGTGATGATAAGCCATAAAAATGTACATATGTATCATGAATAAGGCTCTAAAAAGAAGAAATGGTACAACCTAGATCTATAAAAGTATGTTGTTATGAGAAGTCTAAAATAAAAGGCAACTATACTATAGAGTAAATCCTTAGTTATGGAACATGCTTGACGTAACAAATATTAGGCTTATGTGGGCCCAGTTATCAATTACCAATCCTATGAGGGCCAGGAACCAAGGCTGTTGGTGAGAGAATCATATTCAATTCCAAGGAGATAATCAATTTAAAATTCAATAATAGGTATACCTACTTGGGCTAGAACCCAATCCCATTGACTAGGGTGTACTTTTTGAGTCCTAGGAGATCATCCATAGAAAACTCAAAATAGAATCAAGTGGAGACTAAAGAGGATTTCAAATGTAGTCCACATAATCCAAAACCAAGTTAATAATCTAAGTCATCTAATATCATAGGTTATCGGTTATATACCATAACTTTAGTTTCACACCGTAATGTCTATGTTATACTAAAGTATCTATCATAACAATTATTTAGGGAAGGGGATCATAGACCCATGTTAGTTTCCATTCCATTGTGAAAAATTAATTAATCAATTTAAATTTTTTAGTCAATTTACTTATAAGTGAAAAAATGAGGGGACATCTGAGTTTCCATTCCCTTTGTCAATAATTTTCTTCACCATTTATAATTCAAGATATCTTCCATATCTTGTAATAATACATAATAAACTATTTCATTCCCACATTCATTTATAACAAAATAAATTCAATAAAAGGTTTTTAGCCTTTAATATTCTGATCTAATTATCCAATAACCTCTTATCAAGGGTGTGGAAGCCCATCTCATCCAAAGGGGTGTATAGTCATTGAAATTTTGATAAAATAACCTCAAGTGGTAGTTCGGGATGATGTTTTCAACCTATAACCTTTTCAATGAGAATTGATCATCAAAACATGTTTAATAACATTTTGATTTAAGTCATTACTCGTTTTTGTAGAAGTACATAGAGCGTATGAAGATCAGAACTATGAAAGAATGTATAAAACACCAACGTATTAAGGGAAAAGGTATAGACCACCTACCTTAGATGTGTAGTACTCTCCTTTCATGTTATCATCATTTAACATCAGCTAGAATTTTTGAAATCAATGAAATATATAAACATCCTGAAATATGTTATATTAGGTTGAATAGATTTATCATTCCATTAAGTGAGATAAATGCAGGAAGGATGAATGATAATTTATTATCTTAACATTATATATTCAACGCAATGAATGGATAATAAATTATTGTCCAAATATTAGAGGTTGATCAAATCCCTCCATGGATTCCAAAAGAGATTTCTAACAAGGTAGGAGGAAACAATGAATGAAAATGGGAGAAGAATGTAGGAGGTTAGTTAAAATAGAATGATGGAAAAATAATAAATTCACACATTTTAATGAGGTACATGGTTTTACCAAACCATGATCCAACTGTGTGGCTGCACAACCTAAGTGGAACCACACCTATGGGATTTTTGTATTGTTTACAACATGCTGCACAACCCGTAAAAATAACGACTTCAATTTCTATACAACACCTCTATTGGAAGTGAAACCTCCGTCACATAGTTTATAAAATCATAATCCTCTATATATAGGATTCTTGGTTGACCCACACTTTTTCTACCAATTTTTCATCAAATATGTGATTTAGGTTGTTTCTCTAAAAACAATTGTACGTTGAGGCTCGGAGAAATTCCTATATGATATCAAAGTGTTCCTAAAAATATTAATCTATTCCATTAAAATAAGAAAAAATAATTTAACCAAAATTTATAAAATATATACCCATTTTAAAGGTCAAGACATTACAACCTCCCCTTTTAAAAAAACTAATCGCCATGTTTTCCTTTAGGGGGTGGTAAAGAATCGTCTATGAAAAGATACAGACATTGAGCACATAACTAGCCTATCTTTTAGAAAATCATCCTATACATGGTTGTGATTCTACAACACCTGTAAATGTGGAACAAACCATCCTTGAAAAGGTTTCATTTTCTTCTAGACAATATGAATTAGATATGCCTCAAAATATGCATCAACATCAAACTAAACCTCATCGGGATGAAATATTAGATATGTGTCTAAATGATAATGGTGATGTAGTGATAGATGGAAGATGTTGTGGATGGATCAGTACCTCTGTGGTAATAGATACTAATAATCAATTTCCAAAACTCTCTCCAAGATCTCAAAGGGTCCAATAAACCTAGGTGTTATCTTCCCTTGTTTCCTAAAATATCGATGCACTAGTCATGTCGAAAGAAGAATGAATACCTAATACCGAAACTCAAACTCAAGAGGTCCTCGATTACAATAATATTATGAATTTTTATTAGACTAGTCCATAATAATATGTTTACTGATGAGATATACCTACTCAGAAGTCTCCAATACAAGAGGAGGTCCTAATAGAACTATGTCTCCTACCACAAACTAGCATAGTGGTGAATGACATAAACTACCATATATGACCACATAAGAAGTCATCCATTTAGATACCAAAAATTTGTTGTTATAAGAAACTTTATATATTATTAGATGCTTCTTTTGGAACCTCTAACATCTAGGATGAATTCTTAGATAATTTCCTCTATTACCTATATCATATTCTCACACTTCCCATTTGTTTATGGGGGATTGGATGTACTCAGAAGTACCATTGAACCGAGTGGCCTTTGAAAACCCTACAAGAACAAAATTGTTAAATTAGAATCCCTATCCAATATTATAATATTTGGAACTCCATGAATATGTATGATCATATTGAAATTTAACCTACCTAGCTCAACCATTGAAAAGATCTATTTGATAGGTACGAAGTGAGATTCAATTTTCAATAATTCAACGACCACCCATACCATGTCACAACCTTGAGGTGGCCTAGGTAATTAAATAACAAAATCCATAGTGATTCCATACAATTTCCACTATTGAATTTATATTGGATGTAAAATCCATTTAGTTCAATGGTTTTCTTCATACACTTATTATTAGTTGGATTATTGAGTAAAAAATTTCAATCTTCTTTTTCATCCATAGCCACAAATACTAAAAGAATTAGTCATAGTTTATCTTTGTAATAATGGGATATACTACCTAATAATAGGCCTAATATTCTCACATAAAATCCTCCTGCATATGTTTCAGAAGCTAGAAAAACCCATTAATGCACAATATATCATCCTAATAAATGATCAAACCAGGATATAGACCTTACCTAAAACACTCTCCTATAGGACCAAGCCCTAAAGATCTGGAAGTCAATTCATATTCACTCAATGTAGAAGTAAATATTCAAATTATAAAGATGATAGTTCAAGATATCCTAGATGTCCCCCCTATCAATATTCTTCTAAAAATAGTTCATTAACTATCAATCATTATGAACCTCCTGTAATACCCATGTCTGTGTTATTTAGCTCAAAGTGTTTGTAACAACACTTCCCTTTCATAGTGTATACGAATGCTCAATGTAAAATTAATATGGGTATTCAACCATATTTAATTTTAGATATTAATCTCACATTGTGATAATATATTTTTTAGGATTTATTTGGTATGTATAAATCAGAAAATACTCCCCCAAAAGGTAATACCTATAAAAAACCAAGGCATTAACCACATCATCTAACTCAATATCATGCATGTGATAATTATACTCCCGAGGAATCAAATAAAGATATTTTTTTTCATCACTCGATCTACCAGAATAAAAGACACTCCAAACCTAATTCTTAATAAAACAAAATATAATCTATATCCTTTACCAAGATCTGGTAAAACCGAGATTATCACTGATGTCAATCTCCCTTTTATCTCTTGAAACACTATCTTATGTTCTTCAGACCATATAAAATTAACACCTTTCATTTTTAATCTTTTGAGTGTTATAGATATATCAAATAAATATTGTATAATGCACCATTAATTTACATTCAACCCATGAAACATTATTTTTTCATATATGTTTTTGGGAATCACCCAAGAAACCATAGTTCTCACCTTTGTTGTGTTAAATGATACTTTTTTATATGATTCAGTGACCATATAAGTTATATCTATTGATCCAAATGTGTAATTTTGTGATCTTAGTGTATAACTTATGCTCTCATAGTGTATTCAGTATGATATCAATATTTTTGGTCAGTTCTTAATGATAATGATAATATAACAAGATTTCATCCATGAAGTATACAAAAAATTATCCGAATATGGATGAATACCCCAATTCATCTATTCCACAAATTCTATCGGCATGTTTGTGGGCCCGAATAACATGAAAAAATACTTGTATAATCCATATCATTAATTAAATTCTATGTGTGGAATATCTAATTCTCTCCATCATACCAGATGGTATATCTAATTCAAATTGACCATGTAAAATACCCTTTCTCCTCAGAGCTTGTCGAATAAGTCATCCATATGAGGTAGTTGATATTTTATCTTACCAATTAGCTAGTTTAACTAATGAGAATCTGAGAAAATGTTGGGTATACCCTGAAACTTCTTGTCAAGTGCATGGGAGAACATCATTGTGAAGTTATAGGTCATGTCAAACCCTTATCTTTTAAATCTAATAACTTCCTATTAACCTCCTACAACTCCATAGTAGCCATGTTGTATGGTGGAAATGATTTGAGTGCTTCCCCCAGAATAATATAAATTGTAAAATATATCAATCACACAAGAGTTTTTCTAGAAATGTCATCAGGGAAGAGATACATGAATTTATCTACTATAAAAGTGGAATGATCATGAAATGTTCCTTAATCATCCATGAATGGTATATCAATATAGGATGTCGCCCCACCTATCCCACCACACTCGGGTACGACTCAAATTTCCTTGACATCCCATTCACCCTTAACAATATAACTACCACCCAATTGTGATGTAATATATGCCCAATAATGTTAGATATTTTAATAAGAATGAGAATAAACCAACCAGTCTATTTTGAAAATTATGTCAAAATATATCATCTCAGGGATGAATAGGTTCCATTAAAAAAGATATCCTCCAACTATAATAGGGAATTCCTTACAATGGATTATTCATTGTCATTTAATTCCAAATGGGGTAATATGTTTAATCACGCAATAAAAAAATTAATCTTCAACCTAAGGAACACTAAAATTACCAATTATATAAACGATTATGATGATCCTATGTTAAATTGAACAGACACTAAAGAAGAGTCTACTAAAATCATATACCAAACTATAGATGGAGTAGAACATTTCCTCTTTTGTATTGTATTTGCTGCATATACTAGGATCAGACCACATCCCTTTACTAACCTGGAAAGGTTCACTTAGTTGGCATTATAAATAATGTTTCTGGATCCGTTAACCATGACCACCTGATCTTTATAAATGGCTAGTAGTACTCTAGCTGTTCACTAGGAGAGGAATTGACGATCCTTCTCCTAAAAGTAGATATAGTGAGGATACACTTCCACTAGAAATATGTGGAGAGGTATGAAGAAAGAACAAATGATTCCCCATTAAATCACATTACCTACACTCTATTGTTGTTCTATTATCTTGGGAATTCCTACAAACCTACATACCTTACTGATGATATATCCCATAGCTATCCAAGAGTACACTTCGTATACTATCACATCATTGGGAAAGGTCAAAATGACTCTTCTTAAAACTATAATAAATAATTCTCTATCATGGATGTAAACTATCAGGGAGTACCACAACATATTCTATAGGGTTATTCTTAGTGATGCATTCCATATTTAAAATCTCTGTAATTTTAGTAAAAAAGAACACATTTCCATGATACCAGATATAATATTCATACCCATCTGAAAAATTCAAAGCAATAGATATAACATCATAATGGAGAACAATTACAAATCAATGAATCTTAGTGGATAATCTATTTAGGTGCATAGAATCTATAAATTGGTCTTATCTAATTTTTTCATGAATGAAATAATCAATGAAGGCCATTTAGAAATCCATCTAAATCAAAACCCAATGCTGGTCAACCTAGGTCAAAAAAACCGATCATATAATTTCTTAGTCTCCAAAATATATGATGATATCATGAATATCATCTCTAGAGGTGACTCTAGATGATAAAAAATATATTTCATGGCCTCTATCCATGACTAACTAGTCTGAGGACCTCTATCCCTAGAAAATATAGGTTGATGCTGCTACCGAATCTCACACATCAACATTGGCATAGTCAGGGAAGGTCGTTGGGATCCCTATATTTTCTACATATGTTTTAAGAAACCCACTCGAAATTGAGCATCTTCACCCATGCCAAAAATAGTAAGAGGTTCCTATAGTGGAACTACTTGAGGTAACACAGATGGATTAGGGCCCAACACCACTATAAATTGGTCCCACCTCTTTAGGAGTACGAATTGATACCACTATGTTAGAATATAACTAAAATTCCCAGATCATACCTTAGAATATTATTCGATAACATAATTATATATAGGAAAAAGAATAGAAAAGGTAAAATCCATCTAATCAAAATTCACACCCCTATATTTTCTACTACGACTAGTGTTGGTGGTATATAAAACCATAAAGGGAATGAGAGACACTCCCTACATCCTGATACTATGGTTGGGTCAACGTACAGGTCTCATATTTCACATAATGGGTTTTAGTATATGGAGTATAAACTACATGCTATAGAAGAAAAAACCCTTAAATTTGAAATTGACAACACCATTTAATGGAAACCATTTAATTTAAGAGTTAAAATTTATCTATTTTTAGATTTTTATTTTTATAAATCAGGGACTAGTTATATGAGTTACCATTCAAAAATTATAAATTCCAATGCTTTATAAGTTTTAAATGGAATTCCATTTAATGACTACAAACCATTTTTAGTGGTTCAATCACATATATCACCATTCCCAATTTGTAGAGGAAAAATGTATTTTAAATTGCAATTGACATTTATTTAATTGAAAATATTATTTTTAACTCATTCTACATATAATTCCATTGATCAAACAATAAATAATTGTCCAATTTATTGTTCCATAATATCAATATATGAAGAAAATCATTTACATTGATGTAGAAACTTTAATTTACCAATTATTTATCTCATTTATCATATATAAATGGTAGTCAAATAACAAGTATAGGTATCAAATTAGTACAACATGCTGCAGGCAATGAACATAGTAAAATAGATATGGCATGGAATTAGAATCCTCAAATTCCAACTATGATGCATCAAATAATACTTTCTTTATATACTATTCCAAATTTAAAACCCCATAATAACAAAAATAAATACCATATATAATGTACATCACCCAATGGTGAAAGAAATAAAACTATAATAGGCACAATCCAGAACAAAAGTCTCATCCTAGGTACTTTTTATTTCCCTATACATGGGTAAGATACTTCTAGTAACATGATCATTACCAAATTCCAAAACATTAATAGTTTCCTGTATTCAATCCCAAATAGTAACAAAAACACCTATGATACAACTGGTAGCACCCTAGTCCAGTTCAATGACAGGTAACAAGACTTGAGCGGCACATGGCCTCATGCATTCTTACCCATAAACCAGAGTCTATCGACTAGCAGTGAGGGTATAGGATGGTATAGTGGTGTGGCTATACACTCATCGATAGAGTGTAGCACACATGTAAAATAACGGAATAAAATAAGAAAGATATAATGATAAGGAATTAGAATCAATAAAACATCCAAATGTAATAAAGATACTGACATAAATGATGGATGAACGAGATCCAATATCATATAAAAAATTTGGATAATTCCATTCTATAAAAATTTTGTATACACATGGGTTATAAAGAATCATGCATATAAAACATTACATTAAAGAGAAAAAAAGATCAAAATATATATCAACTAGCATTGTGAGCATACACCCAGTCCTCTAATCCCATAATTCATCATAGTATAGGAATCAGATGTCAAAAGTTGGATATTTCCCTTTGTCTCTTCCTACAACAATAAAGACTATCACGATACCAAGCAGAAACCTGAATAGTGTGTGACATATATTAAATTATACACCACCAAATATTTATATAACTTGTTGAGTGTATGAAAATATCCTATAATACTGTTCATGTATATCTAGAATAAGGTTGTAAATGAAAAAGTTGTACAATAGAACTCTACATATATATGATGTGACAAGAAGTATATAATGAAATTTAACTATACAATATAGTAAATCATCAACTATGAAACATGATAGATATATCAACAATTGAGCCTATGTGGTCGGGGTTTATCATGTATTAAAATTGTGGGGGAAAAGCACCAAGGCCTTTTACCTGGGCATCTTATTCGATTCCATGGATATAGACCATATAAAACATAGTAATAGGTAAATTTACATAGGCTAGGATACAAGGCTGTTGACTAAGGAATCCACTTCGAGTCCATGGATCTTATCTATAGCTCACTTGGAATAGACCTAGGTGGATCCTATGTAGTGTGTCCACGGTGGTAAAAGAAATCTATATCTAACATAATAAAACATGATATAAAATTCTATACATTTTCAATTCCATACCATGAAGTTGGTTCCATATTGAAATGTTACTTCCATACTGAAGTATCGATCATACCCATTTTATACTTGTGGGTTGAAAGGGACATGTTAGTTTCCATACCTTTGTTAAAAATTAATAAATTATATTAAATTAATTATACTATTCACATAATAGTCATAGAGGTAGGGGTCATGATAGTTTTCATACCCTTTATCAATCATTTTCATTAACATTAACAAGTCAATAGATCGTCTATCTCTTTTCATAATCCTATATAAACCATTTCATTATCATTTTCATTTATATTTGAAATGGGTTTATAAGAGGTATTGAACCATTAAAAATCAAATTTAACTTCAAAAGGGATAACATACATATATTTAAATCATTTCTCACCCATAGGGGGGGAGTAATCATATTCATTTAGATGAAATAGCCTCAATATGTAGTTCAGGTTGAGGTCGAAAACCTCTAAACATGTTAAATGGTAAATCGAGAATCCAAAATTATTTGACAAAAAATTAATTTAAGCCATTACTAATTTTAAAACAAACCCATGAAGGGTCTAGTTTGTAGAACTATAGTGAAATCTAGAAAACAAATAATAAATTATGGTAAGAGTTATATGCCACCTACCATAGATGGGTAGTTCTATCCTAATCTGTTACCATCCATTAACTCTTGAAAAAAATGTGAAATCCGTGAAATTGAAAAACACCTTGAATATTGGGAATATTAACATTCATTGATTTAGAATTAAATACATATATAGAAAAAATTATGGAATTAAGAGGATTTAATAACTTACCATTGGTTATTCATTGCAATTAATTATAGAGGAAATATAGTCTGAATGTAGGGGGTATCTCAATAGCAGCCTTGGATGATGAAGGAGGTCTCTAATGGGGGAGGAGGATGTTGTGTGTGAAAATGGGAGAATAAGGGATGATGTCAGTAAACATATGAGGTAAAAATAAGAAATTCACCTATTTTTAAAATGTCCATGGTTTGGAAGCATGGTTTGGTGAAACCTTGGGCCAACAGTGTGACTCCACTACCTAAGTGGCACGACCTGTGTGGGATAGGTGTACAGTTCGACAAAAAGCGCACAACCCATGTTGATCCCCTATGAAATTTTCTTACTAATCTACTCAGATCCATGTGATCTTCTTTTCATAGTTTTTAATCCATTCTCTCTTAAATATACTCCACAAGGTTGAGTAGCACAGTTATTACTAATTGTTTACTGACTATGCATATCAAGTTATTTCACTATATAAATAGTATCTTTGGGCTTTTAAAAAGCTACATAAGATCCCAAAACCATCATTAATCCATTATAAAATAACATTATATGAAAATAAGAGGAATAAATAAAAATTTACAGAATATGTACCTCTATGAAAAGTTGGGGCGATATAAAATGATTCCTAACTAAGTATAAAAAAAGATGGTTTTCCTTTTAAAAAATTTATTTAAGTGTCAGAAAAACTTAGAGAGGCGAAAATGAAATTAAAATATGTAATTTGAATAAATTACCAAAGTATAGGAAAATATATTCGGTTTATGATACTCCTCATTAACATAAATCGGTTTATAACATCAAATTTGATGCAAAAACAAAAACAAAATTGATATGAAGAACACTTAGCTCGGGTCCAAATTCCATTGTACATGATCAAACCCTCATTATTATAAATATATATTTATTATAAATCTATTAAAAAATCATAATATTATATTTGATACCGTATTTTATTTTACTATTAAAATATATCACTATTTTTTTAATATTTTTTATTAAAATTAATCTTTTATGATATAACCGATTCATTCTTCATATATTCTTTGGATTGATAGTTTTGGTACTAATAATTTGATTAGTGTTCTATCATCTTCCATAATTATAATCATGATAAAAATATCATATATATCTATTATATATATTTATTTTTATCCATAAAAAGTAGATATAGAAAATTTATTTATATTGTTCATGGAGATGGTTCGTTGTATTTATGGAAGAATATTGTTCTCACTTTTCGATGGATTGAATAAAAGAAAGGTTAATAAAATTTAAAATTTAAATAATAATAATATTATTTTTTATAACATATATATTTAGGAACACCATAATTATTAAAACTGAAATAAAATATTTTTTGAAAACAAATGACACTTCTATGTGGAGATGATAAGCTATACATAAAAAAGAGTGTTGCCTTCACTTTTAATGGGATGAAAATAAGGTGGATAATCATTTTACTATAATCATAAAAAAACATAAATTTTTTTATTATACTAGATTCATTATTTTATCATGGGTATAATAAATTTATTTGAAAAATGATTGTTGAGTTAGAAGTATTACTTATTACTTTTCAACTCCTTTAGTTTTGGAAATCACAAAAACATTATTAAACAATGCTTTCTAAATTTTTATAACAGAAGTGTTTTAGTTTTATTTTGTATAAAATATTATCCTTTACAATACACATATTAATTTATAATGTATCATGAATACAAACATAATATTATTTTTTACGATAATCGTATTGAGTATGAATCCAACTATCAGATTCAGCTATAATAAAACCAGAAGATAGACTTTTGTCTTCTCTTCACAAGTGACAAAAGTCAAAATCATCAGGCTAGTTATGGTACTGAAGAAATCAGATTGACTCACCTAATGATACTTTTATTTAAAATAGGTACACAATTCTATTGTACTGACCTATGTCAACAATCAGAATACCTAGACATGTTTCTAAAATAAGAAATACTTATACCACTACAATGCTGTTAATCAAATACAATTTCAGACATTCAGTTATGCCATATCTTTGTGAGCTATCTAGTGATATGTGTTCAAAGGAATTTCCAAAGAACTTCAAAATGTTATTGTTGGGATATTTTCTATAAAAAAGTAGTCATTTATAGATTTTGGGGCTCATCACATTCTCATATTGAGTATTCTGAAGATTCGAGAGTATGAGTTGATCATTCATAGTCTTTTTAATTCATTAGAGAGATGGTAGTTATAAGGAATCCTTTTCAGGATTGTACCTATATTGGAAATTTCTTTTGTAATCAAATTTCAGAATTGTTATGAGTGAGGGATTTATAGGATATGAAGATACTAAATCTCATCAATTTGTTCGAGGTCGTCCAGGGATAGGAAGACAGAATCTGATCATCATATCAAGGGATTCTGGGGTAGGAACACATAGCTATTTCAATCACTGAATCGATGGATTTCCCATTAAGGAAATACTGACTTGATAGTAATTAAAAAATTTAGATACCTTTATTCATGTTTATTGAATACGTTAATATTGATGTAAAATAAGTAAATATTTTAATAACATCTTGTATGTCATTCTAACTTTTACATAGTTATTGTATTTATTTTTTTTACAAGTGTTTTTTCCACTATGTATATAATATAAATATATTCATCATAATTAGATTTATATAAAATTATATTGATCAGTGGGGTTATTAATAAAATAAATACTATACTTTAATATTAATTAGATCCATTGTGATTATGTTTCTGTTACTTTGACATAATCAAACAATGTTTGGTTCCAATTTTATGACTATAATAATCAGATTGATTCTGAGCATGATAATAATATTTTAAGAGTTTTGTGATCTATAGTTTAATAATGTTTTCAAAATATATATTAAAATTACAATTCACCCTCACTATTGTATTAATATCTATTATAAGATACAATTAAAATAAAACATTTTTTATCAGTGTAGGTTATAATACTTTGACTTACTAATTTTTACTTCTTTTATAAACTAAACACTTTTATTATGTTTCATTATAACATTATTCATTATAAATTTGTATAAATTAAAGTTTTTTTTATAAAAATATTTTCTATTATGTTAAGATTCCATGTCTTAATTTTTAATATATAGAATATTTAAAACCAAACTGACCACATATCTTTGATGGTTGTAATTATCATTATTTGAGAGATATAATGGAATCTTTGTTATCAATACATGAGTGGATAATTTTTTAAATCTTACTGGAGACTAAATTATTTTTTATAAGTAAGTAACTAATTTTATAGATTTAGAGAAAAAGTGTATCAGTTATATTACAGAGTATGGAATACTCTATTGTGTTCCATGAAAATAGGTATATACAGTCTGATATCATTATGTGAAATTTTAAATAGTATAGAAAAATATATTATTGTTTCACACCTTGTAAGTACTAATTTTTTTGAGACCAAATTATAAATTACAAAAGAAGACTATGAATAATTTGATTTCATACTTATGTAATAAGTTATAGAGATATAAAATAGGTTCATAAAAATCATAAATAGTATTTAATATATTGGTGAAAACGTTCTTCATGATGAGATTATTATTGGGAAGAATATTGATATCATCCCAAATGAGTGGGAATCCAAAAGAGTATTAGTGGATGAAATAAGAAATATTAACAATCATACATTGGATGATATGATTGTAACTCTTTTGAAATAGGAGGGTAATATTAAATGGGATACTGAGAAAGATGAAAAGAAAAATGGATTTGTTGGTTTTTCTACTACTACTATTCGTAATAAAGTTCAAACACCTGGGAAATTTTTCAAATATCTGATGAAGTAGAATGATTTTATTCAATATGATTCTAGAACATCATATCATTCTTAGAATGAGTTAGATAAACTATCATGAAGGTTGAATAATATTTTTAAAAGAATCATTTTCAACATTGATATAATAAAATTCATAGGGATAAAGGTGAAAAGAATTATTTTGTGGTCACATGGAATCAATGTTATAAATTTTGACATATCTGACCAAATTTTTCAAATCATAATAGGAAATATGGAAAAGAAAAGAATTCATAAAATTTGACAATAACTACTAGACATATGAAGAAAAGAATGTTTTATAAGCTTCTGAAACATATAGTACCAATGGTGGTGATTCTTCAGAAATTTCATCAGATAATAAATGTTTCAGATAGTGGAAGAAATTTTTTTTTTCAAATATACCCATTGTAAATCATTGTCTTGCGGACAATGTACATCATGTTGAACCCTTACCAACATGCCATTAAATGATAATTATCATAATATCTATAATTATACATATTTAGATGAAAAATATTCTTTAACAAATGATAATTCATTACAACGTTATGATGATGTTTCTTTATTTGAAAAAAATCTAGAAAATGAAAGATGTAAGATTTAAAAAAATGATATTCGAAAAGATAATCATAGTGAGGTTGAATCAAAGATAAATAATTTGGATAATTAATTATTAGATATTTCTAAATATATGGATAAAACTAATTTATAAAAAAATTAAAATTTCTATAAACATCGAAAAAAAACTATTTATGAGAATGATGTTTTATAAGGATAATTTAGTGACAAAACTAATCTTGATGAAGATTGAAATTTAGTTGTGAAAGTAAAATCAAAAATTTATTTGTTGAAGAAACTTTTATCAAATCATACCACTAGAAAAGAAAAATTTGATAAAATGTATAAAAAAATAAGAACTCATGGTAATAGTTCAAGAATGGGTTTTATAAATAATAATACTAATTTTAGTAATAGTTATTTTATTCCTAAATGTGATCTTTTTTTCACAATGTGAAAAAGTAGTGGGCACTGGAAATGTAATTATTAATTAAAAATATTTAAATACCATGATTTTAGTAAGGAATAATTTTAAAAAAAAATTGGTTAACCACGATATTTGTTTCTAAAATTATTTTACCCAAGAAGCTTTGGTTATGAAAATCAAATATTTTTGTATCTAAGATAACAAATATAGTACAAAAAAATATGGTATTTTCTTAGTGCATTTCCAAGAAACAAGATTGGAATTAAATATTAATTCAATAAGATAATCAATATTTAAAGAGAAAAAGTAAATTTTTGAGATAATTCTAAATGAGAGATTATCAAAATTGGTAACATCATTATTCTTGGAAATTCGCTTATTTCAAATGTTCTATTTTTTGTTGGTCTTATGGAATACCATATAAAAATAACGAAATTATGTGATTAAGGTTTTCTTTTTAACGTTATGAATATAAAATGATTAGTACATATTTCCAAGAATGATTTTTTTCTTTCTGCCATTGATATGAGAATGTTTACAGACTCATCTATAACGGCATGAGTTTTACTAAAAAACAATTTTTTTGTGATAATTGATGTTCAATTTATTTATATAAAACCCATAATATCACAAAAATTATATGAAAATATATATAAGACACCATTTCTTCGGGATCACATATATAAAAGAGATTTCATTTTACAATTCATCGGAATGTAGAAACTACTTGTTGAAATTTTTTTAAAACATTGTACTTTCAATAGATTTGAATATATTAAACAGATGATAAGAGTGATTAATGTAACGTGACTATCCATAACAACTTGTTATTAACCAGTATCATTAAATTAATTTACTCCATCACATATGGGTATTACATAAGTTTATGTTTTCCAAAATCTATTTATTTTTTTCGTAAGGATTTTATGTATATAAATTTTTTATTTTTTAAAAAGGAATATCGTAATATTTTTATTGGAATCATACTTTATATAAAACATTAATAGTGGAAAATTATTATTTCAAACAAAAGTATTCTTATAATATTAATGGACTCAAAAATTACTTAAAATCTTGTTCATACAATTTTATTCATAATTAGTTTTTATTATAATTTTTTTTGTATTGAATATTTTTAAGAAATAATCATATTAAATCATTATAATATTATATCATAATATGTTAAAAAAATATGTTAATAATATTGATGGATCATTCCAATCTAAAAGGTAGACTTCTATTATTTTAGTTATTATAATATTACATTATATTAGTTTATAATTTTGGTTGTTATAATATTAGTTTTATAAATCTTTTTTTTTTCAAAGTTCTAAATTTTATTTTATAATAAGAATGATAATCCCTTCAACAAAAGTTTTAAAACAATCAACTGTTAATACATTATTTGGATCAATTTTTACTATAAGATTTTATTTGTTTTGAATATCAATAGTTGGGTCTCTTGTGGTATTTGAATCATTTTCCCAATGCCTATATAAAGGAGGGACAGTCATTGTCCAATGTTGGTTATTCATGTCTTTTCTTCCATGTTTCTACCAAATTCAATATTGCAGTCCAAAAAATTTCTTTTAAATTTGATATTTGGTATCAGAATCCCAATTTGATGGAAGTGAAGGAAGATTATGCAAAATGGTATGTGTTCATTAAAAGGATGGTTGAAATTTATTTGTATGAAAAATAAGATTTTACTCTTAAGAACATTATTTTTCATCATGGTTGGTAACAATTATGTGTTGAAGATCCTAACAATGATTTCAACATGTATTATCTAATGGTAGTATCTAAGTTTTATGCCTCGGTAAATTTTTTTATGTATGACTAGAATGATAATGTTTCTTTCACTATGTTTGGAAATAAGTACAGGTTGTCTAAAAAAAGTTTTTTGTCTTGTTATCTTTCCCTCATAAGGAGAATCGTATTTTCCTTCTCACATTTTTCCTAACAATCTTGGGAAATTTAACAGGAACAACAAAAATGTTTCATTATTTCTAGAATATTATAAAGATTTAAAGGTTTCACACTGTAATCGGAATAATAGTTTCATAGCCTTATGGATGAATGGATATTGGATTATGAGGAAGGATAATGAGTTAATTTAAAGGTATCATATGTGATTATTTTGGATTTCTTTGTGAACATAAAGAAGATAGATGTTCTAAATATTATCTTTATTATGTTACAAAATATCAAAATAGTGTAAATAATTTCAAATAAAATCATGTTTCTATATTTTATCAGTAATATTGTTATTGAGTGAATGATGGTTTTCAACATAGAAAAATTTTAATATCCGGTCGGAAAATGAATTTTTTTACCAATGATGATATGGTGTCAATGCTGGGATTTTTTTTATCCGAAGTCCTAGACATTTTTCGAAAAAGAAAATGGTGCTGCATCAAATGAACAACCATAAATAAAATATGAGGAGGTAGATAAGATGAAGAATTTAATTGTCGAGGGCACACCTCCAATAAATGATTGAAATAAAATAATATGCTAATATATTATTTTAGGAAATCATAATACATAAGGTATAGAAAAAAAAGGGATCAAGAATTTTGAATCAATGCCAAAAAATCTAAAACATTGAAAATTCAAGAATATGAGAAGTTAGAAGAAGAATATATAACAATGAAGCAATAGAAGAGGATACAAGATGAATAAATTTGTGAAATTTTATTGAAAGGAGTTGAAAGTGATTTGGAAAATATTTTCCTTCCCACCTCCCAAAACAATCAAAATTTAGTAGAAGATCGTTTGTTCCTTGACGAAACCACTATACTTCATACTGATAACACCACTAAGGAAGATAAGGGAAATAAAATACATTATGTCGAAGAAATAGTCCCAACCATTCCATAAAAAAATCATCACTGTTACCACCAATAAAACGATCTATTAAAACTATGAGACAACTTGAAGAAGATCTTGATAAGGATTTTATGATGAAATTGAAGGAATAAAATGTGAAAGATATTGATAATAAGAATTAAATGAATATGAATATGAATAAATAGAAGAATATGTTTATGTATAATATGGAGAAGATGAGGAGTATGAGGATAATGAAGAAGCTAATTATGAAGAAAATCATTCCGATAAGGATTCATCAGAAACATCTTCATCCTTATCATGTTTACCCTCCAAATGTGGTAATTATGAGAAGAGAAAATGTTTTCAATAACATAAATCATCATCATAAAAATAAGTACAATCATCATCAATGAATGAAGAAAAAGATAAACATTAAAATAAAAAGTTGATGATAAATATGATACTAAAAAACATGTGTAGATTATAAATAAATCATATGATAAAAATATTTCAAATAATGTTTTAATGAAATTAAGGGAAATTAATGATGGAAGTAGAAAGATAAAACCTCAGGTGGTTAAATGAGATCAGTGGGACACATATGCAATGATAGATCATAATGGTTTTGATTATGTTTCTCATGTTTTGAGGATATTAGAATCATTAATTTCAAACTTTACAAACCTTAAATCAAGATGTCATATTTTTCATAATAATTTAAGTGAGGAATTTGAATCCACAAAAGTATTAACAAATTCATAAATTCAAATTGAATATGAATTGAAGACTTTTCATGGTAATTCCTGGACTCACAAAAGATCTTGAAATCTGATGGTAAAGTGGTAAGGACATGTTTATTCAGAATTTCCGATACATGATGAGAAGTTTGATGATGTAAATAAAATTCTGATAGGATCATATGAATAATTATATCTGTTATCCGAAGATATTTTTATTTCATAGTTATGTTTGTAGGGTGGTTTATAGATGGCATTGTTAAAAGGACAGAAGATGTAAATGTATTGAAACAAAAGATCTAGGATATAGAGTTGAAGATGAGAAGGCTAAAATATTGTGATGGTGTTATTATCATGTTGAGGGAAGAAAGAAAATATCTTTCTAAGGTTGTAAAAAAGTAGAAGACTCAAGACTGGACTCAGGAAGAATTATTTGTAAATTATATAAAATATTTCCATAAATTGAAAAAGAAGAAGGATTTTGTAAAGACCTTGATGAAGAAAGATTTATTTTATTTAACTCTCATGTGATTTATTTTATAAATCTTCTGTATTGATTGTCAATGAACTATCCATTGAAATGATTCATTTATACTTGAATTTTTCCAATTATAATTGGTTATATGTTATTTCATATCTTTTGCGGATGATTAGTTAGTTAAATTAATTGTTTCATTTTTTATTTTTCTAACATTTTAATAATAATTACATTTGTCCCCCATTTATTTTTGATAATCCCAAATGGGTTGAAAATGATATCAAAGGGGGAGAAAATATTATCAAAAGGGTAGAGTTATATATTAGAGGGTGGAATATATTTCAAAGGGGGGATGTTTTATTGAATGGGGTATATATTAACATAAGGGTAAGAAGTGTTCTTAAGGAATAAAAATTCCAATACATTTCATCATATTCAAAATCACATTAATAGGAGTTACAATCTCTGATGGAGTTATGGTTTAAAGAATAAATCTGAATACAAAGTACTTAAAAGAACAATGGGTTGTATGTTTTTTAATGTTAATTTTCAAGGGTTTTTCTTTCCAAAAAGGGGAATATTGTTGAGTCATAAGTATTATTTATTACATTTCCATTAATTTGGTTTTGAAAATCACAAACACTTTATGAAGACATGTTTACTAACTTTTTATTTCTCATGTGTTTTAGAATGTTTTTCCTAGAAAACATTATCTTTTCCCATACATAGAAATTTTTTGATGTATCAGAAATATAAAATTATAATTATTCATTATGATAATCATATGGAGTATGAATACGACAATCAGAATCAACATTAATCCAAATAATGGATAGAATTTTCTTATTTCTTTCATTCTGATGAAATCCGTGACAATGGGAGTAGATATGGTACTGAAAAAATCAGATTAACTATAATAAGGATAATCATATTGAAAATAAATTAGGATGTACAACATTCTGAAAAATGTTTATAATCAGAATACATGGACTTGTATTTATCCTAAATAATATCTTCAACATAGTAATGGTGTTAATCAAAAATGGCATTGGAAATTTAGTTATTCTAGACCAATACGAGTTGTCAAGTGCTAAGAGTCTAAGGCCATTGTAAAAAACATGGAAATGTGATCATTGGGAGAGTTACTAGAATAAGAGATTCATTTTAATAGTTTGAGTATGATCAAATTCACAACTCAATTCGTTTGAATATTAGAGAGTTTTAAATAATCCTTCTTAGTCTTTATAGTTATTTAGAGAGTTGGTAGTTTTAAATTTCCCTTATTAGGGTAGTTCCTTATGAACATTTTCTTTTATAATAATGTATGAAAATTTCTAATTTTGGGAATTATAGGGATAAGAGTATTGTTAATCTAATTATTCATATATAGGTCTCTCTGTGATAGGAAGGTAGATGAAAATCATCATATCAAGGGCTTCAATGGATATGATGATAAATCCTTTCTGGTCATCATATCGAGGAATTTTATGCTAAGGATAAATAGACTTAAAAGTAAGTATAAAACTATTGAGACATTTAGTGATGTTTATGTACTAACATACTCTTAAGGATAAAAGTGGTAAATATTTTAACATTACATTTTATCTCATTTTTTCTTTTACATAGAAATTATATTTCTTATTTTTATATGTTTTTATACTATCATGCATTTTATAGAAAGATATTCATCACATATAGATTTTTATAAATTTTTTTAACTATGTGTTCTTTAATAAAAAAACTAATTATTTAATATTAATTTTATTTTTTATGATTAATACTCCTTTACTTTTATTTAATCATACATTTTCTTGTTCTGATTTTGTGACACTGATAATCAGACTGAGTATGAGTCTGATGACATTAAATCATGTGTTTTGTGTTTTATTTAGTATAATTTTTTCCAACAAATGTTTCGACACTAGAATGACCCCAAAAGTTTTATGTAAATCCATCATAAGGTCCTCTTATGATCATACAAGAAGAAGAACAAAATTTGAAATTGTCGGTAAAGACAATTGCATCTTCATTGGTGTAGTTCCTTTTGATATACTATCAACTATCCTAGGGTTCATCCCTTTGGAAGCCCATAAACACTAGAACCTGTATAAGGATATTGAGAAAATAAATTTTCATGGATTGGTTGATCTAGGTTTCTCCAAGATGTGTAAAGAAACAAGATAAAGGGTGTCCATTAATAAAAGAGGGAAAAGACACACTGGGAATTATAAAAAAATATTAAAAAATAATAAATATTTCTCTAGAATAATTCATAAAAATTGATAGAGATTAAAATAAGATGATTATAAGGTAAAAATATCACCACCAAATGATATTTAGGTTTGTTTTGAAGTCATTTTAAACTATGCATTTTATATTTACCCCTTGGTTTTCCCATTTTTACCTAACCACTGTAAGAACTTTTTCAAATATAATAGGTTAGAATTTAATTATTATATATAAGTTGAGTCATAAATTTTTAAGGGGTGAACTTATTTCATAAAGGTTTTCCTCATTTTCATATTTACATATTTTTACAATTTTTATAAAATTTATGAAAATATAGAATTCAAAAAACAAATTATATTCATTTTGAAATTATTCATTTAAATTGAATTTAAAATCATTAATACAAGGAAGGGTTTAAAATATAATCCTTTCAAACATCCCTAATATGATATATTCATCTAAAATTTTATGAATAATAATAATTTCTCCAAATTTTATTACTTTTATTATTTTTATATAATTTATTTTATTTTTCTGTTAAATGAATACATTTTGGGTATGTATTTTATATGAAATTAACTTATTTATATAATAAATAAAAATTAAAAAATAAATTAACCTCATATAAGTAAGTTTAGTAATCTAAAAAATAACTTTTATACTAATTCAAATTTAATATTTACTCACATATATATTATGGAAAATTATTTAATATGTTATTTGCACTTTTCTACCTATGCGCAAGCATTTCACAAACATTGGGAAAAAGTTAATTTCTATATAACTATAAAATTAATATATATTGATCCAAATAATAAATAATAATTTATATTGAATAAAATAGTCAATAAAATACTTCCTCTATCTCAAATATTTTCTTTATGACATAAAATTTGACTTTTTAGGGATGTGCAAGCATTGTGTTGACACATAAGATGATTTGCATATTTATCTTGAAATAAATTCTAATTTAGAAGTTTTTAATTATTAAATTAGGAAATTTTTATTATATTACATTAAAATTACATTACATACGTTTATAAAATTTATATATAATATTAATTTAATGTTGATATAAAAAAATGTTGTATTTCATAAAAATAAAATATTTTATATATTTAAAAAATTTACATCTTTGGAAAAATTAAAAAAATACATCCAAGGATAAATTTAACAATATTAAACCAAACATTAATTCCAATTAATTAAATTAAATTATTATAAATTTCATAAATTACCTTTAATATAAATTCTTAAAATGAAACAAAAAACAATTTTTTGAAAAATGTTTTATTAAGCCAAAAAACTTTTACCAAAATGAAATATAATATCGATTACTTTGAAAATAGTTATATTATTTCATAATCAATTTTCAATATATTACTTTAATATCAAATTGTAATAATAATTTTATATTTAAAATATAATAAATTACATTTTTTCAAAAAAAATTACAAAAATGATATTTTCGCTATTGACATCATAATTAGTATTTTCAGAAGAACCACTAATTTTTAGAATAAGATAATTTCAATTTTTTTATTTCAAAAATGTAATAATATTTATAACATTAAAATGATAAAAATGGTATAAATTAATTATATTATCCACATAGAATCCAAATAAAAATCATTTCTGAAAAAATACATGTCTTCAAGAAATGAAATGAACATTCTAAAAATCCAGTGCTTATTTATAAAGAATTATTCAATAAATAAGTAATTATAAGTAACATTAAAATATATTACATAATGTATATTATCAAATCCATACACTCTAATTTGACCTCTAGGTCAAAAATATAAATTTCAAATAATAATATTTCATTGTTCAATTAAGATTGATGTTTTATGGTGCATATAATATCAAACATAGCGTTATTTAAAAATATTTTTATTTTACATTATCCTCATCCCCCTATTTAATAAATATCATCCTCAAATTTTTAATTTGTGATTTTAATTCATGTGATTGGAATTTTAGGATACCTTTTTTTTGAAATCCAACATCATTAAATGGGTTAAAAACATCACATTGAAAGAGGGAAAGGGAAATATAATCGTCATATGGAATAAAACAATACCTGGATTCCAAATAGGATAATATTATTGGGATGTGAAAATATTGACATGGAGAAAAACATAATGTCTAAATAATGAAGGATATTTATAAATTACATATATCATAAGGAAGTGAATGATCAAGATAATGTTAATTACCAAAAAACCAAAAACCAAATAGTTGTGAAAAAGTCTATGATTTCATCAGAAATAAAGGTAATAAGACAAATTTTTTAGTTCAACATACTTTTTATTAAGAAATTTCATTAAAATATAGACAATCAATAAAAGGAAACATACTTACATGAAAGTTATTATTTCATCTTTTAATCAATTTACACCAAAATCTAATAATTTTCTCTATATAATGTGTATTTAAGAGGATGTTTTTCATTATGAACTAAATTAAAAATTTATGGAACAGAAGAACCTCAAAAGGATGTAAATATATTCCCATTATCATTATATATTAACAGAAACCAGAATGGTTAGCATAAGGTGAGATAATTCCCAAAATGATTAATCCTTTGTATGAATAGATACAACATTAATCTCTAATTCCTAAACATTAACACCCAATTTTCAAATTATATAATTTGATAGAAAACTAAAAATTAAATTAATTAAAATATTCCCAATGATGCTTAAAATTAATTGAATTCATAAGCATTTGATTATATATTCATCCCAGATTAATTTATCAATAATCTATAATTAACATTTGTTACTCAAAAAGTCGTATTCCCAAAAATGTATATGCCTTGATCATTTAATATCAAAAATATTCTATTCATTTACATAAATATCTTGAGTCACCATAAATTCATATTAAAATCATATATATTTTCAAAATATAATTCATCATTATTCCCTGAAATATAGTATTATCCTATATAATAATATTTGGTTAACTATAATAATATAATCTTCCAGAAAAATATAGTCATATTCATCTGAAATAAAATTAATAACCAAATTAAAAAATCACTTCTAAATAAATTTATTTTAGATAAGATAAAAAAAATGTTCACAAATTGTAATATCCCATAATTACCTCAACATCAATGATCAAATAAAACATAATGGTTATACATACCTTTAAACTCATTTCTATTAAATTAAAAACATTATTCCTCAAATAAAAAATTCAGTAAATCATATACTAAAGAGAATTTATGTATTACCATAAATTTGTAATAAAATATTCTTAATCATATTAATATATTATCCCATAAAACACCACAAGGGGTATCTATTCATTAAAACATGCTATCAACCTTGAACTCATCATCCCATTACCCATTAGGTTTATCTAATATCATTATAGAAAGTCATATGTTTACATAGGTTCTATCATCTAATTAATCCTAATTACTATAATGGTAGGGGGAAATCCCCTTTTTTTTAAATAGAAAAAAAACATTTTCAACTAGATAAGGGACACCCCATTACAATCCCATTAACCTAGGGGGATCAGGCATATTACAAAGCCCCGAACAATATGCATTACAGTGACCTAAAGACATAGAGTGATAATTAACATTAAAAACCCAATTCAACCCAATTAAATCATTATAAAATTTCTCTGTTCCATGTCACTACCTCCACCAACATTAGGAAGCCCACCATCGTCCAGGTCAGAAGATCGTTTCTTACAACTGACACCACTGTACATTCCTCAAAACTGTCACAGAACACTATGTTGGAGAACATTGACCAACAGAACCCTAAATTATAGCCAAACCCACATTATGAACCCATATTATAGTTACACATCCACAACTGATGGAAATCGAACATCACCCATGCTAATGCCAGTGCAACCAGGACAGCCACAATTTGGCTAGATTGGATAAGCAAATCTAAAAAAATATCTAATAACAACATAACCATAGACCAAAGATGTCCCATAAAAATTTTCCAAATCCATCATAGTGTACCAACATCAAGGATTTTTCTTTCCCTTCTCCCAAGATGGTCAATACTAAATGACCGAACCTAGACCACTAAGGATGCCAAAAGTGATACTTCCAAAAAATCTGAGGAAGTGGGAATCCATGAGTTTAAACCCTAAAATTGAAAGAATATAAAATTATTTAGGGTTATTACCAATTTATGTTTCTATGTAAAAAACCCATCTACTTTTGGTATCCACGGAGTTTTTTATATTGTTATGTTCATTGATATATTTTTTTCCAAAATTTAGTTCAATAGGTTTCTACTAATGTTCTATTGAGACCAACTGTAAAGACCCGAACACTTGTATCCTAGAGTTGGATGTTTATTTAATTGGTAATAAATACAATTGAACACATCCTAGATTATTAATTAGTTTAATAGTCTTGGTAGAATGGATACATACTTGAATCTCTAATACATTTTAAAACATAAATAATAAAAAATATTTTTTAAGGGCAATATTATTCTTTGTACCATACCCTTACATATCAATCAATGTATACATTTAGGAATCCTAGGTAATGTAAAAAAAATAAGGGTGATCCAAAATACTCGGTTAGGGTTTTATACAATGGATGATATACTGAGTAAATAAGAAATAATCAATATGAAAATTTAAATATTTGAAAACACATTTCATTTAATCAAAACATTGATATTGTTATATAATATTGAAGGAATAAATTATGATCAAATAATCAATTTAATTAGTTAAATGAGCATGAAAATCATCCATGGATATCATAACTACTCAAATAATTACACGAACATTAATTACTAATTTTATAATGATAGAATTCATAATGATTGACATCTGAGATATATCATTGAGGACTCTTGACATGTTATCTAAAAGTACAATCTAGGACTCATAAAAATACATCCACCTAAATGAGTAAGGCCTTGGCCAAATACCCAACATATTTTTTTCCATGAGACCTACCAATGTATGTATGAAATAATAAATTATGTTCCTGAGTTATCACTTAATATGTGAAATAGATTCTTTATATTTAAAAGTAATACCACTAAATCAAAATTTCATGAAATTTTTTTTTTCATATTTGATGAAATAAAATATAGAATTTCAATACATTCCACAGTGAAATTAATCATAAAAAACTAAATAAAGAATAAGGATGGTATCATTGCCACATATACACAATGTATCCTATGTAAAATAATGGGTTATTTTCATTGATGAATAGAAACACCATAAAAACTACTTGAAAATCATACATGAGGAAAATACACTTTTGACCTTGAAATTAAATTTCTGAAATAAAAATTTATAGAATATTATCAAAAATACCTTTTTTGAAAATAGTTATGTAATATGGAAATATAATCATCAAATCATTGCGCATTCATGATGTCGTAAAATTATATATCATTCCATGTCTGTAAAAATAATGATTTCTTTCAGGTTTTTGGTAAAAAGTAAAAATTTTCTCATTCATAAAAGGAAAAGAATGATCCATTAAACCATTTTGTAAAAATAAAACATGAGTAAAAATTTATTAAGTAAATCATTGAAATATTTTACAAGTATTCTGTATTAAATTTTAAGGAAACATGGATATGGAAGAAAATATTTCCAATGGAGTAGAAAAACAATGTTGGTTGTTGTTTAAAACATTATTTAACTTTCTTTAATAAGTAAATATAGGAAAATGAAATGAAAACAAAACAAATTTCCAGAAATAACCAAAGGGGAGGAAAATATATTGGGTTTTCTATATAATGATTAAATAATTCTCATAGTAGATACTTAAATATAAATAATCGTAAAAATAATTAGATTGTCAAATAAACCATTTCAACTTTAGAAACATTTAGATCAAAATACCCAAGAAATAATAACTTAAAATGAATATATATGTATATATATCATTAAAATAAGTAAATTAAAAATATATCATTTCAGTGTATCAATATGTATACCGGTTAAATCCAAATTGGTGTATAACATCAAATTTTTCTCAGTGAAACAAAATTGAGACGAAGAACACTTACCTAAGCAATGACTTCCTTCATTCATGTTGAGACATCTTGTATTATTATTACATATTTTTTTTATAAATATATTTATGAACAAAAATCATATATATAATTACATATATGATTTACTTATAATCTTTTATAAATAATTTATAAATAATTAATTTTTTAAAATAACTGTACGGGGGGGGGGTAACTGTTTCTTTTGTAAAATATATTTTGCATCGATAGTTATAGACATTGTAATTTGATCATTCCATCATAAGATTTATATTTATAATCATTATATAAATATATTATATATTCCATGTATATATATGTAGATCCATTAGTAAAATAAAGATATATAAAAATGAATTACATTATTCAATAAGATGTTAGGTAGTATGTATGCATGAACGTTGTTTTCAATTTTTAATGGGAATAATGAAAGAAATGTAAATAATAATTAAAATTTATATTACCATAACCAAATCATAATGACATGTGAATTTATTAAAACAATTCTTATAATCAGACACATTATGTGGCGATGAAAACGAATTAAACTGATATGTGGATATATCAAGCCGTGCATACTGATGAGAAATGTTTACACATTCCACAGGATGGATAGATGATATAGAATTGTTCTACCAGAAATATAATAGAATAATAGAATATTTAGGATAGTAGAGTAAATGTTTTATAATTTGTACTATATATTTAGTATAATTAGAATAAAAATGAATTTTTAAATATTTGGTAAAGACGATTACCCCCTCTCTCGTATACTTCCATTATATATCATATTAAAGGAAATAAGGTTAGTATTTTTGGATAAAAAGAGAATATAAAACATGGATAAGTATTTTTAGATGTTTCATTTTCAGATCTTGGCTAAGCTAGTAAGCTCAATATGGTGCATGGAAAAGAGGGAAGGGGTATCCTTTTATAAGGGAGGGAATGGAAACACATAGAATTACAAAACTGACTAAAATATAACTAATTTATTCTAAATAAAAATTCATCCAAATGGCAATATATTTGAATAAAAATATTCTATGGTCAAAATATCATCATCCAATTAAATTTATATAGGTTTTGGTCTCATTTTAAACCTTATCTTATTTATTAATCCCTTTGTTAAAAAATTTTAATCTTATATGTGGTAAAAACATCTTCAATCATAAAGAGTTATTATTTTACTTATAAGGTAAAAATTGGCTAATAAATTTCCAAGGAATTAAAAATCACTACATATATTTTCATCATTATAATATTACAATTTTTTCATTTTTATTAAATATTTTATGAAAATATTGATTTCATAAAATATCATTATTGTAGTTTTTAACACTATTTATTTAATTTCACTCAAAATTCATGATGAAAAATTATATAATATTAATTTAATCCCTAAAAACATCCCTTATATGATATATTCATCAACAAAATTCATAGATCATAGTAATTCTTCAAAAATTTATTACTTTTAATATTTTTTAAATCATTTAGTGTAATTTTCCTTTAATTATATAAATAATATTTTGGTGTTGCATAAGTGTTTTAGGTAATTATTTTATCATTAAAAATTAAAAAATAAATTAAAATAATTGTTGTGACCTAAGTCAAATATCCGGGAACCTATTTCTCCTTTTTTATATTGTAATAATATTCAAGGAAATACATAATAAAGGATATAATAATTTAGTAGTCCAGTAAACTAGATACATATATGATATTCTCATTTGAATTGAAAAAACAAAATTAAAAAAGTGTTTTCTTTGAGAAAACCATTATTACTAATAATGTATCCCTATATATGAATCACTAAACCCTTCCTAGTATCTTAAGAGGAATAATAAAAGAAATGGATGGGATTAGATTCCCAGTACGTGTAATCATATATCAGAAACAATGAATAAATAAGGAATAATAATTATAGAAAAGTAAATAACTAAAACACATTCCATTTAATCATAACGTGAGAATAATATTGTAACACCACGAGATTTTATGAAAAATATTCTTTTTAATTTCAATAATTTCTTGTGTTGTATGCTACACCAAAAGGATCTTTCTCAACACGCAACCCTGACTTTCCATGCATTACATGCAATCACGACCTTCCTCGATAGTGTGTGTAGTACGCAATACCGAGTTTCAATAAACGAGATATTATTGTAATATTATTATGAACTAGCCGATATGAATAGTAATACCCACTTTTTTAAATTTTATAAATTTTATCTTTCAAAATGGAATTCATTTCTGGATTCGGAATATCGAAATTATCTTAGGGTGAAAATTGGTACTTTTCGGATAACTTTCATATTATGATGAATAGTGAAAATCACTAAATTTTAATTAAAAACAAATTTTTTAATAAAAATAATTAATAGTGATATATTATTAATTTGAGTGGTTTTAAAGTATATTTAGAATATATTTTTACAATTTAATACAATTTTGGTCATTGGATGTATTTTCACATTTAAACCAGACATAAACAGGTGTCAATCTTCTGATAGTTATTATCTCTTAAAAACACACTATTTGTTTTGACGATGGGAACTAATTTTTAAATTAGTTAATGTAACTTATATTTTTTTAATTGGGTAAAATAGAAATAATTTTTGAATTCATAATACCAAATTAATATTAGGCCTAATTTTATGGTATTTTTCTGGAAACATTCATTTTTTGATTAATAGTGAAACCACTAAGTGGTAGTTAAAAAACTGAATTTTTCATAAAACATAATTTTACCGCTTCTGTGAGTGTAATTTCAAAAATCCTAGAGACACGGTTAATATCAAAGACTAAAATTTGGTTCAATGAGATTAAAATAATTTTTGGTGAATAGTAACTTTTTACTGTTTTTTTACCACGGTTAAAAGTAAATAGGGTAATTAAGGGTAAACATGATATTATTATTACCCTAAAACATGTCCTAATTCTATTGGATAAGTGAAATTCGACCACAAAAAACCTTACGAATAAAATATGACCATTTAGGCCCACATAGATTAGATTAGGACATTTATTATTAATTTATTTAAAGAAGGGTTAAAATAGTTAAAATCAAAGTTTAATAACTAAATCATTTTTAATATAGGGTTATACATAAGATAAATTCGACTCTAAATATTAACTAGAAAGATAAAATTCTTTCCTACATAATGGTATTTTATTTGTAATTTTTAGACTTAAAATAATTTAATTTATTTATGACACAATGACGATGCAATAATTATCTTATTAATGAAATATTGACATAATTGATGTTATAATTACCCAAATAAATGTAATTTGAGACTATTTAAGAATTCCAATAATTTTATATGTTAATATGACATGTTATTATTGATTTAATTAACTTCGTTCGAACTAATATTTCTGTTATTATTTTCACAAAAATCAATTACCAAATAGTGTCAAAATTGACATAAAATATTTTTTTAAAAAAATATTATATTATTAATTTTTATTTTATTAATAAAAATATAAGTTTCGGCCAAATCACATATATAAGGTTATATAAATTAATAATAAACAACATGGGGTTATTTTGGCTTGTTATAGTAAGTTTATTAACCTTATTGTGTAAGAAAATAGGAAGACACAGTAAAAGAAAAATTATTTAACTTAAAGTTAAATTTAATTGATAAGGTTAAAATAGAAACCTAAACATGCCTAAATTATATAGTATGAGATTATTTCGACCCATACCCACCTTAGCTTCGAAATAACTCAATTTGGAGCTATTAAAAACGGAATATGTCTTTATAATAAAATAATATTTTTAGTTATTCCAAAGGTGCCCCTCTCCTCCCTTATAAAAGGGAACTTCCTCCATCTCCTCCTCACACCAATTTGATCCTTCAAGCTCAGCTAACCCCTGAAAATTAATCTTATAAACTTCTCAAGAAACATCCTAGAGGTCCTGGTCTTCTTCAAAGACTAATTTTAGTGCCCTAAGAGGAGGTCTCAAAGAGGCACTTCAAAGAAGATGTAATGTCCGTTACCGATTCTTTCAACTTTATTTCTTCTTCCACTTCTTCTTCTTTAGTTGTTTCATTATGAAGTAATAACATCAGTATAACTCATATATTGAAATTTTATTATATGTATGAAACAACCCTATTTGACCATCTATCCATCCTACGGAAAATGAAATCACCACGCATGTGTATGTACGGAATACCGTCTCCACGCCGTGGTGAAATCTGTTTTTCCATCAATACCTTACATGGATGGGTATAATGGTGTAAAGAATAACTATATATAGTTATTATAACATCATTCTTATTCTGATATATTATACAATCCACTACAATTCTATTCAATAATCATGGGAACGATATCATCGCTCGTGCGTACGTACGGAATACCGTCTCCACAACGCGATGAGATTCATTCACAATAATTATCCATTAATAAATGAAAACAAAGTATATATAATAAGTAATAATGAAATATATGAAATAATAGTGCTACTGGATTTATGTATATACATATTTATGTCATTTATTTAGTTTCATTCAATTCAATAAGGAAACGAAAACAATGTTCATGCATACATACGGCCTACCGTCTCCATGAACGGTGTATTTCATTTCTTTTATAGATTTATAATATATATGTATAAGATGAATATATATTATATATAAATCATGTTTTACATTCTGGAATTATGTAAATCAGGATATAAGTATTAATATCAAGAATGAAAAGTCGAAACACATACGATAAATGAAATGATTTTACCCAAAACGCTGGTTTAACATGGAATTTACAAAAGAACTAGTAATATAAAGTCATAAGTGAAGCATATATGATATCATAACAATGAATATGATTCTATAATAATACAATGACATTATTTAAATCATTATACAAGAGGTTCAGATACGTACAAAGCATATCGGACTTAAGGTAAGGGATATGTTACCAATCTCGTTCTTATCCGAGATTGTTTATTTGTAAGTATTTACTAGGGTTATTGTTCTCATCCATGTCCATGTTTCCTAAAAATTGTTTCATTATTTTTTAATTTCATTTTTACCCATTTTCTACTTTTACTACATGGTATGTATGGAATCTTTCTTCTACAAGGTACTTTTTGACTTTTCTGGAAAAAGTACGATAAGAATGTTTTTTAACTTATACGGCATGAATGGATTTTTACGGTTTTATAAAGCCTTATTTTCATGAAGCTTCCTCCAAAATATTTCATGGCTATTTTCAAAAAAAATCTTTTCTTTTAAAATTTCATGACATTTTGTTAAAAGAGAATTATTTTGGAGAAGAAAGGATATTTTCCTCAAGAATTCATTTCAAGTGTTTTATCAAAACCATTTTTCATCTAAGATGACATTATTTCATATGTGTATGTTTCAAGTATCATGTATCTATTATTTACATGGTTTCACTTCTCTTATTATGAATTGATATGCATTTATTTTATATGGATTATGTGATGATGGGATGATGTTTATGAAACCCATTTTATTTATTGTGTTGTGTATGTTTATTTTGTGGCACAAGTATGAATTATTTCATTATGAGATGGGTGGGACCTATATCTCCCTCCAATAGATTGGATAAGGATTTATATCTCATGAGATAGACATTGATGGAATGACAAGTTAAACCGGTTCAATAATACAGGACTGGAACAAGGAGTGAACTCGATTCAGAAAGAGACTTTTTCCACTAAGATGGTCTTGGCAGTAATGCCTTGGATACTATGGAAATCATAACATGTGTTGAATGGTTTCCACAATTACATGTTTTATTCCCATTATATTTTATCACAGTTGATGTTCTATTATGATATATGCCTTAAGTACATCCAATATTCATGTCTTTTCTCAAGATTTTGATGTTTAGAATTTATGTTGAAGTTTTTGCATTCACATGTTTATGGATTGTTTTATGTTCTCTATGTTTACCCTTACTAGGCATTTGAGCTCAACCCATTTATGTTTTATTTTCCCCAAGATATAAAGATAGGTTTAGGAAAGAAAAAAAAGGGAAGATCTTTTTGGGAGATGTTGAAGATATTTCACCACGATTAGAAGATTATATTCCAACTTTCTAAGGACAATAAAATATTACGGTCCTTGTGTGTCTGTTTTTGTTATATACTAAGTATTCCACAAAAGTAATGTAATGTCCATGTACTTAAACTTTCGGGTCCCTACAGTTGGTATCAGAGGAAATGTTTAGTCAAAATTTGGAAACTAGGATGCGAAAACGTTAGTGAGATCCCTAGAGATATTTCTAAGGTATTTCTAGGGATGTCCCTAAGGATAAGTATACGTATTGGATATAGTCCAAGAACTACGGTAACGATCTTATAATTTAAACTAAGATGTTAGATATTGAGGGTGATCCCCCTTTACTATGTTGTTTTCCCTAGCATGATTTTTTCTTCTCACACTATTCTTTTTGGGTTTTAGAAAATGGCTGGAAAAAGGATGTTTGATGATAATGGAGGATATGACAGACAATGGAATGATATTCTTCATCAGAAACCAAATGAAAAGGGATTTGGAAGTCCAAACATCTTTATTATTTCTAATTAGAAATCTCATAATATTATCAATAATCTCAACTTTGGTATGTTTTCTGACTCAGATAATAAGAGAAAGATAGAGTTTCATGATGATCATAGAGGAATGAAAGTTCAATTTCCCTCATGTAAATCATGTTGGAAGAGGAATCGGGGAGATTGTTTCAAAGGAACTGGAAGATTCATTGGGTGTGGAAAAGAAGGTCACAAAGCAAGTAAGTGCAATGGAAAAGGTTCCATTAACACCATGGATTAGGATAATGGTATTGATGCGACATCAAAAATGGTTAAATGTTTTAAATGTGGAATGTACGGGAATTATGCAAACTAATTCCCTATGGGAAATTCTCATGAAGAGAATCAGTATGGTCGTATGGGTGGTATTTATGTTGATGATGATGAAGAGACTACAAAAGATATGTGAGATGAAAGAATTTTTGAAGCTCGGTCAATGGTTTAAGAAGTTAGTGGAATGATTACATGTTTATCAAGTGTAATGTTGTATATGTAATTTCATGGTACTATGGAATAAAGAGACATCTAAGGATTGTTACACTGTTGTCTTTCCTTATGTTTTTAAAGAGTATGATTAATGGTACAAGTAACCATGAAAGGTTATTCAGATATTTTTGGAAAGTAGATGATATGCTCATAATGAAGGGATAAGGAGAAAATCAAATGTTTGATATTATTCATGATCTCATGACTGATATAAGGAGAAGGTTATATCATGGTTTGAGTATATAGAATTTTTGGATTTTTGTATTTGGAAAGAGTTACCTTTTGATAGTATTCTTGTTTTCACTAAGGTTCTATGGTAATTTATGTTTCAAGAGAATATATGACTAAGGTATTCATGTGTTTGGAATACAACCAACAAAATATATCTTATGATATATGTGGGATAAATGCTTGTATTCACATTCATGGTGGATAACCTTTCTAGTAATTATCTTCTTTATACTATGAGCTTAGACCGAAGTATTTTAGATAAGCCTAAAGATTGGAATGGATTATGTTGGACATAAGTTAGTATTGTTTAAGGATATAACTTTTTCGATATTATTGATGGGATGTTATAGTAATGTAATTTTAGAGAAAGGACAACCTGCAGGATGGGTGACAACTCGTTACGTCGGACAAGGCTGTGGGAATCGAACCCACAAACGAAGTGCAACTGGCCTTTATCACATACCACTTGCCTACAGGATGTCCCTGGTTAGTAAAAACTAGTTTTATTTTATTAAGCGGTATGATATATGAAGTATATGTTCATTTTTTGAATCGTATACGATTAACCTCACCATAGATGGACTTATGTATATTTGATAACTTTTGCTAACCTTTTGTTTGAAACAGATGGAATGACCCATAATTCGATCACATGATCTGTTAACACTTCAGAAATAACAAATTCAACTTAGTTTCTTTAAGAGATGAATTGGAAATTGTTCAAAGCAAGAACAACAGTGAGATTGTACCAAAATCAAGAAAGTATTTATTCTAATTCAAAATTTTCAACTTTAGGGAAATGATATTGAAAACAAAAAATGTTGTCCTAGTGCTCTTATATCAGATGAATCAGATGGTACCTTAGATCGTCACAAATTTATGGCTTTGTGATTGTTGGATTTTTCAGAGCCATGTTCTCTACCACTCTCCATCAGAACTTGATGGTTATATTTTTCTTCCATCTCCATATTTTCTCCTATGTTCTCCTACGTGGAAACCTAGTGATGAGTTAATTTGGGTAACCGTTACGTTTCATACATTAGTTTCTAAAGCCCTATTTGGGTATTACTTTTTACGATGTGGGTTTCTATTAAAGAAGCTTTCGAGTAGTAAACCATTTATAACCCCGACGAATTTCAAGGGAAAAATTCATTTTAAGAGGGGTAGAATGTAACACCCCGAGATTTTATGAAAAATATTCTTTTTAATTTCAATAATTTCTTGTGTTGTATGCTACACCAAAAGGATCTTTCTCAACACGCATCCCTGACTTGTCTTTCATTACACGTAATTGCAACCTTTCTCGATAGCGTGTGTAGTACGCAATACCGAGTTTCAATAAACAAGATATTATTGTAATATTATTATGAACTAGCCGTTATGAATAGAAATACCCACTTTTTGAAATTTTATTAATTTTATCTTTCAAAATGGACTTCATTTATGGATTCAGAATATCGAAATTAGCTTAGGGTGAAAATTTGGTACTTTTCGGATAACTTTCATATTCTGATGAATAGTAAAAATTACTAAATTTTAATTAAAAACATTTTTTAATCGAAATAATTAATAGTGATAAATTATTAATTTGAGTGGTTTTAAAATATATTTAGAATATATTTTTACAATTTAATACAATTTTGGTCATTGGATGTAATTTCTCATTTAAACTAGACATAAACAAGTGTCAATCTTTTGATAGTTATTATCTCTTAAAAACATGCTAGTTGTTTTGACGATGAGAATTAATTTTTAAATTAGTAAATGTTACTAATATGTTTTGAATTTGGTAAAATAGAAATCATTTTTGAATTCATAATATCAAATATAGATTAGGCCTAATTTTTGGTATTTTTCTGGAAACTTTCATTTTTTGATGAATAGTGAAACCACTAATTGGTAGTTAAAAAACTGAATTTTTCATAAAACTTAATTTTACCACTTTTGTGAGTGGAATTTTGAAAATACGAGAGACAGGGATAATATGAAGGACTATAATGTGGTTCAATGAGATGAAAATAATTTTTGATGAATAGTAACTTTTTACTTTTTTTACCACTATTAAAAGTAAATAGGGTAATTAAGGGTAAAAATGATATTATTATTACCCTAACACATGTTCAAATTCTATTAGATAAGTTTTATTCGACCAAAAACAACCTTAGTAATAAAATATGACCATTTAGGCCTACTTGTATTAGATTAGGACATTTATTATTTATTTATTTAAAGAAGGGTTAAAATAGTTAAAATCAATGTTTAATAACTAAATAATTTTTGATATAGGGTTATACATAAGATAAATTCGACTATGAATATTAATTAGAAATATAAAACGATTTCCTACTTAATGGTTATTTATTTGTAATTTTTAGACATAAAATAATTAAATCTATTTATGACACAATGACGATGTAGTAATTATATTATTAATGAAATATTGACATAATTGATGTTATAAATACCCAAATAAATGTAATTTGAGACTTTTTAATAATTAAAATAATTTTATATGTTAATATGAAATGTTAGTATTTATTCAATTAACTTTGTTCTAAATAATATTTCTGTTATGAGTATCAAAAAAATCAATTACCAAATAGTGTCAAAATTGACATCAAATAGTTTTTAAAACAAGTATTATATTATTAATTGTTATTTTATTCCTAAAAATCTATGGTTCGGCCAAATGACTTAGATAAGGTTATATATATTAATAATAAACAACTTGGGGTTCGTTTGGTTTGTTATAGTAAGATTATTAACCTTATAGTGTAAGAAAACACGAAGACATGGTAAAAGAAAAATTATTTAACTTTAAGTTAAATCTAAATGAAGAGGTTAAAATAGAAACCTAAACTTGTCTAAATTCTATTGGATTAGAGTATGTCGACCCATCCAAACTTTAGATTCTAAATAACTCAATTTGGATCTATTAAAAACTGAATATGACTTTATAATAAAATAATAATTTTAGTTATTCCAAAGGTGCCTCTCTCCTATTTATAAAAAGGAACCTCCTCCCTCTCCTCCTCACACCAATTTGAGCCTTCACGCTCGGACAAACCCTACCAATTTCTCTTCACCATTTCCCTAGAAACATCCTATAGGTCCTGGTCTTCTTCAATAACCAATTTTAGTTTCCTAAGAGGAGGTCTCAAAGAGGTGCTTCAAAGAAGAGGTAATGTCTGTTACCGATTCTTTCAACTTTATTTCTTCCTCCACTTATTCTTATTTAGTTGTTTCATTATGAAGTAATAACATCAGTATAACTCATATAATAATATGTTATTATAAGTATGAAAAAACCCTATTTCACCATCTATCCATCCTACGGAAAATGAAATCACCACGCGTGCGTAAGTACGGAATATCGTCTCCACACCATGGTGAAATCTGTTTTTCCACCAACACCTTACATGGATGGGTATAATGGTGTAAATAATAACTATATATGGTTATTATAAAATCATACTGATTCTTATATATTATACCATCCACTACAATTCTCTTCAATAATCATGGGAATGATATCAGTGCTCGTGCGTACGTACATAATACCGTCTTCACGACGCGATGAGATTCATTCTCAATGATTAACTATTCATAAATGATTATAAAGTATATATAATAATTAATCATGAAATATATGAAATAATAATGCTACTGGATTTATGTTTATATATATATATGTCATCTATTTAGTTTCATTCAATTCAATAAGGAAACGAAAACAATGTTCATGTGTACGTACGACCTACCGTCTCCATGAACGGTGTATTTCATTACTTTTATCGATCTATAATATATATATGTATATGATGAATATATATTATATATAAATCATGTTTTACATTCTGGAATTATTTAAATCAGGATATAAGTATTAATATCATGAACGACAAGTCGAAACACATATGATAAATGAAATGATTTTACCCAAAACGCTGCTTTAACATGGAATTTACAAAATAACGGGTAATATAAAGTCATAAGTGAAACATATATTATATCATAACAATGAATATGATTCCTTAATAAGTCAATGACATTATTTAAATCATTATACAGGAGGTTTGGATACATATGAAGCATATCAGAGCTAAGGTAAGGGATAATTTTCCAATCTCGTTCTTATCCGAGATTGTTCATTCGTAAGTATTTACTAGTGTTATTGTTCTCATCCATGTACATGTTTCCTAAAAATGGTTTCATGTATGTTTAATGACCTTTTTACCCATTTTATACTTTTACTACTTGGTATGTGTGGAATCTTTAGTTTTCGAGGTACTTTTTGACTTTTCTGAAAAAAGTACGACAAGAATGTTTTTTAACTTATACGACATGAACGGATTTTTACGGTTTGATAAATCCTTATTTTCATGAAGCTTCCTCCAAAATATTTCATGAATATTTTCAAAAGAAAAATACTTTTATTTTAAAATTGTATGACATTTTGTGAAAAGAGAATGATTTTGTTGATGAAAGGATATTTGCCTCAAGAATTCATTTCAAGTGTTTTATCAAAACCATTTTTCATCTAAGATGACATTATTTTATATGTGTATGATTCAAGTATCATGTCTCTATAATTTACATGGTTTCACTTTTCTTATTATGAAATGATATCCATTTCTATTATATTGATTATGTGATGATGGGATGATGTTTATGAAACCCATTTTATTTATTGGGTTGTGTATGTTTATTTTGTGGCACAAGTAAAAATGATTTCATTATGAGATGGGTGGGACCTATATCTCCCTCCAATTCATTGGGTAAAGATTTATATCTCATGAGATAGACATAGCTGGAACGACATGTTAAACTGGTTTAGAAATACAGGACTGGAACGATGAGTGAACACGATTCAGAAAGGGACTTTGTACACTAAGATGGTCTTGGCAGTAATGCCTTGGATACTATGGAAATCATAACATGTGCTGAATTGTTTCCACAATTACAAGTTTTATTCCTATTATATTTTATCACGGTTGATGTTCTATTAGGATATATACCTTACGTTCTTCAAAGATTCATGTCTTTGTTCAAGATTTTGATGTTTATATTTTATGTACATGTTTTTGCATTCAAATGTTTATGGATTGTTTTATGTTCTCTATGTTTACCCTTGCTGGGATTTGAGCTCACCCCTTTTATGTTTTCTTTACCCCAGGATATAAATAATGGTTTTAGGTAAGAAAAAAAGTGGAATATCTTTATAGGAGATGTTGAAGATCTTTCACCACGATTAGAAGATTATATTTTAAGTTTCCAAAGACACTAAACTATTATAGTCCTTGTGTGTCTATTTTTGTTATGTACTAAGTATTCCACAAAATTAATGTAATGTCCTTGTACGTCAAGTATCAGGTCTCTACAAATATTTCATGAATAAATTACAATAAAATAATTCTATATAACTAATCACATGAGCTCGAAAAAATTACCATGTATAATATAACTAAAATACTTATCCTATGGTGTATAAATAATGTAATTCATAATGATGGAATGTATAATGTTAGATATATAAAACATATCATCGAAGCCTAGTTCCATGAAATCAAATTAAATACGCACTGCCTCAGCCACAACTTTATCTATTTTTTCTCATGAGACCTTATAATGGATCAAGAGTCCATAAAATGATCTTCCCATCAATTACTAAGTATAATGAATCCATTATATGAAATCGGTGAAACCTAATGTCGGAGACCCACCGGGGTATGGGTCATTGAAGGAAGTAAATCCATGTTCTCCCCTGGAGCTCTCCTCGGAGCACAATTTCCCACCATAGGGTTTCTCACACTTGAAATGGTGCATATCCTTTCAGACCGTTTCATTATTCTCTGTTTACATGGCTTCAACTTCCTTTCCATTCCATTTCTTGAATTCTTCTCAAGCTCTCCATTTCAGATGGAACTCTCTCCTTCGGTATGATAGGTTGTTCCTCTTTAATGGTGAGTGGTCTATACCCTGTAATCCCTCTCCATAATCCCTCATTTCTCCTCATGGGGTTTCTATTTTCATTTATTTTCTTATCAGAGATTATGCCTCTAGTTTTTGGGACTTTAACTATAAATATCATCTTATCTGTCGACCAGATCTACCATGTTGGGCTTCGTTTTTGGTCTTGTTCAGAGTTCTTCTTCGTTGGTTGGGATTTGCTGGTCTGTGGTAAAAGTTCACTTCTAAGGTATTTGTCCGACTCTTCCTTTATACATCTGATCTATTCAGGTTTTTGTTTTGAATATTTCTTTTCATCATCGATGATGACGTCATGATGGTGTTATTACTCTTATTATTTGGTTCTTTGTTTCCAATGGTTCTATTCATATTGGATTATTTTGTTTTTGGTTCATACTTCCTAAAAAGAGTGTCTCGACATTGGGTCTTTGTATGCTCAAATCTACACTGGTTTCAAGTGTCATAACTCCTATATGAGTTGGCTTGTTAGGATGGCTCCGAAAGAGGATTTTGGATGTGTTGTTCAAGCGGCTGGCAACATTCCAGGAGGTGATCCGGTGTATGGATTTTTCATTCATATTTATATGTTTATTCCCATTGATGATGGACATTAATGAACTATTTTGTTTTCTTTATACTGTTATGTTGGGTACTACATTGGAACATTAATTGTGAGGAATGTAATCTATTGGTTTTCCTCATCGGTTAATGGTGGGGTGATGGTTTATGATGAATTATGTGAGGGATTTTTATCTTTCACGATAAGTGATGTGACAATGTAGTCTGAGGTGTATGGTGAGAATGAGAAATTTACAATGACGATGTGTTAATGGATGTGGGGATATAGATGCACTTATTGTGGGATTTGTGGGATTTTTTTCCATGTAATGTTGGCTATTTCTTTTTTAATTTTCATTTCATGGCATCTGAATTGAGTGATGTTTGGGCTATGGGCGGATTCCCACATTCCCCTTAAAAGTAGTTTTATGAAAAATTGATTTTCTATTGAAACATAATAAATCTAAACATTAATATTTAAAAACTATCAATTGAAATGTTAAAACTTACAATAATCTATAATCATAATCATAAACCGGGTAGAGTAAAATTGTGAATAGTAATAAAATTTTACATCCCTAGTCAAACTAAAAATAAACCATTTAGATAAATTATTTTGATGATATAAATAAAATATATACTTTGTGGATAATATATAAAATTGATATTTGATTTAATAGATTAATATAAATAACATGAAATGAACCTGAAAAAACTCTTTTGAGAAACATAACCTTTACATTTTGAAGATATCCTTTTAAAAAAATTAACAAAATATTCGGAAAATAATTTTCATTTAAAATAACGTTTCAAAAAATTTAAAATAATCATTAAAACACATCCTATTCATGAATGGTTAAAATTACATTCATTTCGTACATGCTAAAATAAATATTCCTTTTACATTTTTGGTAAATTCTAAACGAGAATAATTTTAAAAATGACTTCAAGATTACTTTGAAATTTTGGTGTAATAAGTTAATATGTAAAAAAAATAATTTAATAAATAATTTTTAAATTTGTATAACTGTATTATAAAACATTTTTAATAAAAAAATTGGTTTTCTTGAAAAATGATTTACGAATGAAGAGAGAAATAAAGTTAGTTTTTATTGAAAACATTTTAACAATTATTTCTTATACCAATGCGTGGAATAATTGTACTATTACATGAAAAAGTTCAAGAATAACCATATGTGAATAAATTAGATTTATTTAATAAATAAAAATAAAATAATTCCCCCTTGAAATATGGAAACATAAACAATCTTGGATAATGATGAGATTTTGAAATAAACTCTTACCACTTTTGTAAATTCTGAATCGTAGGCCCCATAAAATAAATAACATAAAATAAAACAATGAAATACATGAATATAAATAATTTCATTATATAACAAATCAAATGGGATTTATATAAACCACAAAATGTAAATAATATGTGAATATGGAATATTTTTCACCGATGTAAATGTGAGATGAGAAATCCTAACCTAATGCCTGGTTTCCTTCATACATGAACGTACCTATTTTGTAATTTTTTTAAGAGTGTTATTAATTTATAAAGGAATCATAAACATATTTATAATATCACATATTATCCTCAAATAATATTTTACCACCCATTTGTTAATAATATCTCATTATTTTAAATATTTCTTATATTAATTGTCTTGTTTTCTCTTATGCATTTTGTCATAAACGGACTAATTTTTATGAATTGGATATATATATATATATAAACATAATCTCTAGAAATATAATAATGTTATGAATATAATACTTACTCTATAGTTACATTTTTATAACCATTAATGAATGTTTTACATGGAAAATGAATTACATCGCTTTTTGAAGATAGTATGTCGTCCATATGCACGAGCAACGATATCATTCCCTTAATGAGTGTATGGTTAAGAAGGTGGGTGATATATTAATTTTAAGTAAAAAATATCAACTCATATATATAAAATATATTCATTAAATTTATCCTTATTACATTACATGTGAATCAAATGTTAAAAATGAATCACATCACTTTGAGATGTGGTAGTCCACCATATACCTGAGCAACACTATCGTTTATGAAATGGAACAAAACAAAATAATGGATAATGTGATAGTAAAACTACAGAAGTATAATGATATCATAAATATCACATATATGGGGTAAATCTATCATTATATCTTTCCTTGTATGGTGGTGATAAAAAGTTAACTACATTGGTTCGCGAGGCTGTAGTCCACCATACACATGATAAATTATTTCACTTCCCATTTGATAGAAGTGGAGATATATTGACATTATTAGAAAAACATAATAGAATATGATATTATTGGGGGTAATAGTTTTACTAAAATTTAATTGCTAATAAATAATTTAAGGTGGAAAATAAAATGAAAATGTAATATATTTACTAAAATAAGTACATTCTCTAAGAGAAACCTCATTTGGATATCCTCCTAAGGACCCAATAGATAGTCTTTTGGGATTTAAGAATCATTTTAATTTTTATAAGAATGTTGGGGAGGTATTTTGAGTTAGTTAGGTTAAGACTAAGGTAATTAGTTTTGTGAAAAAATGATGGGAGGCAGTTACCTTTTATTAGTGGGGACTGAGATACCCTTATGGGAATTACCTGAAAATATACCAAAAGAATCCAATATAATAAAATAATTCACTTGTAAAAGTATTCATAATGACATTATATTATAATTTTGTTTTCGATAATGTGGAAATCTGGTTAAATATTAATATTTTTAGAAGTAGGTAGGTCATTTTAACCCTTTTATTCTTATTTTAACCCCATATTAAACCCATTGTTACCATAGCCTTGGTAATTATTTTTTACTATTTTCACTATTAGTTTCAGTCAAGAAAAATTTTAAATTATTAAGTAGTATAAATTCTTTTGATTCCAAATATGGAATCTATTTTTTGATATTCGATTCACAGATGTGAAATAATTCAATTTATAATTATACCCACAAACTCGATGAAAAAGATGGTTTTTAAAGAAATATCATAAGAATATAAGGTTTTAATATCAATTTTCAATATGAAATTTATTTTAATGACCTAAAGTAGTTATATTTTAATATATTTGAATAAAATTAACTTAAATTCAATTGTAAATATAATTTAAGTTTACATATAATTTAAACAAAAATGATGTTTATATTAAAAAACAGTACATTTCACTATTCATTAAAAAAAGATTCATCTTGAAAAAATCCCCAAAATTCACCATAAGCTAACTGAGATAAGATTATTTAAAAAATTTAAATTATTTTTTCAAATAATGTTTCTAAAAGTTCTAAAAAGTAATTCTGTATTATTTTCACAAAGCGTGGCTAAATTGTCTTTTAGGATAATAATTTTTTTTAGAAAACACTTATTTTACTTTAAAATGATGATTATTTTAAATTTAATCAATATATAACAATTTATTTTATTTTATACATGTTTAAACCATAAAAGTATCATAATTTATTCAGTATTATTCATACCACACAACTTAACGGCTAGGTTATAATGGTCATGTTTAAATAATAATATTTAAACAGAGTATCTTATTTCATTTAAACCAGGTGTTGCATGAAACACCAGATATAAAATAAATTGATATAGATATGGAATATAAGAGAAAATAAGTATAGAGACTGATATACTTCATTGATCACAATTAATTGAACGATCAATGTAATTTTAAGGACCTCAAAACCCTAAATTTTTTATGATTTAAAATCTTATTAATTAAACCCGAATGAAGGTATTATGATAAACTTTTCTTTCAATACACTTTTCCTAGAGTTGAGGAATTTTTTTAACATCATGAATAATAATATATATATATATATATATATATTCATACTTTATATATTTATATTTAGTATGTACAAATTTATATTCTGGTTGTTCTTTAACAATTTTCCAATTAATTTCTTAAAATATGAAATTATTAATAAAGATAAAAATTTTAATAATAAAGATTTAAAATTAACTTTTAATTGATTATAGTATCCATAAAATAGTTTCATATCATTCTATATATATAAGAATATTTTCCAAAACTAACTGGGTTAACACACTATATCCAATATAATACATTAATTTCTAAATCTCAATTGTAACACCACAGGTTCAACATTAATATTTATCCATCAAATCATTTAATATAAAACAATGAAATATTAACAAGGGAATCATATAGGTCAGTGGCAGTTTAAAACCCTTATTTCCACTAAATTTCATTTCTTGGTTCCATTGGGAACATACTCTCAAACACTTATGAAGTAGTACTATAGTATAATCCATATATATTTAGTAATTCTTATAACTAGAATATCATCTATTAAAATACCTCTATAACATAACTCTTGGATCAAAACATAATCAAATCAATAAAATCACATTCTATATAGTAATAACATAATATTTACCTTGATCTCTTATCTTATTTTGAGTTATATTCCCTTGACTCTTGATGAATTCATTTTTGTAGTTCCAAATCCCCTTATAAGGGGAGTATTCAAAATTTTAATATTTTTTCTTACCCTTGAAATCATGAGCATAGTGTAAATTTTCTCCCAACATAAAGAAAATTAATATTCATATTAAGAAATCACGATGATGTTTCATTTCACAAGTATCACATGTTAGAAAACCCTTCGTTACATTATTTCCTTTATTCAAATTATGCTTTGTCATCTTATTCTTCAATTTCTTACCATTAATGTCATAATACAGAGATAATTCATTCTCGATCATGACAGCACATGAAACTATTTCTTTATTTGATAATAATTTTGGGGAGAATATTTCCCTTTGGAATATTGAATTAATTCCATTAAATAAATCATCAAAATTTATATTTTGATTATGTACATATTCTAAAATATTCCTTGCAAACCATGAAAATCTAGCTTTATATTTTGTATCATTTTCATCTTCTTTCTATCTTATACACATGAACAATTGTTCCATATCCAATCATTTCCCTAGAGGAAAATATTTTTCCATGGTGAGTACCATAATATCCTTCCACTCCATGCTTTATATTTTATATTTATCCTTATTGTCTTAAAGTAAATTCAACCATTGACCCAAATCTCCAAAGATATTATAAAATTCGAGGAAAACATTCTCTCTTTTTCTACATCCAAGAGTGAGAAATATCTCCTCTAAGGAACATATCCATTACTCTACTAAAAATGGATTTTTATTATCATTTAATGGTAGATGTTTCTAGTTCATGAAATGTTCTAACATCAATACACGACATAATGGACCGACATGATACTGTATATTAGAAAGGAAATTACTTATTTCCTAAGTCATATCTTGAAATATGGTTAAAATTTAATGAGTTCCATATCTATCTCCAACTCAAACATTATTATTATTCTCCAGTGGAAATATCTAACTAGGGTACATGAATAGATACAGTTTATGTTCGTTTCATTAGGGTACATTTCTGAAAAAAAGACATTGTATAGATCATAACATTTTGAAACATATCGTATGATCCCAAACCTAGTGAACCACATAACATATGTTAATAAATTAATGCATACATAATATCATAATCATAAAAGTAGATTCTTTGAAGAAGTTTTTCCATAAATTTTTTTAAATATAATATGATTTATTCTTAGAATATCCTCTATGACTGTCAAAACAGGTGCACAGTAAGGACCATTATCATGTACCATGTGGGAATCAGGTTTTGCCTAATGTTCCATTTCCAAAGTTATTACTACTAAATTATGTCTATTCTTAAACTACATATACCTATAGTATCCATAGAAAGATTTATTTTCTATGAAAAAAATAATATATTCCTTTCTATGTCACTGTGATTTTATTCTATACTTATCCTCAAATTCTATTATAGTTTTATGCTCCCTACTTTTTTTATCTAAATCTACTTCATAAGGATTTTACTATTTTTACTTTGATACCAACTATACAGACCCAACAATAGTATCCTAGAGCTAGTTTCTAATTTATTACATAGGAATAATATATAAGTAATTTAATCATAACGGATCGAATAATTTAGTAGTCTTAAAAAACTAGAGAGATACTTAAAATTCTCATTAAAAATGAAAACATATAATATAAAAATTGTTTTCTTTGAGAACACCATTATTCCACATAGTGTATCCCTATATTTTAATCACAAAAAAACATCCATGTATCCTAGGTATAATAAAACAAAAGATATTAGTGATTTTAGATACCCAATAATGGTAAGTGTACAAAATAATCTATCAATAAATAAGTTGTAATCGTAATGTCAAGGTAAATAACGAAAACACATTAAATTTAATGTATAAAATGACCATAATATAGATGAAATAAATAAGGATCAAATAATTCCAAATTAGTAATCACATGATCTTGGAAACATATCCACAAATATTTTAAATATATTTAATAATAACATGTAATATCAATAAATTTATTTATAATAAGAGAAATAATTATTTCAGACTTCTAGATAATACATTTTAGGCCTTGTTCTAAGAAATCTAAATAAATGGGTAAGGACTTGTCCAAACAAATCATGTTTGTCTCATGAGAACTATCGTTATATAGAGGGGCTATATAAGGCTACACTTATCACATATTATATCCTAGGAATTCATAATTTTGAAGGGGTGAAACACAATCCACGTAAACATTAAAATTGAAAATCTAACATCAAAAATGTTGATACATACCCCCAATGAATTGACATAATCATAGACTATCCCAAGTAGAATGGTGAATGGTATCAAAATTACAAATCCATATTCATAATTATCATATACCATCTATAGATATAATAAGGATACTATCAATACAATATATACATTGTTTATCATAATTTAAACAGAGGTATTTTTTATGAATAGATTTACCATGAAAATATGATTAAAACAATTTTGAGAAAAAAACATTGTACTTTGTAAATCACCTTTTAGAACAAAAACATCAAAAAACATATCAACAATAAATTTCCTGGAAAAAACCCCCATCTAAAGTTATAAATTAAGTATTAAAAAATATATTTTTCATTACAGTGAATAATTATGTTCATGCCATACCTGTTAAAACAATGATCCATACCACATTTTAATTCAATTAAATATATGAATTATATTTATACGAAATGAATATTCATTTAATAACATTTTTTAAAAATAAAAATGGCTAAAATTGTCGGTAATAAATGATTTTTAAAAGTTAAAAAAATTTGATAGAATTTTTAGATGTCATGGTTTTTGATTAAAAAATGATTTCAAAAACAAATAGAGAAAAAACGTTAGTTTTTCTAGAAAACATTTTTTCAATCATTTTAAGAACCAAAGTGTTATAAAAGGGTAATATTTCATGAAAAAAAATCACGAATAACCATATTTGGAGAAAATATATATATTTTTAGATGTAAATTTCATATAATTCCCTTAATGGATTCATGAACATATTCATTCCTGACAAATAATTAAATTGGGCAATAAACTTTCACCACTTTGGTATCTTCAAAATCTTAATCCCCATAGATTTAACAACATCCGATGAACTTTTAAAAATTACGAAGATAAATATAATCCAAATATAACAAATTAATAACGTACTATATTAACCCCAAAATGTAAAGAAGTGGCTGATATGGAATATTTATCATAGAAGTATAATTGAGACGAGAAACCCTTACCTCAGGTTAGGTTTCAATAGTATGTGTCCTTAGTACATATATAATGGTATTAATAAAGATATTAATTTTGTAAAAAACTATATTCACATTTTTAATATCATATATTACCCTCTTATAACATTTTATAAATTATTTGTTAATAATATTTCATTATATTCAATGTTTTTTTTAATTCTCGTTTATTCTCATGCATGTTTTATAATGAATGTTTTGGTTCTCATAAATATGATATATATATATATTTAGAATAAAAATAATTATAAAAATTACATAAATTTTATATTAACAATGTATATAAATTTTTAAATCCATTTATGAATGTTGAACATGGAAAATGAATCAAAACGCTACGTGGATATTGTTGGTCATACGTACTCAATAGAAACAATATATTTCTACTAATGTGCAAAAGTGTAAGTAAGTTGGTGATAAATTAATTTTATAGAAAAATTATTGTATCATATATATATATAAAGTATATTAAATAATTATATCCTTATTACATTCCATGTAAATCATCAGTGAAAAATGAATCACATCCCCTCACGATGCAGTAGTCCGCTGCACATATGAGTGATGTAATCGTATTTGAAACAGAAAGGATTATATAAAATGAATATGTGATATTAATAATAAATATTTATAATCATATCATAAAAATTATATAATTTTTTTAAGTCTATCATTATTTCCATCCTTGAATGGTGGTAATGGAAAATGAATTAAATCAGTTCGTGAGGCGGCAGTCCAACGCACACATGATTCATGATTATGTTTTTCATTTGATAAAAGTAGAGAGAGATAAATATTATTCCATGAAAATAATAACATATAATTATATGGGATATACTGGGGTAGTTATATTTTATGTTTTATGAAATAACTTAATGTGAAAAGAGAAGAAAGAAAATAAGATTTATTTATTATGATAATTTCTTTCTATAAGAGAAACCTCCTTTCGATCTCTTCTTAATGACCTTTGGTATGGTCCTTTGGTGGGAACTGAAGCTCTAGTATTTATCTAAGTATGTTTTGTATATATGTTGGTAGGTTTTTTTGAGATAAAGGGATTTAGGTGTTTGAATATATGAGGGGAGGGAGTGCCTGTTTATATGTGGGGATGGGAACACTCTGGGAAATTAAATGGAAATTTCTCAAAAGAATCAAATATTCTAATGTAATTCACATTATAATAGATTAAAAATAACTATAAGTTAGAGTTTTGTATATGATAAGGTGTAAATATGTCAATAAAAATAATATTTCGATAGGTTTTATGCCATTTTAAATATTATCTTCTTAGTTCTACCTCATAGTAAACACAGTTTTACCTTAACTGAGTTAATGAATATTTACAATTTTCACTATTCATTTTTCTAAAAAATATATTCAACCATATTAAATAATATAAATTGTTTTGATTAAAAAATATGGAAGATATTTTCAAAAAATTAAATATAAAAAAGTGGTTGAATTAAATTTCAAATTATACCAGCATGCATGACGAAAACGTGGGTTTTCAAACTGAAATCACTCATAAGTATTAGAGTTTTTAATATCAAAGTTATATTTTAAATTGATTCCAATTACATTAAATATTTAAATTTTAGTATATTTTAAATAAGTTTACATTAAAATAATTTAAAATATAATTTAACTTTGAAATTAATTTAATTGGAAAGGTTGTTTTTAATAAAAAAATTAATATTTTTAACTATTCATCAAAAAGTGAAACATTTAAGATAAACCTAAAAAAATAACGCTAAGATAATTTTTATATTATGATTTAAAAAATAGTGTCTGTTTTATAAAATAAAGTTTCTTAATGTGGAAAAAATATTTATAAAATATGTATTGAAATCACAACTAAACAACCTTTTAGAGAAATACATTTTTTCGAAAATATTTCTTTTACATTAAATGTATTTATATATTATTTCTTATAAATATATATAACCATTGAATTTATTTTATTAATGTGTAAATCCTAAAATTTTCATAATTTATCTAGTACTATTTAAACCCTATAATTTGATGTCTAGGTAATAAAGTTCATATATAAAAAATAAATGTTTGATTGAGTATCATATTTCATTTAAATCCAGTTTTTTTCATCCAAATCTATCATAGAGATTGAGTATATTTAAAAATAAATTCATCACAAAGTGTTGAGATGTTATATTCTTTTCTAGTATTGATTTTTTGTGTCACACATTCTATCAAACAATATGTTCCTATTTTAAAAATATTAGGGTGTCACAATCATGAAAATAAATTTATTATGTGAAAATTAAACATTTATATTCATTAAAACTATAAATTTACTAACATATATGTCATGAAAAATTATTTAATATGTTATTTTTATTTTTCCATCTTTGTGCAATAAGTGTATAAACATTTGTATAAGTAACATGTAATATAACTCAGAGAAATTTCTTGATCCATAAAAATCATTAATAATATATTAATGTTTAAAAAAATTGATAAAGTACATCCTCACTCTAAAATATTACCTTTAGTTCACCAAATATGACTTTTCCAGTACACTACAAGAACGACTTCGACATTGAAACTAATTTTCATATTTGTCATTAAATAAATTATAATTTAATTATTTTAAGTTATTTTTGTATGAAATTTGTAGTATATTTTTCTATGTTATTCTTTATATAAGTTTAATAATTTTTTATATCTTTTTGAATGTCTTTGAGATATCATAAAAAGAAATTGTGTTTCATAAAACTGTAATTTTATAACTAGTAACCAAATAAATTACTTCTATAGAAAAATATCCAAAATTTATCAAAGGATATTTTTAAATTATAAATACCAAATTTACATAAATTTTTTCTAATTTTAATAATTTAATTTATAGATATTAATTATAAAATAAATTCATGCAACGTAGAGAAAAATATTTTTTTTTGGAAAAAATGCATTTTTATTCCAAAAAATGAATCTATCCCAAAATAAAGTATAATGTGGATTAGTATATGATGAATTATAAAATTTAAAAATATTGGAGATATATTTTAATTTAAGATAAAATTAAATTCATAATGATACATTTAAATTAAAATAAATCATAATTTTTTGAAGAACATACAAAAAATGATATACTCACTATTCATTGAAAAATCAAACTTTTCAGAAAAGACCCTAACTATCACCCTATGAAAATTTTTATATGATGATTTCAAAAATTATATAGTTTTTATATATTAAGACATATAAAGGTTCTATAAATTAAATATATTATTTTTATACAAAAGTCTATAAAAATAATTTTTTACAAAATCGTATATTTAAAGAATAGAATTATATTTCTAAAAATTGTGTTTATCATGACCCGTCCCGTACCGGGGCTTGAGCCTCAACTACCCCACACCCATCTTCGTAGGCCAGGAGCTGGTGACTAGCACCGAAGGCACAACAAACTAGGGGATGAATTTTCATAAGGAACTGCACACACACACGTAGCAAACTCAATGCAAAAGTGCAGAGAAAAGAAAAAAGGATACATCATTGCTACAAAAGGAAAACCAAAATCCATGCATCAACCTATAACTAGTATATGTAAATTTCTGAAAATTAGACAGGAAAGTAAACTGGGAAGTAAAAGGGGAAAACATGCGCCCAACCAGAAAGGTCCCACAACCCGACCATAGGTAAAACAAAAGTAAACCACTGGAGAGTCTCGCACCTGAAAGTCCTACTATGTCCATTAAACATATCCCAAGCTCTTATGTCCTCTACTATCCTCCATATTCTCGACCGACTTGTCCATCGTCATCAAGGGCACACCAAGTGCAGGGAAAGCCCAAGTAGGGGTGTGTATAATGATACTAAGTAGGATTCCACGAAATCTCGAGTGAGCAACGAAGGAGGTAATAAAACTGTGAGCAGTAGATAGAACAAAGAACAGTGCAGGGGTAAAACAGAGAGAGTGCAGCTCAACCCGACAAGATAAAGGAAGTATGCTCATTCGACTAAGAGGAGGTAGATGTGGAAAGCACGTGTCATACCACATACATATTCGCCTCTCCTACTAAAAGAGTAACTGAACCTAAGGGGTGGGAAAAAAAGTAAGGTGTATATATATATTCTCACCAAGAAACCTGAAAAAGTGTGTAAGGGGGTCTCTATCATTATGATCAGCCGAAGAGTAGTCTTCAATAGTTCAAAGGATATCTATTACTAATTACCAACTGTCCCGCTTGCCAAAGATGCCTCATCGTTGACCCGTGCATCCAAGGGTCCCACTCTGGTAATCTGGGAGTAAAGTCACCAACTAGCCTCATAATAAGGGTCGAGTATGAAAAAAGACATCGGGTAACCCACTTCCTAGACCGGCTGGAGGGTAAACCACAAGTGGTCATCAGTTAACCCACTGCCCAGCCCCGTGGGAGGGTAAACCAGAAGAGTTCACCAGGTAACCCACTATCCAGCCCCGCTGGAGTGTAAACCACAAGAGATCGTCAGGAAACCCACTACCCTGCCCCACTGGACAGTAAACCACAAAAGGTCGTCGGGTAACCCAATACCCAGCCCTGCTAGATGGTAAAACGTAATCTCAACGGGTAACCCACTACCCAGTCTCGCTGGAGGGTAAACACTAATGTCAACAGGTAACCCCCTACCTATCCCCGCTAGAGAGAAAACCCTATGGTCAACGGGTAACCCACAACCTAGCCCCGCTGGAGGGAAAACCCAGAACTAGTAAAATAACTATGAACTTCCCGTTCCATCACTGGTTGTCACCAGCACTGCTACCGTGCGTAGGTTCGGAATGCGTCAAAGGAACCTCTGACCAATGCCCTTTCATATTTCCACATTTAATGAGATCTTGAAAGAGTCTCCTTTTGTCCAAACTGATTTCACCATTCTAATCCTCGTGAAAAAACACACATTAGAGAGACTGTTTACTCACTAGAAATGGGAACCCATTTCCAAAGTTATTCAACACCACTTTATGCGCAAACTGTGCCTCGTGGGTCCCGTACCTCAGTCCTGAAGGAGGTCGGGTGAACTGTGCCATCGCGATGCTCTCTAATAAACATGGCGAAATGACTATTGATATGGCCCAAATAGACGCTTGAAATAAATGGCGCAGTACACTGCACACATCGTAAGAGACGACATGTGGGGCCCACGCCTCAACTCCCGCTTCAACACATGAAACCACCCTGGTTAAGTTCTCTTCAAGTACAGGGTCACAATTCTGCTAACGGCGCCTAAAACGAACTTAGTATGCAGAAGCTGCAACTCCCCCACATTATTTTCAAACGGGGCCCTGTGGGGCCCACACTTCGACCCCGAAACACATCACGTAGATCATGCCATTGCGTTCAATGAAGATAACCATGTGGAATAGGCTATTAATTTTCCCGGAACAGACTTTTGAAGCATAATTCGTAAAAACAAAGTATACGTTCGAAAGACGCCTAGTGGGGCCCACACCTTCGGCCCGAATTTAGGCGGCCAGAATGCGTCATTTTAAACACCTCGGAAGAACACTCAGAAATGAGTACTCAAACTCCCCAAAATGATGTCGGGTGAAAAGGTGGTGTTTCTCCGTAAAACATGTGAACTAGGCCACTTTGGGGCCCACACCTTTTCTCCAACCCAAATGCTTCGGAAAGCATCCCAAAAAGTCCACACGAGGACTGGGGTCATGTTACCACTGACGGAGCATCAATCAGACATCCCAAAAAAGAGTTAAGTCCGATGCAAGATTAATTAATTAATTAATTAGTAGAATTAAGCTTTTTGTTCCATCGAGCAAAGAAACCAAACCGCAATGGTTCCGAACCATCCTTAGAAGAACCGTCTCAACTCCAGGGCCCCAATGCCTCTGACGACACGTCATAAAAATGTTTGGCTTGCGAGACACATCCATCGTATCTTTAATAACAACTTAAATTGAGGTGTTCCAGGTCACCCACCTTCAAGCTTAGAACTCAAAATCCACGAAATCCACTTCAAAAAGACCATCTCAATGACACGAACCCTCAACCAAAGACGGAGCATCAAACGGACGAGCTGTTTAGAAGATACGGCCCCCCAAATGCAAGGGGGCCCAACCGGGCCCATCCCCCCCCCCCCCCCCCCCCCACTCGGCTGGCTCAGTCCGAACCGCCGTCATGTGGCCCAGCCGTGGGTCTGGCCCGACTCGCCGCAGCTCGCTAGGCGTGACCCGCTATAGCCACACTAGACCCCCTCGGGTCCAGTTCTTCAAAGAAGACTGACCAAAGGATGGTCTCCATCGCCCGGCAGGACCTGCGTACCACGTGTCCTTGTCCCCGGCTCGCTCCCCCAAGCATTGACCTCAAGGGCCTCCTCCGACCGTGATGTCCCGCTGGATGCCGACACCTCCACCTCCCGTAGCACTACAGTGCTACCCTGGCCACCCACTTCTCCGCTCGACCACACCCTGGCATCCTATTATGTTGCAGCCGCAGCCGCATCCACCCTCTGCTCCGTCGTTCGCACCAACGACACCCAACACCGGAACCTCTGAATCCCCGGCTGCGCCACATCGACTCCTCTTGGATTCACCGACGCCCTTGTCCGCCTCACATGTCGAACGTCACGGCCTCCCGGGATCATCCTCCGGCCACCACCCCTCGCTGGAACCGAAGCTTCGGACGGTCCCCCCGAAAACTTCGGTGGTCTGAAAAAATATCTTACACCAGTTTTGAGATCCTCGAGACCATATCTTTACAACTCTTCCCCTAGCTCTTCGATCCATCATGATTTTGGCGTGTCCAAAATGTTGGACGAAGAACGCTCAAGAACAGAATATAGAACGGGGCTCAGACAATGGCCATGTTCGTTCAGCCATCGCCCCAATTCCAAAATTATAGAATTTAAATGAAAAAATTGGAAAAAATCAGTAATTTGATTAAGGTGAGAATATTAATTAGAAATCCTACCTAGATCCGGCCGTTCGATATTAGCGACGCATCCGCTGTGATCCTGCTTCATTCCACCAGAGTTCACTCCTCATTGAGGCAAAGAACGGAGAAGAACGCTAAAGAACATCAAAGAACGCTGTAGAGAGAGAGAGAGAAGGGAAATTAGGGCTTTCCCCTAATTCCACCAACTAATTTATAAACACTCTGAAACACTACTGATGGGCGAGGATTCTGAAATCCCCATGCTCACCTATTTTATATCGCGCCTAGGAAAAACACCCCATTTCGAACTCAATAGAAGACATGGATTTCCATTCCGAGACTTCTTTTGAAATATATTTGAATGTAACACCATTGTTAAAAATCACTAAGTCGTTATTTTTTAAAAAAATGACAATTTTTTTCCCTGGGTGACTTCTCTCAAAGCTGACCCACGCCCCGCAAGATTTATACCCTGCCTAGGGTAAACAGCACGCTGCGGACGCAACCATGCCATCATATTTCTTATCTAAGATATTTTTTAGGAGAAAACACAACCCCGCCACGTGCATAGTAAAAAGAAACATAAAATTTTATAAAATTTTAATCTGGGCACACTGGGCCCCTGAATCGCACGCCGTCTTAGCTCCAAACTCTGAAAATATATTTAGAAATATTCCTAAGTCTTACTGAGTAAAAAACGGGTCTCTACATCATTCCCTCCTTCAATATTTTCATCCAAAAAAGCACAATTAGAAAATCAACTCGGGATACATAGCTCACACCTACACCCCAACTACCAAGGAAACTGGCACAACACCATGCTGGCACAACACACTAACCAATGGGATTGTTCGTACTTATAAGGTCTGATACTCTCGAGGGAATTCATATAAATACGCACACACCACATCGGTTGTGATACATGGAATAAGTCGTGTGACCACTCCTACTGTTGGGAGGGTAGGTAAAGATGGTAGGAAACCTCTCAATTGCTTGCACGATTCCTGAGAGTTCCAAAGAAACTCGTGAGACTTCCCTGGATGAACCTCTTAATTACATGTCTCGTCCAAAATCACGGTTTGTTCATAGAAAAGGATATCGTGAATCACTCCTTCAGAATACCCATCGGGTGCATCGCTGTGGATATCTAATCACGTAGTACTATGCCCTCGACATCCACCAACTACAACTCTCTCACACCCTCAAGGAGTGAAGGATTCAACACCATTGACTGCAAGAAATCCGTACCCTCTTGATCCACCAAAGTCAGTCGTAGGGAAGCTAACTACTATGAAACTTCCCACACCTGACGATTCTGGGACTTCCTACTAAGGGAAACTGTTACAACAATGCCATTTTTCAGAACATAGACTACCTCGAAGTCATAGTCCTGCAAAATTTCAACAAGCACCGTCTCCTTCGATTCAAGTCTCTCTGGGTGAGGACGCAAATAATAAACTGGTGGTTTGAGCAACCCACAATGCGTTCTCCCAAAAGATAGTGTCTCCGCACTCTCAGGGCAAGGACCACCACCACCAGCTCCACATTGTGAAACACAAAGTTCAGTTTAGGGGGTGTTCATCACCTCAACCTGTACTTGATAACAGTATTATGATTGACGTTGAGCAAGAAAGGTAACAATGAACAGGGAAGGCAAGAAAACTCATCCAACCGCCAGAGGCTAGATACAGAAAGCACGGGGCATACTACATGTGTCTTTGCCCCTCTCAGAAGTAGAGTAATACCCAAAATAATCACTATCCCAAGCCCACTAGCGGCACCTCATGCAAAGCAAGGTCAAGAAGAAAAGCCCCACTAGCTAATCCATAACATGCTCTGACACTCCACCGCACAACCTAGCTATGAATTCACATGTTAGTGGGACTCGTCCACCGCACCTCAATACTATCTTCTTTGAGTGGTACTAAATATCCCTCACAGTATTCATCGCATCACAAAAATCTGTCTCAGTGGGGGAATAATCCCTTTCTAGTGCATTCAAATCTATGTCGGATAACACCAACACAGGGTCACACCGACGCCCTGCGTCACCCTCGGTAACCCCATGAACAAGGAGTTAGATAAAAAGAGTACATCACGCAGTTTCTAACAAGTTCTGCTGAGAAAAGTAGAAAAATACATGGAACATACCTCTTATCATCCTATGCATTGCAGGATTGTAGAAATCCATAGCACACAGCCTCTCGCGGCCCCGTCCCTCATCTCCCTGATCCTGACATGGGTGGCCTAGTGGTGGTGGAAGGACCTAGAAATTTTGTCTTCCAACTATAGTTATTCTTGATTTTCTTCCAACACCACCTCCCTTGGGACCACCCTATCCTCACGAGGGAGTTCTCTGATCACGACACTCCCTCTGTCGTTGCGATGCATCTACCAACTATCTTGAAAACTCAGCACATTTGGTCAAGTAATCTCACGCCACGTGAACGCACACATCACAACATAGCACAAGGCCTCCATGGGCTATATCGGTGCTCTACGCTATCCCCGACCATGTGCATGAGTCTCATCAAGGGGAGACCTCCGGCGCCGAGGCCCTTCCAATTTTCATCCCTCTGACTGAAATTTCTCTTTCACCAGTACCTGCTCCAGCACTCTGAGATGGGTGAGGATGCACGAGAAAAATACACCGGCATGAATCTTCTCTATAGAGACCTCTCTCAAACATTTTTTCTCGGAGTTTTCCATCATGGGCCACATCCAAAGAGTAACGAGTATGGTCTGTGAACCTAGTCGCATACTTAGCCACTACCGTCACTCCCCGCTGAAGACCCAGCAACTCCTGAAACTGTATAAAGCGTAAGTAGGATAGGTAGTACTCCTTATGAAATGGATGCTAGAAGCTTTCCCATGAGAGTAAAAACTCATCGTGCATCTGAGAAACCCTGTATCTACTACAACAATTGCATGGTGGAAAAAGACAGGTTGTCAAAGCCACCGTCTTACCTATCAGTGTCCGAACAAGTCTGAAGAGGTGAACAAGTCTGAAGAGGTGAACCACGGACTCTAGAAAACCCTTCATTGTCTGAGGGTATAGCTCAACATGGATCCTTAGTGGTCTTTGACACTAGAACCCACACAGCGTACCCAACCTATGCTCCTCATCGGCCTTCACTTTCGGTACTATTTTCTACTCAACAGGTGGAGGTGCTACTGCATGTCCTCCTGGAGAAAGCGTAATCGTATGACGGATCTTGAACTAAGGAATCACTGCTCACAGAGTCTTCATCACGAACCGGAGCTAGAATCCTAGCTAGATATCATCGCAGAGACATCCTGAATCTTATCAACAGTTCCTCAGTCAAATGAGTATATATATCATCAACGATGAGGAGATGACTCATGAATGATAGTCGAAGACTCAATAATTTATGATGCATAAACCAAATTCACTACAACAAGTGTCTCAGGGTGCTGAGTTGACAAGACAGTTATCAGGGTCCTGGTGAATAGATACGTCGACCACCGGACCACCATTGGACTCCTGGGCCCGAGAGCCGCTCTCGAGACACATTCACACTATTGCTCCAAAAATCAACCAATTCCATTTTAGGGATGTCCGAACAATGCCTCAATGAACGAACCACCTTTTATAACACTTTCTCATGAACCAATCCGTAAAGAGGCTCAATCCACAACTACCCCAAGCCTGTATCCATAGGCCTGGGGCTGGCGACTAGCACCGAAGGCACAACAATCCAGGGGAGGTCTTTGCCTAAGGAACTGTACACACACGCGCAGATAACTCAACAAAAAAGTACAGAGAAAATAAACCAAGATACAAAACTTCTATAAAAGGGAAACCAACATCCATTCATCGGCCACTAACCAGTACAAGTAAAGTGATGAAAAGTAGACTGGAAATTAAACTGAACAGTAAAAGAGAAAAACACGCGCCCAACCAGAATTGTTCCATAACCCAGCAATAGGTAAAATGAATGTAAACCACTGGTGAGTCTCACACCTTAAATTTCCACTATGGACACTGAATAAAACCCATGCTCTGGTGTCCTCTACGCTCCTCCGTAGTCTCGACTGACATGTCCGTCATCTGCAAGGGCACACCAAGTGCAGCAAAGCCCAAGCAGGGGTGAGTATAAAGATACTCAGTAGGATGCCCCGAAAGCTCGAGGAAGAAAAAAAGGAGGTACTAAAATGGTGAGAATTATATAGAACTATGAGTAGTGCAAGGATACAATAGAGAGTGTGAAGATCAACCAAACACGAGAAAGGAATTTGGATCATCCGACCAAGAGGAGCTAAACATGGAAAGCACATGGCATACTCCGTGAATCTTCACCCCTCCTGGAAAGAGAGTAAATGAACCCAAGGGGTGGGAAAAAAGTAGGGTGTATATATATATGCTCAACAAGAAACCTGAATGAGTGTGTATGGGGATATCTATCTCCAAACTCATCCCAAGAGATGTGGCGAACAGTTCAAAGGATATCCATCACTGATACCCACCAGTCCTGCACACCAAAGCTGCATCATCACTAAACCGTGCAACCAAGGGTCCTGCTCCGGTAATCAGAGATAAATGTCACCGACTGGCCTCTAAGAAAGGGCCGAGTCTGAAAGAATTCATCAGGTAACCGACTGCCCAGCCCCGCTGGAGGGTAAACCACAAGAGGTCATCAGGTAACCCACTGCCCAGCCCCACTAGAGGGTAAACCACAAGAGGTTGTCAGGTAACCCATTTCCCAAACCTGCAAGAAGGTAAAACACATAAGATCATCCAGTAAACCACTAAATAGACTCCCTGGAGGGTAAACCACAAAAGGTCATCGAGTAACCCACTACCTAGCCCCACTGAAGGTTAAACCCAAAAGTCAACGGGTAACCCGCTACCCAGCCCCACTGGAGGGTAAACCATAAGGTCAACAGGCAACCCACTACCTAGCCCTGCTGGAGGTTAAACCCTAAGGTCAACAGGTAAACCATCGGAGGGAAAACCAAGAACTAGTTTGGTAAATCTGCACTGCTCGTTCCATAATTGGGTGTCACCAACACTACTACCATGTGTAGGTTTGGAGTGCATCAAAAGAACCTCCTAACAATGCCCTTTCATGTTTATACATTTAATAGGATCTCAATATAGGCTCCGCACACCCAAAAATATTTCTCCATTGTAATCCTAGTGAAAAAACACGCGAGATAGACTATTTACTCACTAGAAATGGGATCCAATTGCAAAAGTTATTCAGCACTACTTTACGCCCATACGACATCTCGTGGAGCCAACACCTCGGTCTCGAAATAGGTCAGCCAAACATCGCCATCATGATTCTCTCATAAAAACATATCGAAATGACTACTCATACGTCCCAAACGGACATCATAAGAAAAAGGTGAAGTACACTTCACACATCTTAAGAGACGGCCCATGGGGTCCATGCCTTTACTCCGTCTTCAACGCCTGAAACCACCCTGGTCAACTATGCTTCGATACCAGGGTTACAATGCCACTGATTGCACCTAAAACGAACTTCGGATGCAAAAGTTTCAACTCCCCGCGTTATATGAAAACGGGTCCTTGTGGGGCCCACAAATCGACCCTGAAACACGTCACGCAGATCGTACAATTGTGTTCCTTGCAGATAACTACACGGCGTATCCTATTCATTTTCCCCGAATGGACTTATGAAGCATAATCCATAAAAACACAGCATACGTTCGAAAGCTGCCTCATGGGGCCCACACCTCGGGTATGAATTTGGGCGGGCAGACTGCGTCGTTGCAAACCCCTCGAAAGAACACTCAAAAATGAGTACTCAAACACCCCAAAAGGATGTCAGGTAAAAAAGTGGTGTTTCACTGTAAAACGTGTGAACCCAGACACTCTGGGACCCGCACCATTTCTCCAACCCGAATACTTTGAAAAGTGTCCCAAAAAATCCGTAGGAGGACTGGGGTCATGCTGCCACTGACGGTGCGTCAATCAGACATCACAAACAGGAGTTTGTTCCGATGCCAGATTAATTAATTAAATAATTAAATACTTAATAACTCGCATTATGTGTTTCATGCCACCGAGTGACAAAACCAAACCGCGAGAGTTCAGAACCAACCTGGGAAGAACTGTCTCAACTCCAGGGCCAGAGCGCCTCTGACGGCGCGTCAAACAGACGTTCAGTTCGGGAACCACATCCGTCACAACTTTAATATCAATATAAATTGAGGCATTCCGGGTCACCCGCCTTCAGTTGCAGAACTCAAAATCCATGAAGGCCACTTCAAAAATACCATCTCACCGACACGAACCCGCAACTGTAGATAGTGGGTCAAACGGACGCGGTGTTTAGAAGATACGACCAACTGAATGTAAGGGGACCCGACCGGGCCAGTTCCCCCCCCCCCCCCCCCAACTGGCCTAGTCCGAACCGCCGACCCGCGGCCCTGCCAGGTCCAGCCCGACTAGCTGCGGCTCGATCCAGCAACTCCGGACCCCCTCAGGTTCGGTTCTTCAAGGAAAACCGTCCAAAGGGCAGTCTTCATCGCCCAGAATGACCCGCTTATCGTGGGTCCTTGTCTCAGGCTCGTTCCCTCGAGCAAAAACCACGAGGGCCTCCTCCGACCACGACGACCTACTGGACGTCGGCGCCTCCACCTCCCGTAGCCACATCGAGCTACCCCGACCCCTGCTTCCCTACTCGACCATGCCCCAGCCTCCTGTTATGCCGCAGCTGCAGCCGCAGCCGCCAGCTGCTCTGCCGTCCGCACCGGAGACCCCCGACGCTGGAACCATCGAAGTCCTGGTTGTGCCACCTTGGCTCCTCCCAGTTTCGTCGACGTCGTCGTCCGCCTCACCTGTCGAATGCTGAGGATGCCCAGGTTCATCCTCCAGCTGCCGCCCCTCGCTGGATCCGAAGCTTCTTCAGGTCCCCTCGACCACTCTGGTGGTCGTCAAAATTATCCGACATTGGTTTTGGGATCCTCAGTGCCTGATCTTTATAATGCCGCCCCTCGCTCGTCAATCCGTCACGATTTTGGCGCTTCCAAAATTTTGGATGAAGAACACTCGGGAAAGAAATGTAGAAAGGGGCATGGGCGATGGCCATGTTCATTCATCCATCTCCCCAATTACAGTATTATAGAATTTAAACGACGAAATTGGGAAAAAATCAAGAATTTGACGAATGTGCGAAAATTAATTAGAAATCTTACCTCGATCTGGCCGTTCGACATTGGTGATGCATCTGCTGTGATCCCGCATCATTCCACCAGATATTGCTTCTCAATCCGGTGAAGAATTGAGAAGAACTCAGAAGAACATCAAAGTATGCTCGAGAGAGAGAGAGAGCGAGAGAAGGAAAATTAGGGCTTTCCACTAATTCCACAAACAAATTTATAAACTCTCTCTGAAACTCTACTGACGAGTGAGGATTCCAGAACCTCCGAACCCGCCTATTTAATATCGACCCTAGGAAAAATGTCTCATTTCGATGTCAACAGATGTCTCAGATTTCCATTCCGAGACATCATTTGAATGTTTTTTGAAAGGAACGTCAGTGCTAAAAATAATGAAGTTATTATTTTTTTTAAATGATGATTTTTCTCCTGGGTGACATCTCTCATAGTAGACCCGCGCCAACAACATTTACCCCCTTCTTAGGGTAAACGACATGATCCAGATGCAATCGTGCCCTAATATTTCAGGTCCGAGCTACTGTTTATGAGAAAACAAAACCCCACCACGTGCATAGTATAGAAACAACTAATATTTTTATTGAATTTTATACAGGGAACACTGGGCCTTATAATCGCGCGGTGTCTCATCTCCTAGCTCTGGAAATATATATAGAAATATTTCAAAGACTTACAGGGTAATAACTGAGTCGTTATAGTGTTCCTATTTCAAAATAATAAATTATTAATTATTAATGGTTAGGAAAATTTTATATATATTACATTATATGGTTAATCCAGTTAATACCCACCAATTTAACCATTATTTTTAACTATAAAATTTAACAAATAATATTTCATGGTTCGTTTGAACTTACTGTTGCATGTTTTGTATGTTATCTAGCATACTATTATTTTAATAATCCAGGGTGTTACATTTATCCTTACAAGGATTGTAATGTATTGAGTAGTGAAAGTAATTGATCAAATCAAATAATCTAATTTATTATATATTAAAATCCTTCATTTTGATTCTATAATTTAATCCCTTATAATCTGTATATATTTCACAATTTTTTAAATTATGATAATGCCTCTATATTATTAATGATAATATTACCATTTCTAGATCTATATCATTAATTAGGTAATTTTTCTCATGGAATGTTAATTTAAATGAGTCATAAGATACAATTATATATTTTTTCATGAGGAAACAACCCAATCTACTCTTTTATATATCACTTATATAAAAAAACCTAACCCAATATAGAGTAATATGATTATAGATATAGTGGCCAATCATCTCCCATAATCCTAGAAATTTTATTCACATTCAAATTTTCATTGGAATTTTACTCTATTACACGTCATCATGGTTAGTAAATTTAATAGTCATGTGAAATTTCTCAAAAATAATCATTAGTATCCCACTAATCTTAGGGAACTAAGAATCTATAACACAGATTTTGTTCCGGTATTTTCTTCAATCACATTTATATTTGATGGAACTATAGAAATACTACATATTTGGATTATATGAACCATAAATGACTGTTTATATAAATACAATTCCCACTTGCTAAATGTTTAATATAGTTTCTCTATTTTCAAAGTATTCAACACAATCCTCAAAGGATCATCGTACTCTTTATTTTATTTGGAATATATGAGAGTATCATAAATTAATTCTCAAATAAATTAATTTATTTAATATCTAGAGACTATATACATTTAATCGATAGTGATAAAATGGAATTTTAAATTTCAAATGGAATCACAATGTATTTATAGTGTCTTATTGTTGTAAAAAATAAAAATTTTAAAAGATATACAACTGTCATCCATAATTGAGGATTTCCTGATAGAATCTATATCTTTAAAAATTACCAATACACTCATAATTTATGGAAAAAATCATCGACACAAGGTTGACGATACTTGTTTCTGATTTTTACCTTATATAGTTTATGATAACCAATACAGAGATGCATTAATCCATCTTTCTTCATAAAAGTTCGGATAGGTTCAGCCGATAGTGATTCACATGGGATAAAAAAACCTTAACCACATACTCTTAAATTTTCTCCCTCAATCCCTCTATTTAATTCTAAGATATTTTCTATAGGGTCCTTAATATTTTCAAAAAAATATGAGTGTGATATGTTAAAAACAAATCATCATAATTAAATAGGAAAACAAAGAAAAACTTATATAAATACATCAACCTTTTCACCCCAATAAACATATATTTAATATTGAGTCTCACCCCAACCATTTTAGTTAAATATCCTTTATTATTAAAAAAACCCTATATAAGGGAATTAAATTCCATATAGAGATCATATTTATCCTTTTACTCATATAAGATCATGGGTTGATTTGGGATACAAAATATGATATATGTATTTTGGAAATTAATATGCGTCTATATTTAAATTCATAATAGGATCGGTGTACATAGTAGAGAGTGAAGTGAATTAGGTGATTCTAATTTTTATCAAATTAAAAACACTCGTGGAGTTTATAACCTCATTAAAAATTTCACATATGTTTTCAATTAGTGCAGATAGATATATTTATGTTTTAACCTGGGAAGTAATTCTTGTTTTCTATATAGTATGGAAAATAAAATCAACACATGGGATTTCAAAGGTTTAGTATAAAGACATCTTCCATTCCTTGATTGGTTGTTCACCAAGATCAAGGATTTTCCACTATAATTTTAAGTTGGTTATAGAGGGTTCTGTGCATCCCACACCTATAATTTCTATAATCCCACTGGATGATTCTTGAAATCATCTCAATATACTTTTTATAATAACTTTACACTATAGCCACAACTTCACATGATGATCTCCCTAAAAACCATAAGTAACACAAGTTTGATGTAATCCCACTGCAGATATGAAAGTGTTTCTTTGATTTCAATCTTTGATATAGATCAGCATACCAATATAGTAGTCTTCTATAAAAAATATAGATCTCCAATTTCTAAATAGAAATGTTTTTTATTACCATTAGATATCCATGAATACTCTATAACTCAATCATAGCTTGAAACTCAACTTCATTGCTATTTCTCCATTATTCGTTCATACATACTCACTGAATATCACGAACATGCTATGAAATTTTATATCTAAAATCTCATGACCTGCTGAAATATAAAGATCCATAACCAACAACATAAATAACTGATCGACATCTCACTCTGATTTTTCTTCTCATGATTCTATAACCATGGATATCACATGAACAAATTATTCTACCATGAACAATGATACACAAATGATCCAACAACTCAACATATATTTTGATCTGTTTTCTATTTCTTTATAGACTTTTCTCATTGAAATTTCAGCCAAATCATATCTATATCTCTTGGTTTCATATAATTTTAAATATAATTTAATTCTTATATTTTTTATTTTACATGTACATCACCATGAATTATCATTTTCCATTTTGATATATCTAATATCCCCATATAATTTGGTGCCCAAAATCCCATTTAATTTCAAAAAAATTGATATGTGGGATTCCCCCATAATATCTTATTCCTTTTTCTACCATCAACTATCATCTATGAAATTCTTTAAGTTCCCACACATTTTTATTTATCATTTTTTATCATTTTTCTTATCTCTATTGGATAGGAGTATATATCATGGATCCTTATACTAGCCTCAATATCCTATATTACATATTTTTTAGATTCATGAATATTTACAAATGATAGTGGTATCATATTTCTTAAATCAACTCTCATAATGAAATTGACATTTTACACACATTATTATAAGAATCAATACCCTATTTCATCCACTATAATTCATATGAAACATTCTAATTATACAAATGATAAGTTATAAAAAATTAATGTTTATATCTTAGTTTCACCAATCTTTAACTTAACTTGTTATGTTTATAATATTAAAATCATCAAAGTAATATTCACATCTAGATAGCATCTCAACTTCATTTCACATATTAATCTCAAGCACGAATGACAACAATTTGTTTTTGAACATTACAAATTATCTCCCAAAAAATAAAATTTATCTTATTTTCTAGTTTAAAAAAATCATAAATAAATGTATCAAGGTTAATTTAATCCCATAAATTCAACATGCACATTTATTCAATTTATTATATCATTTATTATGGTTCTTATAATAAATATGATATTTATATGATGTAAATAACAGTTCCAACATCAATAAAAATCAGTTTACACCTCAATCATGATTTTATTCATATTTATATATTTGAAAGTTTCAATAACTCTATATTTGTTTTAACTTTTTCACAAATATTGGGAATTATTTTCTATTTTTTAGGCTTCAATAAAACTTTATTGAATGTCTTTGTGATGATTCAATCCAAGAAGAACATTCATGGCCTCATCCCATTTACATTTAATCTTTACACATAAAATTTGAAATTAATCATTTTCAGTCTAATGATTCTTCAATTTTTCTTTTAATATTGGATTGACCATGAGGTTAAATACTTGGATCAATTTTGAGGTTGAGGAATATAAAAATCCATTTCAAAATTGAACATATGAAGAAAAAGTGGATGTGATAATTGATTGTGCATATTGATGGTATGATGAAAAAACTAACTGGTTTCGGGCCACAGATCAACCACTTCTACACAATTAAACTGAATATTATTTTATGTGTTGACTACACACACAAAATATAAATAATTGTTTTCTATATGTCCACCAAAATTACAAATTACAAATCTTCTATATGAAAATGGATTAATTATATGTGATCATTTGGAAGATAAATTGACCACATGAATTATTAATTGATTGATTGTATGATAATGGATAAAGAACATGTAGTTGATAGACCGTGAACATACAGACATACCAATAAAATTTATTAAATAAAATACATGGATCCTTCAAAATACCTCCACCCAGTCTTAATAACTTTTTATTACTCAAAAACACCATTTGGAATTTATCAACCTTATTTAAAATACCTCATGTACATTTGAAGGAATACCAACAATATGAAACACTCATTGTAAATTATTCTTATGTAATTTAATAAATTTAAATTATAACTTCACTTATGTATCAATAAAACTTAATCCATGTGTTTCTCCACACTGATTTCAGTATACATATGAAACAACACACTTTGTTATCCCACTACTAAATAATTACTTATGATTTTAACAAAATTAACAAAAATACTTTCACTTGTTAACTATATCTAGTAATAATTTAAATCAAAACTATTATTGATAGTACCATAACATCTACATTATATCATTTTAAGAGAATCCATGATGGTCTGTTCATTCAATCAATATATTTCTAGACTGTCTTTAGAACATCTAAAACCAAATGGTTCAAGGCAACCATCCAACACTTTCAACATCCTTTTCTATCGTTTTATAATAATATTTTTTTTCTATAAGTGTCATTATATATATAAATTTCCCAAAATTCATTGGAAAACTATACTTATTTAATTGGTGGATACTCCAACCTATCACCCATTAGTCTTAAAGAACACATTGACTTCCACTAAAACATTGACAACAAATACAATACAACTATCACCCAATTTATAATGGAACTCTGAAATACCCCATTGGATTTATTACCAAATCCGAATAAGTAATTAAAGTTAATTTTTCTAATCACACCATATTTATAATGAAAACAAAGTAGGGGGATTTTTCTCTCCCATTCTCATATAAGTTGACATACCCCTATGGAGTGGAAAGGTATCCGAAGATATAATTCTTTACCACTATAAATTTATGATTTCTTGAAAAACAATCAACATATTGATCTTAAATTACCTTTAGAGACCTAATTAACCATATATTACTTATTAATAAGGCATAAGTATGTAAAATATAAAACTATACGGACTAAAACATTATAGAAAACATTGGTGAGTTTACCAATGCATGAAGGCTTAATATTAACATTTCACAATATAGTACCAAGTATGATATGTTTCACACGAAGTTATAAAAATGGATTTTTGGAAATTAATAAGTATACAATCATCATAAAAAACACCAAAATATTAAATTAAGTCTTGTTTCTTCCAAAAAAATATTCAATCTATTACTTTAATATTTAGAATACGAATAATTCATAACAAGTATAAGTGAGTGAATATCATACCTCAACATTAGCATATTATAGAGATATCTAAATTCCTGATATTAAGATAATAATAAATATTTTAAATCCTTGTATTATTCAATTTCTGACCCTCAAGGGAAAAATTTACTTTGGATACTTCATTCCATAAATGATATCCATACCATTATTAATACTTTTTAAAATAAACACCATTATAAATATATTCCCTTTTTTTATAAGTATCATAATCCTTCATATAATGAACTAGGATTTACCAACATGGATGTTATGTGTTCTTATATGAATATTCATTACATTACACACATAGAGTCCTTAAGAATGTAATAGTTTAGTGAATTTTGAATCATGGAACACAATCTTTAAGTTTTATTAAAGATATTAATAATTTCCCAATAAAGATCTTCCACATTACTATTCCAACCTAAAACCCTTATTTATAACCTAGGGTAAACAAACATATGAAAAGAGTGAGATTAGATTCTCAGTACGGGTAAACAAGGGAGATATCAATCATAACATTTTTCTAAGACATAAATACATAAATTAATCCTTTGAAAATCATATCCTTTATATCAAATATCATGATATCGCGACGTGAAAGAAATAATATATGTTTATAAAAATAAAAATAACATATTCTATGAGAGCATAACACAAGAAATAGAATTATGTCATACACATGAGAAAATAAAAACATTTCCATATTATTCAAATATAAATTTCAATACTATCATAGCGAAAAGTGTCCTTTAATAATCCGAGATCACTACATATTCTATCTATGTGTTACGAAATGATGTTTAATTCTCGTTCAAACCCAGTATTACTGAACCGTGTTCACTCCTCATTCTAGACCTGTCTATCTCATTAGATATAAATATTTACTCAATTTATTGTATGGAGATATAGTTAACACACATAACATAATTAAAACCCAATTTATTTGTGCCAGAAGAACATAATTTACTCATTATATTAGAACCCCTAATAATAAATTAGTTCATAAGAATCATCACATCATAACAAGACACATATAAAAGAAATGGGTTTCATAAATATCATTCCTTAAAAAACTTAAACCAAACCTAGAAAAAATAGGTATAATATCCTTGAAAAATAACCACAATAAATAATAAGAAAAATTAAATAATGTTATCAAATAGAAATAATTTTTAGAGATTACTTGAAAATAATTCTTCATGAAAATATCATTTGTTTCATTGAAAATGTTTTATTTTCTTAAAATTACATGTAATTTTAAAAGGAAAAAAACATGTGATATTGTAATGCAAGATTACAGAATTAATGAATCATGAAGAAGAAGAAATCATTTCATGTCGTATAAGTTAAAAAATATCTTTTCATACTTTTGCTGGAAATGTCACGAATTTCCTTCTTTGGAAAATGATGAAAATATTAATTTCTAAATGATTAGTAAAAATCAAAACATGGGTAAAAATTCCTTCTCATAATTGTATACGAATAGTAAAAATATTTTGGAAAACATTTTAAGAAAATTAGACATGGAAGATAAATATTCCTCAGTTGATACGTATGTATAAACAATAACAAATAATAATGATATTGGGAAAATAACCCTTACCACTTTATAATTAGTAGAATACTAAGCACCATTAATGAAATAAAATATTATAGATTTGAAATACAATAACATACAAAATAATTCTCATAAAATACACTCATGGGTAGTATACACACCACAAAAAATTATCATGTATTTTATAAGGCATGTGTCCCAATGAAATAAAAGCGAGACAAAATTCCATTACCTTATTTCCTGACTTCCTTCTTATAAATTAAAAAATTGTTTATAATAAATATAAGTTTGTTATAAATCTGACATAGTATAATATTCCCATATATAATAACATATATGATTTACTTATGAATTTATACTACTCCCTTATTAAAATTTTCTTGTTAAAGTTAATTTTTCGATAATAACCTCTTTGTTTTTCATTAGGTTTTTACTTGTTATCCTTTATCCTCTCATATAGATCATGATTTCATCATCTATAGAATTATTTTCACGATATAAATATCATATATATATATATGTTGTATATATTCATTCATTTTTATTCATAGAAGTTATAGATATAAACTTAAATACATCATTCAAGGAAATGGTAGGTCGTACATACGCATGAAGGCTATTTTAATGTTTTAATCATATTAAAAGATAGAAAAGTTTACGATATATTGTCATTATAGAAAACATTTTATGTTATATTTTTCATATATATATTCATAAAATTTAACATTATTACCATCCATGTCAAATATAGATAAAAAACAAATCATGTCGCATCGGGGATATGTTAAGTCATACGTATGCATGGGCAATGTAATCATTTCCCCAAATATTAGGTGTTATAAATTTAGATAAGATATTATCATTCTAGAAGGATAATTATATCATAAATATCATATATAAATATAAAACACATCATAATTTACACTCATAAAATATGGCAATAAAAAATGAATTGTATTGTTATGTGGAAATGGGAAGATGTACATATGCACGACTGATAAATTCATTTATTACTTGATGGGATTTGGGATGTATAGTTGTATTATCTATAAAAAACTAGGTTCCAATACATATTATTATTATAAAATTGAAATTAAAATTTATTATGTTAGGTAATTCTTAAAATTAATTATTTTTAAGTGATTAATTTTATTTAACTAATTTCTTAATTTGTTATATTTAATTGATTATTTTTGAAATTATAGAATTTTAAATTTGTAAAATAAATAAATTTTTTAATTCCCAATGTATAAATTATATTAGCATGAAATTTTTTCTATTTTCTAGAAATTTTATTTCATTAGAGAATAGTAAAAAATAATGTTTTTTAAAATTACTTATTTTTTTGTAACATCTTCCAGAGATAAATTATGTTATAAAATTTATTAAAATAAATTAATAAATAAAATTTGATATTATAATATAGATATTGTAAAAAATAATAATTCAAAACATCCCAATTTAAATACATTCCATGAAATTTATAAAAATCATTCTTAGTGCCTATGGAGTATTTGCATAGTGGGGAAAAGTCATATTTGGTTCCTTGTAGATAAATATTGGGTGGTAAACATTCATTCCTAAACTTTTTATTAATTTTTATAAAGAATTTTTCCCCTGATTGTTTCTAATTTTAGTGTTATATTACATGAATCTTATCAAATGCATGTGGAATTCTTGCGCAATAAATGAAAGGTTAAAATAACAGAATATAAAGACTTTGTCTTGAAATAGATATGATTAAATATACTAAATGAATTAATTAAAATGCTAATATGATAAAAAATAAATTTATTTACATGATACTAAATTATTTTTAATCATTAAATATGAAATAATTAACATTAATTCTTATACAATGCAGATGCAGTGCTTATGTAAGAAAAAGAAGAAATAAATATAATAATTTAAATTTAAATTATTATAACCCTTAAATGATGTAAAAATTTGAATAATTATTTTTATATGATTAAATGTTGGATATTATATTCTTTTTATTTAATTTTTTACATTTTGGATACACATAGATCACTTTATTCCACCTATAATATATTGTTTAAAATAAAATCAATTTTTATATACTATAGTTTTTTATCAGTATAATATTTTAATTTATGGGTTTCCAAAATATTTTTTAAACCATAAATACTTATGAAAAATCTAATAAATTTATCGCCTTCATGTAAATTTATTTTTAATTTTTATGAAATAAATAAATACCATAAAGTCTTTCACATCAATGATGCAACAATTATTAATTTAATGGAAAATTCACATCATTTCTATTAAAATATGAAAAATAAATATAATTTGATAATTTTAAGTTAATTAATGAATAATCTAGAAGTTATGATATATATAAGATATAATTAATATTTTGTTTTGAATTTTATTATCTTTATTTATGATTTTATAGTCAATGTTTAGAATATTGTTTGATCTGACAAAAAAATCAGAAATATAATTTTCTATTAAATAATTTAAGAAATAAAAAAACGTGAAAATATACAAAAATGAAAATAATATGATGAAAATGTGATCTCAAATTAGTTTTAGTCTTTTTGAATGTTTTTAACCCCATATTAGAATTATTATATTTTAATATTTTAAATAAATACTATATTTCTTCTCATATAAATATTAAAAAGGCAATCATTTATCCACTTAATTTCATCACCTTAATCCATATTTCCTGACTATATTCTACCAAAGTTCCTTTTCTCATTCCTTGATGCATTCTATTGTTCTTTGTCTCACAAAAATAACAATTCCAAGAGCCTTCGGGATTCTCTCAATGAGAAAAGATATAGGTAAATTCCTTCTTCTTGTCTTTTAAATTCTTTCTCACTTCAACCAAATCCTAACCCATATCCAATGACTCATAATAAGTCATTTTATATATATATATATATATATATTATATTTTTATATTTTTAATGGTATATAAATCATAAAATATCTTATAATATTATCTTATTCTAAAAAATGAAGTCTTCATCCATGGTGTCAATTCACTACCTTCATGGAAGATAAGTTTTCATTTCTATTTACCAAATCCATGGAATGTTTAAATTAACTTATAATTGTTTTAAATTAATTATATATATATATATATTCTCTCAACTGGATTATTAATTCCTTTTTAAAGGAAAATACATAATGAACTCGCTGATAATCAAAGAGGTGAACACACCCAAAACATTGGAAATAACTAAATTTTATAAATAAATGCTTGTAAAATATTATAAGAAGACCATGTTAGTTATTATATATACGATTAAAGTAATTTTATAAATTAATAAAACTCTTTAAATAATTATACATGTGCTTTGAACACATTTTAGGGAAGTTAAACATGAGATATGGTAATTTTTATTAAAAAACATCTTTTAATTTCTATTTTTATAAAAAAAAATTATTAACATATATGACATGAGTGACCTTTCACACTTTTATGAAGAAATGATTTTTTTTGTTTTATTTACAATATTACATAAATGTTTTTAAATAATTTTATTTCATTTCTATGTGTGTATTATTCATTAAATACGTGGGTTTTTAAAGGAATATTATATATAATTCAAGTTATATTATTTAATTATTATTTTATGATTATTGGGAATTATTTATGATTATGTGGGGGTCTGTGATATCCCATTAAGGAATTATCTATTTTTATGATGTAAATCGGCCGTAATGGTTATTCCATGTGTAACTACGATGGTTAAAACATAAGGTAGCCATAATGGTAACATTTTAAGGTTGTCGTGAGGGTTACAAGTCATATGGTTTTCATGAGGGTTACAATCTTAAGTTAGTGTTGGTCGGAGTGGAATCTCAACAGGGGGTGAATTCAGTTCTTACTTCAGATCTCTGTTAAGAACTTTATATTAAAGATCAACAAAATTTTGAAATTTTCTAGTTAATTAAGGTAGTTGATATATATATGTCTAATTGGTCAACAAGTTTAACAAAGGGTGATTAGTCCTTAGTTGAATTGGTGTAAAACTCATCTTCAACTTTTGAAACAAGTTTATTTAATTAAACACATACACACACTCACCAAAACTAACTATTGATGTGAATGCAAAAAAGTTATATGTTTTAGAAATTATAAGCAGTGGGAAACAGAGTAATAAAATATAGAGCACAGTGGAGTTAAACAAGAGGTTCGGTCTCAAGCCAAGACTTAATCCTCTCCAATTGGTTATTAACTACCCCCAAGAAGTATATATAAACAATAAACATGATACACAACATGTATGTGGAATTACAATAGTTTTCACAATCTATCTAGGGTTTACACCCTCAGATATAGTTATTCATGGAAAAAACAAACAATATAGACCACACAACGTCTATTCTATAGTTATACATGGGAAAATAGATATAAGTGAAGTTTGATGTGAATATTTTCTTGTATCCTCCAGTTCAAGCACATATAATAGTGTGAGAAATAAATAGACACACACTTCTCAGAAATGTAAAATGGTGGAAAAACATAAGTATAAGATTATAAGTTTGAGTTTAGAGAGCTCTATGTGTTTGTAGTTCACCTCTTGACTCATTAGAGTGATGAATTTGTTGTTCGAGTCTTTCTCTGGAAGTTGTCTCCAAGAAAGAGTGTCACAACTCCAGGTTCTAGCTTTTAAGAAATGAGTGTTCTACTTTATGTGTAGATCGGGAGTTGATGAAACACAGAAGGAAGCCTTGAAATTGTTCTCCTGAAATAATATTCTTGAGGTTCGTGGGTTCACCGTGAAAGTGCTCGAATGGTTATTCATTGTTCTACAGTATGTTCTTTCTCATTCATTCCTCTTTCATAACTTCTAGACTTTCGCTTCTCATTCCTCACTTGTATATATTTTTTCTTCCTCGGTCTTCTCATTTATATTTGAGGTCCGAAAATAAGAATAAGTACATCACGTGGGATATTTATCATAACCCGTACTGTCCCTAGATATGGTCCATTGATATATCTACAATCAGTATTAGTTAATGTCATAAGCATAAAAATTATCAAATATGAAAATTTGAATAATCATAAGAATTGGACAAAGTATGGAGTAGAAGAGTATAGTATACTGGTAATGGTAGACTTTCCAATGGTAGGCTTCAACATTAAGTACACATCAGCAACATTCATCGATAACCTTTCCAATGGCATCCTTCTATCAATAAGCCTTCATCGGAAACCTTCCATTGGTAGCCTTCAATGATATCACTCCCAACAGTATACTTGCATTGGTGACCTTGAAATGGCGACCATGCATCAGTGACCTTGCATCAATGACCTTTTAACGGTGACCATGCATCAGGGTCCCTGTAATGGTGACCTTTCATCGGTGACCTTGAAATGGTGACCCTTCACCGGTAACCTTGCATCGGTGACCTTGCAATGGTGACCATGCAATGGTGACCTTGAAACAGAGACCATTTCACTTAGAGAAATTTTTTGGTTTGAGCTTAAACAAGTGAGCAGTGAGATTAAAACTATATAGCAATTACTTTGATATAAACATGATTTTCTCATAAATGACTATCATATAAGATAAACAAGATGCTATACATAAATCAAACATGATTTGGGATTGTCAAAACATGTGAGTCCAACAATATCCCCCTTTTTGATAATCAAAAATTATGTCAGAATTTTTTTAATTAGGGTTAAACACATTTTCTAAAATCTTCAGAGTTGTGTATTAATAAAATTGAACCAAATGTAATGGGGAAAAATAGATGGAATATATATGAAAACATTCCAGTTAACATATGTATGTCTCTCCCTTTGGTTAACATTGAGAATCAAGCTTAACAATTTCTCCCCCTTTGTGATTAACAAAACGATTGGAGGACAATAAGAAACATAAGAGAATTTTCTTGTAATGAAGCAAAAGTATTATATACAAACATGTTGCAATGACTCATATCAACTACGAAATCACACACTCAATCCACATATGTGATGTCCAAGGGAGATTTCTCTTTGGGTGTTGAGGAGGCAGGTTCTGAAGATGGAGGGATAGGCTGAGGGATGGTAGTCAGCAGGGTTGGTGGAGATGTAATAGATGCATTAGTAGACCTGTAGTGCGTAGATCTATGACAAATAATATGGGTCAAACATCTGATGGCATGTGCTGGAGTCATAATTAGTACAACACTGGTAGAACTGGAAGCAACCGTGGTAGAAGGAAAGGCTGGAGGAATAATGATATGAGTGAATCCCACGTGGAGGAAGGTTAAAATAATATTTCTATAGTGCATAATAATATGTCCTCCTCTATCCATGTCTGAGATAAAATCATCCTTATACTCAATCAATTTCACCAAGGCAGGAGTCAACTCTCTGAGCCTACTAACCTAATCCTTAAACTCATGAGTGACAGGTGGAATCCTCAAGTTATCCAACAACAACTTAAAGTGACTATCCATTTGATGCTTAGTATATTCCCTTTCGTTATAGAAGTCAACTTTTTCTTTGATGGCCTTCTAATTTTGAGCATCTTCCAATAAATAATTTCCCAAAAGATTATGAATTTCCCTAGTAGTGGAAATAACCGGAGTCATAGACTGAGGATCTGAGGTATTGGTACTAGAGAACAGATCAACTTCTTCTCTAAAAAATGACTTGAAAGCTTTTATATCAACAAGAGCAGAGTCTGAAGATGATGTAGATACACACAGAGGTTCCATAGTGAAAGCCATTGGCTCCTTAAAATATTTAGTCTTACCACTGATCATTCTCTCCCCATCATCATCTTGGACACTCACTTGTGTCTCCATGGACTTCTTTAAAGTCTTTAAACAGAGTGACCATTTGTAGAACCACACATTTAACATATCAATGATCTTTGTCCACCAAAACCATTGATACCATGTAGGGTTCACTGACAAATCCTATATTCCAAGAGCTACAAAAAATGAACCTCTGGAAATAGGTTCCTCCCTCTCAGTTGGAGCATTCTCTTGATCAACCACATTCAGCTCTTCCATACCTCCTTGAGCAACTGCATCAACGAAAAGGTCCACTTCCACTTCCTCAACAGAATCATAAACAACTGCTAAAAAATATTACAAATTGAACTAAATCAACAACCTCTTCATCTATACTTTCAACCATTTATTTTTCCCTATCAATATACTAAGATTAAGACATTCCTCTTAATTTTTATCAGTAGCTATCTCAAAGTCATCATGACTAGATTCAGTGTCCTCATCCTCATCTGAGGTATCTCCAGTGTCTATTAAGACATTTTTTCCCATCTTCTTCATTGGTCTCTTCATCATCATTGTCCCTTAGAACTATATCCCATATAGGCCATCTCTTTGGTTTACTAGGCTCAACAAAGGATATAGTATCTGCACTAGGATTGGAGCTATGTTCTGGATCATACCTATCATCCATATGAGAATCCTATCTTTCTAGCACTGTAGCAGCTTCTCCTTCTTCATTTGAATATACTAGCTCTAATTCAACAGGACTTAGACCAGGATCTCTCTTATCTTTATGCCTAAGAGGATGAGTAATAGAGATGAATTTCTCAAATAACTTAGCCTCATCAGGTACCCATCTTTTTTAGGGGTTCCAATTTATCTTCATCAACTTGAAAATTACCTTTTACTGGTGAAATTTTCCCTTACTAAAATTCTTTCCTCCTTATCTCTAGAAACTCCTTTCACCTTCAACATCAAGGATATCAATCTAGCATTAAATAAAGCATTGGATTTGGAACTGGGTTTTTTTATATCCTCTAATTTAATCACAAACATCCTACAAAAGTTTATTTATTTCCATGATTCAATACATATAGAAGAAATACGTCCTGAAATTTCAATGTAGCAAAGTCCCCTATCCTAGGACTCAAGACATGCTGGAAAAACTTATACAATAGTTAGTCTTATCCTTTGATCTCAGCACTAATAACTTTCCTTGGGATCCCTCTACCTATCAGTTAGGCTAAGGCTTCTTCATAACAGAAGAAATCAGAAGTGGGAGGCACCACTCATGAGTAGTAATTATACATCCCTTCATGTGGTACTCTCAGACACTCATCCCATTCAGTATATGAAATACTCAAACTTATTCCATTCACCCTTGAATACATTCTATTCTCATCCTCAGTTTTTTCGAATCTTAAAAACTCATAAAAATCCTTCACTAACTTCAGGTAATAAGGTCCATTGTTTTTTATAAAGCATTCAACCTAGGCTTGAGCTTTATTTTCCTTCAGCACTAGAGAACTATTCATCAAAAACCATTCCAAACTCAGTTCTTTTTCAACAATTATTTCCTTCTTCGACAGATGAGGGTTGATCGGCTTTTCCACAGCCTTGATTCCTCTAATCGACTCAGCTCGAGGTTTCGTTGGATTTGTCACATCCCCTTCATCACTGAGCAATGGTGTCTTTACTATTACCATGCAATCTGAAGCAATTTGAGGGTTTTGGAAGAGGGTTAGGCTCTAAGGTTAGGGAGCAAGATATTCGAGAGAGAATTTGAGGTGGATCGAAATGTGGTATGTAAATAAATTTTATAACACAGGTATCAAAATAATATCTAATAAAAGAAATATATAATGCATAAAATTTTTAAGATTTCGGTAGAGTAAAAACTATGTCCCAAAAACATCGACTATCGGTAAGGTAAAAACAGTGAGCTCCCAACGGTGAGGTTCATAATGTTGTGGTTCCTAATGATGAGGTCTCTATCGGAAAGGTTTGAAACGGTGAGGTTCTTAATAGTGAGGTTTCTAACGGTGAGATCAAATGGTGAGGTTTCTAGCAGTGAGGTCTAATGGTGAGATTCCAAAAATGGAGGTTTTCAATGGTGATGTCCAACAGTGAGATTCTTAACGATGATGTTTCTAACGGTAAGGTACAATGGCGAGATTCCAAATTATGAAGTTTCTAATGAAGAGGATTCTAATTGTGAGGTTTCTAATGTTTAGGTTTCTAACAGTGAGTTTTCTAATGGTGATGTCCAACGGTGAGATTCCTAATAGTGAGGTATCTAAAGGTGATGTCAAAATGTGAGATTCTTAAAATTGACGTTTCTAACCGTGAGGTCCAACGGTGAGATTCCTAATGGTGAGGTTTCTAACGGTGAGGTTTCTAACTGTGAGGTTTATAATGGTTATCTTCCTAAAACATAATAGTTTATCATACCTAACTCATGTTTTATGGAATTTAACATCTCAGAATTCAAAAGCTTTGTTAATATATCATCCAATTGGTGTTCACTACGGATTAATTAGAGAGTGATATATCCTCTTTGATAATGATCTCTCAAGTAGTGATGTCTCACATCAATGTGCATTTTCCTAGCATGTGATAATGGATTTTTAGAGATGTTTATATCACTTGTATTTCACACTTTATAAAGACATGTTTGAATAGATATCCATAGTATAGTAATGTGTCTTTCATCCACAAAATTGGAGAACCACAACTCCCAGTATCTATATATTCAACTTCGGAAGTAGATAATTCATAAAAATTATTTTTCTTACCACACCACGATACTAGTGACATGCTTAAAATAAGGCATGTTCTAGAGGTTATTATTATATCTAACTAGAAACAAGAAAAATCAGTATCTGTATAACTTATTAAATCAAATGATTTTCCTCTTGGGTAAAATATTCCTATGTTTTTAGTATACATAAGTTTTTTAAAAATCCTTTTAATAGATGTTAAATGAGACTCCTTAGTATTGGATTGAAAGAGAGCACACATGCATACACTAAACATAATATAAGGTCCACTGGAAGTAAGATAGAGAAAACTTCCAATCATACCTCGGTAATTGGTTTGATCCACTGGTTTACCAGTTTCATTAGAATTCATCTTACAGGTGGTACTCGTAGATTTATAACTACATTTATTGCAGTCCAAACCAAAATGTTTAAAAATATCCTTGGTATATTTACTCCGATTTAAAATAGTAAAATTTTTATTTTAAAAAATTTGAAATCCAAAGAAAAAATTAAGTTCACCCATTAAACACATTTCAAATTCATCTTGTGTCATTTTTGAAAAATCAGTACATGAAGAATTTTTAGTGGATCCCAAATTAATTTCATCTACATAAATCTTTACTGTTAAAACATCTTTGTAAATCATTTTAATAAAAATATTAGGATCCTCTATTACTTTAGTAAAACCTTTTAAAATAATGATAGAACTATGTTCATCATACTAAGCTCTTGTGTAACACCCCAAGCTTCCAGGGTACGCTCCTCGTTGAATAATAGAGCAGCGTGTGTTGTACGCAAGCTCGAGTTTTAACACACCGCGACCAATAAAAGTAGCAGTTATGAATAGTAATACCCACATTTTAAAATTATATATATTTTATATTTCAAAATGGACTTCATTTTTGTATTCGGAATATTGAAATTAGCCTATGTTGAATTTTTGGTATTTTTCTGAGAACTTCGAATTTTTTATAAATAGTGAAAAATACTTAAAAACAACTTTTTTAATTAAAATAATTTATAGTGATAAATTATACTATTGAGTGGTTTTAAACATTAATTAGAATATATTTTTACCATTTTATCCAAATTTGGTCATTAGAATTAATTTCACTTTGAAATTGGACATAAACAATTGTCAATCTTTTGATATATATTGTTTCTAAAAAACACGCTATTTATTGTGACAGTGGAAATTAATTATAAAATTAATTAATGAAACTTATATGTTTTTAATTTTGTAAAATAGGCATAATTTTTGAATTCGGAATATCAATTATAGCTTAGCGTAAAATTTTGGCATTGTTCTGAAAAAATTCAATTTTTGATGAATAGTGAAACCACTAAGTGGTAGTTAAAAAACCGATTTTTCATTAAAATGAAACATTACCAATTCTATCATTTGATTTTAAAAATTCCAACATACATGGTTGTCATTAGGAAGTAAAATTTGGTTCATTGGGATTAAAATAATTTTTTTTTGTGAATAGTAACTTTTAAGTTTAATTAACCGTGATTAAAGGTAATTAGTGTAATTTAATTTAAAGATAATGTTATAATAATATTAAATGACATTTAAACTTGTCCTACCCCTATTGTATGAGTCATGGACGACCAAGAAAATCAATGGGTCAACTTGGGGACCCCATGGAGCCACTTTGGTAGGAAAATGACATTAAAAACTTTTTATTTAATGTTAAAATAAAAATGTCACAAACATGAGTTGTTTTACTAAAAAAAAATTTAATTGGGGATATACAGGTCATATTTTTTACTATAAATATTTATTAGAAACATAAAAATATTTCCTACATAATGATATTTTTATATTAATTTTTAGACATTAAATAAATTAAATTTTTTATGACACCATGATGTTGTAGCTATTACATCATTAATTAACGATTAAAATAAAATGAAACGTTAATGTAAAATATAAGACATACACTTGTCAAAAACCTATTGGATGGTTATAGTTCTAACCCTTATCACCTTATCCTCGAAATATATATGTTTGGGTCCTTTAAAATCTGAAACTCATTATATAATAAAGTGACATTTCATGACTTTCCAAGAGTGCCCCTCCTCTCCTCTTATAAAAGGGCCCCCGACCTCTACCACCTTATTCACACCATCAAGCCATTTGGCTCAGCCAAACTCTACCCAAATACTCTCTCAACTACTCTCTCTTACTTCTAGAAGCCTCACATTGGGCAGAAGTCTTTCCAAGGAAGCCTTTGGCTCAAATCGAAAAGAGTTACCCAATTTTAAAGTAATGTATTCTCTAATGTTGTTGTGTATTATTTTGATTCTCCAACCCCATAAACTCTTTTTATTATTTTATTTTGTAACAAAAACATTATCTTCAATATACTAGGATATTTTAATGATAATTATTTTTTTTACACTTACACACACCTTCATCTAATGGTCAAAGAACATATTGTTTCTGTGGGTGGCGAATTACTGCCTCACGAAACGATGATTGTTCTATCTTCTCCTACCACATCTCATGGTGGCCATTATGATGACACTATTTTTATATATGATATATATTATGTTTTTGTTTTATTTTTGATTCTATATTTTTCATTTATTGCATACCTTTATGATTTCCATTATGGTTAAACACGATAATTTCATTTTAGGAAGTGCGGACTACCGCCCCCTCAAAGTGATTTGAATCGTTAATTCCATATGTGGTATGTATAAAAGATGGAGTAAATGGTATTATAAATTATATTATACTGGAATTCTAGTATACCTTTATATAATTATAATTTTATTCTATTAAATACTAAAAATAAATGAGAGTAGCGTTCATGCGTACGTACGGTTTACCGTCTCTATGAACGGTGCGTTTCATTTCTTACCTCTAAATGTTATGTAATATTATAAATGCATGTATATACAGGATATATATGATATATATGATATCTAAATCATGAATATAATTCTAGATATAATAGATATTTCACTACATGAACATCTTGTAATTATAAGAAGTTTATTTTTTACTCAAGTACAAAAGATCGACAAAACGACCGTTATTAACATAAATAATTTCATAATGTTAATAACATTGTAATAAGTGATATAAAAGGAATAATAAACTTGAAAAATGTTCTTAAGTAATTATAAATTAACTATAGTTTATTATTTAGGAGGTTAAAGAATGTTCAAGTCAGGTCGTACATGAGGTAAGGGAACTTCTTAACCCAATTTCCATTATTTGGGTTAATCTCCTACTTTAAAATTATGTCATGATATTATTATGTCCTATCTTGTATTTATACATTATTTATGTGTACATATGGTGAATAAACATAATATATCTGTTTCATTTAAAAAATTATCTTTGTATGGGACTTCGTCTCAATCTCCATTCATTGAAGCATATTTTGTTTTATACACAAATTTATTTTATATGGTGTATAAACCCCTTTAAATTTTACGTTTATTCAAAAGGAATATTTTTATACGAAGCATTTTACTAAATGAAAAAAAGGAATTTTTTTCGTGTAGTACGTATGCGGCGACAACGACTTCTTCACCGCCGTGACCATTATTTTAGTTTCAGGTTCCTCTACAAGAAATAACTTTTTTTAAATGAAAAATAAATACCAAGATTTAATTTTCCTTTATTTTGGTATTGAAAATAGTTTTGAAAGTGTTTTTATTATATCAATGTGTTGTATTGATATCTTGTGATTGAAATGTGGAAATGTTATGTTTCCTTTATGCATGTTTTATGTGATACGATTATGTAATGGTTTACGATATGTTTAAACCTGTTCATATGAAGAATGCATTGGACTTAATAAGTGACGGGTGGAGCCCGCTATAGCTACTTGATGCATCAGCATGTCTCATTAGACAAACTACAAGTCTTGGCACGAGGCCTTGAAAATATCTTATTTGTAGTCTTAGCATGATGCCATGGCTACATGGTTATTATAGTCTAGCATTATGCATTCCATAATTATGAAAGTGGTTATTGATATTGCATGTGATTATTAGACCAGTAGAATATCAATGTGAATAATTAAATGGCATTATTTTATTTTACTTTTCCATATTATGCATAAGTTCATGTTTAAAAGGATTTTTTAGTTATACATTTCCTTAAATCTTTATATTTATTTATGAAAGCTTCTGCTATATTGTTATCCTTACTGAGCATCTGAGAACACCCCTTTTAATGTTTTAATTTTTCTAGGATGTGAAGAAGTATATTATGAATGACCTGCAGGGATAGAATGAGTGGATATGAAGAGAAGATGTTGTTGTAGTTTTGTTTTAATTTATTATGTAATGTAAGACTTATGAATGTATCTAGTGTTTCAAAGGCTACTAAACTAATCGGTCTTTCGAGACTTGATCTTTTGTGATCATGCCAATGTTACGCAATAATGCACCGAATCTGGGTAACTGGGGTCGGAGCGTTACAGTTGGTATCGGAGGCAGTTTGGTACTAACCTTGGAATCTAGATTTAGAAAAACAATGATTATAACACATAGCCCTAAGATAGAATTTGAGGATTAGTATAGAAGAAATTCCTAGAATTTTGGTATTATAGAGATTTTGTGAGTTTTCTGAGCAATACATCCCTGTCGGGATACGAGCAGGTAGAGGCGGCTCTGACACAGATGTACCTAGGGGTAAAACCCGAAAACACCGCTTTGAGCTAGACTCAAACGGGAACTGGTGCACGAAAATGGGCCTTGCTGCACTCTTGGTTACAACACACCCGGGGGATACGCTTAGGATAAATCTCATTTTCTTTACCAACCATTATGAAGGGTTTATGAGTATATACTTCTCAAAGAAAACATTTTTATGATTATGGATTGTATCCATAAACTGTCAAATTTATGTTAAGTGTTTTACAAGTATGGAATTACGTATTTTGATTCAAAAACTAATATAGTTTATGTCATTGTTTAGAAATGGCGCCTAGTGGGAGGAATGGAAACCATATCAATGCACACACTCCGTCTAGGGATTTCCCTCCTGCTCAAGATAATTATTGTGAGCTGGAGATACAACTGGTGCTGATCAACTTATTTCCATACTGGGATAACTAACTGTGGTTATAAATAATAATCTTACTCATATGGAGCACCCTGATCCGCAACGTGGAGGATCAATGTTATACTACTTCATGAGGCAGCAACCGCCAACATTTAATGGGGGTACAAATCCATTATTATCTGAGAAATGGGTAAACACCTTAGAGAAAATATTCCACGCATTGGGGAGTAGCGAAAGGGAGAAGGTTGTCATGGCAGTTTACCACCTCACTCAAGATGCTGATCAACGGTGGTCATTGATTCAAAATACAAAGGAAGATGATGAAGTATAAAATATGGAATGGAGGGAGTTCAAAGAGATTTTATTTGAAAAATACTTCCCTTGTGACCATCGAGCAGGTATGGAAAGGCAATTTCTGAGTCTGAGACAAAAGGAGGATGATAATGTCGCAAAGTATGAGGCTAACTTTACAAGGTTAGCGAGGCATGCTGCAGGTTATATACATAACCCAAGAAGTAATATTGATCGTTTCTTTGATGGGTTAAAACCATTTCTTCGTCGAGCTTTAGTATCACAATATTTCTCAACATACGAAGATATAGTCTAGTGTGCTATTAGGACAGAAAAGGAATTCTCTATGTCTTATGACAACAATGTAAAGAAAGAGAAGAAGAGAACGGTGGAACAAGAGATAGATAAAGAGAAAAAGGGAAGGAAGGATTTTCCATTATGTGATAATTGGGGGAATAATCATCTCGGTACTTTCCTGAATGGAATGGGAGTTTGTTATAAATGTGGAGAAAAAGGTCACCAGGCTCGTGATTTCAAGGGAAAGAAAGAGTCTATCAATATTGAATGCAATAATTGTAGGGAAATGGGGAATTATGCAAATGAATGTCCTAAGCGTCAGGGAAACTTACCTCATAAAAGGCCAAGGGATCAAGGACAACCATATTCTGTTACTACAGTTGAAGTGTAATAATTAATGTATTGGTGCTTTTGGACTCAAGAATTATATTCGGGTTATAAGAATAATGTAATATATATAAGGATTGTACTTCAGTACTTGCTTTTTTCATTAAGGTTTTAATATGATGAAGGTAATCATATTTTTAGTATGTGACAATAATAGAAGATCTACTTTGTTTGGGAAATCTGATGTTACAATTGATTTTGGAATTTAGAGAACTTTTAGAGAAAGTCTGGACAGAGGTATTTTGGATAACTTTAACGATTGGAATGGATTAAGTTGAACCTCAGATAGTAATTTTTAAGTTTAAAACATTTCTAAAGATTACTTTTGGAATATTATAATACTATATGTTTTGGAAAAGGACGACCTGCAGGTTGGGGGATAACCCGTCGCGTCGGACAAAGCTGCCGGAATCAAACCCACAACCATAGTGCGATAGGCCTTTATTACCTACCACTAGCGTACAAGAAGTCCCTGGTTATTAAAAAATAGTTTTCTTAATCTAAATGGTACGTGTTAATATTTTTAACCTTGTATGATTAGGATAAATATAATATTTTTGAGTTCTGTTATCTTTTTGAGTGAAAGATGAGTTTGTGGTAGAAATTAGTTAAATGTTGAAACTCTACTTGTCAAGCATAAATATATATATACCTATCTCTTATTCTATGAATAAATTAATTCTTAAACCTTAGTAAAGGGATATTAAATCAAAAAACGTGTTATAATAATACCTTATGTCTTGTTGAACTGATAATATTTTAAATCAACATAGATTGAAGGCTTGGAGGCCCTCAATTTTACACTTGTTTGTGATTGATGACCTCAATCACTCCCTAAAAATATTTACATTATTCCTCCAATTATATGTCTCTAATTTTCACCAATGTTTTCCTTACCAAGATCATAATTTGGTGGTGACTTTTTCATTTCCCTTTCCCTCTTATTAAGGCTAAATTTTATTAACCTTATTTCCGATGTGGGTTTTCCACAAAGAGATTTCCTATTTTCAACCTTTTATTTTCGAAGAAAAATTTCAAATTGCGAGGACGCAATTTATTGAAGGAGGGGAGATTGTAACACCCCAAGCTTCCAGGGTACGCTTCTCTTTGAATAATAGAGCAGCGTGTGTTGTACGCAACCTCGAGTTCTAACACACCGTGACCAATAAAAGTAGCAGTTATGAATATTAATACCCACTTTTTAAAATTATATATATATTATATTTCAAAATGGACTTCATTTTTGGATTCGGAATATCGAAATTAGCCTATGTGGTATTTTTGGTATGTTTCTGAGAACTTCCAATTTTTTTATGAATAGTGAAAAATACTTAAAAACAACTTTTTTAATCAAAATAATTTATAGAGATAAATTATACCATTTAGTGGTTTTAAAGTGTAATTAGAATATATTTTTATCATTTTATCCAATGGTGGTCATTAGAATTAATTTCACTTTGAAATTGGACATAAACAATTGTCAATCCTTTGATATACATTGTTTCTTAAAAACATGCTATTTGTTGTGACAGCAGGAATTAATTATAAAATTAATTAATCAAACTTATATGTTTTTAATTTTTTAAAATATATATCATTTTTGAATTCGGAATATCAATTATATATTAGGGTGAAATTTTGGCATTGTTCTGAAAAAAATCAATTTTTGATGAATAGTGAAACCACTAAGTGGTAGTTAAAAAAATAATTTTTTGTTTAAATGAAACATTACCACTTCTGTGATTTGATTTTCAAAAATCCAACATAAATGGTTGTCATTAGGATGTAATATGTGGTTCAATGTGATTAAAATAATTTTTTTTGTGAATAGTACCTTTTATGTTTAATTAATCGCGATTAAAGGTAATTAGTGTAATTTAAGGTAATGATAATGTTATAATAATATGAAATGACCATTACACATGTACTACCCCCATTTGGATGAGTCATGGCCGACCAATACAATCCATGGGTCAACTAGGGGACCCCATGGAGCCACTTTGGTAGGAAAATGACATTAAAAACGTTTCATTTAATGTTAAAATAAAAATATCACAAACATGAGTTGTTTTACTAAAACAATTTTTAAATGTCATTAATAAAGTCATATTTTTTACTATAAATATTCATTAAAAATATTAAAAAATTTCCTATATCATGATATTTTTTTATTAATTTTTAGACATTAAATAAATTAAATTTTTTATGACACCATGATGATGTAGCGATTACATCATTAATTAACGATTTAAATAAAATGAAAAGATAATGTAAAATCTAAGACTGACACTAATAAAAAACCTATTGAATGGGTATATTCCGATCCCTTATCACCTTATCCTTGAAATATATAAGTGTGGGACCTTTAAAATCTTAAACACATTATATAATAAAGTGACATTTCACGACTTTCCAAGAGTGCCCCTCCTCTCCTCTTATAAAAGACCCCCACCTCTACCACCTTATTCACACCATCAAGACATTTGGCTAGGTCAAAATTGGCCCAAATACTCTCTCAGATTCCCTCTATTACTCATAGAAGCCTCACTTTTGGCATAAGTCTTCCCAAGGAAGCCTTTGGCTCAAATCGAAAAGAGTTACCCGATTTTAAGGTAATGTCTTCTCTAATGTTGTTTTGTTTTATTTTGCTTCTCCAACCCCCCTAAAATCTATTTATTAAATTCTTTTGTAACAAAACCATTATATTAAATATAATAGGATGTTTTTATGAGAATTATTTTATTTACACTTACACACTCCTTCGTCTAATGGTTAAAGAACATACTGTTTATGTGGGTGGCGAATTACTGGCTCATGAAACGATGATTGTTCTATCTTCTCCTACCACCTCTCATGGTGTCCATTATGATGACACTATTTTTATATATGATATATATTATGTTTTTTTTCCTTATGATTCTTTATTTTTCATTTATGGCATACCTTTATGATTTCCATTATGTGTAAACGCGATAATTTCATTTTAGGAAGTGCGGACTACCACCCCCTCAAAGTGATTTGAATCGTTAATTCCATATGTGGGATGTATAAAGGACGGAGTAAATGGTATTATAAATTATATTATACTGGAATTATTGTATAACTTTATATAATTATAATTCCATTCCACTAAATATGTAAAAGCAATTAAAGTAGAGTTCATGCGTACGTACGGCTTACCATCTCAATGAACGGTGCATTTCATTTTTTACCTCTAAATGTTATTTAATATTATAAATGCATGTATATACTGGATATATATGATATATATGATATCTAAATCATGAATATAATTCTGGATATAATGGATATTTCACCACATGAACAACTTGTAATTATAAGAAATTTATTTTTGACTCAAGTACCAAAGAACGACAAAACGACCGTTATTGACATAAATAATTACATAATATTAATAACATGGTAATAAGTGATATAAAATGAATAATAAACATTAAAATGGTTCTTTATAAATTATAAATTAACTATAGTTTATTATTAATGAGGTTAAATAATGGTCGAATCAAGTTGGACACGAGGTAGGGGAACTTCTTAACCCAATTTCCATTCTTTGTGTTAATCTCCTACTTTAAAATTATGTCATGATATTATTATGTCCTATATTGTATTTATAGTTTCTTTATGTGTACATATAGTGAATAAACATAATATATATTTTTCATTTAAGAAATGATCTTTGTAAGGTACTTCGTCTCAATCTCCATTCATTGAGGCATATTTTGTTTTATACACAAATTTCTTTTATATGGTGTATAAACCCCTTTTACTTTAACATTTATTCAAAAGGAATCTTTTTATATGAAGCGTTTTACTAAACGAAAAAAGGAATTTTTTTTGTACATATGCAGAGACAACGAATTCTTCACCGACGTGACCATTATTTGAGTTTTGGCTTCCTCTACAAGCCATGACTTTTTTAAAATGAAATTTAAATACCAAGATTTAATTTTCTTTTATTTTGGTATTGAAAATGGTATTGAAAGTGTTTTTATTATATCAATGTGCTGTATTGATATCTTTTGATTTAAATGTGGAAATTTTATGTTTCCTTTATACATGTTTTATGTGATATAATTATGTTATGGATTATGATATGTTTAAACCTGTTCATATGAAGAATGCATTGGACTTAATAAGTGACAGGTGGAGCCCACTATAGCTCCTCGATGCATCGGCAGGTCTCATGAGACAAACTAGTGTCTTGACACGAGGCCTTGATAATATCTTATTTGTAGTCTTGGCATGATGCCTTGGATACATGGTTATGATAGTCTGGCATTATGCATTCCATCATTATGAAAGTGGTTATTGATATTGCATGTGATTATTCGACCAATAGAATATCCATGTGAATAAGTAAATGACATTATTTCATTTTATTTTTCCATATTATGTTGAAGTTCATGTTTAAAAGTATTTTATTTAGTTATACATTGCCTTGGATGTTTATGTTTATTTATTAAAGCTTCCGCTATATTGTTATCCTTACTGAGCATCTCAGATCAACCCTTTAAATGTTTTAATTTTTCCAGGATGTGAAAAAGTATATTATGAATGACCTGCAGGAATAGTATGAGGCGATATGAAGACAATATTTTGTTTTAGTTTTGTTTTAATTTATGATGTAATGTAAGAATTATGAATGTATCTAGTGTTTCCAAGGCTACTAAAATAATCAGTCTTTTGAGACTTGATCTTTTGTGATCATGCCAATGTTACGCAATAATGCACCAACTCTGGGTAACTGGGGTCGGGGAGTTACATCTTAGAGATTGTTTCATACAATATATGGATTTTGAAAGTTCAAAGACATTATTTGAAAAATTGAAATTTGTAAAACAAGGGGGTTGTGAATAAAATACATCCTAAATTATTTTCCCATTTCAATAAGCACTTTTGATATCCATTTGATAACATTTGAAATTCAGATGAGCTACAAAAGGAAGTAGTATCTTAATGGCATCTAGTGTAGCTACAGGTAAAAAGGATTCCTCATAGTCTATTCCATCTTATTGACTATATCCTTATGCAACTAGTCTAACCTTATTTTTAACTGTGTTTCTAGATTCATAAATTTATTTCTAAACACTCATTTAGTTCCTATGTTCAAAGTTTCTTTAGGTGTTTCTACTAATTCCCTAACATTTTTTATTTCAAACTGATTAATTTTTTTTTCATAGCTATCACTCATAATTTATCATTGATTTCATCATCAATATTTTTAGGTCCACGCTTTGAATGAAAAGATTAATGTTCAACTGGGATTTTCTGAGAAGCCCTATTTTGTGTTCCGATATTTAATTCACCTACTACATCATCTAAAATATGATTCTTCAGAGTTATAATACCTCTATAATTAGTTTAACTAGAAGCCTCATGAATGTCCTAGGTCCAGATTCACTATGAAAAAATTCTAGAAAATTTCATCAACTGGTTGTTTTCACTAAGGGCTCACTGTCTTTATCATTATGGTTAAGAATTGGCATATCATACACAAGGAGTTCAACAGAGGTTTTCTGTTAATGTGGATCAGTCTCATCAAATTTTACATGAACTGATTCTTCCACACATTTTTTTCTCTTATTAATTATTCTATATGATTTAATGGTGATTGAGTAACATAGGAAAATCCCTTCATCATTTTTAGAGGAAAACATGTCAAGATTGTCCTTAGTGTTAAGGATGAAGACATTTCAACCAAAAACTATAATGTAATTAACCATATGATTCTTATTATTTCATAGCTCATAAGGCGTGTTCTTAAGAACATTTATAATTAAGAATCAATTGAAAATGTAACAAGTTGAATTAACAGATTCAACCCAAAAATAGATAGGCAGATTATACACATTTAGTATAGTCTGGTGAATCTCTTGAAGTTTTATATTTATTCTTTATACAACCCCATTTATTTGAGGTGTTCTAGGAGTAGATAAATTGTTAGTATATCCATTTTGTGAGAAAAAATATTCAAATTCTATATTTTTAAACTCACATCCATGATCACTTCTCATGTTCTTAATTCTAAGTCCACTAAGATTTTCTATAGAAATGGAATATTTAATGAAGTAATAAAATGCTTCACTTTTGTGAGAAATAAAGTATACCCATGTATATAAAGAAATTTCATTTATAGGAATATAAACATAGTTCATTCGATTTAAAATTGGAACTCTAGATGGTCCAAACAAATCCATGTGAACCAACTCAGGCGGTAGAGAAGTAGAAACTTACATCTTTTTTTAAAAGAAACTATGTGTTGTTTTCCCTTTGGAAAAGGATTACAAACTTTGTTAAGTGGGACTTCCAATTTAAGTAAGTCTCTAACCAAACCATTCGTAGTTATATTCCTATGTGAGTCTATATTGCATTGTCCAAATGTTCCCTTCCATGACCAAGATTCCTTATGAAAAGAATTTAAACATGAATCATTTTTATTAGCTAAATAATTTAAATCAATAGCATATGAAATTCCATTTCTAAGAGAAGTGAATATTAAATCATTTTTATAATTAAAAACATTTCATGAATCATTTTCAAATTTAACATTTAAACCATTAACAAATAACTGAGAGATACTTAGTAAATTGTACTTTAACCCATCAAAGAAAGTTCTTTTGAAATTAATACAGTAAAAGGGATACCAATTTGGTCTAGGATGACGATCTTCCCTTTTGCATTATCACCAAATGTAACATGTCAACCATTAACTTTAATTAGGCCTTTGAAGCATGAGTAATCTCCTGTCATGTGTCTTGAATATCAACTCAGATGTTTCTATCCTGAAACACGGGTTTCCATGTTTGATATTTTCAATATCAGAAGTGTCAAATCCACTTGTTCTATCATTTAAGGAACTCCAAGTAGATTTTATAGACATTTTATATCCCTTTCCCTTATCTTCACACTTCTTCTGAAATTTCAGCATGGGGAAATCAGCTTTCACATGAACTTTTCATTTACACTAATAACATACTATCTCATTTTTTTAACATTCCATTTTCTATCCATTTTCCACTATCCTTTATTATCATACATTCTTTTATAGTGTGACTTTCTAAAGAACTTTTTATTGCAATTGAAATTCTTGAATCTTCTAACAAGATAATCCATCTCATCATCACTGTCAGAATCCGAGTCTTCATAGGTGGAAGTGTCTATAAGTGCTTGAGATTTTTCTTTATCATTGTTTTTGGAGGTACCAGTCTCGAATTCTACAAATTTCTTTCATTGTTCTTCATCTAATTCTTGATTTACCTTAAGATATTTTTTTCTACATAATAAGCATTCCAATTAGTTCCTTCACTGGTAGGTTGCCTATATGACAAGATTCATGGATAGAAATAGAAGTTCCTCTCTACCTGTTAGGTAGGAATCAAAGCCATCTCATATTACGATCATTGTTGTCCACTAGTTCCCCAAATGGGATCATGGTATTCACTATTTCATTGAACCTGAGATACATTTCAGAGATAGTTTCATCAGGCTTCGTTTTAAAATTATAATATTTAATATTATAGTTATTTAATCTCATTTCATTATCATTGGTTGTTCCCTCATGAGAAACAGCTAATGTATCCCAAATTTCATATTCATTTTTACAAGAAGATATTCTATTGAATTATTCAGCATCTAACGTACATTAAAATGCATTTATTTCTTTAAAATTATTATTATATAAAGCTTTATTCAACTAAGAACTTATTTCCCTAGCTATAGCAGGTAATACATGTTGTTCTTCAATTGTTTCCCAGATTTTAGGCCTCATTCTATTGAGATATATTTTCATTTTTAATTTCCATTGAGTATAGTTATTACCATTATATAATGGTGTCCTTTTAGTAGAAGAAACATCAAATTTGTTATACATTGTTAATTAGAATTGTAAAGAACTAAAAATTTAGATATGACAGAAATTGTAAGATCGTTAAGATACAACTAAAATCACAGTTAATGAATTTTAAAAATTTCACAATAGTTCAATTAGTAGTAATAAAAACTAATCAAAATAATTTGATACAAAATGTTGGTCAGAGTGGAATCTCAATAGAGCTGTGATTTGAGTTCCCACATAAAATATTTGTTCCACACTTTATATTAAAGATCCCCCAAATTTTCAAATGTCGTAGTTAATTATGGCAGTAGATATATAGATGTGTAATTGCTCAATAGGTTTCTCAAAGTGTGATTAGTACTCAGTTAAATTAGTGTAAAACACTTCTTCATCTTTTGAAACAAGTTTATTGAATTGAAAACATACATACACTCACCAAAACTAACTATCAAAGTGAATGGAAAACAATTTTATGTTCTAGCAATTATAAGCAGCTGAAAATACATAAAACAGAGTACACAAAATGCATAGCACATTGGAGTTAAATAATAGGTTTAGTCTCAAGATGAGACATAATCCTCTCAAGATGGTTATCACCTACCACTGATCAATTTATATGAAAAATTAACTTTATATACATCCTGTATTAGGCTTTACAACATTTTTCACAAACTTTCTATGGTTCACACCCACTACAACAGTTCTTCGTGAAAAAAATAAACTATTCAGACCAGACATGGCCTCTTCCATATTTATACATTGGAAACAATATGTAAGTGATGTTTGAAGTGAGGATATCCAATATCCTCCAAATCAAGCAAAGAAGACAGTGTGTGTAACAGACAGACACACACATCTCAGAAATGTAAAATGAAGGAACACAATAGGGATAAAATTAGAAGTTTGAGTTTTGAAATCTCTATGTGTTTGGAGTTCAGCTCTTGACTACTTGGATTGAAGAATTTTTTGTCCGAGTATTTCTATAGAAGTTTTCTCAAAAACAGAGTATCGCAACTCTAGGTTCTAGAATTCATGAAATGAGTTTTATGCTTATTGTATTGATCGAGAGTTGATGAAACACAAAAGGCATCCTTGAAATTTTTCTCTTGAAATAATCATATTGATGTTCTTTAGTTCACAGTGAAAGTGCTTGAATGGTTCTTCCTTGTTCCTTAGTAAGTTCATTCCCATTCATTCCTCTTTCATAACTTCTGTACTTGCGCTTCTCATTCCTTTCTTGTATATATTTTTTCTGCCTTGGTCTTCTCTTTCATATTTGAGGTCAGAAAATAGGAATAAGTTCATCAGACGTGATCTTTCTCATACCTCATATTGTCCCCAGATACGATCCCTTGATATGTCTACAATATTCATTAATTAATGTGAGAAGAATATAATTTATCAAATATGATCATTTGAATAATCTTAAGAATTTTTCAAAATATATATTAGATGGGTATGGTAGACTAGTAAAGGTAGCCTTCGCGAAGTTAGTCTTAAACAGACTGTGCACAACGACAACATTCATTGGTAACCTTTCCAATAGTAACCTCCCATGGTTAACTCTACATCGGTAACCATCCATTGGTATCCTTCAGTGGTAACCTTCACAATTATAGCCTTGCATTGGTGACCTTACAACAGTGACCTTGCATCGATGACCTTTCTTCAGTGACCAAGAAACAGTGACCTCACATCGGTGACCTTGCAATGGTAACCTTTCATCAGTGACTGGGCAACAGTGACCTTGCATTGGGGACCTTGTAACAGTGACTTAGCAACGGTGACCATTGTGCTTAGGGAAATTTTACATTGTGATCTTAAACAAGAGAGCAGTGAGATTAAAAGTACATAGTTAATACTTTGATATAATCATGATTTTCTCATAAATGATTATAATGTTAGAGAAACAAGATGATTTACAAAAATTAAACATGATTTGGGATTATCAAAATAATCGAGTCCAACAGTTAGTAATTTAAGAAAATGATTCCCCACGTTATCAATATTTTTTTATTTATGTTTTATATGTTTTATGAAAATTTCATGTTTCCATTAAATATATTACACATTATGTGTAAGAAGTTTGTCTTTGTGAAAATGATTTTATATGTTTGCAAGTATTCATGAACTCATGATTTCATTCCTTCTTTTTATATCCCCTAATGAGATTTTTGTGCTCAGACCATGTTTTAAAAAAAATTATAAGGGATTATGGATGAGTGAGAGGAATTAAGAAGGTAATATTAATGTTGTGAATATTTTTAACTAAAATATTTCTTGTTTTATTAAAAATATTTGTATTATGTATGAAATGGATACAGTTGTAGTGGTATCCATGTTTTATGGTAATGGGTTTTCAGGTATGATTTATGTCCTAATTCTCAAAAACATTAAACCAAAAATATCTTTTGGAGTGTATAAAATTTAATTATAGTTTAATTAACATTATTATGTAATTTTTACAGTTGGGTACATATAGTTGGTATTAGAGAACTATTTAGTTAAATATAAGGGTAATGATGATGTTAATAGAATACAGTTAAATGATTTTTATTTTATGATTAATTTAAAATGATATATAATTTTATGATTAGCATGTTTATTCTTCTATGACATGTCTATTATAATTGGTTTTCAACAGGAACAAATAAGGAAGTTGAAGTAATAAGGCACCAAGAGGATGAAATCATTCTAAATCTGAAAATAAGAATGATGGGAATTGGAGCTGGTTAGTTTGTTATAGTAATGAACCTATTGAAATATGCTATAAATTGAAGTGGAATCCATGAAATAGAAAAGACCTATCTTCCAAAAAAAGGAACATGCCAATAGTGGATCATTTTATGGGGCATCAACCTCTTGATTTCAGAGTATAATCTGACCCTTTGGTAGATAAAGGTTCGATTAAAGCCCTTGAAAATATATTCAATTTCATCTGGTGTTTAGATAATAAAATTTTTAGCCACTATATTTACCATTTTTATGGTGAATTTGACCAGTGATGGTTAATGGTAAATAATATCAGGGGTAGTGAGGAGATTTATGCCTTAGAATGGGATGAATTTAATAATATTTTCCTTGAAGGATATTATCTTAGGGTTTTTAGACTATGGATTGAAAATAATTTCATTGATTTGAAAAAATTAACTAAGATTCATTGGAAAAATATGAATCTAACTTGACATGATTGGGAATTTTTGTTCAAAATCCATTATAGGATCTAGATAGAAGAATAAATCATTTTTACATTGGATTTAAGCCATGATATCAAAGGGAATTGGCCTCCATTGAGTTAAAAAGTTATGAAAAACTTGTTCATTGTGATTAGAGGGTGGAATTGTAGTTTTATAATGATCACATAACATTGAAAATAAGCAGAAGAATAAGTATAAATGGAATGAAATGGGTAAGAATCAATAATTTTAAGGTAATTAAATCTAGTTTCCAACCTGAGATAGGTGTGATAAAAAAACAACATGGGGAATGGATTAAAAATTATGGGAAGTGTTTTTGATATGTTACATTTGAACATATGGCCCATGATTTTAATAAAAAGGATCTTAATCTTGGTATATTTAATATCGATAAGAAAACAGTTTGGCATTTAAAATGTCGTGAGATGGGGAATTATACACATACCTGCCTAAAAAAGGATATGAATGATGGGAAGAATCCAAACTATAAGTTGAAAGGTTTTGTGAAATCTTTTGTGCCTACTTCCACAGATGTTGGTCCATCCAATTAATTGTTATAATGTGGATTGTTTATTTAGTCAGATTTTTGAAATGACTTGTTTGATACAGGGTCTACACATTACATTATTTCTAAATATTTTCCTATTTAATTAGAAATTCCTCATTAATAAATGAAACGAAATCTTATGGTAAAACCCCCCAGGGAAATAATAACGAAAAATTGAATTAAAATAATCTTATTTTTGTTGTCTATAGAAATAAATTTCCTTAAAACCATGTTGTTTTCCCCTAGTAAAGTTTCATATTATTCCGGGTATGGATAGGCTATCTTATTTCCATGCTAAGATTTATTGTAGTGCTAAAGAAGTTGTTTATTATAAATAGTTTCTATTTTTATACAATAATGAACCCATACTATTGATAACATATCAGTAAAATGATAAACTTTTAAAATATGGGAATCAAAGATATCTTCCACAAATTTTTTAAAACAAGAGAACCATAGATATTAATGATGTGCATGTGGTAAATGAATAACTCCATGTTTTTTCATATTATATTCCTAGTGTTATACCTTATCAAGATTTTGGATTTACTATTTAAAATTTTTGATGGTAATAAAATTTCAAAATACCATTATCGAATGCCTCAGGTTGAACTTCTTGAATTGAAAAATCAATTGTAGGATTTTTTGGATAAAGGGTTCATTCATCCCAACACTTCACCTTTGGGTTCTCCAAATATTTTTCTAAAAAAACATGGTTCCATGAGTCTTTTCATTGATTATATATTTTTGAATAACATTAATGTGAAGAATAAGTATTTATTTCCTAAGTACGATGACTTGTTTCATTAGATCTTGGGAGCTCAATATTTTTCCAAGATTGTCTTTAGATCTGGGTGACATCAGATGAAGGTTCTAGAGGATGAAATTATGAATAAAACATTCCATACTAGATATGGGAATTATTCATTTTTTTTATTCCTTTTGTTTTGAAAAATTATCCTACAATATTTATGGATCATAAAAATTAAATATCTTGTGAATATTTGGATATGTTTGTCATTGTATTTATTGATCATATTTTCATTTTTCAAAATATAATGAGGATAATGAAAAACAGGTAAGTATTTTCCTAAAAACTCAAAAATAAAATCTGTTATACGGGAAACTTATTAAATATTATTTTGGTTACAATAGTTTTATTTTAATGGGAATATTTTTAATAAGGATGGAAAACAAGTGATCCTACCAAAAAATTTGTTAATGAATGGACAAGACCATCAAGTATTACTAAGATTAGTAGGTTTCATAGATTGTCAGGATATTTCCAATGGTTTTTTAGAAAAATTTCATGTTTATTTAGCATTCAGAATAAGTTAACAAGAAGAACTTATTAAATTTATTTGGAAAGAAGAAAGTGAATTTTGTTTTTCAGAACTCAGTTAGAGATTGGTGAATGATCTAGATTTCTCATTTCCCTCCATAAATAGTGACATTTTTTATCAATAGTGATGCTTCATTGAAGGGGCTCGGTTTTTATCAAATAAAAATGATTAAGTAATTTATTATGTTTCATGGGAAATAAAACCTCATGAGGAAAATTATCCCACACATTATTTGGAATTAGCTGCTGTGGTTTACACTTTTATAATTTTGATGCATCATTTATATAGAGCCACATGTGAAGTATACATTGGTCATATAAGTTTGAATTATATATTAATTAAATGAAATTGAACATGAAGCCAGGTTGAAGGCTATAATTGATAAATGATTATGATTCATGATCAATTACTATAATCGAAAAAGTGAAAAAATTAGAAGATGTATTGAGTTAAATACATCATGCTAAATTAACAATGTTACATGTAAATCATCACCCCGTAGTTAATGATTTAATGAATTTTGGTTTGGGTGTTATTGGTGTATGAAATTATTATACTTTTTAGGTTCTAGTGCAATTACCTTTTTCAGAAATAATTAATCATGCCCATAGGGAAGACTGTACGTTATAAAAAAAGGTAAAATTCATTTAGAAAGCTATGTTGCTTGTATTTAATGTTGATAAATATTTTATATTAAGATTTTGAAATATTTTATGTGTGGCTTGTGTTTCCTAAATGAAGAAATAATTATTAAGTGACGCTCATAGTTCCCCATTTTCAATTCATCCAAAAAGCACTAAGATGTACAAAGAACTTTGAATGTATTACTGGTGGGATGAAATTGAAAGAGATATTACTAATTTTACTGTGAAATGTTGGACTGGTAAATAGGTTAATAAAGAGAGATAAATATCATATTGTTTGATTTTTGATATCCTTATTTTAGAGAAGAAATGGGAAAATATATCTATGGATTTTATGGTGGGTCTACCCAATACATCTCAAGGTAACAATGTGATTTCAGTTATTATTTATCGAATTACTAAATCTAATCATTTACTTCCTATTAAAGATACTCTTTCATTTAATAACAATTTTCATTATAGTATACTGATGGAACATTTTGAGGCATTATCTAGAAAATGGTGTCAAACTCTAGTATTTTGGGATGAAGATGGGGAAATAATGTTTATAAGACCATAATTAGAATAGTAAGTGGATGAGAATGTGAATATGGTCTAGAAATATGCGAGGACAACATAGATTAGGCAGAAAATTTATATATATAATAAGAGGAAAGATTGTTCTTTTGAGGTAGGTGATCATTTTTTCCATAAAATATATCCATTGATAATTGTTACATGTTTTGGTATGAAAGGATAGATGAGTACATGTTTTATTAGACCTTTTGAAATCCTATAGAATGTGGAATCATTTTCCTATCAAGTATCTTTGCCTTAAACTTTATCTCTAGTACACAATGTATTTTTTGTTTCGATGATAAGAATGTATGTTCTAGATTCATCTATTGTTTTGATCCCTAAGGTAGTTAAGTTATAAGGAAACATTATTTTGAAGAGAATAATGTTCATATTGTTGATCATATAGAGAATTTATTTTAGAATAAATTAATTCACTAGGTTATGGTTTTTTGGAGAAACCATATGGTTGAAGAAACAACATGGGAATAAAAAAATGCTATGAGTGAAAGTTATCTCCTTTTGCTTAATAAAAGAATAAAATTGTGAGGATGAAATTTCTATAAGGGGGAGAATGTAAAAAAATAAGTAAAAATATTATAATTTTTTCATATTATATTTATTTAATTTAATATTTATATTCATTATTTTATATAATTCTTAAAATAAATATTTTCTAATGTGAAATATTTTATTCAACTAATTTCTTATATTCTTATCCATGAATGATTTATTTTAAAATTTAGAATTTAAAAATAATAAATATAATTACATTTTTAAATTCCGAATGTTGAAATTATCTTAGAATGAATTTTTGAAAATTATCTGAAAAAGATGATTTTTTTGGTGATTCATAAAAAATGTAGTCTTTTTTAAATATAGTATTTTTTGTAACATCATCTTGTCATAAATTATGACATAAAATTTATTAAAATTATGTAATGAATAAATTATGATAATATAATATAAATATCATAAAAAATTAATTCATAACATGTAAATTATTATTTATTCCTTGATAACAATAAAAAGCGTTGTTAGTGCTGACATAGTCAATGTGTTGGTGTGACAATGACCAATTTTGTTCTTTATAGATAATATTCATGGAAAAAAGTATTTCCGTGATTTTTTATTTATTATTTGGTATAATTAATATTGTTTTCTGATATTTTTGAATTTTATAGTTATATTACATGAATCCTATCTGAATTCTTGTGGAATAATTGCACATATCAAGAAAAGTCAAATAAAAAAAATTAATGAATTTTTCTTGACATAGATATGATTAAAAATTCATAATGAATTAATATATTTTATTATATTGAAACTAATTAGTTTATTTTAATGTAACCATTTATTTTTAACAATTATATTTAAAATAATTAACATTAATTCTTATGCCACGCTGATGTAGTTCTTGTGCAAGGAAAATAAAAATCAACAAAATGATTTTAATTCAAATTATACAAACAATTAAATAAAATAATAATTTAAAGAAATATTTTATTATGATAAAATATAAGAAATTATATTTTCATAAATTTGGGACTTATTCTATCCACATAGATCACTTTATGAAACATACAATTTTTTATTTAAAAGAAAATTTAAGTTATTCACACTAAGGTTTTTAATTAGTATAATATTTTAATATGTGGTTTTCCAGAAATTTTTTTTGACCATAAATACTATTTTGAAATATAAAAAATGTTTTATTTTTCATAGAAATTTATTTTTAATTTTTAGGAAACAAATAAATACCATAAAGGCTTTCACTATGATGATGCAATAAATATTAATTTAATTGAAAATTAAACTAATTTATGTGAAAATATTAAAATAAATATAATTTTATATTTTTAATTTAATAAAAGAATTAAATAGGTGGATATAAAATTTATAGGATAAAATAAAAAAAATAATTTTTTAATTTTATTTTATTAATGTTTTTATTGTCATAGTAATGAATAGTGTTTAATTTGAAAAAAAAAATTGTCAAGAATATAATCTTTCATTAAAATACTTAATAAAAATTAATAATACATGGACAAAAATAATAACAGTCTATCTAAAATTTGATTTCTTTGGATATTTATTCATTTTAAATGTCTCCGACCCCATATTAGACTCATTATATTTTAATATTTTTTGATATTCCTAAATTTCTCCTCACCTCAATTATAAAAAAGGGGATCATTTCTTCACATCATTTCATCACATTAATCCATATTTTTTCACTATATTCCGATAAATTTTCTTCTCTTAATCTCTTTCCACATTCTAGTTTTCATGTTCTCATTGAATGTCCAATTCTAGGATACATAAACAGGTTCTTAATGAGAAAAGACTGAAGAGGTAAATTCATTTCTCTCCTCTTTTAAATTATTTCTCACTTCTACATATTGTTCACCCACAATCCAAAGTTTTATAATAACTAGAATATCATATATATATATATATATTGTAATATTATTTTTTTTAATGGTATTTCCATCAACAAATATCTTATTTTATTCATTTATTCATAAAAACATAATCGTCATCAATGGTGTGTCAATTCACTACATTCGTGGATGATAAGTTTCAGTTTTTCTTTTCTATATTCATGGAATGTATTAATTCACTTATAATTGTTTAAAATGACATAAATATATATACGTTCTCAATTATATATTATTATTTCCATTTGAATAAAAAATCATTAATGAAATGACCATAAAACCAAGAAGCAAACACACCCAGACCAAGAGAAATAACAAAATATTATTAATATATGGGTTGATAAATATTACAAAAATATCATATAGGTTATTATATATAAGAATATTTGTATATAATAAATTAATTACACTCCTTATATCATTATATGCGAGGTTCGAACACATTCATGGGAAGTAGAACCTGAGGTATGATAATTTTCTTTAAAAATAAAATTATAATTTAAATTTTTCCATAATTAATTTTTTTTACATATAATGATTTATAAGTATTTAAATATTTAATTAATCCATAATGTTTTGATTTTTTATTTATAATTTTTTTTTGATATTTTGAAAAGAATATGTTTTCATTTGTATATCTATATTATTCCATTAATAAGTGGTTTTTATGAAGGAATAATTTTTATGATGCATGTATTCTTTTTTAATCATTATGTTATAGTTATTAGAAATTGTTTATGTTTATATGTGGGTTCATGAAATAACTTAAATTTAATTGGTACTTTTACATTTGTAGTTTACCATATTGGTTATTCCAAGTGTAACTGTGATGGTTTCATCATTAGGTAGAAGTAAGGCTTACATTGTAAGGTATCTGTGAGGGTTACAAATCATAAGGTAGCCATGACAGTTAAAATCTTTAAATATTTATACAAGAGGTTGGAAAACATTTCATAAAATGATTTAATATTTTAATAACTATTAATGGAATAATGGATTATTTCCTTTTGTAAATCCCTCAATGATATTTTTTTGCACATCTCAAGTTTTGAAGTATTTATCATAAGGGGTAAGAGTAAAGAATAACCCAAGATAAATGTTGTGAATATTTTTCATGGAAATATTACATGTTTTATTAAAATATTTAGTTTTTTTAATAAATAGATAATGTCCTAGTTGTACCCAATTTTCATTATTTTGGGTTTTCATATATGAGTTATGAAGTAATTCTATAATACTCAAAACTGAAAAGATATTTCATTATGTTCGAAAGTGAATTATTGTTGAATTAATCTGATTATGTAATGTTTATGGCCAGGTACTTATATGTTCATAATCATAAAAAAAAATTTTATGGTCATTAGTTTATTTTTTATGATGTATATTTTATATTTATAGTCGGTATAAAATTCTAGAAAAATAGAGTGACCATTTTGATCAATTACCCCTTCTTCACAACGACTCCTTTAGATTTTCTCCAAAGAACTCTAGAGTTGGAATTATGGGAATACTATAACTTCAATAATGTATATAATGATGTAAATACGAGAATTTGAAAGAGGGTTTTCAAGCTATAAGTGTAAAATTGATATAAATATGTGTGGGGAAGGTTCCCTTTTAAAATTGAGGTGAGGGGAACTTTTAGAATTTCAAAAAAATAATAATAAATTAAATCCTTATAAAAATACATCCAAAAGAATATGGATTATAATATAATATGAGATAAAGTAATATTGTAATAAAATAATAATTTTTTGACCAATTTCAGTGTTATTGTAAACCATATCATTTTGATTAACCCTTAGTTGACACATTTTTCATTTAACTACGGTAACAAATGTTTTCATATTAAAACATATTAATTTTTACTTATATAGAGTAAATCATCGATAAATAGACAATTTATGATATTTTAGATCTTATCATAATTAATTTTTAATTTTTAAAATATTTTATTATTTTTAAATATTTAAATATAATACTATTTCTATAAAATTTTACTAGTTTATATTTTATAACTATTCATTTCATTAGATTTATGAAAATATAAAAAAATAACATTAAAAAATAATATAATACACCCCCAATATTTCATCGCATCCTATATATTTTTTACCACTTAAATTTATTAAAATTATATTTATTTTAATATTTTTTACCATTTATTTTATTTTTCAATTAGTTTAGTAATTATTGTATCACAATTAAGTAATTACTTATGGTAATTAGTAATTCACTAAAAAATAAATAAAATATAATGTTGAATATAAATCATTTATATTTCAAAATATTATTTATAATTGAATATATATTTTGGAAACCCTGTATTAAAAAGTATATAGTTATTCAAACCATGAATGTGATAACATTGACTTTACTATCAATAATATATTATATATGTTATTTTCGTTCTCTATGTATCCAAATGGTTATTAATACATCGCATGGATGATTATGTACTATATTTACGAAGCGAATAAGATTTAGTAATGATTTTTGGTCTTTTAATGGTTATTATAATTTTAATTAAAATCATTTTATTGATTTCACATCGACTACAACAATAACTTCATCAGTGTTATATACAGATTCATGGTAATTATTTCACATATAAAAAAATAAAAAAAAATAAAAAAATAAGATAAAATAATTAATCTTCATATAATAATTTATATTCATTCATAATCTAATTTTTGTCCCTATATAGACAAAAAATACATATTTAACACAGAGAAATTGAAAATTTGAATCTTTGTTTGATTAAAATATTTAATAAGTTGTTTTGAAATAAAATTTTCCATTAAACAACATACTTTAGATAATTATGAGTTAACAGTTGAATTATATTCATCAAATAAGATTTTTGGATTTTTTATAGTCATTTTATAGTCTTTATCAATTTATTTTTGACATAAATTGTCCAATTTACCCTTAACAGTGGTGGCAACTTTTATCAAAGTTAATATTCATATTGGTCAAAAATAAAAGAGGAATATTCACTATATTGGTAAAATTTGAATCTAAATATGGAATAATGATTTCGAAATCCAAAAAATTGTTGTTTTACAATTTAATTTGAAATAAAAATTGTAACACACTAAGAGAAATATTTTTTTCAAGAAATTTTCCTTTTAAAACATAGAATGTTATTATTATAAATACATGTATGAAATACTATTAAAACCCCAAAAATAGTTTATTATAAATAAAAATTAATTTATTAAACTAATCCAAAACATAATTTTACCTCTTAAATACATTAAAAGAAAATATATTTTTCAATAAAAATCAATATTATTACTATTCGTCAAAAGATGAAACTATTCATTAAAATAAAAAAAAATTACCATGAGATAATTTTGGAATTATTATTTCAAAAATGATTTTTATTTTATAAAATATTATTTATAAATGTTAATAAAAAGTTCTAAAACTAGTTCACAATTAGAAGGTAATAAATTTTTCTTTTAAAAAATATATCTTTTTAGGCGTAAAATTCGATGTATTCTTGTTTTATGTCTATCAAATAAATTTGATGACTTCGAAAATATTTTTTTGAATAAATATTATAAATTTCACGGTGTGGTTAATACAATTCATTCCCCCAAATTAAATTTCTAAGTTATAATTTTCATGTTTAAATAATAAGAATAAAATATCATTTCATAGAAACTCAGTGTTAAGTGAAACGCATGATTTGTAGATTATGCATATAATTAATGAGTGTCTTAGTGTATCATAAAAAATAAGATATTTAATTAATATTTTTCATAAAAATCATGTGTTGTTACATCCTACCCCCCCCCCTTAAATAAAGTTTTACCTCCAGATTCTTCGAGGTCATCAACGGTTTAATACATAAATGTTTTTTTCATAGAAACAAACATCATAAAAATGAATAATAAATATCTATTTAAAAATATAATGTTGGAAAAATAATGGTTACCCAATGTAACTCATAAGTAGGTTTATATATAGGATAACATAGGTTGAATGCGAAAACAGTGACATGGAAGATAACTCTAACTATCATGTTCGGATAGAGAGTGATAGGGAACATGATCAAGATGAAATTAAAAATCTGTAATCCATAATTTTGCAATGATTTTAGGGACCAATCGATTCATCAATAAAATAATGCACTAGGATAATTTTTTTTTATTTCATGATCATTTCACTTGATTTGAATAATTTTCATTAGAAGATATAATTACATGATATCATTATATTTCATAAAAACAATATAATCTTTTAATTTTAACTTGATCAATTTTCACTTCATCTATTATTCTATGAAATGAACATGAATTTGTTATTCCCAAAGCATTAGAATATCATAACATCCATAAATAGAATTTTACGGCTTTAAATCTATCTTTAGATTATATCCTTACAAAAAGGATTACATAATTTATCCAATATGAATAAATCCACATATGGATAGCAAATACATTAAACTCCAAAAACTCATCCAAATTTCAATTTAAGAAAGCTCATAAATGGTTACCTTTATGAACCTGAAAATATATAAAAATCCATAACATTCAAAATAATGTAACTACCTTTCAAAAACCAATATAACAGAAATCCCACAAACATTTGATATAGCTCTTAATTATTACACCCCATATATTTGAATACCATTTTCATGTATTATCCTGAAATATGGTAATGACCTAAATTACCATAAACACTTAGTTAAAATATGTATAATTTCATTAATTTAATCTTGCATCATAATTTTAATCCAGAAACTCTATAAACTCATTGCTTGATATCATGAACCACCTGATCATCTTATCATCCTCAAGTTAATCAATATTATCCCATATATTTGATCACAATCAAACATCACGTTATTTCATTATCCCAACATCATGCACATATTAAGGGCTATCCTCCCCTTATTCTTGTGTTTCCAAAAAATATCACCCTACCACGTCAATCAATTTTCATGGTTACCGGTACTATTAATCAAATCTTCATAAATCCTTATGAAAAACTACACTAAACCAATACATAGATATTTAATTATTTCATAATACCATAAATGTAATTCAATAACATTATTCTTGAATTCTGTTACAAAAACACTCAATCATTCAGCACTTATGTATCGTACACTACACCAAAAATAGTGATCACATGTGATTTTCCATTATCTTTTTCCTTAATATGATACAGATGTTGATCATTGATAACCCTTGTATAAGGGATTTAGTTATCATAATTCTCATTTTCCAACCACATGAAACATTTATGATTTGGAGGTGAATTCTATGTAACATATTCAGTAGTTTTATAATTTTCAATATTTTCTCCATCACTTATGTTGAAAATTTCCAAATGACTTTCATTTCCACTCTTAATACATTTACTTATCCCCTTAATAAAATTTACTCTATGTTTATTTCAATGCGTTGAGCATAAAAGAAATTTTATCTTCTTTTTTCCATGTTTTTATATTTTCATTTCATCTACATATTCCATTTCTTCTCCAAACCATGAGATTGATATGTAACACCCACCTATATTTCCACCTTAATAACACATTAAACAATGTCTCCATATATATTGAAGTCTATTATGGATGAAACACTTCAAATACTTGGTTATTTTCCACTAAGGTATCTATCCACCTTAATTTACATTTTGATGATTACAACAAGGGAATACCTTCCGAGTCTGGTAAAATTATGTTCATAGGTACCAATAGATTTTTCAACCTTTTGTTTGAGATCAAGGAACTCATTTCCCTTAATCATATGATGAATACGAGGAATTTATGTACTGATAAAAAGTTCATGAACTCTTCGCATTTAATGGACTCAATTTCACCTTACTACATCATAATATTGATTAGAGTCCATGACTAGTCCACTTCACCTTCTAAATGATACACAACAAAAATTACGTTTTCATGTTAAAAATAATAATGTATGCAAAATATCTTTTCAGTGGTACCAATCCAATGTTCAAAAAAGTGCATTAGAAGACCCACTAAAGGAAGGTGGGTGTCGCCTCATAATACTAAAAAATCGCGCAATAGCGACCGCCATTAGCGGCCGCTCTAGGCCTCTAGAGGCCGCCCAACGACCGCCATTGGGGGTCGCTTTAGTTTCGTCACAATAGGCCAACAGCGACCGCCAATGGCGGTCCCTTTAGATAGCCAAAATTCCGTCCTACAGCGACCGCCTGGCGGTCGCTCAAGGTGGCCTGCCTGGTCACCATCAGCGATCCCTAATGGCAGTCGTAGTAGGGGACCGAAATTCCGGCCTACAGTGACCGCTAATGGCTGTCGCTAATGTCGCCCGGTAGGCAGCCTATAGCAACCGCCAAAGGCGTTCACTAGTCAGGGAAAAAAATTTTAAAAACAATTCCTAGTGAAAGAAATATATATATATATATATTTATTTATATAAGAAAATATTTATATATATAATATTAAATAAAATATTTTTAATATTTATATATAATATGTTTTAAATATTTTAATATATATAATATTATATATATATATATATATTAAAGATATATATATATATAATATTAAATAAAATAATTTTCTTATTCATCCAATAGGTTTTTTAAGCATATGGTAATAATAAATCAAATTTTATGCTGAAAATTTTTATTTCTCTAAAAAGGTAATTTAACTACCTCTTAATGGAGAGCCTATTTTAAATATAAATTCTAGCACATTTATAAAGTTTTTATTTCAATATAAACTTATATTTTGGAAAACTTAACATAAAAATGTGTTAGGGTTAATTTGTGGTATTTTTTGTGGATTTTCATTTTTTTAATGAAATGTACGAATTGTGTTTTTTTAATTCACTATGCAAAATCAGAGATAAAAAAAGGTGAAAATACTAAAAAATGGAAAACAATTTCAAACAGCATAAACATCAAGATCTTCATAAACAATAAATGATAAAAGTGCTTCAACTATCCGAGCAGGTCCATCCATTTCAATCTTCTTATTCAATAAACCTACAATAAGACAAAAAAACAAAAAAACAAAACAAACGTAAATTAGACATATTTATTTAGTTATTATATACATATAATAAAATTAAATCTAACATCAAATCACGGTTCTATAATAATTTAAAACCCCCAATTTATGAAATACTATCATCTCAGGTCATTCAGAGCACGTTTGATCCGAATTTGACCGTCTCATGCCGTTCTAGTGTTTTATGACACCAGAAATGCATTTCCCATCACCGTGGTCAAACGAAACCTCTGATTTATGTGACGTCTACCCAACCATTTTAAAATTCACAAAACGGCTGTTGTCGTATGGTTTCATGGCATTCTGAGGTCGTTCGTTAGGTTTTGACCCCCCAACGCGCAATTTTAGCGCGCTCCGAGCTGCTGAAAACGACACAATCAGGCATACCGTGCGCACTGCACGTTCGATGGGAATGACATCTCCTCCTACACATCACGACTAATATTCCTAATGTTTTCGTGTTGTTTCAGGTCATTCAGATCACGTTTTCTCCGAATTCGACCGTCTCACGTCTTTCAGGTGTTTTATGACTCCAGAAATGCGTTTTCATTCATCGTGGACAAATGACACCTCTGATTGATGTTCCTTCCACCCGACCATTTCAAAATACACAGAACAGCTATTTTCGTATGCGTTCATGGCATTCTGAGGTCGTTTGGGTGGTTTTGACCCCCCAACGTGCCATTTTAGCGCGCACAGAGCTGCTGAAAACAACAAAATCGGTCGTACCGCGCACACCGCACGTCCGATGAGTGTGATGTCTCATCCTACACGTCAAGAATAATATTCCTAATGTTTTCGTGTTGTTTCAGGTCATTCAGAGCACGTTTTCTCTAAATTCGACCATCTCACGCCGTTCTGGTGTTTTATGACTCTGGAAACGTGTTTCCGGTCACCGCGGTCAAATGACACCTCCGATTGACGTTTCGTCTACCCAACCATTTTATAATTCACACAACGACTATTTTTTTATGGTTTTGTAGCATTCTGAGGTCGTTCGGGTGGTTTTGACCCCCCAACGCGCCCTTTTAGCACAGGTCGAGCTGTTGAAAACGACACAATTGGTCGTACCACGCGCACCGCATCTCTGATGGGCATGTCATCTCCTCCTACATGTCAAAAATAATATTCTAATAATTTAAATGTGAATTCTGGTCATTCGGAGCACGTTTTCTCCAAATTCGACCGTCTCACGCCGTTCTGGTGTTTTATGACTTCAGAAACGTGTTTCAGGTCACCGCGGTCAAACGACACCTCCGATTGACATGTCGTCTGCCCGACCATAGCAAAATTCACACAATGGCTATTTTCGTACACTTTCATGGCATTCTAAGGTCGTTCGGGTGGTTTTGACCCCCCAACGCACCATTTTAGCGCGCACTGAGCTGCTGAAAACGACACAATCGGTCGTACCACGCGCAGCGCACGTCCGATGGGCATTCCATCTCCTCCTACACATCACGAATAATATTTCTAATGTTTTTGTGTTGTTTCAGGTCATTTGGATCGCGTTTTCTCCGAATTTGACCGTCTCACGTCGTTCTGGTGTTTTATGACTCTGGAAACGCGTTTCCGGTCACCGCAGTCAAACGACACCTCCGATTGACGTGCCGTCTACCCGACCATTTCACAATTAACACAAAGGCTGTTGTTGTATGGTTTCATGGCATTATGAGGTTGTTTTGGTGGTTTTGACACCCAACGCACCTTTTTAGCGCGCGACGAGCCGCTGAAAACGACACAATCGGTCGTACCATGCGCACCACACATTCGATGGGTGTGTCGTCTCCTCCTACATGTCATGAATAAAATTCATAATGTTTTCAGGTGGTTTCAGGTCATTCAGAGCATGTTTGCTCCGAATTCGACCGTCTCACGCCGTTTTGGTGTTTTCTGACTTCGGAAACGCATTTCCGGTCACCGCGGTCAAACGACACCTCTGATTGATGTTCCGTCCACCCGACCATTTCACAATTCACACAATGGATGTTGTCGTATGGTTTCATGGAATTCTACGGTCATTCGAGTTGTTTTGACCCCCCAACGCACCCTTTTAGCACGCGCCGAGCTGCTGAAAACGACACAATCGGTCGTACCGCGCGCACCACACATACCATGGGATTGTCATCTCCTACTACACATAATGAATAATATTCATAATTTTTTCATGTGGTTTCAGGTCATTCAGAGCACATTTTCTCCGAATTCCACCATCTCACGCCGTTTTGGTGTTTTCTGACACCAGAAACGTGCTTTCGGTCACTAAGGTCAAAAAAAACCTCTGATTGATGTGTCGTCTACCCGAACATTTTAAAATTTACACAACGGATGTTTTCGTATGCTTTCATGGAATTCTGAGGTTGTTCGAGTGGTTTTGACCCCCCAACGTGCCATTTTAGCGCGCGCTGAGCTGCTGAAATCAACACAATCGGACGTACCATGCGCACCACACATCCGATGGGAGTTCCGTCTCCTCCTACGTTTCAAAAAGAAATATACCTAATGATTTCGTGTGGTTTCAGGTCATTCGGAGAACTTTTTCCTTGAATTCGACCGTCTCACGCAGTTCTGGTTTTTTATGACTCTGGAAACGTGTTTCCGGTCACCGCGGTCCAACAAAACCATTGATTGATGTGTCGTCTACCTGACCATTTTAAAATTCACACAAAGGCTGTTTTCATACGATTTTATAGCATTACTAGGTCAATTGGGTGGTTTTGACCCCCCCTCCCCCCCCCCCAATGCGCCTTTTTAGCATGCACTGAGCTGATGAAAACGATAAAATCGGTCGTACCACATGCAACGCATGTCTGATGGGAGTTCCATCTCATCCTACATGTCATGAATAATATTAATAATGTTTTCGTGTGGTTTCAGGTCATTCAATGCATGTTTGCTCCGAATTCGACCGTCTCACGCCGTTTTGGTGTTTTGTGACTCCAGAAACGCGTTTCTGGTCACCTCAGTCAAACGACACCTCTGAATGATGTGTCGTTAGCCCGACCATTTCACAATCCACACAAAGGATGTTTTCGTATGGTTTCATGGCATTTTGAGGTCGTTCGTGTGGTTTTGACCCCCAACGCGCCCTTTTAGCGCGCACCGAGCTGCTGAAAATGACACAATCGGTCGTACCATGCGCATCGCACATCTGATGGGCGTGTCGTCTCCTCCTACATGTCACGAATAATATTCCTAATGTTTTTGTGTGGTTTTAGGTCATTTGGAGCACTTTTTCTCTAAATTCGACCGTCTCACACCGTTTTGGTGTTTTATGATACCAGAAACGCCTTTCCAGTCACTGCGGTCAAACAACACCTCTGATTGACATGTCGTCTGCCCGGCCATTTCAAAATTCACAAAACGGCCGTTGGAGTACACTTTCATGGAATTCCGAGCTCATTCGAGTGGTTTTGACCCCCCAACGCGTCATTTTAGCACGCATCGAGCTGCTGAAAATGACACAGTCGGTTGTACCGCGCGCACTACACGTCCGATGGGTGTGCCTTCTCCTCCTACACATCACGAATAATATTCCGACTATTGTTGTGTTGTTTGAGGTCATTCGGAGCATGTTTTATCTGAAATCGACCATCCCATGCCATTCCGGGGTGTGGGGAGGGCTGTCCGAAGTGTGGGGAGGGTTGTCCGGGCTGCGGGGGGGGGCTGTCCGGGGTGCGAGGGGGGGAGGGGCTATCCGAGGTTCCGGGGGCCTGTCCAGGGTGCGGGGAGGGCTATCCGAAGTGTGGGGAGGGATGTCCAGGGTGCGGGAAGGGGATGTATGGGGTGTGTGGAGGGTTGTTCGGGGTGCAGGGGGGCTGTCCGGGGTGCGGGGAGGGCTGTCCGGCGTGCGGGGAGGGCTTTCCGGGGTGCGGGGGGGGGGGGGGGGGGCTGTCCGGGGTGCGCGGAGGGCTGTCCAGAGTGCGGGGAGGGCTGTCCGGGGGGGGGGGGGGGGGGGGGGGCTGTCCGGGGGGGGGGGGGCTGTCCGGGGTGCGAGGAGGGCTGCTCGGGTTGTGGTGTTGTCCGGGGTGCGGGGGGGCCTGTCTAGGGTGCGGGGTGGCCTGTCCGAAGTGTAGGGAGGGCGGTCTGGGGGTCGGGGGATGTCCGGACTGCAGGAGGGTCTGTCTGAAGTGCGGGGAGGGCTGTCCGAGGTGTGGGGAGGCCTGTCCAGAGTGCTGGGAGGGCTGTCCAGGGGGCGGGGGGGGGGGGGGGGCTGTCCGGGGTGTGGGGAGGGTTGACCGGGGTGCGGGGAGGGCTATCCGGGGTGGCTCAAGGACTAAAAATAGTGAACTCAGCTCATTCATCAAAAAAAAGTTTAATGGTCTATATTATGAATCACATGTTTTTTTTCAAAAATATTACAGAACATGCAATTGAAAACATTGAAAATTAAATGAACAAAAAATATCCAAATCATTAATCAGTTTCATGATTTCTTCTCAATTCGTGCTCACAAACATCGCATCAGGCCAAAACACACATGATAACCCCATGTCACAAAAAACCTTACTAGAAACCCAACATAAATATCAATACCAACCCCACCATTAAAAACAGAAACAAACCTCGTGAATATGACCCGTCATGCATGGTCATGACTACTACCTCCATCAGGTGGGTCAGGGGCCTTCATCAAAAAAAAATTATGAATATTTTCATAACAAAAATACTATAAATTAAATAAATAAATACAATATAAACCTACGTTGTATGATCCCCTGAACCATCACTTGGACGCACAAATTGCTGAAGTGCTCTAACCTCAGCGATCAATTGCGTATTTACCTCCTCGGAAGCATGCAGTCGTGCCTAGAAATCTGACAACCGCTGTGTCATCTGAGCAACAACAGGACCGACAACCATAGTGTGTGAAACTAAAGAATGAGGAATACCTGTTCCATAGGTCAAACTATATCCATGCCCGTCCTGACCAATAATGCATTGAAAGATCTCATCCCTTCACATGGAAAGCTGTCGCTGGTCCTCTGGAAGATGTTATAACTCAACTTCAAATTGAGCCTATGGAATATTTAAATATATATACATATATTAATATACAGATTTTATGTATGTATTAGTAATGAGTACAAGCACTTACTATCAATTCTTCAGCCTCTGGATCATTGCGATCACGAGTCCTCATCCACACTGACATTTTCTCAGTCGGTGCACCATGCTCCCGCAACTGTATATGAATAGAAAATAAGCACAAAACATTATTAAATTAAAAATTAAAAAATTAATAATAAATACCTCATGTCGGATCTGATACACGTGACAAGTCCCGAGCCTGTGAGGTGGTCCCTACAACGCTCGATTCTCAGAATGGTGTGTTGACACCTCCTACATTCAATTCATTCAAATTTCAAACAGATCACACATTCTTGAAAATATATATACCAAAATAAATATAAAAACCGCAACACCCTCAGTAGAACAATATGAAAATAAATTACACCACAGAGCCAAGAAGATACCTCCCGAAACATTTTCTAGAATTCTTGGGGCACCCACATTTGGTACCCAGTGGACCCTCTTGACTTTTCCTTTATAGTCTTTCCATATCTTACGACATTTGCTCATACACACTGGAAAAAACTCATCGGGACATACTTTTAAATTTTTCTATTAAAGAAAAAAATCATATATGTTATTATTATTTATACATAGGGAATAAAGTAAAATGGTCTTATTACCTGAACCTCCCTCCAAAGATGATCTAATGTGTCATGAGGGATAGAAGCCCAGTCACGCGTGGTCAGTGGAAATCGATGTGGGTCACGTATGATATGACCCGTATGACGAATAAATGCAGGGGAATTCCATCCCATGGGATGAAATACCTCAACAAATGAAACATCAAAAGTGGTGTCGGAATTCCATGATAATATGCCATGACCAGGGCCTCTCCTGCGAGAGAAAGAAGCAGTCGAGTCTGATCCTGTTGAAAACAATTTTATATATAAATTGACAGATGTTATAAATATATATATATATATATATTTATATGTGTGTGTTTATCAATTAAAAAAATAGAGGCAATGACATTCAAACATACCTCGACCCGGAGACGTAGATGCCTCATATAGATAAAGTGGATCTTCTGCCTCTTCCCCTGACATGCCTGCAGTCATGGAAAACAATAGTAAGGGGACTATCCAAAGTGTCCAAATGATAAATTCAATTGTTTAAAAAAATTCAAACTTGTACAGATGGTAATAAAACAAAAAGGGATTGAATAATTAGTTGTGAATGAATTTTAAAAAATTAGAAAGTTAACAAAACAAATATACGAATTATCTACAAAACCAATCAATGCATAGCCAAATTTAAAATTGAATTAATAAAAATTCAAGCAGCATATGAACCAAATGAAGAATACCTCAATGGAAAGATACACTGAAAATAACATCAATATAAAATGAGTAAAATCACCCTAAATATTCTTAACTCAATAAACATCCAAAAGTGAGGATTAAAAATTAAAAGGATTTTTAAAATAGTTAGATAATTTATGATATCCTAGGATAAATAGAGGGAAAACAATTATTCATTTCATTAAGCATGAAAATCGACTATTTCTCCATCAAAAACTACTCTGGCCCAATAAATATCTTATTCACGTTGAACTACAATATATTGATCAAGATGTTGGGAAACAAAAGGAACAGTCTCGGGCTCATCTTGTTCAAATACAAACAACTCCTCGACGAGACATTTTGATAACAACTTGCCAACATGGATTCGAAGGAAAAGTAATGAAGAATACTTGTTCTGGTTGTGATGTCAAAATGAAAGGTTCATTATCAACTCATTCATTTCTATATAACATATTGTTAAAATTCACCAATGAAAACTAATATTGATCGACTTTACATCCATGCACTGGATCAACCCAATTACACTCTAACAATATGTACTCCAACCCGTGTGTGTATACAAATTCAATGATGTCTATCAATTGACCATAGTAATAATTAGAATTTAAAAATAGACAATTGATGCCACTTTTTTGTGTTTCTCATTTTTCGTCAACATCTTTAATGTGAAATCGAAAAAAATTAGCATCTATAGATTTATAATGACGAGCCGTTATAGATGGACACTTAGCTAGTTGGATAAATTCATCAGTTAGCGTGGGGTCCCCTAACTCCCTCATCTTATGAACCTACATAATTTATAGAATTAAATAATGATATATGGTGAAAGAAATCAGTATAATACTTCACCCTTAATGAAAATCAATTTATACGTACATAATCCTTGAACCAATCATGAAATGACGCATAATGAGACTATTGAATTTGCAACTCAGTCGCACGATACATCTCTTCTTTTATCTCATTAATGTGTTTCCTGAAAATGATAACGCGATGTTTAAATGATCAACTTATCAAAAAAAATATAAAAGTTAAACAATAAAAGTGATAAGATACTTACTGCATTAATGGTGCAACTGATGGATTATTGAACAAGATATATCGATTCTCTTTTATCCACTCGATGTTGTCCATATCATATGTGGTTCCTTCTCCAACTGGACCATCATGAATCCGAGAGGGCTTATCTATTTTTTTCAACATCCATAAGATATTCTTTACAAAATGTAGTACACTCATCCATCAAATAACCATTGGCTATTGATGCCTATGGACGAGCTCTGTTGCATACAAATCATTTCAATGTACTCAAATACCACTCAATAGGATACATCCACCTGAATTGCACTGGACTAGAAGCCATTACTTCATCAGTTAGGCGCACTGTCAGTTGGACCATATCAATAAAAAAATGAGGGGGGGAAATAGTTTCTAAAAGTGACAAATCGTAAGTACAATTCGGTCCTGTAAACATTTTAAATCACTCATTCGTTGATTTCTTAAACAAAGTTGTCTAAATAAAATTACTCATCTCAATAAACGACTGAACAACATTGGGGGATAAACAATAACAAATTGCGATTGGAATCAACTGCTGATGTAGTATGTGATTTTCATGAATTTTCAACCCTTGCATTGTCTTGCTCATCAGATTCACACACCTTGAAATATTAGAATAGGAACCATCAGGCACCTTGAGCATCTTCAAAATGGAATGAAATGTCTCTTTCTCCTTTGTAGTCATCATATACTTTGCAGTAGGAATATATGCCTTGTTTCCCTCAGCTAATTGTAAATGCAACTATTTACTTAAACCCATTTCTTTTGAATCATGACGTGCATTAACATGGTCCGTTGATTTTCCACTGACACCTATAATGGTCCAAAATATGTTATCACAGACATTTTTTTTCAATATGCATGAAATATAAATTATTCCTCAGCATGTTACTTTTCCAATACAGAAGACTATAAAAAATACTTTTCTTTTTCCAATTGTGACTGCGCTGCCTACCCGCAGCTCGAATATTACGTACTGGAGGAGCCACCAAATCCTGAATTTCATATACCATGCGGATGTTTTCTTCCTCAATCTGCGATAACATTTCGACTCCTGTCATGATATTTGGTGTTGGGATGAACTCTCTAGAACTATCAAATGCCACTCTACCCTTTCTGATCCTGTGCTGAGGGGGGAGAAAACGTATGTGACCCATGTATGCCCATTTTTTAGAATGCTTAATCCATACAGATTTTTTTAGTTTTGTTTAAACAAGGGCAAGCCAATTCCCCTTTCGTACTCCAGCCAGATAAATTTGCATAAGATGGGAATTCATTGATTGTCCACAATAAAGCAGCCTGTAGTTTGAACATTTCATTCGTTTCACACTCATAAGTGATCACACCATCACCCCAAAATTCATTCAACTCATCAATAAATGGATGAAGGTAAACATCAATATTATCCCCCAGACATTTAGGTCCATCAATTACAGTGGAAAGTAATATAAATTGTTTCTTCATACAAATCCATAGAGGAATATTATACGGAACCAACACCACGGGCCATGTGCTATGAGTTTCACCAAACATAGACTTGAATGGATTGAAACCATATGCTTCCAATCCCAATCGAACATTATGAACATCTTTGGAAAAGTCGGGATGTATCTTATCAAAATCATTCCGTGCATGAGAGTCTTCCGGGTGGGTTAATATATCACGTTCGTGAAATCATTCTGCATGTCATCTCATTAAATTAGTAACTTGAGATGACATAAAAAATCTTTTCAACCTCAGTTTAAGGGGAAAGTAACACATTTTTCTTTACTACAATCAGTTTCTCATGTATCACAATATGAATTTGATGAGTCTGATTTCCCCTGTTCTCTTTCTACCTGGAAGCACCACAAACCGCACAAATATCCAAATCGGCAGCTTCCTTTCTAAACAACATACAGTGGTTTGCACATGCATCTATGGTCTCATATCTAAAACTTATGTTCTCTGTCAGCTTACAAGAATGGTAATACGACTCGGGAATCATAGCGTCGACAAGAAGAACCTTTTTCAATAACACCAACAGCATGTCAAATGATGTGTCTGACCAATGATTCAATGTCTTCAAATGAAAAAACTCCACGACAAACGACAATTTATTGTATGAAGTACATCCATGATATAATTCTGTTTTTGCATCATCTATTGCTTCATAAAACATCCTTGAATCACGATTTTCACCAGAGTGAAGATTTATCTCACTGGTCTCAAGATTCTGGATGTCAATGCCATCAGGATCTAACCCACGTACCATTTCAGTAAGCATTTCACGTATTGGAACATTCATCCTTGCATCAACATCCATATAAACTGCATCCACATTTTTACAATGATCATATTCTTCTCTATGATGAGTCCAACTCTTATAATTTTTAATTAATCCATTAAAGGAGAGGTGCTCGCCCATAGTATCTCGTGTGAATTGATATCTGTTAGCACATTTTCTACATGGACATCTAATATAGTCACTTTCAAATCCTATGGTGAAGTCAATAAACTACATAATTCCATTGAAATATTCTCTAGAAGATTGATTTGGAAAATCAATCCAACTCTTATCAATAATAAAATCTCTATAACAAACATTTACACAAGACTTATTACATTTTCATTTTTCATATCAAATATATTTAAAATAAATACTAATTATTTATTTATGAACCATTTATAAAATAATAATTTAAGTGAAAGCCCATGTCATACCTGATTGCGCTACAAATCCAGAAGGGAGGGGAGCTGAAGGCGGTGCTGCGAGAGAGAGGAGATGCAGCGAAGGGGAGCTGGAGCCAGAGCCGGTGCGGCGAGGGAGGGGACATGCCGGCGGCAATAGGGAGCTGGAGTAGAGGAGGTGGTGAGGTGGCAATGGTGCAGCATGGGTGGGATGATGAGGGAGGGGACCGAGGACAGGAGAAGCCGGAGTGGCTGGGCGGCAACAGCGAGGGGACGAGTAGCGGTCGTGCGGGGAGGGAGGGGACTGGGCGGTGGCGGTGCGGCAAGGGCAGGGAGGGGATGAAGACGGAGGGGATGAGCGTTGGCAGGGTGTGTGGGGGGGAGGTGTTTGGGGGTGCAGGGGGGGGGGGCGAGGGTGGAGGCCGAAGGGAATAGGGGTCTAGGGCCGAGGGGCTGGAGGCCGGAGGCTAGAGGCCAGAGTCCAGAGGGAGGCCGGAGGGCGGCCGGAGGGCTACTGGAGGGCTGCCGTAGGGCAACAGGATGTGGGTGGAAAAAGTCCTGAGGGAAGAGGGAGGTCGGATGACGGCGGAAAGGCGGAGGGTGGCCAAAGCCAGAGGGCAGAGGCGGAGGAAGTCCGAACATGATGAGGGAAGGGCGGAGGGAGGCTAGAGGGATACCACAGGGTGGTGGGTGGGGCGGAGGGGAGGCAGAGGGCGGCTGGCAGAGGGCAGAGGGTGGCCGGAGGAGGGCGGAGGCCAACTGGGTGACGGGGGACGATGGCGAGGGATGGTCCGCGGCGTTGGGGTAGGGCACGTGACGACCTGGGAGGGCGGCTAGGGAGGCTGTGCGGTGATGGGGAGGGAGTGCAGAAGGCAGAGTAGAGGAGTTTTCGGGGGGGGGGGGGGGTGAATCCCAGTCTTTTTTTGGAAACCTAACGACCTCCAGTGGCGGTCCCTATATGTAAATGGGCTCAAAAGCCCAGATTTCTAGTAGTGTAAAGGACTCCAACATATTTCTTTCTCCGCTCATTTGAGGGACCAGAATGATTTATATCTTGTGTAAGTATAGTGATAATATTTTTCTTTCCAAATCCCTTAACATTCAGTTATTCAAGAGGGAATTTATTTAATTAACCATTGTATTCATCAAGAAAACTATTATTTTAGTTACCATTCATTTATTAAAACTGCAAACCATATTGTGGGTAACACTAATCATAGAGGTAGAACAACAAAAATAAGTAAATTTACATATAATATTTCAATATATGAAACCATATGTTTAATCCTACGTTATTTAGGATTATTATGATGACTCTTGTATTATAACATATATATTTAATTACCCTAAGAGATATACCTATATATATTCTTATAAATATCTCTAGTGATCTAACTAATGTTTTCTCATCTTAGATTCCCAAGGTTGAGTAAAATTTTTCTCTAATATAACCTATAAAAACCTATGATTTTTTACATGTATATTTCATATTTGTTAATGAGTATTCCTTAAATATCACAAACACAAGCTTGAGGACCATAATAATATAGTTCCTTTGGTAACATGGACCATAATCATCTAATTTGGTGAAATATATTAAAAATCTTCCCTAAATATCTCCCTCTTGAGTATTCCCACCAAAAACCATTATTTATATCTTAGGGAAAGGAAACAGATGAAAAGGGTGAGAAAAGATTCTCAGTAAGGGTAAACAAGGGAGGTATCAATCATAAGATAACAAAAAAGAATTATTACATAAACAAAACAATTGAAAATAATTTCTTGTGTATCAAAGATTTTGATATTGAGTCATGTAATAAGTCATAGATGTCCATAAAAATCATTGAATGTATTTCATTATAGAATAATATAATAAATATAATTGGGGTATACACATAAGAAAATAAAATCATTTCCCTATTATTAAAGTCTCATTTCCAAACAATCATATCAGACAAATACCATTGCTAAATAAGGATCACTCCCTATTCTATCCTCGTTTCACTAAACCAAGTTTACTTCCCATTCAAGAACTGTATTAAAGAACTGAGTTTACTACCTATTCCATTACTATCTATCTCAGGATATACAAATATTTATTGAATGTAATGGAGGGAGTTATTGGTCACTCCTGTAACATATTGAAAACTATATATATATTTTCTACGAGAACTAATTTATTCTTTATATCAAAACCCATAAAAATCAATAACTTTCTTAAACATCATTACCTCATTACATAACCTATGGAAAATAAATTGGTTTCATAAATACCATTCCATCGTAAACATAATCCAACCATAGAATGTATAAGGATATTATCCTTGAAAATTATCCCTAATAAAGCATATGAAATATCAAACAATGTTATTTTAAAAGGAAAATAATATTGATATATTACTTGAAAATATTTCGTGATGAAAATAACCATTATTATTTGGAAATTTTTTCTTTTTTGTAAAATTTCGGACAATTTTAAAATAAGACATATTATTTGAAAAAAACATTTTAGGATTGTATAAAAATTTTCATGTTTTTTATACATTATGAAAGTGTAATAAATCATTCATGTTCTATAAGTTAAAAATAATTCCTTTCAAACATTTTTTGAGAAAAGTCTCAAAGTACTTTAATGGGAAAATTAAAAAATTATTCCTTTAGAAAAATGTATTTCAAATTAACCCATATGTTTATAATTTTTTTTATGAAACTAGGACATGGAAGATAAATATTCCCCTCAAGATACATATGTATAAACAATCCTGAATAATAATGAGATTATAAAATTAACCTTTAAAACTTTATAATTTGTAGAATAGTATACCCCATGAAAGAATAAAAATTATATTTAAATGAAAATAACATTACCATAATAATAAAACTCTTTAAATACACTCTTGTTCTTTTTACACACAAAACAAAATAATCAAGTCTTGTATATGGAATGTGTCCCATAAGTATAATAGTGAGACAAAAATTCATTACCTAAATTCTCGAATTCCTTCGTATATATTAAAACCTCTGGTATAGTAAATATAATTTTATTATAAATCTAAAATAGATCCATATTCATATATATTATACCATATATGATTTTTATATTACTTTATAGTACTCATAAATCAAAAATTTCATGCTAATGTTATATTTTGGGTTATAAATGTTTTGTTTTTCGTTCATGTTTTGACTTGTAATCCTTGATTCTCTTAAATATATAATTATTTTAATATATATATAATGATATTCATGATATAATTATCATATATATATTCATTATATTTTTATTAATGTTAATTCATAAATGTTAGAGATAAATTATAAGATACACTATTCATGGAGGTTGTTGGAGGTACATACGCACAACCATTGTTTTAATTTTATAGTATTATTAAAATAAATAAACTTATATGATATATTATAATTATATAATATTCTTTATTATATATATATCATATATATACATAAAATTTATCCTTATTACAATCGATATGAAATATATATAAAAAATAAATCACATCACATTGTGGAGAAGGTAAGTCACATGTACGCATGAGCAACATTATCATTTCCCAAAAGAATAGGTGGTAAAAAGGAAGATATGATATTATCATTCCATAAGTATAAAAATAATAATAAGTGTTATATATAAGCACTAAACCCATAATAATTACCCTCCTGAAATATGGTGATGGAAAACAAATTGTATTCTTATTTGGAGATGGTAAGTCGTACGTGCGCACGAGCGACACACTCATTTATTGTTTGATGGGAACAAGGATGTATAATGGTGTGTTAATGATCAAAATAAAATTTCATAACATTTAGGGACATACTTTTCAATTTTATGATATATATCATAGATTTATAGATGGTATAAAAGTGTAGAAATAGGGATTGGTCAGTAAGATCAATTATCATTTCTTCAAATTGGACCTTTTAGATCTTCTATAAAGTACTCTAAAGATAGTATTTTTGGAATACCAAAACCTATAAAATGTTTCTAGGGAAGTGAAAAAGATAATTTTTCATAGTTTGGTCGATCTAGAAGGCTCTATGTGATATTATGAAGTGGGGGTGGAGGTTCCCTTTTAGAATTGAGGCGATGGGAAATTTTGGAATATCAAAAAATATTCCTTTATAATAAATTAAATAAAAATCCAAATATATATAAAATTATATGTATTATATGGTAAAATTATATAAATTTTTAATCTCATTTACCAATATATTTTATACATGTCTTATTTTTATTTTAAACCTTATCATTTTGATTACCCCTTAGTTAACCAATTTTACATTCAACCATGGTAGACATACATTATTATTGAAAAATTTTAATTTTTACTTATATGGTGTAAATAGTCCAAAAATAGTCAATTTAAAAAAATTATAACTTATTATATTCACATTTTCTTTATTAAAATATTTATATTATTTTTAAACAATTTAATAAAATATTATTTTCATAAAATATAATTAGTGTCAATTTGGAAATTATTCCTTACATTGACTTTAATAAGATATTAAAATGAATATTGTTTAGAAAAATAATAATTTAAGACACCCCTAATATGTAATTGTCACCTATAACATTTTTAGACCACCTTAATTAATTCAAATTATATTTATATTTATATTATTATTATTTATTAGATTTTATTATATAGTTAAATAATTACTGTATCATAATTGTGTAATTATTTAAGGTAATTTTTTATTCTCAAAAAATTATAAATAAATAAATATCATAAATACTAATCATTTTTATTTCTAAAAGATATTTATAATGTATCATATTTTCTGGAAAACCATATATTAAAAATTTCATAGTTATTAAAAACATGAATGTGACAACTTCGACTTTACTTTTAATAAAATATTAAAAATGTCAGAATATTTTCCATGTTCATCAAAATGGTTATAAATTCAACCTTAGACTATTATAGTCTATAAATACTCAACCAATACGATTTAGTCATGTTTTATTGCCTTTTAATGGTTGATATCATTTTAATTAAAATCATTTTATTGGTTTTTTATCTGCTTGCACAAGCACTACATTAGTGTTGCATAAGAATTAAAGGTAATTACTTCCCATATAAATATTAATAAAAAAATTAATATCATAAAAATAAATAAATTAAACTTAAAATAATCCTTTATAATCAATTATATAAAATTGTTTTTCTTATGTGGACATATAATAGATATTTAAGACAAAGAAAGTGACATTTTATGTGTTTATTTGATTTAAATATTATATAAGTCTTTTTCATGGACAAGTATCCATTGAAAAACGTAATTTAATTCCTCTTGTTCTAAGGGATGAATTATCTTCATATAAAAATATATTTTCATGTGTTAGAGTCATTTAATATTCTTTATCATTTTATTTCTAGCCTATATTATTCAACTCATCATTTACTTTGGTAACTAAATTTACTAGGATTACTATTCATATTAGACAAAAATAAATGGGACCTATTGAATAAATATGGGACTGATGAATCTAATTGTTAAAACAACTATTTAAAATTAAAAATATATAATTTGAATAATCTAATTTCAAAAAAGCCGGTAAAACACCATGAAAAACAGTTTTTTCTAGAAAAATGGTCTTTTAAAGCATAAAATATTTTTCTACTAAAGTAATTTATAAAATAATTTTTCAAAAAACATAATTAAAATATTTTAAACTTAAATTAATGTATTTAAATTAATCCAAAACATAATTTTACCTTTTAAAGACCTTTAAATAAAATATAGTTTTAAATAAAAATCAGATTTTCACTATTTTTCAAAAGAAGAAAATTTCTTGAAAATTTAAAAAATTCAACCTAAGCTAATTTTGACATTATTAAATCAAAAATGAAGTTTTATTTTCAAATATAACTTACAAAAGTTCTAAAATTTAGTTATAAAATAGGTCCACATTAAAAGGAGATAAAAATTTTCATGACCCCTCCCCACAAAGTGTACCCCTCCTGGGCCGGCAATGTGAGAAGGGAGATAATGACCCCCGAGTCCCGCCTCCAGTAGGCCCCATGTTGGAGACTAGCACTGAGGGTATAGTAAACAAAAAAATGGGAGGCATTAACCTCTAAGAGATCACATGTGTAAGAGAGAGATAAGATATACCCCAACCAACCCCAACTCAGAACTGGAATATAAAAAGAAAACCCGAGTGAACATATGTAATGTCAAGAAAAAGTACAACAACTAGAAGTGGAAAAATTGAATATACCCAAAAGAGTGTAAAAAATAGCAGCAACCACAAGCCCAAACAGCTCCTGCAACCCCAAGCTAGTAGAAACCATATTGATCTCCAACCAACTCCAAATGACCTGAAAATAGTTTATATATCCATAGGGAGAGTATAAAAGTATATTCAGTAGGATACTCCCTGAAGCTTATCATGAAAAAGTAAAGGATGCAAGCTAAAGAACAGTGATCAATATGTGAAACTACCTCGTCACTTAAACAGTTATACTAATTACCCAGTCTCACCATTTCTACTCTCAATGACTAATGCATTCAAGAGTATATAATATAATAAAGAATATCAAGGGTACCCCACTACTACATCCCCATTGGTTTGCCTCTTTTCCCCAACGTCGGATGTTCTAATCATATCTATCGAAAAAGGCTTTCCCGCAGACACCTGGGAGAAGCACCACAATATGCACCTCATGCAACAAAACCACCGACTCTATGATAGAATGTAACCAGGTTGTTTCCAGGAGCCACCACAGCTCGCAAAACATGTATCATACACCGGGTATTAAACCTCAAGCCATTACTTCCCATAAACCGAGTAAGGATCCTCAAGCCATCACATCCTATACACGTTATACCTATAGTAGTCCATATGATACTATATCCGGAATATATGTGTGCGAATAACCACAAGCCGTTACAGCCCTCAGCACACATATATGGGGAAAACTAACCACAATGCCTACCAGCACAAGTATCTACCAACAGAAGGGATTGGGTCCAATGGGGTAGTAATCCATCCATCCTTCCATCAGAATGTTGGTAAAAACACCCCTAAGGCTCAGAATCCCCAGGGTGTCAGTTTCCCTTACTGACAGGGTGGAGTATAATATAGAAACAAATAAAGCAAAGAATGTACTATATCTCACAACCACACTATGAGCATAACCTAGTCTTAGACTCAATAGCAACTAACGTCTCTCGGACTCCGGGATGCCACTTCTAATACTAGGTATGCTATAAGCACATAACCATTTAAAGAGCTTTATTAGACTACTCCATTCCCTTTTTTATAAGTTCCACATTACGTTAATTAATTATTTAAATATTAATTAACCATCTATAATTCCAAATTAAACTTCCTTAGCATCACACCCAATGTCCACATTCCCTTTAATATTACAAACTCATCATTATGTTTCAACAACTCCAACCCTAAGGGATAAAATTATCTATTCAATTATTCATTATATAATTAATTTCCCATATTCCAAGTCATTATCGAAAAAATTCTATGCTACTAACCAAAAGGGGGCTAAACACAGTGAGTTGATGTACTACCCATTGAGTTTTTTCCACCTATAGCTAGAGCGTAGCCCCATCCTCCCTTGAGAAGATAAACACAAAAAGCACATGGAATACCCTGCGTGTCTTCGCCTCTTTTAGAGGAAGGGTAAGCCAGACCAGCTTCCTTGAATAGTTGGGAAGATTATAGCAGATAATCAACCAATAAGAATGAGAAAACATCCAAAAATCACATCCATCCATTTCCACCATCCATGGTGTCCTCCCCGACACCCACATGTATAAACCGATGAACCTCGCCTCTCAATGTGTCATCTGCTGCCACAAAAAATGACTTTATGCCCCCACATACCACAACAGCCATTTAGGCTCACATCATGACACAAGAAGAAGGAAAATAATATCTTAACAAATGTGCTCTCGGACCTTTAAAAATCAAGAGGGTAACTCAGAAACCTACAAGGAATTATCTTTTTATCAAACATCCAGTTCTTTATTCCATCTACACTTGACTATTATATTTTTTGCAGGTTTCGACTATGGGTAAACTAAAAAGTAAACTATCATAAATTTATTAAACATTCTTAGGACATCAATTTGAATAACATAAAATTACATTAAGAAGAACCAGATTCATTTCATGCCACTTTATCATTAGCCAAACAGATATCAATTTATTCTCGGCTTTATGCTCATTACCAATTTCCATCAAGAATGAATAACTAAACAAAGAAAGAATAGATATCACTCTATCATTAAAAACAAGAGGCAATAATATACTATTGATATTAATTTATTTATCTGGTTCAACTATTTATTATGTCAATTCCATGAAATCCAGTGGGATAGAAAATTGTCACTATATATTTTCACATATAATAATAGAGAAGCAATGAATCCCCTACCTTAAACAGTTCATGACTTTCTTTATACCACAACGGTTCACGATCGCCTCCTCTCGTGAAAACTACACCCACTCGAGGATGCCATAGTACAGCCACACCAACAGAATCCCGAGGAAACACCATTAGAAGAATGGAGATCACATGATAAAATATTGAATGGAGAAACTAGAGAAGATAAACCACAAAATAATGACGATAAAACATACCTTAATTTGATGAATGATCGACCCTTTATGCTTGCACCAAAGTAGGGGGTGCACATGCAGCCGGAAGAACATCAAGGGGAAACCAATCCATGGGGAAATTTTTGATTTCAAGATTCCTACAGGAAGGAAGAAATGGTTCGAGCATCTTGCACCATAGAACAAGGAGGATGAACAAGGTAGGAAGATATCTTGTCCCTTTTGATTATTTAACGGAGCGACGGATTAAGATACGATTGATTTCCAATTAAATTTGGATCATATTAAACCAGGTATCTTGACCACAAAAAAACATCCCGATCCATTGGAATAATTAATATAGGATTTATGGCCTTTGAATAGGCCTTATAGTTGTTAAAATAAGGCTTTAATTTCATTTTATATCGAAGGAAACGTTAAAGGGGAAAAACTATTGGAAGATGGAAACACTATTCATGAACCTCACCATTCTGGAAAGACTGTGCATAAACCACACCATTGCAACCTCACCATTCGGGAAACACTATTAATGAACCTCACGGTTGGAACTTCACCATTCTGGAAAAACTATTCATGAACCTCACAATTGGAACCTCATTGTTCTGGAAACACTATTCATAAACCTCACAGTAGGAACCTCACCGTTCTGAAATCACTATTCATGAATCTCATCGTTGGAACCTCACCATTTTGGAAAAATTGTTCATGAACCTAACCGATGGAACCTCACCGTTCTGGAAACACTGTTCTTGAACATCACTGTTGGAACCTCACCGTTCTGGAAACACAGTTCATGAACCTCACCATTCTGGAAACACTCTTCATGAACCTCACTGTTGGAACCTCACCGTTGGAGATTCACCATTTTGAAAACACAATTCATGATCCTCACCATTGGAACCTCACCGTTTTGGAAACATTGTTCACCTAAGGTTACCGTTGCACTGTTTACAGAAGGTTAATGTTGACACTGTTCACCAAAGGTTACCGTTGCACTGTTCGCCAAAGGCTATCGATGCACTATTCACAAAAGTTTAATGTTGAAACTATTCACCTAAGTTTACCATTGCACAGTTCACATAAGGTTAATGATGACACTGTTCACAGAAGGTTACGGTTTCATTGTTCACAACTGTCTACTGTTGGAACTGTTCACCGAACTGGGAAATTGGAAATGTGTTGGGGATAAGTCAGCTTGACCTTCTGAATCACCTCGTACACCTAATTTTTAAGATGGAATAGACTAGAGAGGTCTGGGCCATTACCAAAATTTCTTTAGAAAAATATAACTTTTTATGAAAAAAAATTGTATTTATTCTTATCTTATGTCAGTAAAATATGTTGGATGAATTAAAAAAATATTGATTGAATAAATATATATATAAATTTAATTTTTTTACTTAATAATATTCATTCCCACTAATTTAACAATAATTTTATAATTATATTGATTATATAATTGGAATAAAATTTTGTTTCGTTGAGACAAAGTATTGTGTGAAATACATGAAAACCAGGGTTTGTGTAATGAATGATTAAAAAGAGGTAGCATGCCCTGAAAGATATTAAAAAAATATATTTCATAAAAATCTTGGTGTGTTACACTGCTTCTAACTGCACATTATATCCCCTTTTCCAAATAAATGTTTTCAAGAAATCTATAATAAGGTGATCCCTACACTACACAGAAATTTTGTCACTGAGACTTATTCCTCAATTGAGTAAAAATATTTCTTAATGTTATGAAATTTATAACCTTAATCATGAATACATATTCTCTAGGTTTATAGATTTGGACATCCCTCAAAAGTATATATACCCTTTCATTAAAAATTTTCTTCATAGCGGGAATAAATTTCATTAATTTAGATTAACATTTTCACTCATTTAGGATTTTAAAAAAATATTATTTGTGAGAGAAAATATGTATTTGAATCCAAGGTTTTTTTTATTTTTTACAAAAAGATCTTTTTTATCTATAAAAATAGTCGTACAAATAATAGTTTGGTTTCCTACCTAGTTTCACCTTCCATACATATATTTATTAGATTTTAAGATTCCCTTCTAGGGAGTAATCTAAACTTCCTCATTAGATATATCTTCAATAGTTCCATTATTCATTTGCTTATTTTTATTGAAATTTAATTGATTTATATATTTAACATTATAAGTTTTATTCCTATATATTTTCTATAAAATTCCATTTTATTGAAACAAATATAACAATAAATATATCTACATCTAGTGGTTATGATATCCTTACTACCTTTATTCTCTCTCTTCATATGTGTACTCCTCTTCACTAATTTAGAACCCACAGAATTTATAATTTCATGCTTCATCTGCTTCTCTATTGGGTGTGTTTATATCTTTTTTTTAGTATATTAAAGATACCTAGGAGGGTTATACAATCATTATTCATATTAGTGACCAACAATTTTACAAATCGTGAAAAATTATCAAGATACAATTATGTTCCATGGGGGTAAATATTTCTTTATTTATGATTTCTAGTTCATTATAACCAGTTTCTTACATTCTTCAACTCTGTTCCCCCTTTATTCGATAATTTTTTTACTTTAAAATATTTTAATATTATACATGGATTTAATGGACATGATCCCTATAACACTCGAGACTTTTATGTTATATAAATCATCAAAGGAATCTTTCACTTTCTTGGCTTTCTTTACACGAAATCGCAACCTTCCTCGATAGCTTGCATCATATGCAATACCGAGTTTCACTAAACAACGTTATGCTATTAAAATATTATTAAAACTAGCCGTTATGAATAGTAATAACCACTTTTTGAAATTTTATAAATTTTATTTTTCAAAATGGAATTACTTTTTGGATTCGGAATATCGAAATTAGTCTAGTGTGAATTTTGTTTAATTTTCTGAAAACTTTTAATTTTTGATGAATTGTGAAACCACTAAGTGGTAGTTAAAATACTAAATTGTTCATAAAACATAATTTTACTGCTTCTGTGAGTGGAATGTCAAAAATCCAAGAGAGACATTTGATTTCATTAAGTAAAATGTGGTTCAATGAGATGAAAATAATTTTTGGTGAATAGCAAATTTTTACTTTTATTTACCACGGTTAAAAGTAAATAGGGTAATTAATGGTAAAAATGATATTATTATTATCCTAAAACATGTATTAATTCTATTAGATAAGTGTAATTCTACCAAAAACATCCATAGGATTAAAATATTACCATTTAAGCCCACTTGGATTAGATTAGGGCATTTATTATTAATTTATTTAAAGAAGGGTTAAAATAGTTAAAATCAATGTTTAATAAGTATATCATTTTTAATATAGGGTTATACATAAGATATATTCGAATATAAATATTCATTAATAATATAAAAATATTTCCTACATAATGATATTTTATTTGTAATTTTTAGACTTTAAATAATGTAATTTATTTATGACAGAAAGATGATGTAGTAATTATCTTATTAATGAAATATTGACATAATTGATGTTATAAATACCCAAATAAATATAATTTAGGACTTTTTATGAATTAAACTAATTTTATAGGTTAATTTGACATGTAATTATTGATTTAATATACTTTTTTCGAACTAATAATTCTGTTATAAGTTTCAGAAAAATCAATTACTACATAGTGTCAAAATTGACATAAAATAGTTTTTAAAACAAATATTATATTAGTAATTGTTATTCTATTCCTAAAAATATAATTTTCGGCCAAATCACATAGATAAGGTTATATATATTAATAATAAACAACTTGGGGTTTGTTTGGCATCTTATAGTAAGTTTATTAACCTTATAGTATAAGAACACAAGAAGACATGGTAAAAGTAAAATTATTTTACTTAATTTTAAATCTAAATGATAAGGTTAAAATAGGAACCTAAACTTGTCTAAATTCTATTGGATGAGATTATTTCGACCCATACCCACCTTAGTTTAGAAATAAATTAATTTTGAGCTATTTAAAACCGAATTTTACTTTATAATAAAATAATAGTTTTAGTTATTCTAAAGGTGCCCCTCTCCTCCCTTATAAAAGGGAACCTCCCCCACCCCTCTTCCTCACACCACTTTGAGCATTCATGCATGGACAACCCTGCAAATATCTCCTATACACCTCCCTAAATACATCCTAGAAGTCCTAGTCTTCTTCAAATACGAATTGTAGTGCACTAAAAGGAGATCTCAAAGAGCTGCTTCAAAGAAAAGGTAATGTCTGATTACCAATTCTTTCAACTTTATTTATTTTTCCACTTATTCTTCTTTAGTTTTTTCATTATGAAGTAATAAAATCAGTATCACTCATATACTTATATGTTATTATAAGTATGAAACAGCCCTATTTCACCATCTATCCATCCTACGGAAAACAAAATCACCGCGCGTGCGTACGTACGGAATACCATCTCCACGCCGTGGTGTAATCTATTTTCCACCACCACCTTACTTGGATGGGTATAATGGTGTAAATAATGACTATATATTTCTATTATAAAGTGATATTGATTCTGAAATAGTATACATACACTCTAATACAATTCCACGATCATGGGAACGATATCATCGCTCGTGCGTACGTACGGAATACCGTCTTCACGATGTGATGCGACTCGTTCTACATGATCTTCATTTCATAATGATTATATAAATGAATTTATTGAATAAATATGATATATATTACACTAATACAATTCTTGAAATGAGGTATCTGTAACCTAAAAAGAAGTATAAGAATTTATTCGACAAAACACGCACAAGAACAAAAAGTAATAAACACCCGAATAAACAAGTAGTAATGAAATATTAGTAATATGAAACTAAGAATATGACCATATATGATATCCTAAAAATATGTATGATTCTGGAATAAGTCAATAACATTATTTAAATCATTATACAAGGGGTTTGGAATCTTATGAAGCAAATCTGACCTAAGGTAAGGGAAAATATCACAATCTCATTTTTATCCGAGAATGTTTATACTTTGGTATTTACTGGGGTGTATTTTATCATCCACATCCATGATTACTCAATATATTTTCTTTTACAATAGTTTATATCCAATTTTACCCTTTTGTGAAATTTTATTAAAAGATATGAAAGGAATCTTTTGTGGTTTTTCATACGAGGTACTTTTTGACTTTTCCGACAAAAGTATGAGAAGAATGTTTTTTTAACTTATACGGCATGAATGGATTTTTAAAACATTATTTACAAGAAGCTTCCTTTACATGTTTTCAAGTTTATTTTTAATCAACTTCTTTTAGTTTATAATTTTATGACATGTTAAGAAAGGAAAAGTGTTTTTGAAGTAGAAAAGATATTTTCCTCAAGAATGGAGTTCAAGTGTTTTATCAAAATTATTTTCCATCTAAGATAATAAAGGGTTCTGTTTCTATCCCTATTATTAAATGAATTTGATTATGTTGTGATGGAAATATTTTTATGAATTATTTTATCTTATATTAATTGTTTTATGATGTCACGATGTTAAAGATTCCCATTTTTATTACATGGGTTATGATATGATGTATGTTTTATGATTTTGTGGCACACATAAGAATGGTATCATTATGAGATGGGTGGGACCTATATCTCTCTCCAATGAATTGGGTAAAGATTTTATATCTCATGAGATAGACATGGCTGGAACGGCAGGTTAAACCGGTTCAGTGAAACAGGACTGAAACGAGGAGTGAAATCTGTTCAGAAATGGACTTTGTACACTAAGATAGTCTTGGAAATGAGCTTTGACTAATAAGAAATGATTCTATATGATTATGTGTGTATTCCACAACGTTTCATTTTTTATGTTATGATTATTGGGATTACATTTTACTACTATGATTTATCCCATGTTATGAGATTATGATTTTTTTGCAGGTTAAGATTTCCAAAAGTTATGTTCTTATGTATATGATGTAATTGATATTTCTTTTGTTTACCGTTACTGATCATTTGAGCTCACCCATTTGAAATTTTTCTTTCCCCAGGTCAAGAAGAAGGTTATTAAGTAAGATATGCCAAAAGGGACTATATATGTGATGAAATAAATGGGAGACAGTTTAGACGCTTTATGAACCAGTTGTTTATGTTTCCCAGTTTCTAAAGACACTATACCTATACGGTCCTTTCCTGTTTTTGTTATATGTTGTAATAAGTGTGCTTCAATTCTAAAGTAATAACAATGTATGTAAAGTATGGGTCGTTATAGTTGCTATCAGAGGAAAGGTATAGTCATCCTTTGGAAACTAGGATATGAAAGCCTTTGTAAGAACCCTAAGGATAAGTCTAAGCATAGAACGCAATCTTAGTGTTTTAGAAATGGCCATGAATAACCTAGGATAATACCCCAAGTGTGAAATTTTATTCCTGATTATGTGGTTTTACTATTATAATTAGTGTTTCTAACACTATTCTTCTTTGTTTTAGTCAATGGCTGGAACCCGAAGGAACCGTGTTAATGCGGAATGCGACGGGAAATGCAATGATTGTACCCCTGAGCAACCAAATGTTATGGGAGATGGAATGAAAAATCTTGTATCCATGCTCACATAACTTTCTCAAGCTATGAATCATGCAGGACTTCCAAACGAGCAAATTAAGGAGCAACATTCTGTTGAATCCTTCATGAGACAATGTCCACCTTCATTCAGCGGGTCTACTGATCCATTAGTTGCTGGACAATGGATTAGTACTACTGAAAATATATTTTCAGTTCTTCAATGTTATGAACATGATAAAGTCATATTAGCAGTGTATTATTTGGAAGGTGATTCTGATCAATGGTGGAATCTTATTAAGAATATGAGGAAAAGGGATGAAATTGAGTCCATGGAATAGGACGAGTTCAAGAACTTATTTTTCAATAAGTACTTCCCTCGTATTCTCCGAACAAAGACGAAGAAGGAGTTTCTTGAACTAAAGAAAAAGGATGATGAATCTGTTGGTACCAATGAAGCAAATTTTACAATACTTGCAAGGTACGCTTCTGGTATTATTATCCAAACTGAGAGTAAGATTGATCAATTCTTTAGTGGCTTAAAACCAAGTCTTCGAAGGGCGTCAGCCATAAGGGACTTCAATAGCTACGAGGAAATCGTTCGATGTGCTCTCAAAGTCGAGATGGATATTGGAGTAACCCATCAGTCATATAGGTTTTATAAGAAGAGGAAAATGGAATTCAATGGAAAATCTAAAGAGCACACTGAAAAGATGATGAACTTTCACTTATGCTCAATGTGTGGAAAGAAACATGGAGGGATTTTTCTTAAAGGGACAAGTAAATGTTTCAAATGTGGAAAGAAGGTAATCGGGCATTTGAATGCCGCAATGATGGGAAGAATATGTCTAATGATGCAAACAAAGGAAAGGATACACAAGAATGAACCTACAACACTACCATGTTTCAAGTGCAAGGAGATGGGGCATTATTCCAATCAATTCCCAAATCCAAGGGTTGATGATGATGGTCGACGTCAACAAACTCTTAAGACTAAAGACAAAGGAAAGTCACATGCAATTTCTATCAGTGATGTGGAGTACGATAAGGATGTGGTGAAAGGTACACTTACCATCCACTCTAAAGTAGCAAATGTTTTATTTGATTCTGGATCCACCAACTCTTTTATTTCTGAAGAATTTTCTAAGGATATCACTGTATTACCTCAATAATTAGATGTTGAGTTAGTTGTGACAACCCCTAATGGCACAACAGTCGCATCAAAAGTTTATAATTCTTCTCCGATTGAAGTTTGTGGGAAAGTGCTTCCTGCAAATCTTGGGATCCTTCCTATAGTATAATTTTATGTGATTCTTGGCATGGATTATATTTCTCTATATAGAGCTCATATCAATTTCCAAATAAGGGAAGTCACATTTCATATTCCAGATCAATCTATGATCGTCTATCGATGCAAGGATGAACATAACCTTCTAGTGAAACTTTCTTCCATTTTATGGGACTTGATTCCACTAAATGAAGGTTATTTATCTCAAATGGTTGGTGAAAAACTCATGATTAAGAATATGACCATTGTACGGGAGTTTGACGATGTCTTTCCAGAGGAATTACCGGGTCTTACACCAAATCGTGAAGTTGAGTTTTCAATAGAACTCATACCGGGTGCTTTGCCTATTTCAAAGACACCTTATAGAATGTCCCTAATTGAGTTGCAGGAATTGAAGAAGCAACTCCAATAGAATCTTGATAAGGGGTTCATACGCCCTAGTGCGTATCCTTGGGGAGCACCTGTTCTGTTTGTTAAGAAGAAAGATGGATCAATGAAACTCTGCATTGATTATCGAGAACTTAACAAGATCACTATCAAGAACAAATATCCTCTCCCATGCATTGATGACTTATTTGACCAACTATGCAAAGCTCAAAACGTTTCCAAGATTGATCTTCATTCCGGGTATCATCAATTAAGGGTCAAAAGGGAGGATATACCAAAGATGGCATTCCGTACAAGGTATGGACACTATGAATTTATAGGGATTCCATTTGGTCTTACTAATTCCCCTGCTATCTTCATGGATCTGATGAATAGAGTCTTTAGAGACTATCTTGATCAGTTTGTGTTAGTATTTATAGACGATATTCTTTTCCATTCAAAGAGTGAGTAAGAACATGAAGACCACTTGAGAATTATATTGAAGACCCTGAGAAAGGAGAAGCTTTATTCCAAATTTACCAAGTGTGAATTTTGGCTTCAAAATGTTTCATTTTTGGGTAACATAATCTCAAAAGAGGGGATATATGTGGATCCATCAAAAACAGAGGTTATCAAAAGATGGTCGAGACCAACAACAGTAACTAAGATCCGATGTTTTCTTGGTTTGGCAGGATATTATCGACATTTTGTGAATGATTTTTCATGATTATCTAATCCACTCACCAAGTTGACTAGGAAAGGAGTTATGTTTTTCTGGATGGAGGAATGTGAAGAGAATTTCAAGGAGTTGAAAAGAAGGTTATCCAGTGCACCTGTGATCACACTTCCTTGTAGTGGAGAAAGGTTTGTGATCTACAGTGATGCATCCAAGAAGGTATTGGGGTGTGTTCTTATGCAAAATGATATGGTGATAGCTTATGCCTCACGACAATTGAAAATACATGAGAAAAATTACCCAACTCATGATTTGGAGTTATCTGCGGTAATCTTTGCATTAATGATTTTGAGGCATTATCTTTATGGAGAAAGGTGTGACATTTATACTGATCATAAAAGTTTAAATTATATTTTTACAAAAATGGAGCTGAATATGCTCCAAAGAAGATGGTTGGAGCTGATTAAGGATTATGACTGCTCTATCCATTACCTCCTTGGGAAAGCAAACAAGGTGGCAGATGCATTAAGTCGACAAGACCATGCATGTTTATCCATGATGAGGGTCAAAAAAGATCCAATATTTATGGATTTACAAAGGATGGATGTTGGAATTATAATGGAAGGGGGGAAATCGTATCTTTCTCAAATGAATGTTCAACCATCTATACATATGAAGATTAAAGATCCATAGAAAGACGATGTCGAGTTACAAAATAAGGTGGGAAATGTTCTTGAATTCAACCTTGATTGTGATGGGATAATAAAGTTCCGGAATCGGGTTTGTGTTCCTCCCATCCCCAAATTAAAGATGGAGCTGCTGGATGAGGCTCATAGTTCTTCATGCTCTATTCATCCTGGAAGCACGAAGATGTATAGGGACATAAAAGAGTACTTCTGGTGGGATGGCATGAAAAGAGATGTTGCTGAATATGTCTCTCAATGCTTGGTTTTCCAGCAAGTTAAAGCTGAGAAACAGAAGTCTAAGGGGATGTTACAACCATTACCCATACCCGAATGGAAATGGGAAAACATCACTATGGACTTTGTCACCAGACTTCCTAAAACATCCAAAGGCAATAATGCTATCTGGGTCATAGTTGATCATCTTACAAAGTCTGCACGCTTCATTGCTATTAGAGAGGATTTATCTTTGGATTAGCTTGCCAGGATATATGTAAAGGAAGTGGTAAGATTTCACAGAGTACCACTTTCTATTATATCTAATAGGGATCTGAGGTTTACCTCAATGTTCTGGAAAAGTCTTCAGCATACTCTGGATATAGAGTTGAGTTTTAGCACTACTTATCATCCTCAGACAGACGGTCAATCTGAGAGAAAAATTCAAACTCTAGAAGATATATTGAGAGCTTTCCCTATGGATTTCAAAGGTGGTTGGGATCAACACCTACCTTTGGTGGAATTTTTCTTATACTAATAACTTTCACTCCAGTATTCAGATGGATCCTTATTAAGATCTCTATGGAATGAAATGCAGGACTCCAACTTGCTGGGATGATATTGGGGAAAGAAAGCTATTAGGACATGATCTTGTTGATGAGATGGCAGAAAAGGTCAGATCTATTCAACAACACATAAGAGCAGCTCAGAGTCGACAGAAAATTTATGCCGACAACCGAAGAAAAAGACTTAGTGTTTGAAGTGGGTGATAAAGTGTTCTTACGAATATCTACTTGGAAGAGAGTAATGAGATTTGGAAAGAAGGGAAAGTTGAGCCCTAGGTATATCGGTCCATTCGAAATACTGGATCGTGTTGGCAAGGTAGCTTACCGATTGGCACTTCCACCGAATCTCTCTCATGTTCACGTTGTGTTCCATGTATCTCTCCTGAGAAAGTACATACCTGATACTTCAAATGTACTCAACTCAGAAGTTGTACTGCTAGAGCAAGATCTTTATTATGAAGAACAACCGATAAGGATTCTGGATCGTAGCGAAAAAGTCCTACGAAACAAGACCACTCACTTGGTGAAAGTTTTATGGAGGAACCACCAATTAGAAGAAGCTACATGGGAGCTTGAGGATATGATGAGGGAGAGGTATCCTCATCTGTTTGTTACAAAGTGACGAATTTCGAGGGTGAAATTCATTTTAAGGGGGGTAGAATGTAACACCCGAGACTTTTATGCAATATAAATCAGAAAAGGAATCTTTCACTTTCTTGGCTTGCTTTACACGAAATTGCGACCTTCCTCGATAGCTTGTGTCGTACGCAATACGGAGTTTCACTAAACAACAATATGCTATTAAAATATTATTAAAACTAGCCGTTATGAATAGTAAAAACCACTTTTTGAAATTTTATAAATTTTATTTTTCAAAATGGACTTCATTTTTAGATTCGGAATATCGAAATTATCCTAGGGTAAAATTTTGGTATTTTTCTGAAAACTTTCAATTTTTGATGAATAGTGAAACCACTAAGTGGTAGTTAAAAAACTGAATTTTTCAGAAAACTTAATTTTACGGCTTCTGTGAGTGGAATCTCAAAAATCTGAGAGACACGGTTGATTTCAGTAAGTAAAATTTTGTTCAATGAGATGAAAATAATTTTTGGTGAATAGTAACTTTTTACTTTTATTTACCACCGTTAAAAATAAATAGGGTAAGTAAGGGTAAAAATGATATTATTATTATCCTAAAACATATCTTAATTCTATTGGATAAGTGTAATTCGACCAAAAACAACATTAGGAATAATATATGACCATTTAGGGTCAGTTGGATTAGATTAGGACATTTATTATTAATTTATTTAAAGAAGGGTTAAAATAGTTAAAATCAATGTTTAATAAGTATATCATTTTTAATATAGGGTTATACATAAGATAAATTCGACTATAAAAATTCATTAGAAAGATAAAAAGATTTCCTACATAATTCTAGTTTATTTTTAATATTTAGACTTTATATAATTTAATTTATTTATGACACAAAGATGATGCAATAATTATCTTATTAATGAAATATTGACATAATTGATGTTATAAATAGCCAAATAAATATAATTTTAAACTTTTTATAAATTCCACTAATTTTATATTTTTCTATGACATGTTAGTATTGATTTAATTAACTTTGTTAGAACTAATAATTCTGTTATAATTTTCAAAAAAATAAATTACTAAATAGTGTCAAAATTGACAAAAAATAGTTTTTAAAACAAATATTATATTAGTAATTGTTATTTTATTCCTAAAAATCTAAGGATTGGTTAAATGACTTAGATATGGTTATATATATTAATAATAAACAACTTGGGGTTCGTTTGGCGGCTTATAGTAAGTTTATTAACCTTATAGTATAAGAACACAAGAAGACACAGTAAAAGTAAAATTATTTTACTTAATGTTAAATCTAAATGATAAGGTTAAAATTGGAACCTAAACTTGTCTAAATTCTATTTTATGAGATTATTTCGACCCTTCCCCACTTTAGCTTTGAAATAAATCAATTTGGAGATATTTAATACCGAATTGGACTTTATAATAAAATAATAGTTTCAGTTATTCCAAAGGTGCCCCTCTCCTCCCTTATAAAAGGCCACCTCCCCCCCCCCTATTCCTCACTATACTTTGAGCCTTCATGCTCGGCCAACCCCTGCCAATTTCACCTCTACACTACCTAAGAGACATCCTAGTGGTCCTGGTCTTCTTCACAGACCAATTTTAGTGCCCTAAAAGGAGATATCAAAGAGCCGCTTCAAAGAAGATGTAATGTCTGATTACCAATTCTTTCAACTTTATTTCTTCTTCCACTTATTATTCTTTAGTTGTTTCATTATCAAGTAATAAAATTAGTATCACTCATATACTGATATATTATTATAAGTATGAAACTACCCTATATAACCATCTATCGATCCTACGAAAAACGAAATCACCACACGTGCGTACGTACGGAATACCGTCTCCACGCCGTGGTGTAATCTATTTTCCACCACCACCTTACTTAGATGAGTATAATGGTGTAAATAATGACTATATATGACTATTATAAAGTGATATTGATTCTAAAATAGTATACATACACTCCAATAAAATTCTACGATCATGGGAACGATATCATCGCTTGTGCGTACGTACGGAATACCGTCTCCACGATGTGATGTGACTCGTTCTACATGATCTTTATTGAATAATGATTATATAAATGAATTGAGTGAAGAAATATGATATATATTACACTAATACCATTCTGGAAATGAGGTATCTATAACCTAAAAAGAAGTATAAGAATTTATTCGACAAAACGCGCATAAGAACAAAAAGTAATAAACACCCGAATAAACAAGTAGTAATGAAATATTACTAATAAGAAGCTAAGAATATGACCATATATGATATCATAAAAATAAGTATGATTCTGGAATAAGTCAATAACATTATTTAAATCAATATACAGGAGGTTCGGACACTTACAAAGCATATCGAACCTAAGGTAAGGGAAAATATCACAATCTCATTTTTATCCGAGATTGTTTATACTTTGGTATTTACTAGGGTGTATTTTATCATCCACATCCATGTTTCCTCAATATATTTCCTTATACAATAGTTTATATCCAATTTTACCCTTTGGTGAGTTTTTAGAAAAAGATATGAAAAGAATCTTTTTCCATTTTTCGTACTAGGTACTTTTTGACTTTTCCGAAAAAAGTACGAGAAGAATGTTTTTTAACTTATACAGCATGAATGGATTTTTAAAACATTATTTCCAAGAAGCTTCCTTTATAAGTTTTCAAGTTTATTTTTAATCAACTTCTTCTATTTTATAATTGTATGACATGTTAAGAAAGGAAAAGTGTTTTTGAAGTAGAAAGGATATTTTCCTCAAGAATGGAGTTCAAGTGTTTTATCAAAATTATTTTCCATCTAAGATAATAAAGGTTTATGTTTATTCCCTATTATTAAATGGATTTGATTATGCTATGATGGAAATATTATCATGAATTATTTTATCTTATATGAATTTTTTTATGATGTCATGATGTTTAAGATTCCCATTTTTATTACATGGGTTATGCTATGATGTATGGTTTATGATTTTGTTGCACACATAAGAATGGTATCATTATGAGATGGGTGGGACCTATATCTCCCTCCAATTAATTGGGTAAAGATTTTATATCTCATGAGATAGACATGGCTGGATCGGCAGGTTAAACAGATTCAGTGAAACAGGACTAAATCGAGGAGTGAACTCGGTTCAGAAATGGACTTTGTCTACTAAGATAGTCTTGGCAATGAGCCTTGACAAATAAGAAATGATTCTCTATGATTATGTGTGTATGCCACAAAGTTTCATGTTTTAAGTTATGATTATTAGGATTACATTTCCCTACTATGATTTATCCCATGTTATGAGATTATGATATCTTTTGCAGGTTAATATTTCAAAAAGTTATGTTCTTATGTATATGATGTAATTGATATTTCTTTTGTTTACCATTACTGAGCATTTGAGCTCACCCTTTTTTATGTTTTCTTTACCCAGGTCAGGAAGAAGGTTATTATGTAAGATATTCCAAAAGAGACTATAGATATGATGAAATAAATCAGAGACAGTGTAGACACTTTATAAACCTGTTGTTTATGATTCCCAGTTTCTAAAGACACTATAACTATACGGTCTTTTCCTAGTTTTGTTATATGTAGTAATAAGTGTGCTTCAATTATGAAGTAATAACAATATATGTAAAGTATGGGATGTTATATTCCAAATAGTATTGAAATATTAAAACTTCCCCAAAATCGATATTTTTAGGGAAATTTTCCAATTAAATTATGATTGAAAACATTTTTATTTTTAGTTTGGAACACAAACATTTATTTCATCCACATTTTACCAAAAATTTCAACTTTTATAAGTATTTATAATTAAAATAAATTAAATTCTTATTAAATTATTATGTAGTTGGAATGAATTATTCTATGTTTATGAGGTGGAAGATTCATTAATTGATCTATCATTCAATTTAATACCTTTATTATTACCTTTTGAGGTAAATATATACACTGAGACTTGAGAGGTAAGACATAATTTATTATTTATTTGGTAAGATTTAACCTATACAGATTCAAGATATTTCATATTTACCTCTAATTATATTAACTTTATATTGGAGGAATATTGTTCAGCATCAATAGATATAAATGTCTCTTATAGGTAACTATTCGTATTATAAACAAATTTATCATGAAACATTATTATATCATGTAGTAAAATATCATGTAATTTAATTATTTTGTATTTCAAATCCAACTGGGAATCATTGACATTCACTATTACTTTTTTTAGATTTTACAAATCATTTAATACTTATGTAAAAAACAAAAAACAATATCTTAATAATTACTATTTTTTAAAAAATTTAAATAATTAATGAAATTTTATACTTGAAATGTGGGGTTATTTCTTCAATATATTTCACTAATTTTGATAGGGTGTTTCATATTCCAACATGAAAAGAGAATTAAAATTCCATGGAATTGAATTATTCTCCAAGCTATGATTTTTCATGAAATAGTTCGTTGATTAAACATGTATATATACAATAACTTCATTTGGATTTTTTTTATATATAATCAAATATGTGAGTATAAATATATAACTATTTTGATATTTTCACACTCTATACAATATGAAGTAGTGTCATCAAAATTTTCTCTATAAATACATTTAAGAGATTAAAACGTACCATTCTAAGTACATTTAGATAATAGTTGATCCTCTTTCTTCCTCAATGCTTTTCCAATCATCATATACTATTTATTATTCTTATTTACAATAATTTTGGTAGAGACTTCACCATTTATAAAAAATGAGTTGATTATGATCTTTCCATGTATGTCTCTTCAAACATGTCAATTCATCACTTAAAAAAATAAAATGAAATTCAGTTCGTACATTAAATATATCAAATCAAAGAAAAACCTTTTCTTTTATTCAAATTAAATTTACCAATAGGGTATGTGCTGACACATGACGTGGGATGGGGTGGTGTGAATTTGGTGTTCCCTATTTTTACTGAATTTAATGCTCTCTATGAAATTTTCACCCTATTTTAAATTTAACCAATGTATATTGTTTTTTAATTTGGATATATTTTTTAACATGTTATATAATTACTATATTATATATGTTTTGGAATGTAAAATCAACAGAAGTGATTTATATGTTCCATTTATGAAGATATACACCATACCTTCATTGGTTTTTCCCCATTTAGGGATTCTATATTCCACTCCTTTTCTGATTACAATGGGTTTAGTGCATTATAGATATATTATTTTGGGAGTACCATTTGACATAAATTTTCATCTTACCTATATAATTCATTAAAAATATTGCAGTTATAGAAATTGAATTTCACCATGATCTCTCTACTTAAAATGAAGTGTATTACATCTATAGAGTCCCAATATATATATATATATATTATGTAATTTTTAGAATAAGGTTAGTAGATCTATATATTATTATTATATATCAATTATATGGATCGCAGTCTTCTAAGTATATTCATATTTTAATTCTAGGATATCTCAATGAATACTCAAAAATTTGATCATTACATGAATCTCAGCTATAGAAATCAGTAGAACCTATTAATCTATCTTCCTTAGTCAATATATTTGTTATATTTGACTATTATATATCTATTTTCTTATAACACGAATAAATATTGAAACCAATAACAAAACACATACACAACTAGTCAATATCATACTCAATTTTATTATTCTCAATCTTTTGAAATAATGGATGCCATAGAAACCCCTTTTTCTATATATTCAATACCCAAATGATCTAATTACACATCATTAGTTCATATTCATTTTCTAATTATTCATTAAGATATCTCTTCAATATTTTTCATATAAAAACACCACAAATCTCAGTTTCTCAAATTTTCAAACTCTACTTCACTAATTATGTATTCCCCTTTATAGGTTGGGCAATCAAAATAATAATTTTATTTCTTAGAATATTGAATAACCCCATGTAATTAAATCCCCATGATCGTATTTAATTTCTCAACTTTTTATGTATATTGGATTCTAACATGATCTCATGTTAATTTTATTTTATAATGGATGTTAATTGGTAAATTCCAAATGATCTCTCAGTTATTTACCCCTCATATGATTTCAATTTTTCTAATTTTTTTCATCCAACCAAAGTTACTCTACATCATTCAAGATGCCTAAATATTTACATTCAATTTTTATATTTATGTAATTTTTTATTGAACCAACCTGATATCATTCCCATTAAACCATATATTATAACACATTATATATTTTATACTCTTCTTTCGTAGAATCAATATCCAATTTCTTATATTAAAATCCACATCAAACATTCTCCCTAACATTATGACAAATAATATGACATTTCTATTTCAAAGATAATTTTAATTATCATGTATCTTGAGATATTTATTTTATAATATAGAAAACATCCATGCATTTTTCACATCTATAAAATATATATAAAACCATAGGATTTTAATAGAACATTGTGATTGATAGAAGATACAACATGCAACACCGAGTTTAAATGAACTATGATATACTATTAAAATATTACTATTTACATGTAACTATTATAACCAAACATTAATTTTGGTGTCAGTAATGTTAATAAACATTGTTTTAAAATTTATTCTGTTGGATAAAGATAATATATTTATAAACAACTACTTAATTTTTGTTAATGTTATTTTTTCCCAAAACATGTTTTATATTTCTCTCTATGAACAAATAACATAATTAATTTTTGTAACTTTTATAAAAAAACATTCATAACGAAAACCAAATTTTTGGAATCAATATTTCAATATATTCTAAGTATTTTTTTATCTTTTAAGATGTTTTATTTTTTAATTAATAGTGAAAAATAAAGGAGTTTTATTAAAAAATATCTTTTCACTTAAATATTTTATAAAGTTATATTTAATTTTAAATGATTCAAAAGAAAAAATTTCTTAATTATTTTATTAATAATCTAATTATTTTATTTTATTCAATTTTATGTTGAATTATTTATTTAAAATCTTTTTATACTTATGAAATATTTTCTTTGAAAAAACAATTTTTTTCATCACGTTTGTTAGTTTAATTTTAAATTAAATTCAGAAATTTCATTCAATTGAATATTGAGAAATGTGTCAATTTGGTTTTAATAATATAAATTAATATTATAAAAAATTCAACTATTTATTTTCATAATTTTGTATAAAAGTATAAAAAATTCATTCACATTGTCATGTTAAGACGGGATAACTAATGGGTTAAACAAAGACAACAAGTGTTTAAAAAACTAAAAAACATGTCCAAATACTATTTTATAGACAGATATAAACATTATATATTATATGATTAAATAATAATAAATTTTTATGCCTTGTTAATAATTTAAAACATGGAAAAAAAATTTTATATTCAAAAATTCCAAGTGTCTCCTCTACCCCCCTTATAAAAGGACACTTCATTCCCAATCATAATTACACATAAAAAGACTTCTGGTTTTTCCATTTAATACACAATAATTTCTTTAATTACCTTGATAAATTCTATATTACTTTTTTTAACAAAAATTCAATTTAGAGAGGGTTTAGGTATAATCTTAAAGAGATGGTCTGAAGAAGATGTATCATTCTTAACCAACCATATTTGTTTTATTTATTTTCACACGTATATAAAATCTTTACCAATAATTATGATATAATAAAATCACTATATAAAATATAATATTTTGTTTTTATGTTAATTTAATAACTTCTATACATATCCACTTATATCAAATAGAGAACGAAACTATTATTCGTGGAAATAACAGACTACCACCTTGCGAACCGATGTAATTTATTTCCATTATCCCCTCCTATGTATATTCTTTATAATTTATTTAATGTTTATATATAATATTCATAAAATATTTATAATTATTAAAAATTTATATATCATATACATCCTTACCTAACCATATATGGAATAAAGAAAACATCAATAGTGTGTATGATATACTACTGCCTCATAAAGCGATATGATTCATTTCATATTACCACCTCACATAGTTGGTAATCATAAGTGTATTAAAAGAAATGATTGAATATTTATGATATTATAATAATTCTTAGAAGATAAAATCACACACACCTTCTTTACATCATGATCATATAAAAATTGAAACATTACACATGTGTACATATGACTACCATCTCCGTGGTTCTAATATAGTTCATTATTCATAACCATAACTCATTTGTAATTTAAAATTACAATTTTTATATATAAATTATAATAATCATATTATTATTATTTATATGATGTAATAATTAACCCTTTCAACGCGGTCCATATGGCACAGATGTATTGAAATTGTGAACTAAGAATCCCTTGAACACCTTACATTCACATAACTGATTAACAAATTAAATATTTAATTAAGAAAAATGAAGAAAAATTTATAATTATAAGCTACTAATTATGGAAAATGATATTAATATATAAAATAATTTATATATTTTTATTATACATGATTTAAAATAAATATATTTTAATTTATGGACTCAATGAAAGGGTTTCACACGACAAATTCCTTCCTTAAGGCACATGTTCTTTTTTGCACCTAATTATATTCAATGATGCCTATACAAAACCATTTACTAATATATAGTAAATAATTATTAATTCCTGATATTTTATGTAACAATTCATTTACTTCATGCATTGGAGTTATAATTAAAAGGATACAAATGTTGTTGGGGTTTATGTCTCCATATCATTTTAATTGGGATTGTATATGCTTAAATTTACAATATAGGAAATTATTTAATAATTTTAGGAAAAAAACCCCTTGAATTTAAATATAATATGTTTTTTCATAAATTTTAAAAATAATTGTTTCGTTTTCCTCTCATTGTAACTTAAAACGAATTATAATGTTTTTTTAAGAGAATTTGAATTCATTTCTCTTTTCGGTCATTAATCATTTTTTCATACATATCCATGTTTTCTAAAAAAAAATTCAATTATATTTTAAACATTTTCTAGGATATTTATATAGAAAGTTTTACCATTTATATCCTTTTTAAAAAAATATTCCATTGAATCTTAATTCCATTTTCTGTACAAGGTGCTTTTTAACATTTTTACAACTGTGTGAATGGATTGATTTTTTCTCTTTGACCAAGTCTGTGGAAATAACCAAAATAACATCCAATAATATCATTGAATCATAATTTATATATTTACATTTTTTTAAAAAAAAAAATTATATAAAATTTAGGTAATTTTTAGATTTTGATGCAGTGATATCAAAGAAAAAAGTGAATTCTCCTCAAGAAATATACCATATAGATTTTTTATGAAAGTTTGCTCAATGATGATAAACATTGATGTTATGTGTGGCTTATAAATTATTTATATGATTCTATCATATATATAAATAAATTATTCTACATTAATTTTATGTGGTAATACAATCCTTATATACATATCTCAATTTCATTTATAAAAAAATATCTGATTGTTATGATATTGGAAATGATTATTCAATCCATTTTATTCCATGGGTAATAATTATTTTTATACATTATGATTGATTTCGTTTTTTGGTAAAAATAACCATGAGTATGTTATGATGGTTTTCTCCAATGGTACTCCAATGAATTGGGTAAATCATTAGTCTCATGTGGATTCATGTATGGGATTTTATAGTAAACATAATCCATTGTAAGACTCTGTCCACCATGTGATATTTTCAAGAAATTTATCCTTGACTCGGGTTTATGTCATGTTATATGTTACATACACATTTCATATTATTCCATGATCTTGTAATAGTATGTTTTTATGTTATTATCACATTTGATTACTCTTGATCCTTATCATTTACGATATAATGTAGTACCTTTGACTCAATCATTCTGTTTCCTTATCATGTTTATTCCCTTACTAGGCTTTTTAGGTCACCCCTTTATTTTATGTATATTTATATGTTATCATATGAATTTTTAAGAGCTCAAATAAATTTATTAGATAACTATGTATATTAGAATAAAAAATTATGTTTTATTTTATTTTGAATTTTTGTGTAACCAGTTATCCAAACACGCTAGGCCTCATGTACTTTGGAATGTAATTATTGGATATTTATGTTTAAAAATCATGTAATAATATATATATATAAGGGTTGAGATTATATAATATTTCATATTAATTTATCATATTCATATTAATAATCAATCACATGTCACATTGTATTGTTTAAAACATTATGACTCATCTCCAACATCTTTTTATTTCTCCTCTTTTCTATTCTCCAATAATCTAGAAGAATATTTTTAATCTTAATTTAAAACCATAAATTTATCCAATGTATTTAATACCTTAAAAGTTTATTGTATCAAGAATCATAGAATAAATTTGATAATAATATCATGATAAAATACTTCCATCATTTAAAAAAATCAATATCCACTTCAATCTTGAATTTCATCATTTATCTATATTTGAGATACTCTAGAACACCTTTTTGATCCATTTTTACCATCTTAAGGATTTTATTATCTTTATTTTTCAGATTGAATCATGTACTAATCCAATAATTTTAGATGTTTAAATATATTAGGAATACACCATGTATAATCACATTAAAATTATTCATTAGATATAAAATATTGAAATCTTAATTTGCATTCATTAGTATTTTACACTTTTCCCTAAGCATTATATTTATTGTGAGGTTAACCCCCTCGATCAACCAAAAGGTAGAATAATAAAATTGACTATATATTAATCTACCACATAAATTTATTAATAATAATGATAATCAACCATGTGGATCGACCGCATGTAGAAGCCACCGACTGATCATGACTCATTGAATTAACCACATGTGTAAACTCCAACTGACCTTGAGTCTATCGATCGGAAACATGTAAAATCATAAACTATGAAATCTTATATAGATTTACCATTTGTAAAAATAACATATCAATAATAAGGAATTGGATTGAACACATGTAGTAGTTATTCCCCTATGATTTTACCATCTCATAATTATTAAATTTATTAAAATATATCATTACATAAATTCCTAGGACCTTTTAGGTGTAGGGATTTAGAGAATTTGGGAAAATTTAAACTAATAAATTCCATGTTTTTTAACTAATGTAAATTTATATACACTATATATGAAATTACTTAATCGATAATAATTCATCAATATTTCCCATAAATTTTATACACAAGCTATCTCGTTTGACATATATTTTTTAACGCATTTGTGCCTAACTGTGGTAAATGGAAACATAAGAAGCGGTGAAATCAAATTCTACATAAGGGTAAACATAAGAGATAATATTCAAAGATAATATGTCAGAATAATAAGATCATAAATAATATTCTAGGAATATAATATTTAAACAATTTAGTAATCAAAAGAAAGAGTGGATATTACATATCTATGGTTTAAATATTAATTAATAAACACATGGATGCCAAAAATTGGTTACTTGGTGTTGAAATTATTAATATAGGGAAACTAATTCCAAGCACCAATCTAACACAACATGATCTTAGATATTCTGATCTAACCATTAAGTCCCTATGTTTAGGTAATATATTTTTTTCTGGACATGAATACATCATAAGACCAAAGATTTTTTGTCTCATGATACCCATCAATGCATCACGGGGATATTATAGGTCCAAATTGTCACTAATTATTTCTATTTCATTTAAGGTATAAATTAAATAATAAACTTCAAAAGAAATAACAAAAAATCTTTAGTAATCAATAATCATCCATATAATAAAAACCTGTATAAAAAATTATCAGAATTTTCCCAATCAATAAATGGAATCTATTTATATTGAATTATCCACACAAATAACACCATATTGAGTACTATAATGAAATTAATTTAATAGTTTCACTAATAAATCAACATATAAACACCAGGTGAACCCTTTTAAATCAATAGATTTTAATATAGAGTTTTTATTGAGGAATGGTATTTCAAGAAATATTATGCCTACAATAGTGGATGATTTGGAAAGATAATGGTAGTGATGGACTTCCATAAGTATAACCCCCCCAAAATAAATTACTAATATGGATTATAAAAGGTAATATGAGACCAATATATACACCATATAATGGAAACTTGTTTTTAATTTGAATCATATCTCATTGAAGTAGAATTGATATGTAAAACCCTAACATTAACAGTAATGTAAGAATCAAAAGAAAAAGAGTGGGATTCCATAAAAATAAAATATAATGAAATGAAATATATTTTTTCTAATTAAAGTAAATAGGGTTATGAATACACAATATAAAATATGAAATGGTTTTAAATACCAAAAAAACATCGTGGAATTGAAACTAGATACAAATAAACCTTAAGATATTAGAATCATCTGAATGAAAACACCATGAAGGATAGAATTTAAAATGGACTATTATATACACTTAATATTAATTTAATCGTGATATAAAATATCAAATAAAAAGAAATCAAACCATAAAATATATTAAATTCTATATATCATAAACATGTATCAATGAATTATAATTTAAGTCATAGAACCCCTATGACTTGAGTATCATTCAATAAAAACCGTTAAGGGAGAAAGAGATTGAAGCTTGAATAAAAATAAAATGAAATATTATTCTTTCAATAATATTAAATATAGAAATTATATACATTATATAATTATAAATTGGTGGGTAACAAGATGGATTCCTCGTGAAATAGGAATTGATACTGAGATACGCCTTTCATGTAGCCTAATCATTGTGGTAAAATAATTTGATAATCAGGTTATAAATAATAATTTTAGAAACTTATAAAATAAAGACGAAATAAAATAAAACATATTCATTTGGTTGAATAAATAAAAATTTTATTAATTTTTTCCATAAGAATGTTTTTAACTCAATTAACGAAAATTGAGTAAGTAGAAAGCCTTACATTGATCATGATTCACAATGCACACGTATTTAAACTAACTTATAAAAAAGTCACCAACTTAATAAACATTTTTATAAAATTTTATTAAATATAAAATTTTATTAATATAATTTATCATTATCATAAATATTAATCTTAGGTAGTTCATATATATTTTCACTATCAGGTGTGAGTAATCTGATTATTTTGATCAATTTTAATAATAACAATGTTTTTATAAATTATTCACTAAATGATCATCATTCAAAAATAACTGAAGGTACTCAAAATTATTAAATTTAATTATTCATTTTTTTATAAGTTTATTTATAGATTTTTTAGTTATTAATCTTGTAGAACAAATTAGAAAAAAACATATTTCAGTGGTTTTTAAAAAATAAAAAATGTCATATTAATTAAAGATTTTAAAATAAATATTAACTGTCAAGAACAAAAATTAAATATTTACTTTATTATTATTTTCAAATAATAATAGTAATTTATTTTTCATATTCAACCACAACCTTTGATTATATCATTTTTCGAGCATGTGGTTAGACCGACCCAAACATGAACATACCATAATTAATGGATGGTTATGATTTTTAAAGTAGTTTATTATAAGAATTATGTCATTATTATAAAATATTCTTGAAATATTTAGATACATTTAATATGGTTAACTGTGATTTAATTGAATTTAGTGAATAATAATAAAATTAGATTAAAAATGTGATACTTTACATCATGGAGGTGGTAGTCCGCACAATGCACGGTTAACATTTTCCTTTATTAAATAATGGAAAGAAATTTTTTTTATTATATTGTTTATTTTAATAAAAATAAAAATATTATTTATTTTAATTTTATTACTCGAGTTCATCCTTATAATCACCAATGATAGGAGGTAGTGGAAAATGGAATTTATTACTTTGTTGAGGCAGTAGTCCAAACAATGGAAAAATAGTGGTTTTATTTTTCATAATTGAAATGATAAAAGTAGTTTATAGTTATTGTATTTGAATACAAATTTCATTATACATTCAATAATATAGTCATTATAAACTAATTAGATAATTATATATTAGATTTTAAGATAGAATAGAAAATATATTCGGGAAAAAAATTACTCACCGTGAGGACTTCAGATTTTTCCATTGAAGAATCTTTAGAAATGGAGGTCTTAGTATAATAAATATTAAGAGAATTATCATGGAGAAGAAATGGGATTATAGGGGAATAAGAAAGGAAATATTTTTCAGAGTAAAATGAATTTATGGAGTTTCATTTGAAGGATTGTGAGATTCACCTTTTATAAGTAGTGAGAATGACATTTTTATAAATATCTCAAGTTAATATAAAGAGAGGACATATTTTAGATTTAAATAAGACTATAAATTTAAAATAATGGAGTTTGGTAATATATATGGTTGATAATAACCCAATAATTAATTTTCAAATATTTTTTAATCTCCTTTAGTTTTATTATTTTCATATTTATCAATTATAGTTTTACGATGGTGACTCATTTGTACCTATGTAAATTAATTTTATACCTTAAAATAGAATGTAAATTATTACATAATTTCAAGATAATGATTAAAAATATGAAATATATTTAATTAAATTAAATTCAAATGTGTAATAAAACTCAATTTTTACATTACCGCATGTAATGCCTAAAACCCTATTTTTTAGTAAAAATATATTTTTTTTTTCTCAAAAATTTATGGGAAAAAAAATTATAAATATATTTTATTGTCATGATATTAATTTTTTTAATATAAAATAATTAATTTTATGTTTATTTTAATGTAATCCACTACAAAATTTTAGTAAAATATTTTTTAATTGAAAGAAAAGAGTGAGAACCATTTTTAATGGATAAAATTACACATGTCCTTAAAATATTAATCATATTTTCTCTAAATTTAACATAGTATTTTATAATGATTATATTTAATTATTAAATAAATATTTTAAAAAATAAAATTTTTAATACACTTATTGGTCAATCCTATAAAATTGTAAGGCTATAGTTTTGGGTAAAATGATATTTTTTCTATCTATATAAAAAAGACTATTTCAAAAAATTAAAGAAAACTTGTTATAAGAAAATATTCTATTCCTATTCTTAAAAATTGGGTTAATTTTTTTAATTGGTATTATAAAATTTATAAATTTATCTTTTAAATGAAAATACTAAATAATAAAAAATTATTTGAAAATGATGTTTCTAAACATTGGGTTCTATTAATAATATTTTATATAAATTTTAAATATTAATTAAAAATTATATAATAGTTCTGGTATAATAATAATTTTTAAATGGTCAATTTAATTTATATTCATAACATATTTCAGGCATAATAAAACTATTCATTGAAAAAAAATGTTACATTTATACTATATACATTTTATCAAAACAATATTAAAATTAAATACTTATATTCTCAAATTTAATTCCACAAATCCCTTGAATTTAAAATATTTATTTTGATTCTATAAATACATCATACCATATGCTAATAATAATATTATCAATACTTAATTCATATATATATTTATAGTATTTATAATATTATATTTTTAATTCATAGTGACTTACCGTATTCAGAATATACTAATAACAAGATATAACTTTATTATACCTATTAGATAAATGTATATCTAATGACCATATATGCTATAACCATACTAACAAGGAATCGATTTCATTCCTATGTATATTCATTCTAGAATCCTGTATCCCAGTTGTACATATAATTTTTATAGTTTTTATTTAAATATCATAAAATTATTTCTCCACTTATGATGTAGTTCCTCAGTATAAGATTTATTTGGAAAATGGTTATCGTTATGTGTGAATATGATCACAGAGATATCCTACTGTTGAATACTTTCATCGACTATATTTATTTCCTACTTATAATTTTTGTACTTTTAAACTATTTCATAATCCGTGTTGAGTAATAATCGATGATGTACAATACTTAATTTTTGGTTGATTTTTTAAATTTATTATCTATTAATGATGTGGTGTTAGTTTAATTATAATCTTGTATTAATTATTACCTAATTTATTAAAATGACGTTAAAATATTAACAAAACATATTAGAATAAAAATCACACCCTTTAATGAAAAAATGTTATTCCTAAAAACCAAGGGACATGCACTGTACCCCAATAAATAATATGTGCCCTAACATGTTGAATTAGTATTCACTAACAAGAATTCATCATGGTATATAAAGATTATCACGACTCAATTAATATCTTCTAATAGATAAAAAACATTCTATCTTAGGGAATACTATGTAACATAACCTTTCCATTATAATAGGAATATATATTTATTTTTTATCTATTCTTCCAAATTTTCCAATATAACAATGTATTAAGTGTTTGTTGAGATATTCATTCGATAACACGATTTTCGGGATCATGTTTCCAACCAAAAAAATTAAAAATTATAACGATAATGTCTCGTATTATCATAATAATTATCATATGAATAATATAACTTGATACTAATATATGTTATCTAAAACTCATTGTTTTCATCCTATTATTATTCCACTTCAACTGTGTCATACCTTGTTCATCTTATACCTCTCTTAAATAATCCTAAGTTACATTAAGTCATGTTATCTCATATATCTTAACCAAATTCCCTAAAATCATAAATATATAATAGTGGATTATAAAGATAATGTGATTATGCAAAAAATTATCCCCTAGGAGTTTTTATCTGAGCCTGTAGTGTAAGGCCTTCTCGTTATTCCATATAGTAAAGATGGTTTTGGAACTCAACGTTCCTTTTAAGGGTGATTACCCCTAGATCAATCAGTTCTGAAACCACATCCACATTCAATTAAACAAATATATATATTATTTTTATGTGAGCGGAACAATACATACAAACCAAAACATTAGGATTCTATATTATACTTATAATTATACAAAAGATTTATCCCTATGATTTTTTTCCCTGAACATCTTTTATCATAATACCTATACAAGAAAAATATTTAAAGATTACCTCAACTAAACTAAAAGGTTATATATAACATTTAAATTATGATTATACTTAACTAATTTAACCTTATATTATCCTCAACTAACATCCTATCATTTATTGTTATCTAAATATTTCTCTAAAACCAAATATGATTCTTTAGGGATTTGAACATCTCATAAATAATTGATTTTTAAAAAATATTTCACTACATAAATTCCAATGAAATTTTTTATTTAGATATTTAGAGTATTTTGAAAAATAATAATCTAATAAATCTCATTTCTTTCTCAACTAATTGTTATTTTTTAATAATATAAATAAAACTACATAATCCATAATAAGTCTTTACTATAACCCAAAAATTCACTACGCAATCAATTATTGTATATATGTCATGTAAAATACATTTCATTATAACGGGGAAATAGAAACATAATAAGGGGTGAGCTTAAATGGCTAGTTAGGATATAAATAAGTGATAACAATAAAAGATCATAGGTGGGCATAAGATGAGAATACATTAGGTAACTAGAATGGATATTGAAAATATTTCTATATTCATATGAAACTATGAGTATAACATTTCCATTGTCGAAATATTAATAAATAAATTAATGTATAAGAATAAATTGTTACTTAGTGATGAAATTCATAATACTAGATAGTTAATTCAACTCCCTCATCAAGGACATCATGATCATAGAAACCATGATCTTACTTTTTAGGCCAAGTATTTAGGTAATGTTCTATTTTGGGAATAAATAAACCAAAAATACCAAAGAAATATTGCCTCGCAGAACCTATTAATGCATCAAGGGGTATTAAAATCCACACATTTCACCAATTATGTCCAATGTATTCATTATATAAATAAATAATAAAAATATATTACATAACTAATTTTCGTTAGTAATAAAAAATATCTAAATTGAAATAAAAGTATACAGATTTATGACATCCCTTCTAGAAAAGGTAACCCTAATGATAATCTTGTTATCTACCATAGTGATTTCTCACGTCCTTGTGTTTGTAATTTTATTTCTAAATTGAATCCCTTGGTTTTACACCATTTTATACAACCTTAATGTATGTTTTCTTTCTAAAATAAATAATTATTTTTTAGTGAGAATACAGATTGTCTATGTTTCAACAATAAATAAATGGAATATATTTATTTGAAAGAATCTTTATATCTAACACAATATTGAGTAATGTCAAACTGTTAAGTTAATAATTTCCATAAATAATCAATATATGGTATCGAGGTTTTAACATATTGAATCTAGAAACCATGTTCGGGTGGTTATGTTATTACCATGAAAAAATATAAATGGGATTTCATAACAAATGATCTAATAATTTATCAGTATTGTGAGACTATTCATATATATGAGCCTCAAATTACATTTTAAATCATGGAAAAAAACATAACAAAATACATTCAAGACTTTTTTTACTTATTTTATTATATCCCTTAAATTTTGTATAGATTCTTTCTTTGTATCCTTGGTAAATGAAGTCATAATAATTGGTGAGATAAGATTATCTATAAGATAATGAATATAATAAGAGCTATCATAGAATATGTAAAGCATGAATAATAAAGATAACACCAACAATAATTAAATATTCTATATCATTTATATCATAATTGGGGAACATATCCATAGATGATATATCAACATAAATTATCATTGGATACTAATGACTAATCCCATAATTAGATAACTCATAATGTTTAACATCATAATCATAATCTCAATGAATTTCCTAGCCCTACCTTTGAAATTACTCTATTTTGTTGTTTTCTTGACCCTATATCTTTTTCTTGGGGATCTGGTTGAGTCCTGTTTTTTTTTTGAGTTTTTGGTTGAGAAGGGAAGTCTTTGGGCTTGGAAACAAGGGTTGAATGGGTAGCACACAATTAGAGGAAATAGTTGAACTTCTCCCTGGTCACTTTATAACATGTTTTTGGTGTCCAGGGGTATGACCCATTGGTTTCACATAGTTTGGGAAACCATAAAGAAACTTAGTGGTTTAGTTCTTGAATAGGGTAATGGCGTTTGGAATAGTTGGTGAATGGTTTGGGAAAACATGTGGAAGAACCATGTCATGTGTCCCTTTTAGACTATTAGGGGTGAAATATTGGTGTATGGTTTAGTAAACCATGAGGGAAAACCATATAAGTTGTCTACTACATCAAAATGTCGAAACTACCTCTTTATCCATCCATTCTATTAACACCAAGTCGGTATTTCCTCAACTACTATGACCTAAACGCACCAGGGGCTTCTCCAAACCCCAATCATTTTCTCCACTACATATTTGTGCCACATGAAAGATTTCTATGGTGATTTACTTTATATTTTAGTCTATTTTCCCCTTCCTCCCAGTTCTATCTAGGTTCTTGGTATTTCATGGTGGGGTTTCCCTATTTTCCAAACTATTAGATTATTTTTGTCAATTTCATTGATGTTAGGGTGTGTGTATTTTCCATTGGGATTTGTTATTAATTCATTGATAGTTTCATCAAATTTTCATTCTATTTGTGTAGGTTATTCTATTATTTTACTTTTTTATTCATTCCATTGATGCTTGTGTATTTTCAAATAGTATACAAATTTGTTTCAGAAGCTTTTGGTGTGACTTTTTTCCTTAGAATGGTGTTTTCATGTTGGAAAAAATTGTTGTATGTTTTTTTAAAAAGGAGTTTCTTAAAATAACATATAAATTTATTCATATATGGTGTTTTTTAAATTTATATTTATGTTTTAAAGTGAACTTGAGAACTTCTTGTGTTATTTGGAATTTAATTGTGTTTTGATATCTTGAGTAAAAATATAAAATCAACTTGATGTGTTGTTTCAATGCCTGTTTATCGTATAGTGGTTTGTAGTGAGGTTTTTTTGAATGATTCCCCCATTTTTAGAATTATTATTGTTGTTTTTTAAATTTTATGACTTATTGTGATAGATTAAAGGAATGTGGTGTTTCATAAAAATGGGGTTTAGATGATTTCATGGACACTCTATGTTTATTATTTAATGTAAGAACATTCATGGGTCGACACATATATTGGAATGAAAATGATGACGATACCTAAGAGTAATCACATTTTTCAGAAAAATGTATTGTTGGTTTCAAAGTGGTTTTTTGGTTACCTTTTTGAATTTAAAAGTTGCTTCAAATAAGTTCTCCAAATCATGGACCTTGGGAAAATAGAGATATATTTTGGTGAATGTTTGGTATAAGTTCCCATTTACCACATTTCATATTGTTTCATGTTTCACATTAGTTTGAAAATGGTCTTGTAAATGTGTTTTAATTGAATTGATAAACTCTAGGTTGCCAAATTTTAATTTTTGGGATGTGAATTTGGGTTGGAAAATTTAAATTTCTGGTTAGAAACATAGCATGTTTTGAGAAATGATTTGAAATATTGTGTGATGTTAGGACCTGGTTGGCACCTGTGCATAGATTTTCTAAGAAGAGAACCCCTAAAGTGGATTTACCAATATTGTTAATCACATGCGTTGTGTCGATTCTGGGGTATGAAAGTGTGGTGGTACAAGGTAAGGTGAGTAACGTATGTGAGGGTCCCCTCCATTCACAATGTACTGTTACTATGGATTACATGGGTTCCTTTTAAAGGGTTGAGTGATGTTTTCTTACCAACGTCTATTACAGGGTTTAGTACATGCCATGAATTTATCGGTCTTGGAGGTATTGTTCTACTATATTGGTAATTATAATTTCCAGTTCATTATTGACTATAGAGGTGCACGATATGTCAACAGGTGCATCTTACCTGAGTACGTCCAGGGATTACTTCAGGAATGTTTATGAAATTCTTATGGTTACTGTATATTTGTTTATATTTTTATGGAATTATTTTCTTGGTTATACATATTAATTACTTTTATCATAGATTGGTATTTTTTTGAAATATTTTTGGTTTGGGTCTTGGTTATAAAATAGTAATTAATTTTGGAAAAATAATAGTGTGGTGTGTGTGGTTTTGAAAAAGGGAATGATGAGTTTTCTTAAACAAATGAGGAAACCCTATTTTGATATATGCATTTCAAACAGATTTTTGTGGAATATTTTCATGAAATGAAATATATGGATTCTATGGTGATTTCCTATAGATCTGTTAATATCACACCTTACTTTTGTAATTTAGTGTCTATAGACCCGAGTAGTCTTGCTGGTTCGAGTTTCTGGTTCAAGTTATTTCTAGTGGAGTAGGTTGGTCTTGTGGTTGATGTTGACTAATAAGTCACATAGTGATTAGGTTATCTTGGGCTAGTCCATTTCATGTATTTTTTTTCCATTTTTAGCAGTCTATTCAAATCATGTTTTATATATTTATTCAGATTTAGTTCTTGTTAGTTCTTCTTTGAAATCATTTTGTTTTATATTATCATAGTTTATTGAGAAAAAATTGTTCCCATTGATATTTATTTGATTATCATTATAGGTTTCCATCCTGTGTGGATCAAGAATTCATTTTTAGCCATGTCTCGGATCGGGTCGGATGCTAGGTCGGGTGGAATGTCGGCTTGGTTTTTGAAAAAAATGGTATCGGGGTAGGCCGTTATTTTTTTTAGGTTTAAAGTAGTTGGAGATTTGAATTTCCATAGATTATAAGGTAGGTCTTGGGATGGTTCCTGGTCACCACCACTCATGATGAGACCTGAGTTTCCAGGGGTGGTTTAAGAGTTTAGATTTTTAATATGGTCTGTGGTTGTGTTTATAGGGAATGACAATGGAGACGAACCGATTTTGTGACACGATCTTGTATTGAGTAGTGACCCATGGGGATCCTGAGTGCACAGTTCACGATTCTCTTAGTGGTTGGTATTTTCTTAGTGCATGGCTCACAAGACATGCCTCCCAATCAATTACAACCAATAGTTCCATATTTTAGATGTTTTTGTGAGTTATGTTCTGTTTCAATCTTGGATAATGTGTATAAGATTTTAAAATTATAATGACTTTTGAATTGGAAATTCATTCTTTCAAGTGGTTTTGAAATTGGAAATAATGAGTTTTAAAAGAAAATGAATTTGATTAAAAAAAATTAATTTCATGAGGTATGATTATGAAAAGAAATTTGTGAGACTTGAAACTCCTTATGAATGATCACATATGTTTTGGTGTGTATGGAAAGTTCATGTGGGATCTTTTGCGTGGATAATGTAGGAAGAAGTGTGTGGACACATATGTCACATTTATATGATTCCCTGTGTGAGTTTTTGAAATTAATGGTTGACATGGTTATTCTAAAATTGATTTGGATGATAAAATGATTTCAGAAAATCCGATTTTTCTTGTAATGTGGGTTTTGGTATTTGGAAATTGGCCTTAGAAGTAGGCGGTTTTGAAAATAGAATTTGAAATTGGATTTTTGAAATGATTATTTTTAGTTGTGTTTGAATGTGTTTGGTATGTGGTCCTTTTGTTTTGGATTGAGATATTCTTTCTAGATATGATTTTATTTGGTGTTGATTTTGGTTCTGTGTTTCTCGTGTTGATCAGAATATGCCACCAAGAATGGTCCCCAATAGTTTTAATGAGTCATGCATAGTTTCTGGTTCTTCTAGAGTGTTCCCTATCTATCAGTGTGGTCAAGGTCTATTAGAGGAAGTATAGTTTCTTGAAGAGGATGAGAGTGTCTTCAAATTATGGGGAACTCACGAGGCTTTGGGAGTTTGTGCGGTTATGATTTTGTTTGAGGGTCCTGATATGGACCATTGGAAGCAGATTTTCCCATAATCAATGTGCATTAGGATAAAATGGGATTTGTCTAATTCCATATTTTTTCAAATGTTTATATTTTATTAAGTGAAGATATGGAAGGTGGCAGAGCTGTGGGATGTTCGATAGGGCTAGAAGTTAGTGAAATCATACATTTACCACCACAAATATTTGGTATCGAAATCTCTAGAGGTGGATATAGAGGATCATTTAAAAGCTCATATTTTCAGTTGGGTTCTTCATCTAGAGATTAGAGAAAAAATAATCCCATCCGGTGAAGTCTATTTTGAGAAGATAGTAGATGCAGCATTCTTAGTTAAGCTAGTTGTTGGGGTATTGTCGGTAGTGTACAATGATAATGAAGATTCCCCATCTAGAGAGAGGTTTTTTTCCGAGGAACCAATTCCTACAAATCTGAGTTCATTGGATTTACATTCTATTTTTTCAGATTGATCTTTAGTGAGTCACCAGTGTGGCCAGTTTGTAAATTCAAATCCATCTTTTCAGGATCCTCTAATGTCTTGTCATATTTATAAATATTTGTTTCACATGGGGATGTTTTGTATGAATCATTTCCTAAAGAAGAATTTTTGGTCACAGGATGTTCGCTTCTGGCCGTGAGACCATAGATACTTCAACTATCAGGGCTCCATCCATAGGATCTAGAGCAAATCTAGCGCGCAATCAATAATTTTAGAGGGTTTTTGAGGAACCATGGCCTAGTTTTTCTCCCATAATTGTGGTGGAAACTTCTGAATTTACCTTTTTATTGTTTTCTCTACTTATCTATGTTTTTATTTTCCTTGAAAATTTGTGATGAACACTTTTTTTCATAGTCCAAGTGTTTTTGTTTAGCTAAATGTGGATCATTAAATGGTTGTCCTTTTTAAATCAGTTATAGTTTCCTACTGTGCATGTTTAGATATATTTTTGTGCATTTGGAATAAATGAGAACATCTTGTGTTCGGTCCCACTATTCGGGTTTGATATCCACCCCTAGGTTCCTTGTGTGTTGGGTTTTTGACTAATGTGAAGAAGGTTTAGATCCGGTGATGATGTTTATTCTCTTATGTGAGATGTTTGGGTTATATGGTTTGGGATTTCTTATCATGGTGGGGGTGTATCTTAGTTATTTTATAGAGGTTTATATATTTATTGATCCTAGTTTTTTGGTAATGTAAGCTGAGTTATTTTGGGGGGGAGGACCCACTTGTGTTCTCCTATTGTTCCTCATGTTATGGGTTTTCATTTGAATCAGTCAGGTTTGACATGTGATGTGCATTGTTACAGTATGGATCATGGTATTTTTCTATTTTGATCAAGAAAGGAATCGTGTTTTTGTTAAATTCTGGTTGGGTTAATTTATAGGGGTAGCCAGTGTTTGTGGTGGGGAGAATTGTCACAACCTGAACATTAAATTAAATTTATTTTGTTCTTTTCTTGACCATATATCTTTTGTTTGATGTTTATTTTCAGTCCTTATTGGAATTCTGTGTTCTCGTTTGAGAAATAAATTTTCTAGGCTTTGCAGAAAGGGGGACATGTGCATCTCATGGTTAAGGAAAACCATGTGAATCTACATAGGTAACCATGCACCTTGTGTTTGGTGTCTTGGGGTAAGGATCATGGGTTACGCATGGTTTGGGAAAACGTTAGACAATTGTGTGGTTCGGTTATCGAATAATATAATGAAGTTTGAAACTATTGGTGCATCGTTTTGGAAAATGTGCATCCAAACAATGCAGGGTGTCCTCTTTTTATAGTGAGGGGTGCATGGTTGGCACATGGATTGGATAATTTTTCATCCAAACCATGCCAGTTTCATAGTTCATTAAAAATATGGAATTACATCTTTTCCCCTCTGTTCATTTATCCCATATTTGGGATTTCCTCTCTCCTCCTACTTTAGTCACTCATGGATTCTCCAAACCACTCTCCCTTTCTCTCCAACCTCCATTGATTCCCCTTTAAGTTTACTAAGGTGAGTTCCTTTGGTTTTTCATCAATTTCCCATTTACCTATCACTATTCTCACAAGTTCATAGTGTTTCGTGGTGGGGATTACATCTTGGATGAACCATAATGCCAAGGTTGGCTTATTTTGGTTGATTTATTTGATGTTAGGGTGTTTAGATGTTATGTTAGGCTCATATATTTCTTCTTCTATAGTTTAATTGCATCTGCACTCCATTGAGGTAGGTATTTCCATCATTTTCTTTTCAGACCCATTCCATTGATGCTTATAGTTTTTAAATAGTTTAAAAGAATTCTTCAAATTCTTTTGGTATGACTACTTATCCTGGAATAATGTTTTTATCATGGTAAAAATTGGTGTAAGTGGTTTAATAGAAAAGGGTTTCTTAAAATAAGATATAATGTTATGCACATATGGTGTTTATTAGTATGTTAATTAGGTTTTAAAAGTGAACTTGAGTAATTTTAGTGTTATTTGTCATGTTTAATGTTTTTATAGATTGCGTGATCTTATAAATTTGCCTTTATGTGTTGTTTGGATGCCTCGTTATTGTATGGTGGGTTGTAGTGAGGTGATTTGTAAACTATGGATATTCTATAATCACATGCCTCACAGAGTCCATCAAGAGACTAGTTTCGAGATATATCAAATTAGATGACCCAAATTTGTAGAATCCATATTCAATCAAATAAGAAATCATGAATTTATTATTTATTTTCGAATAGTACATCATCCAATACAATAATAATCGATCCATCACTAATCCTTCAATAGAAATGAGATTCTAGAACAAGATCCCCAGAGATTAAGGGAAAAAAGATTAGTTATAGAATAATCCTCTAATTACCATGAGTCTGTCATCCCAAACAGAGGATGAGTCCAAGTGGTTGAGAGATATATTAACTCTTGATGAAGCCCTATAGTCACCCATTGTTTGAGTGAAAATTAATAGATGAAGTTTTGTTTTATGTGAATAATGAATAATAGAAAATACCTAAAAAAGTCTCTACAATTCAATGCATAGTGCTTTGTTGGAATGGTCACTAAAATGATAGGGCCCACAATTCAAAGGATTTGGCCACCATGTTATTCCTACCTGAAGGATAAGCTGAGTAACATTCCACGGGAAACGGTGAGATCAAATATTCTAGAGAAGAGGACTATGATACAATGGAAAACAACACACCATAGCCACAAAGGACTGTACATCGCTACTAACCTCAATGCAATAAGGGAATCAAAATTGGAGAATATCCCAATCTCAAATGTAACATTTTAGACCAAATGACCATTAGACTAGTATATGTATTGGTTTCCATATGACCACAAGCTTGCTTCTAGGAATGACATAGGATTTTGACTAGCAGTGAGGGTCTTGGGTGTGTTCGTGGTGATACTATTCGTTCATATATTAGAGTATGCACGATGGTAAAACCGGTGTAAATAAATAATGAATAGTTGAAGCAGTAAATAAATGAAACACAAAACAGTGGATGAAAAATATTAGAATAAGTGAATAAATGATAACAAAAGTGGAAGAATAAATGTATTACAACTGGTTAATGTAAAATCAGAAATTCCAATTGCATATAATGATGCACATAATGTTAGTTGTTTCCAAAAGGTACAATACATACAATATACAAAATAAAATAAGAACCCAATATTCAAATCCTCAAGGATCCTAAGAATTATTCCAACAATATACTCCTTAGCTCATATGTACATAGCACAAAATAAGAAATGAATCCAAAGACCTGTGAGCATGAAGATCTACTCAGGTGATAAAGGGATCCTATGTAGTGTGTGAGAGATAAATCTTAGTAGTCTGGCACCCAAATATTCAATCTCAATAGATTTTGTACAATAAATAAATATGTGATAGTGTGAAGACATGGTAATTGTAGTGTGATAAAAAAAATTAAATAATATCACCTTCAACTAGGTTCATAAAGGGACCCCAATCCCATAGAACCTTCTTAGGGATAACTCTGAAATTATAAATGGGGTTACTATGCAAGTATAATACGTGTACCATTTACAACGGTAAGAAAGGAAACTCAAGGTTTTTTACCCCCAAGCTTGTGCATAGGATTGGGGTGTAATTTCTTTATCATCACATAACTATGCCAATAAGTAAGAGAGAAAACTCATAAGTTCGTACTTTAATATAAATAGAAGTTATAAGTATAACACAAGAAATTGACAAGAGAAATCAATAAATGTAATTCAATCAATCCATAAAATACAGTGTTGGAGTCTTGTGCCCATCCCAGGAGAACGACAATGGATCCCAAGTATTGTAATTGGACCATCTAATGTAATACAATACCATTGAATCCATCCAATGTGACCCATAAGTAATATCAAGTATCACTTGAGGCATTGGTAACTCTGAACTTGTCCCATTCATCTCACAAAGGTGACCCAATATCACCTAAAGTATGGAATAACCATTTTTTCAATGGTTCAGTCTGTGGTTACTCCCCAAGGGAACCGATATCACTCAGGGGTAGAATAAACCTCACCGGGTTCCCTCTCCTAAAAATCCAAATCATTTTCCTCATCACATCAGGTCATAACCCATTGAGCATGTGACCCCATGCGTGATTACTTAATATTAAACCCACATTCTCTCCCAGCCCATGCCAATTAAAATAATTTACCAAGAAAACACAAGAAAATAACACATCACAAAAAAATAAATTATAATTGAAATCCATCAATTAGAAATATCAAACCATCATTATCATGGAAATATCCCTTTCTACCAATCATTCAAAAGGATAAAAATCAAAACATCAACATGGCATAATGCATTTATCACGAAAGGAAGAACATAATAGTTACATGTTATTATTTTCATTTTAATGCCTCAATATAACAAGATTACCAATGATTAGAACATAATTAAATCCAATAAAAATGAATGTTCATTGGGAACATTCATAATCAATGTAATATAATATAGTAACATGGTTTCATCATTCCTTGAATCACGCATCACCAATTAAATTAAAATGAAACAAGATAACAAACTTGTCTGTGCACATAATTAAATAAATGGGTTGTTTGTGCCACCCTTCACATTTCATTCAACTTCAAACAATTTAATTTAATGACATTTCAATTTGAAAAAAAAATACATGGAAATTCAACTACAATGTTCAGAGAGGAACTCAGGTTTTTCTAATAAATGAATATATTAATTTAAAGGGGAAGTAAAGGGATCCTATCTCAGGAAGTAGACTAAGTCTTAAAATTGACTCTTCAGGACATTGATAAATATCACTCCATACTTTCATGTACAAAAAATCCTATATATACTTATATAACCCTTAATCCAATGTACATATTCCCCTCACCATGATGAAATATTTACAATATATATATATATATAGACACATACATACCTATGTCTATGAATTCTTTCCTTCACCAATTCATTAAATTATCTACAAGCACTACCAAAAACTAAAAAACCTAGATTTATCGACCAATGTAACCCAAAAAAATACCATCACCTCAAAGACAATTAAATCCCCAAAATAAAAAGAGAAACAAGGGATAACTGAGGATAAACATACCCTAAAATTGATGATGGTGGACTGAGGCGTGCCAAACCCCTTAGCCTTTGTTGGCGGTATCCAGAACAAAAACAAGGGAGTCCCATGAGACGCTTTACATACCCTAAAAATATATAAAGAAAAAAGTATGAACTAAAACCTAACCTAGGTTTTTGATGAATTATGTAGGGATGCTGGGAATAGAAAAAATAAAATCAAGGGAGGAGATGTGGGAAGAAGTGTAAGGTCCCGACCTTATTACATTACATTATCTTGAATTTAGTCAAGAAAACACATCCTTTATAATTGAGGATTTTACAAGTTCAAATAATTAGATAATTGTGACATATTACATTCATAACATTACACATTAATACATAGTGGATTCCATAAAAAACATTCATTTCATCCAAACTATTTAACTTCTGAAATAAAATAATATTTCATTAACAATTGTTAAAAAAAAGTCATGGATTCCATCATTATATTAAAAATCCTTATATCATTTGAAAATAATTTCAAAACATGGGGTGAGCACAAAAATATCAGTAAGGTATATGAATAGAAGGAAATGACACATTATTCCATGAATACATGTAACATATGAAATCATTTTCAAAAGACATACTTGTCACCCATATGTACTTACTTTGTAAAATATGATATTCCCACAAGATCCCCCCAATACATACTAAAACAAATATTACCATAATGGTGTATTGGGTCATTACATACATAATATTTTAACCCTCTTTGCTACTTTATAATTTGTAACCATCAGGGCTACCTTACAATTTTTTTAACCATCATAGTTGCACTGGGAGTAACCATATAGCTGACCTCAAAAATACACATACACAATGAATTAGAGGGAGATATAGGTCCCAAAAATAATCATAAACAATTACCAATAACCAAAACATTATCATACAACATGAATAATTTAATAAATATATTTCTTTTTAATGTTGTAAAATAGAGTTTTAAACGGGGTATTTTAAGGAAAATACCATTTGAAATACCATATAATTATTGTGAGAATTAATAGAGTTGATGGAAGTTTTAAAAACAATGTAAAAACACATTATTACCGATAATATAAAAAACCCATCTCAAAAATGAAATTTAATACCACATAAACAATGAAGTATAAGGTCCACCCTAAGAATGGAAAACAGGTTATAAATTCTCTTACCTCAGGTTTATCATAAAAAATCTATTTTAAAACTCGTGTATAATTGTAAAAAGAGTTATATTAATATCTTAATGAAAAATATCCATCTTTATATGACCATATATTAACATTTCATTACATCATTTCCCCGTTTAATTGTTAGTATTTTGTTCCTTACATTGTTTTGCGTGTGTTCTTTATATGATTTCCATGACGTGTTCATGATGGGTATTCTTGTCGATTGGGAATGAATCTCGAGAATTAAAATATATTATTATTTAATAATTTAATGAACCAGAAATTATACCATTCATCATTTTGATTTCGTTCAGGATGATGGCCATGAGTTAAAACGTTATTTTCATTTGTTTCGTTCATATTGGTGATTCTGTGATCGTAATTATCTCATTTGTTTTGTAAATTAATAACATGTGTATAAAATGATTCCCAAACCATATATAAGATATAATACTTAAATTATAATCTAGTTCAACCAAAAAAATGTTTTCTTGACCAGTCTTTAAGAAATTAAATGAAATTGAAATCACATCGTCCACGATGTCGGTAAATCGACACATTACGAACGGTGTTTTAATTTGTGAATAAGTGAGAGAGGAGAAGAAATATAATGGTGAAAATTCCATAAAACTGATGAAATGAAAAATGTGTAATAAACTAGATCATTCATTACTCTTGTATAAGGGGATGTGAATAAAGAAAAATAAAATAAAGGAAACTTGAAATAAAAGAAATGTTGGGAAATCCCTTATGAAAATTCGGAAGCCTAACAACATTGCTTAAAATTTCATATAATAGTTTGATGATTAAAAAGTGGTATCTCATAGTTATTTCATAATTTGGGAAGTATAGGGGATATGGAATGACATATCCCATCATATTCCAAAGGAAATTAAAAATAATAACCTAAAATGAAGGAAAAGAAAGAAAACAAAAGAGGATGTTTACCTCTTGATCTCTTCTCCTTGAGATCCTACTTATAGCCTTTGGTTTTGGCCTTTTGGAGAGACTAGAGGCTATATAACGTGGGGAAGTGCCATGGGGGATGTATTGGAATGAAATTAGGTAATATCCATGGCCTGAGAGGTGTGAGGGAAGGAAAGAAAATTTTGGTGGTATTTATATTAGAGGATAGGAAGTAGTTTTCAGTATATTAATCATTATTATAATATTTTTGTTCAAGAATATGAATAATATTAATTCATGTGACCCAAAATAGAAATAATGGAATTTGAGTTCAAACCATGTGGTCTTACATCACTTATGAAGTCATTAATAATGCATTTAACATATAATTTGAATATACAGAATTTTACCATATTTCAGTATACTTTAAAAATTCATGACTTTCAGAAAATGCTCAAAAAATCACCCATATAAATTTTCTATGTGTAGAATTAAATAATGTACTCCATTTTTTGAAAATAATTGTCAAAATATTATATATTTAATTTTTAAATAATATCATATTTTTTTCAAAAATTAACAACTTTAAAACTATATCAACTTTTATATCACATTGAAAAATTAAACAGTATGTCATTATCTTAAAGCCTTAAGAAAATAAATAATAATACAATTGACTATTCATTACGGTCATGTTACTATTCTTAAGGGTATGTTACTATTCACAAAAAATTAATTTGGTTCCATTAGACTCCAAATAACTTACTGAGAAGAATTTTAAATGACTATTTTTCGAAATTCAAAACATATAAGTGGAAAAATTATGTCTGATGGCTAGTTATAAAATTCTATACAAAACAAGGTTTAATGAATTTTAATTTATTTTTAAAATTTTAAGGTGTTACATTATCCCCACCTTTTGTAAATTGCATCCTCACAATTTAATTTACTTATTAAACAAGTGATGGTACCTTTCCCTCATAGCAATTTTAGACTCCCATGTTGTTTCTTCAACCATGTGTTTTCTCCACAAACCCTTTACCTATTGGATTAATTTATCCCAAAATACATGTTCCCTTCAATCAAGAATCTGAAGAAGATTCTATTCATAAGAAAGTTTCTCTTCCAGCTGAACTACTTATGGGCTCAAGACATGAGTTGAATTTGGCACATTGATTATCAACATCTAAATATGAAAAACATTGTGTACCTGAATTAAACTCAGAGACAATTCTAATCAATATAGAACTGGTCCAAAATTTTCATGGATTTAATGAGTACCAATGAACCCCGAAAATAGATTTCCTTTCTTGCAAAAATGCATCACACATTTCCAAGGAGATATTTTAAGGAAAATATGGTCACCGAACTCAAAATACAAGTCTTTACTCTTATTATCTGTATATCTTTTCTTCCTGATCTGAGTTGTCATCATGTGCTCTTGGATCATCATTACTCTCTCAGCCAATTTCTCTACTAATTCTAGCCCCATCAACATTCATTCACTATCATCATCTAAAAATGCTGGAGTCTAACACCGCTCACCATTCAATTCTATAAAAGGTTCCATCTGTATACTGGAATGAGAATAACTATTATAAGAAAACTCATCTAAAGAAATATGTTGATCTCAACTTCCCTGGTAGCCCATTGAAAATTTTAAAATCATATCCTCAAATGTTGGAATCATTCATTCAGACTTTCCATCTGATCGAGGATGAAAATATATAGTGAAATTTAATTTTGTACCCCACAACTTTCGAAGGACCTTTCAAAAGTTAGAAATGAACCTAGGATCCTGGTAAGAAATAATGGAAAGTGGAACTCCATGTATCCTAACAATTTCTTTTAGCTATAGACAAGAATGATAATTCAAAGACATTTCATCTCAAATAGAAATTAAATTTGATGGTTCTATCAGTTGAACAAGTATAACCCAAATTTAATTGTTATCTTGAGAATTCTTAGGTAGTCCCCCCAAAAATTCCATTGATACATTCTCCCATTTCCACTATGTCACTAAAAAAGGATGAATCGTCCCCTTTGGTTTCTACCACTATAAATTAACCTATTGACATGTCAATAATTTTTTGGTAAAATCTGTGATATCCCTTTTCCTTCCATCTGACCAAGTAGTAATCTCGATGATCTCTGTATATATTAGTACTGCCAGGATGAACTACAAACGGAGAATTATGAGCTTCACAGAATAAATATCTCTTCAACTAAGAATCACAAGGAACACACTACCTTTTATCAAAATCATAACACGGAATATTTATCAAGAATAAATTAAGGAAACTTAACCATTATTAATCAATTCTAACCATTTCTGTAGCTCATGATGTTCTTTATACACATTCTTATTTCTTCGTGACAATTATGACAACACTAAAACCTAAAACAAAACCGAGGTATTTCTTACACCAAAAACTTCTAATACAAAATTCATCAAATCATTAATCAAGTGATGATATTCCAAATATAACATGGTTAATGATTCATGATGTTTTCAACTTACAGAATATTCATCTTGTTTTTCTTTTCCTGGATGGTAATTGATTGTGCAATAAAAACCCTTTATCAGTTCTGGCTATATTCTATTCCTAATGTCTTATTCCGTCTAAGTGAATATATAATTTTGACCATTATAGTCAGTATATATATTAAATTTGGATTTGTATAAAGGAGGCCTCCAAATTTTCAAATCAAAAACACAATTTCCAATTCCAAGTCCTGTGTGGGATAATTTAACTCTTGGGGTTTTAATTTTCTTAAAGCATAAATGATTAACTGATCATGTTCTATCAAAACACATCCAAGTCCCTTCAAATAAGAATCATTGTAGATGAAAATCTCACCATTTCGATAAGGCAAGGCCCAAAGCAGATCATTCACCAATCTCTTCTTCAGTTCCAAAAAACAAACATCACATTCTTCTTTCAAAATAAATTTAGCACTATTTTGTTTTGACCTAGTTATTGGGCTAGATACCCATAAAATGTTTTCAACAAACCATCTGTAATAAAATTATAATCCACGAAAACTAAGAATCTATGTAGCATTTTTAGGTCTTGGCATTTCATCAACCACTTTTTGGGATACATCAACTATTATTCCATCTTTATTTTCATTTTTTCCAAGAAAAGAAATTTGTTGTAACCAAAAATCACAATTTTTGAATTTTCCATAAATTTTCTATTCATTTAATGTTTTTAAAAAAACCCTTATATGTTTTTCATTCACCTATTTATTTTTAGAAAATACCATAATGTCATCAACAAACACAACCACAAACAATTCCAAGAACTCATGAAATATTCTATTCATAAGAATAATGAATACAGTAGGTTAATTAATTAACCCAAATGGAATAAAAAATTCATAATTACCATATCTAGTAAGAAATGTTGTTTTCGAGATGTCATCCTCGTTCACCTTCAGTGGATGGTATCTATATCTGATGTCAATATTAGAAAAGTACTGAGCTACCTAGAGCTGAACAACGAAGTCGTCGATATGAGGAAAAGGGTAGATATTTTTAACAGATATGTTATATAGAGTTCCATAATCAATAAAAAGTATCATGGAACCATATTACATTTTAACAAACAAAATAATACCACATCATGGTGAGGTTCTAGGATGAATTAAACCTTTATCAAAAAAATTATGCAACTTATTTTAAAATTCAAGAAGTTCTATTTGAGCCATAAAATATGGGTGTTTTAAAATTACATTAGCATCAAAAACTAAGTAAATTTTGAATTTTACTTCTAGATCTGGTATGAGAATTGGTAAATCATTAGGAAAAGCATCTAGGTATTTATATACCACTGGTACATCATAATCTAAACTGTTCCATTTTTTCAAAAATATGAGAAAGATAACATTAATTGCCATATTTCAATAGCTTCCTTTCTTCCTAGTATGTTATCAATTATTTGAATTAATTATTGTATAAAAACAAAAAATCTTTCTAAAAAACAACTTCTTTAGTTATACAGTCAATCTTAGCATGATTAACCAAAATCCAATCCATTCCCAAAATATCCTGAAACTCGACTAAGGGAAAAAAATAAGGTTTGCAGGTAAATTCATTCCACAGACCATAATAGAAATATTCCTATATTTCACCTTTGCTATCATATTTTTTACTAGTGTTTTAACAATATGTTACAATCTCATTTGTTGGGGTGATATTTACAATTTATCAGAAAATTTCTCAGAAATGAATGAATGTGTAGACCATGTAAAGCACAAAACATTTGAAAAAAATGACTATACAAAAAAGTTACCTAATACAAATTCATTGGATTTCTAATCATCTACTGACGTAGTCCCGAATAATATCACTAAACCTTTTTTTCTTATAGTCTGGCCTCTTTGCATCATTTAGATCTCTCTTTGGGTGCGCATTTTCATAATGACCCATCTCACCACAATTAAAAAACATAACATTTTTCTTATTAGGATTAGTCTTAGGATAGTTTTCATTACAAAATCGGGCCATGTGTCCAAAATTACCACATCGAAAAAACTTCCGGTTTTGGTATGACATTCCCCAGGGTGATTCTTACCATACTTTTCACAAACTTGAAACTGGATTCTCTTACCATCAGATTTATCTTCTTGATTCTTATCTTTCTCTTTCCATCTTGACTGCTTCTTCTAATTATTTCCAAAATGCATGTGATCATTATAAAACTCTCTCTACCCTCTTAGAACATCTAGAAAGTTTCTCATAACATTTGAATCCATGGTAGGTCAACACCCTTTGATACCATAGCCACAATCCTAGGTAAAAGCATTTGATTTGCCTATTATGATCCAGAATAAGATTTGGAGAATACCTCGCTAGTCGAGTGAAGTTTACTTAATAGACAACCACTGAATCTTCAACCTTTTTCTTCAATTCAAATCATTTCATCTCCATCAAAAGTTTCACCACCATAGGAAAATATATTTCAAGAAAAATACTTTTAAATTCATCCCACTCTATAGAATCAATATTATTAATATCCCTAATATTCTTTACCATTAACCTCCACTGACCCGCTTCACCATAAAAATAGTAAATTTCATGGCATAACTGTTGATTATCTGAACAACCCATCAAATTAAATACCTTTTCAAGGTATCTAATCCATCCTTTGGTCGCTACTTGTTCAGATGATACATTGAATCGAGGGTGTTGTCTCCTAAAATGTTCCACTATTGTCATGTTATTTTTTCATACCTCTAATTTATCTCTTTAATGGCTACCACCATCATTTATTTCCTGTGTTATCTGATCCATTACTGTCAAAAATTTCTCGGTTCCAATCCCTATCATTTGGGGATGCAGATTCAGAAGGATGTCATTTTGTCGGTGCCTCTCTACTTCATCATCCCATTTTCCTCTCTGGAAACCCACTCTGAACAGCATATCTTAGATGAAGAAACGTGGTAATATTTAAATACTATAACATATCAAATTAACAATATAGTAAAAAAATTTGGGGTATTATATTTACATAATGAAAACCCCTAAAGTCATATTATCCATCCTCTGATACACCTGTAAGGACCCGGCCTTATTATATTACATAATTGTGAATTTAGATAAGAAAACACTTTCATTATCATTGAGGATATTTAATGATTATATCATTAGAGTATTGGGACATATTACATTCATAACATTACACATTAATATAGATAAGATACCATAAAAATAGCATTCATTTGATATAAAATGTAAAACATTTTAAATAAAACATGATTTTTTTGAAAATTCATCAATACATTAACATGGTTTCCTTAAATGTATTACAGATACATACAACCTTTTAAAAAAATCTAAAAACTTGGGATGAGCAAAAAAATTATAGTAATATATTTGAATGAAGGAAAGAACACCTTGGTCCATGAATACTAATAACATATGATATCGTTTTCAAAATACATACGTGTCACCCATATATACTTACTTTGTGAAATATGATATTTAAAAAAGATCCCAAAAAACATAATAACATAAATAGAACCATAATTTTATCTTGGGTCATTAATGACATAATATTTTAACCCTCTCGGCAATCTTATAACTTGTAAGCCTCACAGATTCCTTACAATCTGTCTAGTCATCGTAGTTTAACGTGGACTAACCATACGGGTGACCTCTAAAATACAAATTACCAATTAATTGGAGGGAGGTATAGGTACATCCCTTAATCAAAAATAGTTCCCATGAACCATAACATAATCATAAAACATGAATAATTTCATAAAAACATTGCATTGAATGTTGTAAAACCGGGCATTAAAAGAGGTGTTTAAAGGAAATGACCCTTAGAAATACCATATAATTAAAGTTAGAATTAATAGAGTGGATGGAATATGTTTAAAAATTGTAAATACACATAATTCACCATAATTTAAACGTCACCCATAACAAATTTATTTTAAAACCACATAATAAACGAAGTAGAAGGTTAACCCAATGATTCGAAATCAGGTTAAGAATTCCCTTACCTCGAGTTTGTTTTTTTTCAAACTCATTTAAAACTCTTTTATAATGGTTAAAAGGGTGTTATTAAAATCATATAAAAAAATATACATCTTTATAATACCGTATATGATCATTTCATTACATCATCTCACCGTTTAATTGTTAGTATTTTTTTTCCTTACATTGTTTCGGGTGTGTTCTTTATATGATTTCCATGATCGGTTAATGATGGATATTATTTTCGATTGGTATTGAAAATAAAGAATTGAAATGGGGTAGTATTTACATATTTTCAAAATTATAATTTATACCATTTATCATTTTGACTTCTGTCATGAGGATAGTTCATGAGAAAACACGTTATTGATATTTGTTTAGGTCATTTTGGAGATTCTTTGATCACAATGACCTCATTTGTCTTATGAATTAATAAATTATGTATAAAATGATCCCATAACCTTATAAAAGATATACTACATTAATTATAATCTAATTCGACTATAAAAATGGTTTCATGACCAGTCTTGAATAAATTAAATGAAATTTAAATCACGTCATCCACGATGTCGGTAAATCAACACATCACAGATGATGTGTTAATTTCTTGAATAAGTGGGAGAGAAGAATAAATATAATGGCAAGTATTCCACAAACATGATGTAAGGAAGAGTATGTAAGATACTAGATCATTCATTCCAATTGGATATTGAGAGGCGAGGAAAGAAAAAAAATGAATCTCAAAATAAAGGAAATGTTGAGAAATCCCTTACCAAAATTTGACAGCCTAATGGTATCACATAAAATTTATTAAAATATTTTGATGTGGGAAAATAGGTATATCATCATTCAAACATAATATAGGAATTAAGGGTGATATAGAATAAAATATCTATAAATTAGACAAATTAAATTAAAAATAATAATATATAATTAAAGAAAAGAATGAAAAAAATAGAATGTTTACCTCCTGATCTCTTCCACTTGATATTTTTCCAAATGCCTTTTATTTTTGCCTTTTGATGACACCAACAGCTCTAAGACGTGTAGAATATACATGAGAGGTGAAGTGGGTGTAACATAGGTAAGGTTCAAGGCTTTATAGGTGTTGGAGAAAGCGGGGAAATGTGGGTGGTATTTATAGTGGAGTAGAGGTATTTTTCATTATTTTAATCATTATTATAATATTTTTTCAACAAGACTATGAATAATCTTAATTCATGTGACCCAAAATTGTAATAATGGAATTTTAGTTCGAACCAAGTGGTCTTACATCACTTATTATGTAATAAATAGTGTATTTAACTGATAATTTTAATATAATATATTTTTCTGTGTTTCAATATTCATAAAAAATTAAAGAATTTCTAAATATTCCAAAAAAATCACCCTTAATATTTTTCAGCGTTTTGAATATAAAAATAAACTCTATTTTTTGAAAATAATATTCTATATATTATTAATTTAATTTTGAAATATAATCATACTTTTTTTAAAAGATAGCAATTTTAAAACCATAACTACTTTTATACAACATTCAAAAATTAATCAATATGTCATTATCTTAAATAATTAATAAAATAAAATAATAATAAATTGAACTATTCATTAGGGTTATATTACTATTCATATTACTATTCATAAGGGTATGTTACTATTCACAAAAATTAAGTTGGTTCAATTAGACTCCACACAACTTACTGATCATAATTGTATATGAATATTTTTTTAAATTCCAAATATATAAGTGGAAAAATTATGTTTATATCCTAGATATTAATATCTAGTTAAATAGAATTTCATGAATTTCAATTTATTTTTAAAAAGTTGGGATGTTACAAGAATATATTACCTCAAGGACTTAAAGAGAAGTTGTAAAGAATATCAGTGCAACTGGTGTAAAGAGAAGAGGCTAAGAGGGGTGGTGTCAAGTTCCTTGGAGGAGCCTAGGGGGTGTCACATGATCTTGAGGAGGAGTGGGGAGATCCCGCATTTGGATTTTCATAAAAACTAATCTTATAATACAAATAATAATAAAAAACTACTATAATATTTTTATTATTATGAATAAAACATTTCGTTATCTATTTTTCATTTTCCTAATAATCTTATTTTACTTAATCTTATTTTTTATTTTATTTTAATTAATTTATTAAAATAAATCACACCACACAGTTTGCTGCAGAGGACCGAACAGTTTTAGACAAACCTTGTGCCTCTGTTAGTGCACCAAAACCATTTGGTTCCCAGGCCAGACACTTTTGAAACTCATCGAGGCACCTATGAAATATCTCATACCTTCACTGTTGTCTGAAAACAACACATTGAAGTGTCCCAACTCCATGAATTATGTTCTGAATCATGGTATTAAAAAATGACGATCAATTAAATGAAATAGTAAAAATTACCATGCATTTTTTTCTGGTTCAAAAGAACATGTCATTACAACCTCATCACCTTAGAACATCTTGTTCTTGATAATCCTATATGGGAAAAAACACCACCCAACCAACTTGTGTTGTGAAGATTCGTTCAAATGAGCACATTTAATTTCCAAATACCCAATGTACCTATGAAAATTCAATTATATAAGTGTAACATAATCCATTAAGATCTACGAGAATTCTCATTTTCCTTCTAAAACTAAAAGATGATGCTTACTCAACCCCATTAATATAGAGACATGATAACATCATCATATCTTTAAATATTTTACCGAAGGTACTCCCCACCATTGGTTTTAACACTAGGAAGGGTCTACTTCCAAACCATGAAAACTCCATCATTATAATTTCATAAAAATTATACCTCTAAGCATGTTAACGATGCTACTGGCTTGATTTCAACAATAGGTTATCTTGATTACATCTGAGGCCATAATAGGAACCTCATTGAAAAGAAATGGTCATATCTTGAACATTCATACTCAAAATGGTCTCACGCAAATTTCATGATATTAATAACTAATAATTTAAACCACACCCTCCTTAACCATAGTGGAATTATTAAACTAGTTCCTCAGTAATCATAAACACTAAAAATGAAGGAAAATATTGCAAGACACTTCATGATAACCCTTTTAGAAGACACTCAGTTGATATAGCTGACGCATTTCAAAATGAAATTTGATGCCTTCTCCCATGTAATCTTACATTTTCCATGAGTATGCCCAACAAAGCCTATACCTAACTTTTGGTGGCATTACATGGTCAGAGTAACTCTAGACCATTTTAAGACAGCCGTGCCTCAACATAAACAAGGGTGTAAACTAGATCTAGCCCATGGGAATTGTTACCATTTAAGAATAAACTCTGAGCCTAACAATGATTCTTGGTAACATTGGATTCAAAAAACTGGAGTCTTGTGAACTTACTAAGGTATTACACTATCTGTGATTATAAGTTATATATTGGTACAAATCCAAGACACCCGCATCAAACATTGAATTAGCATAGAGTGAAATCTTCTTTATAATAATGTTATAAGAAACATATGGTATCCATGTGTACATATATGGTCTTCTTTCTTAGGATCCCAAGGTTTACTGATGAGTAAACAAGTCTCAATAAGAACCACACATTAGCACGAATCACTAAAAGATAACCACCCCACAAGCTCAATATATTTTGGAAGCTTTAGCATAAAGTATGTCTGATGATCTTTTAGCACATCTAGGACAATATCAAGAAATGGTACATGTTCATCGATATGTAGAATACACTATGTTCATTGAAATGGTTTCCATTAAACAAAGAGAACAAAAAATAATAGGGGGAAAACTACTTGTCTACTTTCCAGGAAAGAAACTCTTCTTCACCTGCTGACACGTCACCATTTCAAACCGATCCCAATTTCTTTTTTCTACCCAAGGAATTAAATGAGATTTCAAGATTACCCACCTATGTACTCCATGAACAATGGTGTTTCAAAAGGTATTTACTCACAACCAACCACATAGAAATCGTTCTACTGAGAAATCACTGACACATATTTAAAACTTATTTTCCCCATGGGTAATCACGCAAGAATGACCATATCTAAAGGTTCTCTTCTGTTGTTCCCCTTCTACCTGGGAGGACTCATTTACTAGATTTGGTAGGATTCTCCCCAGCTTAAGAGTTATCAATATATTGAATTAATAGATATACAATATACTCATAATTTGTCTAGATCATATTTTTCTATAACCCACATGTGACGATCCTCAGATCCATGCTCTCATATGTCATAGCACTTGGTAATGAAATCAAAAACCAACCCAACAGGCATGTCAAAACACCCAATCTTCTTGGATGAAAATACTGATCATTGGGATTGATTTATTCATTCAATCATATATTAATATACTATAAAGATGTCATGAGAATGTAATTTATATCCAAAGTCTCAAAAATTACACTGAACACAAGTGGATCATTATAACATTTAGTACTCGATAGCTACAACATATATAAATGCATACTAATCCACGGTTTCAAAAGAAAATTACCAAACTAGATACTATCTATATTCTTTATGTCCAATGAATTAAATTATTGGATGATCTTATAATATAAATTTTCCAAGTAATATTTTTCTACATGACCAATAACCCGGAAGAAGACATAACCAATCGTTCCTCATTAAGGAGAAGAAAGGGTCAAGCGACCTAGGAAGTAACCGAGAATTCCCAAGGCATGTATAAAATGACATAAACAACCATTAATCTATGAAAAATACAATAAAATGGTCATGGATAACATGACCACCCTTCTAGATATGGGAAACTTTTAGAAAATTGAATTCCTACTAGGGACAATGACACTTGAACGACACCATACTTTGGAAAACCGACAATATTAGAAAGGATTTAAACTATAAGGGTGATACCTACCATGTTCTATCCCCTTATGAGTGAAAAGTACATTTAACCATAATGGGGTCACACCAAATAAAGAGAATAGGATTGGGATCCAATCATTTAATATCTTTCTTAAAAGGACAAGTTTGGTGGAAAACACCTACAGTTCCATTCCAAGGAAACTTAAATAAAAAGAAACACTACCCTTACTTGATGTTTTTCACCAAAGAAAACCACCAAAGCATTTCATTTAATGTTATTACAATGATTAAAATTTATATCATGAATCATATTAAATATTTAATTCAAAACCTCAAGTGAATCATTTTTTTAAACAGAACAATATGGTACCTAATGTACCAAAAGAATCAAAGAAAAAAAAAGAAAGTATTATAAATCAATCTTTTAAAACATCAATAATTTGATGAAATGCCATCATAAATTAGAAAATTTATCAAATAAAATCATAGTTATGTTATAAAAAATAATTCCTCTAAAAAGGGTCCTCTTAATCCAACTCGGATTCATCAAAAAGAAACCCAATAGTATTTGTTTAATTATTTAAGTTTCATGAACTTGAACCGGGTTATCAAAATATGAAACATTACACCCACTGACCTACTTGTGTCTAGTTGATCATTTAGATAATTAACCAGATCGGTTTAAATTAAACAACCTTCACATATATAACCATTTTAAAATATAGCACATGGTCATATGGGCTTCCTTCCCCCAATTTATAATGTTCCCATAAACTTCATAAATTGAATATTGGATCCAATTATTCATGACCAATTCAATTTAAAATTTTACGTTACCACCATTTTACATATTCACAACACCTTTTAATCAAATTTAAAACATGAAGATGGTTCGAGTAAATGGGCGACCTTTTCCAATTTTTATGGTGCCCATACACCTTAGAACAAAAAAAATGCTCTCGTTTTAGTCATGACCAATTACATTTATCTAATGCCATCAATGAAATATTTAAAACATATAAATGCATTTATCTATTTGAAAATAACACAATGTAACATGCCATTATCATATAAGAATGGAATATAATAAAGACATGCTAAAATTAAGAACCCGAGCATGTTATCTATATAAGAATACAATAGAATAAATTCATGGAATTGCACTCAATGCACACAAACAAATTAGTAGAATACCTACAAATGCAACTTCATGGTAGGTAATATGAACAAAATGTGATATTTTATGTTCCTAATATGATGAATGAAATGAAAATTCCTTACCAAAATCATATAAGGGTCAAATTTTATAAAATTACATAAATAATGAGAAGAAGAAAATACACCATTCCCTCAAGTTGAAATCATATCAACTGAAATAACAAAAACCAGGAGCAAGAATCCTAGCCCCATATAGATCTTCATTTCCCCATATATGGGGTGATCCGTCTTAAGTAAGGTTATATACTATGAACTGAAAAATTTATAGTTTCCTTTATACTAGCCCGAAATGGTAAGAAAGAAGATAAATTATACTTTGGTAACACCTTTTAATGTCATTACCTGACTGACCACTAAAGTGGTAGTCATACTGGTCTCCACATAACCTCAATCACACCTCCCCAATTTATAAAGGTCGTTGACTAGTATCAAGGGCCTTGGGTGTGTCCCTGAGGAGACTATTCCCCAAAAAAATCAGAGTTTTTAAAGTATTACAACCTGTTTATATCAACAAACGTTAGCAGAAGAAGTAAATAAATGAATGAAAAAAATATTGGAAGACAAATATTATAAAAACTGAATAAAAGAGAAAAAAAGTGGAACAATAAATGTTTAAAACTGAATAATGTAAAATGGACAACACCAATACCATAAAATGATGCATTTAATATCAGGTGTTACCATAATGTAAAAGTAGTATAATAAAAAAATAAAGGAAATCCCAATGATTTTCTCCTTGGGTATCTGTAGAATTAGCCTAGTTTTATTGTCCCTAGATACCATGTACCCATCCCAACACAAGATATGAATCCAAAGACCTGTTTGAAAGAAGATATACATGGGTTCCAAATGGAACCTGAACAGGGTTTGAGATATATGTTTCAGTAAGCCAACACCCTAATTTTCTTTCCCAATCCATTACATGTAATAAATAAATAAACGTGTAACACTTTTCCACAACGTGTAAATGTGAGTGATAACATTTTAAATTATAAAAACTAGTTTTGAGATACTAACCCAACACCTATTCCACACGACCTGCTTTATCATTTGTCAAAAATTAGAATGGAGGTACATGTGTAAGTATAATATGATTACCATTTCCAAAAGTAAACAAAAAACTCAAGGATGTACCATAAAAAACATATGACTTTTCTTAGGGTCTAATTATCATCTCATCACATTAGTATAATAATAATAATGAGGGAAAATACATAAGTGTATTCTCTAATATAAATAAAAGAAAAAATTGTAGCAAAATCAATTTACAAAAGTAATCAGTCAATGTAAGTCAATCAATCCATAAAATCCACTAATTGAGTCATTCTCTTATCCAAGGGGATCTAAACAATATCCCAATTACCACAACAGGGTCATCTGATGTAATCCAATACCATTGATCCCATCCAAGGTGACTAATAAGGAATCCTGAGAATCCCATAATTCCTAGTAACTCTCAGCCTAGCCCAGGTATCTTATATAGCGGAACAAGTATCACTCCTAGCATGGTGTAGCCATATTTCTTAATGGGTCCCTCCATAGTTTCTCCCCTATGCAAACAATATCACTTAGGAGTATAATAAACATCCTGGGAAGCCCTATCCTAGATATCTAAAGAATCGTCTCCTGTGCATCGTGTATTAAACCATCGAGCTTGTGATTCTATCACTGAGTCCTTAATATGGAACTCACGTTCTCTCCGAAATCATTGTTAATAAACCATGTATCCAAGTATATCACAATCAAGGAAAAATAATAGAGCAATAATTTATAATTGAAATCCATCAATTAAACATATCATTCCATCAAGGGTAAGAAAAGTTACCTTGCTACAAAGCTAGCCAAAGGATATAAATAAAACCATCAACATGGAATAAGTCATTTTACACAAAATCAAGCATTTAAAAATTACATGTCATTAGTAGAATTTAAACTTCTCTAAGTACTAGGATTTCAAAAGTTTTGAACATAATTCAAGATACTAAAACAAGGAATATTCATTAATAACATACATAAGATATTGAATATTACAAAATCACATGGAATCATTATGCCTCGAATCACATGTCACTAAGGAAATTTAAATGAAACTAGCTAAAACAATTTCCCATGAACAACATTAAATAAATTGGTTTTCCATTACACCATTCATATTTAATTATTCTTCAAAAAAATTAACTTAATGACATGCTGTTTAAACATATAAATTGTTGTAATTCAACAACAAGGTTTTGAAAGGCCCTTAGGAGGTTCCATGGTATGCTGGGAAATCATCCATATAGTTAGTCCCATTTACAAGTAATTCAACCATTTAAGGCTTGATTATTTATAATTATACCTTTACTAATTTCATAATTGGAAACTTTTACTTAAGAAATAAATACTAGAACTTAGTAGGTTCTTCGATCATGAAGTATTTTTTTAAGGAGGTCCAAACCGTTTATGAACATCAATAAGGTCATGTCCCAAACATAACACTTAAACTAGCCGAGCGTAAAAATTAAATTCATATTAGTCAAAGTGGAAAAATAATAACATTCAACCAAATAAGAACCAATAATAAGGCATATGGAAAAATCAAACCATAACTATTCATGATAAAAAAATGATCACTACTTTTTTGTTTAGAAGACAACGCACCTCCACTGGAATGGTATTATTATAAAAACATGACTTTGTTTATCAAACAAATTATTAAGAATAATTTATACATTTATTCCTTAAATCTAGATGCATTAATTAATCATAATTTCTGTTTTTAAATCAATAAATATATTCATTCTTTAATTTTAATGGAAATGAAAGGGATCCTACCTCAGGATGTATATGAAGTAGAACTCTTGACACGTGATGACTTTGACGAAGACTGCTCCACACTAATACAAAAATACACTCCAATATATATACCCCTTAATAAAATGAAAATACTCCATTATCTATGAGTTAATATACACAAGGAAAATATATATACATATAATCTTACCTATTTATATGAGTGTAAGCCTTTACAGAGTCTTCAAACACTCTACAAACATTAAAAATAACTCAAAAACAATTTGTTAAGGACTAAAAAACACCAAGAAAAATACCATAACCTCAAAAATTATGAAATTTCCAAAATAAATTGGGAAACAAGGGATAAGTTAAGCTAAGAATTCCATGAAATTTAAGATAATTGACCAATATGATAATAATAGCATCGCCTTTAGCGATAGTTGTTGGAACATGAACAAGGGAGTCCGAGAGATTTTCTCCATACACTAAAAATGGAAAAAACTAAAAAAATAGATAAAAACCTAACCAAGTGTTTGTATTTTTTTAAGGATATATTGAAAGAGAAAATTGAAAATAATTGGAGGAGATGAGAATAGAAGGTCGTACCACAAGGACTCAAATAGAAATCATGAAGAATTTGGGTGCAATTGGCATGAAGAGAGAAGGATGAGGGGGGAGGGAGTCACATGACATGAAGGATCCCAAGGAGGTGTTCTGTGATCTGGAGGAGAAGAGGGAAGATATATAATTAGGTTTTTCTAAAAACCAAAATTAATAACAATAATAATGATGATGACAACAAAAATCATAAAAACAATATTATTTTTTTTAAACATTTTTATCTTAATTTTTTCATTTACAAAATAATCTAATTTTACTTTTTTTCATCTCTATTTTAATTTAATTAATTTCATAAAAGAAAACATACCCCAATGTTTGATGCCAAGGGACAGACAGTTTCATACAACTTCTGCATCTCTGTCAGTGTACCCAAACCATTTGGTTTTCAGGACCGATGCTTCTGAAACCCACTAAGGAGCCTAGGTACTTCTCTGACCATCACCCAAGTGCTGAAAGCAAGACATTGAAGTGTCCCATCTCCAAGAATTATGTTCCAAAACAAAATTTTTAAAAAGGATCATCTATTAAACCCAAAAGTTCCAATTTCATTCCATTTTTTATTTTTTAAAATCATTGGTCGTTACGGCCAATATATATCCTATACACCATAAAATATGCCTTTATGATTCAAATATTCTAGGATAACTAGAACAAAAATTACTGGCTTTTATACTGCTGCACCCCAACCACACTGTATCCACCACATTCAAAGTGTAAGAACATAAAACACAACATTAAATATAGTGGAAATGAAAAAACATACCATTATATCCTCTAGAAATAATAATAGTCCAACTCTTATGAATCTATTGTCTCACAAATACCCCCTATAAGGACTCCTCAAACCTAATAATATTCAATAACCATTCTTCTTAAACAAAAGTGAAAACTAATCTTGAAAATCTACTTCTCACTCCTAAGTCTCCCCCTGGATTCTTCAATGCTACTATAGAATCCAGATAAGGGGTACTATCTTCCATTGAAGGAAATTCCTACTCTATTATTTTACCCAAATAAATTGATCCTCAAAAGAGGTTTTAGGATTATCCTTAACAACCTTGATGTCTTTTAAAATTAATGGATCAGTCATCTACCTTCACTGTTGGGATACATGAAACACATCATGTATACAAAAATATTTTGAAATAATATTGAAATGGTATTCCACTATAATAAACCATGTTGATAGATAAAAATTTATAACATATCATAGAACAAGGTTCAACATCTTCCAAAAATTTTGACGACCTAATCGAGGATTCAGTATAAAAAATGATTACTGATAGAAAAATCCAAACATCATCTCTTATTGATAGCAGAAGACTTTTTCTAGTACTAAGATATGATCATCCTATAATAAATTAGATGAACACTATTTTAGGTCTCATAGACCATTATGGTCTCCATGAGCACTACCTCAATATCCTTGGACCAATAGAGTGGTGATTGAAATGTCCTATCATAAAGAGCCTTATAAGGTGACATCTAAATCGATTCCTAGAATCTATTATTATATAATATCTCAATGAGTTCTCGATGATCATACCACGTTATACCAATGTTTATAATAAAATCATGGAGAATATCTTGAAATTTATGGATCGTCTTCTCTGACTTCCCTTTTATCTAGGGATGGAATGCTATTCTCAACCTTTGGTGAGTCCATATGACCTTGGGAAAGACCTACTATAATGAAGATGTAAAAATTAAATCCTCATCAGATAGAGTAATAAAATTAGCTCCATAAAAGTGAAATATCTCATATACATAATCTCTCTCGAATCATATACTAGTGATCTTCATGAATAAGTAAAAAATGGAAAATTTATTTAGATAATAGATAATCCAAAAAATAGTTTCAGGATTATTCGGGGTATTGAGTAACCCCATAAATATTTGTGTCATGGTGTCCACTTAATTCCATATTTTCATTGTATGTTGATATAGAAAACTAATAAGATCATTTTTCTTATCCTTAATCCTCTTAAAAGTGAGGCATTGAGAAATAAACCATGATTTCCATCTTCATACTTGGCCATTACAACTTCCATATAATGTTATGTCACAACATTCTCACACTAGGATGTTCCACCCACTTTAGGGTATGGATGTTACTCCTATGATCTAAAAAAATTAATATGGGGATAAAACTCCCCCATGTATAAAGATCATATTGTCTCAGTAGAATGACCACCAATGAATTAGGCCACCACCTGCTAGTTGTCCCATAATAAATTAACACTTAGTGTTTGAATCCTAACTACCCATCACCTAGTATACTAGAGAATAATTGATCATAAATGGGGAACAATACGTTGATCCTCAATCCTCATTGGAATCTATCCTCTAATCAGCTAACAAGATCATCAGGTGCCACTCTTCCTCTAAATGTCAGGCACCATGCTTCTATGCTACTTGTGTCTTACAAATAACATAATCTGAAATGAAATTACAAGTACCTAGTGTATAAACCATCTAAAATTTGAATGTATATAGATAAAATTAACAATACCTCAACCTAAATATTGAGGTCCCACTACAAGAATATATAGAGAAGGATCTTATGATCTTTGTAGACAATAATTCTATTCTAATGAGATATTGTATTCAATACTATAAATAATGGACCATGTATTTTAGATCTAATTCATTGATAGGATATTTAGGTTCATGGGTTCACAACTTAGGTGACTCATAAGCTACTACTGTCTCCCACGGTATCATTACTACACCCAATATAATGACTAATGAATCATAAAAATAATTATACCTAATCTCACTCTCAATAAGTGTCATCACTATAAATGTTGTAAACATACTCTTTAGCTCATGAAAATCCACATAAAACTAGTTTAACAACTAAAATATCAATCAATTCATCACCACAATAGTCATAGGTGTAGATTATTAATAGAATCCCAAGATAAAATGGTTAGAATATCTAGATAAAAATAAAAAAAATCTCATCTATAACACTTTTGGGGGTCTTGTCTTGGACCTTTCTACCTCAACTTTTTATTTTACAATGAATATACTAGTCTCAAACACCACATTCACCAAATATTTTATATCATGAATAATAAATTTAAACATAGAAAGATTGGAATAAAGGCGATGTGCTAAAATCATACTCAGTACTATCTTGGTACGTCTAACATACTGCTTTTAGGTCAATGAGTAGGTGAGGATGTCATCAATGATCACCATATTGAAGGACTCAAGATATGGGTACAAGAACTATTTCACAATCTCCATAAACACTTTTTAATGTATTTATTAATCCAATTGAACCAGAATTAACTCATATAGTCCATACTTACAATGAAACAACATCCTTTGGATGTCATCCAATATAACCAACAACTTGTGATAGCCTGATTGAAGATCAGTCATTGAGAACTATTGGGCTCCTAGTAATTCAAATAAGATATCGTTGATCCAATGAAAGGGATATATATTATTCATAATAACATGTTATACTTTCTAAAAATCTACATATAGTCAAAGACTACCATTCAGAATCATGGAGATCAAAACAATCACACAATAAGGTTAATTACATTTCCTGATAAATCCCATATGCCCCATATCCTTGGGATATACCTTGTTCTTCCTTGTATCAAAAAATTCTATATGCTTAGGGGTTCCAAAATGGCATGTGTACCCGAAATAGTTTCTAACATAATGTAATATCTTCTACAAGGGGTACGTCATATGTGTTCATCAGTGAATGCATCCTAATAGAGATCCACAACTGAACGAAAATATTACAGGGTTGCCACTATTCCTATTGAGAGATCCATTCTTATAATATGAATCATGATTATTCCTAGATGAGTCATTCCTTCATCAAATATACCTTATCCCAATTTCCATTTTCTGATTATCTCAAACTTCATTCCCCTTCGTAAATTAAAAGAATCTTTTATCCCATAGAAATTAATGTGACCTGAGAAGCTGGTCAACCAGTACATGTAGATAATCTCATTTAAACTCATCACTTCTAGAATCATAAACTCAAAAAGAAGTATACAATAAAAAATGACTATTAGAATCAATTTTAATCACTGAATATGGTCCAATTTCTTATCCCACAATATATTGATGGAAAGTAACATAGAAGAAAACATGACAGGTTAGTCGTGTCCTAAAACAACATATATGGAAATGATGGGATGTGAAACATTAATATCCAAAAAATTATTATAAAATGTATGAATGATCAAGAGAATACATCTAATAGTATATGGCCTCTCACCACCACTCATTGAATTTTTATCCATAACATATACATGGCCTAAATCAACTCCACAGACCTATCCCAAAGGCATGTCACTTAGTAAAATCATTGTTTTCCGAGCATTCGGCAGAGGACCACAATCATGTATCTAATTTACCAAATAAAATAGGCCTATTGATCTTATTTAATTTTATAATGTGTATATTTATATAATAAATGATGAAAGAAAATATATAAAATATATAGTTTTCCGAAATTCGCACATATGTGTATTAGAGTGGAGTTATAGACTTGAGATGTAATAATCATTCCATGAGTTATTTTCACCAATAATTAAATATATATATATATATATTAATTGGGGTTTTAACTAATTATCAAAGAGAACATTATAGACATGATAGAGTGAGTGGAACCATAATTAAATAAGATATTTTTTGTTCTTTAGTGGATAATGAATTATCATTTCACTAATTCATTTATATGACCCATTTTTTCATTTGTGATTGCATAAAAATTCTCTTTATCTATAATATTTAGTGGTTGATTATGGTGATTATTATTATTAACCCATGGATTGGAGAACTAGTTGGAATAATGTTAGAACTACTTATAATTAAATATTTTAAATGTGAGTGATATATTAAGTTGATCTTTCTTTTCATCCATTTTATTGGTTGGCCACATTATATATCATCAAAATTATTGTTCTGGATTGAATTATCTTCCATAACTAAGGAATTTCCCCATTCATTTTACATAATACTATTTATGATTATTTGCATATAATCAAAATATTGGAAGCTGAATCCTTTTACTCCTTTGGTATTATCATTTGAGTTCCCGTTAATATGCATTTTACTCTTATTATTCCCCGAACAATGAGAATAATGGGAGTCTCCAATTATCATTTCCATAACTAGAGAACATCAAATAATTTATTTTTAGTTATAAAATTCTCTTATATATAGTTAATTTGGGATACAATTTTTTATGACACTAAATAAACCTTCAATTTTTTTTGGGGTCAATGATAAATGTTGATATATACATTGAGAGTGTTATAATGTTTTATTAATGGAACTAACAGACTCATCCAAATATTTTATTAAATTATGTAATTATATATCCATTTTAGTGTGAATAATATCCAAAAAATGATTTTTTGAAAATATATTCCAAAACACCTCATATTTCATTCAGTTTATTTTTCTCTATTTCCTCATAATTATAATCATATTTAACCATTAATCGGATTCACCATCCAAAGGATAAAAAGTCAAATAACAATTCCTACTATGGGCAGTAGGGATGAAAAAATATCTTTTCTACTGTGTTGATCCTTTTCATGTTGTTCAGTGGACAGGATAACCAAGTAAAATGGGATGAATTTTCTATATGAAGGAATTGAAGGATATTTTTTCCTTCCTTGAGGAAATTTATATTTCTACATGGGTTTTGTTATTTCTCGTGATATTAGAGTGTTTGGTGAGCCTAACCACATCATTTTTTACTCCGCTCCTATCTCATTTCATAACTCACTCATAAATAATTTACATTGTTAATCACCCTAAATTTTTATATGATTCATCATGGATACCATCACAAACTAAAACAAAAATGTTTGGTACATTATTAAAAAATAATATTCATTTTAAAAACTGTAAGATAATGAAAATCAATCACTAGATATTGGAAATAATGAAAGTTTCATTTCATACTATATTTATTTTTTTATGTTATGAAACTATTAGTTCATGATATAAAACTTTTGGTTTGAAATAGTATGATTTATGATTTATCCCATTATTATTCATATCTTAATCTAATAAATTTACAAAACCCCACTTTGATTCTAACTGAGATGAACCAAACATGACATACATATATATTACATCATTTTAAATGAGCATTCATTACATATCATAATGTATCATAACCTCAAACTTATAGAATTAGTGTATTTGGAGATTTGATAAATAAGAAACTTATTTTTAAAAAATTATTCAACATATATGATAGATAATATTCTTACATTATACCATTCTAGACATATCATACACAAAACTATTTTTCACTACATGTGGAATGGAAACAGAATAACTATTGAGATCAAATGATATATATGGTTTGGACATAATATATATAAATTAAATAAAATAAGTAAGAATAATATAACTATATTTCCATGGGAACATAATCAAGTTATATTAATATTATATATGAAAATAATACCCAATAAAACAATGATCATCAATCAAAGATAATGGAATATGGATTTCAATAAAACAAATGATATGATTGACAGTAGTGTGTATTCAAGAGAAATTTATTATAACCTGTGAAAAAATAATCTAGCACAAACAAATGCATATAAATTCATTACTAAATTCAAGGATAACATACAATACCATTATCACATAATAGAAAGTTTCCCATAATATATTTACTTCACTCCCCATTCTGATAATCATCATGGATTGGGTTTGATCATATATTTATCTGTGTTTTTTCCAGGAAAACACTAATAAATTAATCTTATCCATAAGATAAATTCTATACATCATTCCATGGATTGTATCTCAAGTATGTTTCAATTTGAGTGATAAAAAATTAACTTTCTCAATGTTTATTTTTTGAAGAATAATTTTTTTTTGGATTTGATTAATGTTAATAATATATGAATGAAATATTAAAAATAGAGACAATAAATTCAAGAAAAATATATAATATTGTCTATAAATTAAAAAGGTTTGATATTAGACTTGAAACAATAGTTGTGGAAAAGAATAAACTACCTCAACACTAACCAATTTTTGATTTTAAATTATTTTTCAATTGATTATATCAATTTCAACCCTAGAACATACAATTGAACACCATATCTTGTTTGGATATCATATCAACACAAAAATATGATTTTTTTATCTCGTATAAAAGTCATTAAATTTTTTTAAGACCACCAGGAAATCTAATCTAATTGAAATAATTATAAACAATGTCAAGACCTAACCAAAGAAATTTAAATAGTATAATAAATTATATTAATATCTAGATGAGAATAAAATAAAAAAATATTTAAAAATGTATTAATGAAATGAAATGAATTCTTTCATTCAAAAAATATGTATTCAATAGAGATTCAAAATATATTACTCATGTTGATCAAAACTCTTAAAATAGTGTTTATGAGGTACCTCCATCCACAACCACTTTGTGCATAGCCTCACATCACTTGAGAATCTTCCATATTCTATATTCTCTCTTGAATACACAAAATTATCATTAAAATCTATATTTGTCCCTTCCGATTTTCTTCTGAAGGCAACATCCCCTTGAAACAGTGTGTAGATTGAAATATAAAGGGTTGGAGGGCTGGATATATGCTGTCCATTTTCAATCCGTATAAAGATATGTATATTTTCTCTTACATCCTTAAAGAATATATAATGGTGGTATTCAAGAAAGTAAATCTAAAATTAATTATCTATAGATCCAAATAAAAAAAATTCATATGGAAATGTGTAATAAAATTTATATCTTGATTAATGATGTGCACCTTTTCTATCTGAAGGGTCTCTTTAACTTACTCCACATACATGTGCCATATGATCATTTTAATGAGTTTTGTTCAAAAAAAATTTAATAGAGAGATGATACATTGATTCGTATATCTTTTAATTCTTGAGTAACTCATATTTTTTAATTATTTATATATTAAAACCTTATTTAATGAGGTGGGGTCATTTCTATTTCTGATTTTTTTTTCAAAATGACTGATTTTTTGGGCCACCAAAATTTAGAATCAACACTTGCCCCAGTTGAAAAGATTTTCGTACGAGATATTATGAGTCCTAAAAAAAATAATTACTGAATTTGGAAAAATATTGAAATCATTATTCTCAAAATAAAATATTGATTGAAGAAGTAAAAATTATAGAATTGAGGAATTTTATAATTTTAACCTCAAAACATCCCTAAATTCCATAAAATAAAATTCAGATAAAATTTCTAAATTTTTGGGTATAAATAATTTAAATACACATGAAAAATAGTTTAAAAATTTGCTCTATAAAATCTCCCACACTTATAACTTGGAATTCTGGACATGTGAGTATTAAAATCAAATCATGATAAATTCAAAACACATATCGATGAGATACCACAATTTATAAACAAGAAATAAAAGATATCATGTCTACTAAAAAATTTACATTCCTATATTTATCTCCTTCATTCCATATCCACTTATTTGCTCCTCCCATTAACACACCACACTAACCTCTCATTAATTTTATATCGAGAATGAAATATATATTTTTGAAAAGGCTTTTCTCATCCAAACTCACAAAAAAATCACCATATGATTGATAAATTTTCCTATAACTACATGATGTGATCCAATAAATTCCTATTATCATGGTTAATTTTCAGGTTTGTTCTATGAATTTATGTTGGGTGGTACTGAATTTCACAAATTCCCAAGTCAAAATAAGATGGGTTGGATATTTTTGAAGAAAAAAATGCAAGATTCTATTTTTTTCCCATGTATCATGTATTCCTCACTCTACTTATAAGAAAAAAACTCCAATCATCTGTGGAAATATATTTTCCATCCTAAATCATCAATAATTTTGCCGAAAAAAAACAACATTTCTCTCCACCCATTTTCACTTGAATGCTCTATATTGGCACAACTTTCATCATTTGAGAGCTCCAGATATGGAAATCTCCCATTTTCTTGAAATATATAGAATGGAACATCCTTAGGTAAAGTATTTTTTTTCATAATTAAAAAACAACTTTTTAAAAATTTAATTTCCATCCAATGAAGCATCAAATTATGTATCACCACGCAAGTCATATTGCCCCAAACAAAAGTTAACTAGAACATTCTTTTTCACTTCTATAGCAGGTTGGAAAGGAAGTGATGGCTTTTAATGGGGCTAACATACATGATATAAATGGATAATAATGGATCATAAATATTAAATGTATAGTGTAGTCCAAAATAAAAAGGATTATATACAGAATTTGGATTTTAAAAATTAATGAATTTCATCATTCATTTAAAACAAAAGTACCTAACTCTGCATGTTTTGATAGAAATAAATCACGTTCTATTTAAAACATTCATGGATTGGTTCTACCAAGAAATAAATAGAATGTGATGAATATTTCAAAAATGGTTCATAATTCACATTATAATAGGATTTCAATGATAAATATTTTGAGATATGTGATGGGATTCAAAAATAAGGGAAATTTTCAAGAAATTTTCAATGTTTTGACCATAAATTAAAGTCATTTGTAGTCTTTATTTATGTATTTTTTAAGGGATAAATTGGTTCAATCATTTAAATGGGATTAGAAAACAAAAATTATAATCATTTAAGCTCAAAAGTTTTTAAAAAATTCCCAAATATTGAAAGAAAAACATTAAAAAATTAAAAAAATGATATGATAAGATATAGTCCAAAATTTAAATGAGAAACTGAAATAAATTAGATTGAAAACAAAAAAATCATTATATATCTAAAATTTTCCTCCCTCTCTAGAATTATTTTTTTCAATTTCCCCACTGGGAAACATTTTTATGTTAAAAAATGAGATTCCATTAATTAAGAACATAAAAAAAAAGTGAGTAGCAAAGATATGGCCCAAATTGAAATTGTATTCATCTTCAAAAATAAGTTTGATTTCTCGATTTGAAAACTGATTGATTCTATTTATCTGATGGTGATAGGGTGTAGATACCCTATAGTGAACTCAATATTTCCTAAATCCAATTACAAAATCTTTTCCTTGATTAGTGATAAAAAATATGGGAATCCGAATCTAGAAGAAAAATTTTCTTTTAAAAACTTTAATATAGTTTTGGAATCACCATCCACTACTGGAAATTTATGTTATATCCATAGTTTGGAAGAATGGATATAAGTCCAAAAACTGAGGCTATAGGTTATAGACATGGTTTAATAAATTGTTGCTTGTATGGGTGTGTATATAGGGAATGACCTACAACCAATGTTCCAAACCCGGGCTAAATCCCTATAGCAACAGTTCAAACCCTCGCTATATACCTCTATCTGATGTTCAAATCATGGATAAATCTCCAAATCCACAGTATGAAATAGTTGTAGATTCTTAATCCACAAATTACTATAGCCATGATTTGGGACCATGGGTATAGGGTTGTACTCATGGTTTGAAGCAGTGGCTATATGGATATAGTCAAGGTATAAAACCGTGGCTATAGGACTTCCCATGTAATAACCCCCCCTCCTAACTCACCTTGTAGTTTCCCACCCCTATATCCCCCCATTAAAAATCCCCCCTCCACTACGCAAGACACCCCCCCTCCAAGAATGACCCACACTCACTTGCAAACCCTCCTCCAATCCCACTAGAAACCCCCACAAATACCCTATGCAATAGCCCACCCCCTAAAGCCCCCTACCCCCTTGCAAAGCCCCTCGTCCACTCCCTCTAGACCCCCCTCCCACCACACACACCACTACCCATGTATTAGTAAATTTAAAACTAAAAATTATTAAAATAGAGATAGGTAAATTATAATATTGAATTACTATTAAAGGATGTTTGAAAATAATAATGGAATCAATTATAATAAATTTGGAGTAATGTATTTCAGATATCACTACTTCAAATAGGGAATTTAATAGCCCGTAAACACACCTTTAATAGCACTAGAAAATCATTTTTAATCGTGTAAATGATAAAGGGGTGACCCCTTTATCATTGCTAAAAATATCGCTGATAAAGGGACATCTTTATCTGCGCTATTTTGAGCTCTGATAAAGTCTCATTTATTAGTTCTTTTTTAATGATGATAAATGTATACTATATCAGCACTCAAATTAGTGCTAATAAGGACCCCCTTTATCAGTGCTATTTTGAGTTCGTATATAATTCACATTTTTCAGCGCTTAATTAGTGCTGATAATGGCCGTGTTTTTTGATCAAACCCAACACCTGCACAACACCTACACATACAACACAAACAACTCATACACACAAACAAAGCATAGAAGAAAAAAACAGCACACACAAGAGTTTCCCAAACAATTCAATATACCTTTACTTTAATTCAAAAATAAAAAAAACTACTATATACATTTCAAACTATGTTTAATATGGTTATAATTACAATTATCCTACAACCATTAAAAAACATTAATGTTTCATCCTTTTTCATATGTGATCTGCTCTAAAAAATTATCATATGTGGTTTTAGTAGTCAAAAAAAGCATTCGAACTAATTAATTTTTTTTACCTATATAAGAAAAGAGATATTATTTTAGTAATACAATAATGTAATAATTTAAACGTTGATATGAAATAATACATTAATAAAATTTCCATTTTTACATGTTACAACATTTATATATCTGTATTTTCTTGGATTGAATTAATATTTTAGAAGAAGATCAACATGATTCATTGACATATAAATGTTGTTATGGTAGGATAACATGGATGAGAAAATAAGAGGAAGAAATGTCAATAAAAACATGGAACCCAAATGGATTCATTTATTGAAAATAAAAAAGGGAGGAATCTCTATAGGTTATACAATATGAAACATACATGTTGGTGTTTTCAATTTCATTGAACTATTCAGTTTTAGAATAAATTATAAATTTTCCTATTAATAAAACCATCCTAGAATGGTTATAAACCTAATATTTACATATATTAAGATCATATAAGAGTGTAATCTCCCATGCCAGATCAAAGGGAAATGGTGGTAGCACGTCTGCATCAGACCTCAGGTCCAACCCTACTTGGAATTCACCACTTATGCCTCTCCAAGGACCCCATAAAATATCCAAGTTCCCATTGAAGGTATGGAAGAAATTTATTTCTCAGTTTTAGAGAGTGCCTGATGAGAACCTACAGAATTAGATAGGCCATAACCATATCGGTTCACTGGTCACTTTATCTCCTAGTTCTTTAGGGTGATTAGCCATACCCCCTACCTCCCCTCCTTGAGATAGCCCCCATTGACATCCCCCTCCCTACACCTGGATAGCCCATACCTACCCTTGTACACCCCCACCACCACCACTCCACCTTCATCCCCACTCCCTCCTCTTAGAAAACACCCCTCCCCCCCTACAGCCCCCACCCTTTCCATAGATAGCTCCCTTCCCACCCCTTGGACACCCCCCTTCCCACCCCTTGGACAGCCCCACTCCCCTTCTGGACACCCCACCACTCCACCTGCATCCCTCCTCCCTCCTCCTAGACAAACCCCTCCCCATGCAGCCCCTCCCTCCTCCAGGAAAACCCCCTACTTCACCCTGTAACCTCCTCCCTTTCCCTAGAAAGCCACCTTCCAACCCCCTGGATAGCCCCTCTCACCCCTCATGGACATCGACACTTCTGCACACCCCCCACTCTTGGACACCCCCTCTCTCCTTGACACCCCTCCTTCATGGACAACCCCACCCACCCTCCAACATGGAAACCCCCTCCTAACAACCCCTCCCATCTAGTTTTTTAGTGTGATTATCTAGAACCCCTACCACTCCAACCCAAGATAGTCCCCTTGGGCAAACCCCTCCCTACCCCTAGACACCCCCACTCCTCTAGCAACCCCCTCCCTCCCCCTGGACAACCCCATCCATCCCTCGGAATCCCCCTCCCATTCCCTGGACACACCCTTCCCCCCACCATTCCCCCTGAAGCCTCCCCTCCCTTTCCCTAGACAACCCCCTCCACCTCCCACCCCCTAAAAATAATTTATCAGACAATTAAAATAATGTATTATACAACCTTAAAAAGATGTTAGTACGAAAGGGATGAACCCAGTGTATACCCATTAATAACCTTATTTATCCAACTATATTTCCATCATCTATTTGATAATAGAATAATTATTATTCATAAAACATCCTTCACTAATATGAATTATAAAATCATATATAATTTTAGAAATATTCTAAGTGTACTAAATGTCAAATCCTGCATAGTTTTGAATATTGATCAGTCCATAATCAAAGAAAAATAATCAAATTCCACCCAAATCCATTGTGTTTTTTTCATGTACCTAACTTCCTCCATCACATTGGTTATAATGACTGCTAGAACACGAGTTTTATAATTGATTTTATGAGTTTATAAAGAGACATGAAGATAATTAGGGAAATTTATTAATCTCCAACCCAAACATGAATAAACATTGCTACCTCCTCTTAATAGAATATGATATTTAAAATTATAAAAATTTACTGGAGTACTTAGTGTCCTCCCTGGGGAATTAATGAACATGGATTATTACACCAATTTCATTATTTTCTAATAGATACAATTCATCAAATGATGGAAAATGCCAAAAAACAATATTAGAGGAATATGAATGATATTTTACGTAACATTAACTATATTATAATTTAAAAATACATAAATCATAAACATAGAGATCCTATGACACAACCGGCGGATGCTAATCCTATTGAAAGTTGTATAAGGGTTAATATATATATATGTGTGTGTGTGTGTGTGTTGCGGGGATACATATTCTGGAATTCAGTATGTGGTAAAAAAAACATCTCAATCCATAGATTTCATCCACATTCCAGGATTGAGGGTCAAAATTGATTTAGTTGAGAGTGTCCTCACAACTCTTCTTGATCAAAAATTATTCCTTCCATCAAAATCATATATCATCTGTAATTTTTCCAGTAGATGTATTCTACTACAACGTTGGTTTAGAGAAAATGCATGTTTCATGGAAATATAATGTGAGAATGTAAAATGATTCATATGTTCGGTCTTTAGTAAATTATATAAGATATATTGGGCCTCAAATTGAACTGGAATATAATTATTAGGCCTTAACATGGGCTTGGAATTAATTTGGTTGGTTGGAACTTTTGATGCCTTACTACAGAACCACTTCAGGCAACCCTATAAGTGATCTACCAATTGTATATTATCAGTATTGAATGGAATTGAATGGATCTCTACCTAGACACCCCCTCCCTCCTAGACACTCCCTCCCTTCTGGACACCCCTCCCTCCCCTCCTGGACAACCCACTCATGGACACCCCCCTAAACACCCCCTCCCATTTGGACACCCACGCTCTTAGTCACCCCCTCGATACCCCCACCCTCCAAGACACCCCTCCTTCCAGGACACCTCCCTCCCCTCTTGGACACCCCAACCCCCACTCCTAGACACCCCTCCCTCCTAGACACCCCCATCCACATATAAAGGGAAACAAATAAGAAAATTGAAAATACAAGATATTTGTTCCCATCATGCTTTTATGATTCTCAGGAGTGGACTGAATAACAATGCATTGGTCGACTTCCACACTATCAACCATTGTAGTCCAATAAACTATAGCCTCCTCAGCTTCAATTCATGAATTCATTTGTATCATAAGAAAGAGAAAATTTTGATTAATTATGAAAATGTAGTATTTTGGGTTAATAAATGAACTTCAGTAAGAAATAGGCACATGTATAATTAGATATATCATATTAAGTGCATGACATGTTCAAAGTCATCTAATTACGTAACCATAATAGACTCACATGATCAAAAAACTTGGGATATTCATATGATTACACAACCCTTGAATCGTAATGTGATCATGTAAATAATATATGAATACAGGAATCATGGTTCGAGTGAATTACCTTTACTGATTATGTGATTTGTTTATGTGATATTATCATGTGATGAGATCACACGATTAGTTCAAATGAAGCATTCATACAAAGGATCATCTGTGACACGATCAAATGAAGTGTGTTATGTGAATTAGAGAAAAAACCTATGAGTTCTCATAGAGCTGTGAAATATTGAGTCATTAATGTAATAGATTTTTCATTACCCCAGTAATTGAGTAGACACAACGTCGTTGATCTTCCTTCAAAGGAATGTCACGTGGATAGAAATATTCTAAAATAATCTAACCCTACAAGGAATAATGAAAATCAATTAAACATTTAATTATGTATTTTTTTATTAAAATAGACATACTATATTGTAATGTTAACTTTACATCTTTCTTAATGGTTTCTTTGGTCCAGATATAAGCTAATTACAAAACTAGTGATTCTGTGTGCACATAAAAACTATTGGTTAACAACATCTTACCATAGAATAGGATACGAACATTTTATCGGGCATCCCCATGATTCTCTCATGGGTATGGGGTCATATGAGAGCATCATGGGGACACCAGATCATAAGTTCATATCAGATGCTCTGGTTAGCGGTAGTTAACCAACAGTGGTAAAGTGCACAAAAAATCATTTGTTTTGTTATTATCTAAAATCTGGACCAAAAATAAATAGTTTGGAATGATTTAAAGGTATTGTTATGATATAATATTTCTATTTTAAAGAAAAATTATATAATGAAACATCGAATTGATTTTCATTATTCAATGATGGCTTAGTTTATTTAAGAACATTTCTATCCATGGGACATGCCATTGTAGGAAGAGAAACAACATTTTGTCTACTCAATCAGAGTGGTAATGGGAAATCTATTTCACTAATGAATCATTATTTCATAGCTCTATTAGAACTCTTAGGTTATTGCACTACTTCACGATTCTGCTTCATGTGATCATGCCTCATAAGCTCCTTTGTATGAATGCTTTAGGTGTACTAATCGTGTGATCTCATCACATGATCAAATCACATAAACTAATCAATTAATCAATTAAGGTAATTCAAATGAACCCTGATTCATGTATTCTTGTCTTATTTACATTATCTCATAAAGATTCAAGGGTTTTTTAATCATATGAATCTCCCAGGTTCATTTGATCATGTGATCCTTTTATGGTCATGCGATCACATAAATTTGAACAACTAATTCACTTAATATGATATTTCTAATTAGTCATGTGTATCTTTCTTACTCAAGTCCATTTAAACCCAAAATCCTCTATTTTCATAATTAATCAAAATATTATCTTTATTATGATGAAAATTAATTGAAGAATTGAAGATGAGGAGGCTATATTTAAGTGGACTATATTGGTCGATAGTGTGGAAGTCGACAAATGAATAGTCATTTAGTCCACCCACAATCATATTAAAAGTTTAATGGGAACCAATATCTTGGATTTTCAATTTTTTAATCATTTTCCCTTATATGTGGGTTGTGGTGTCAAGGAGGTAGGGGTGTCTATGAGAGGGGGTTGTTTAGGATGGGAATGAGGTATCCACATGGGAGGGGGTGTCTAGGAGGGAGGGGGTCTCCAGGTGGGTGGGGGTGTCCAAGAAGGATGGGGTGTCCCAGAGGGAGGGGGTGTCCCGGGGGTGTCCAGGGTTGGGGTTATCCAAAAGGGATGGGGTGTCAAGGGGGGTGTCTATGAGGGTAGGGATGGGGTGTGTCCAGAAGGGAGGGGTGTCCAAGAGGGTTGGGGTGTCCATGTCCATTCAATTCTTTTCAATATTGATAATATGAAATAGTTAGATCACTTCTAGAGTAGCCTGAAGTGGGTTCGTAGTGAGGCATCAAAAGATCCAACCAACAAAACCAATTCCAAGCCCATATAAAGGCCCAAGAATTATATTCTAGTTCAATTTGAAACCAAATATATCTTATTTAATGTATTAAAGACCCAAAATATGCATCATTTCCCTTTCTCACATTATATTTCTATGAAACCCGATTTTTCTATACACCAATGTTGTCGTAGAATACATCTAGAGAAAACCTACTAATGATATCTGAGATTGATGGAATGAATAATTTCTGAACAAGAAGAGTTGTGAGGACACTCTTAACAAAATCAATTTTGACCTTCAATCTTGGAATGTGGATGAAATCTATGGAATGAGATATTTTTTACCAGAAACTAAATTCTAGAAGATGTATCCCTACTAGTTATATATATATATATATATATTCTCTCACATTCCATAGGATTGGAATCCACCAGTTGTGTCATATGATCTCAATGATTCTGATTTATCTATTTTTAAATTATATTTTTGTTAATGTTATGTGAAATTTCGTTCTTATTACTCCACTAAATTAGTTGGTTGGTATTTTTCATTGATTTATTAAACAATGTCTCTTCAAAAGTCATGAAATTGGAGTAATAATCCATGTTCATGAATTCTTAAGGGAGGACACTAAGTACTACAAAAACTTTTTCTAATTTGGAATATCTTATTCAATTGAGAAGAGGCAGCAAATTTTATTCATGTTTGGTTTGGAGACCAATAAATTTCACTAATGAACATCATGTATCTTTATAACCTTAGAAAATCCATTTTCTACCAATTGTTCTATCTCTCGTTATACCCAATGCCATGGTGGATGTTAGGTACAATAAAAAAGACGATGGAGTTGTGTGGAGTTTGATTATTTTTCTATAATTATGGACTGATCAATATTCAATACCGTATAGGATTTGAAATTTAGTACACTTAGGATATTTCTAAAATTAGATATGATTTTATAATTCATAATAGTGATTGATGGTGTGAGAATAATATTTCATCTGTTATCAAAGATATGATGAAAAAATAGTTGGATAGGGAAGGTTATTTGTGGGTATACACTAGATTCATCCCTTTCGTAATAACGTCATTTTAGGATTTTATGATAGTTTATTTAAATTATCTGATACTTTATTTCTAGGGGTTGGAGGGGGAGTGGGTTGTGTAGGGAAAGGGAGGGGAGGTTGCAGGGGGAGTGGTGGGGGTGGGTAGTGGGTTGTCCAAGGAAATGGAGGGGACTGCAGGGGGATGGAGGGGGGTTTTCCAGGGGGTAGGGGATAGAGGTGTTGTGGTGTGGGGGGGGGGGGTGCTGTTTAGGGGAAGAGAGGGGGTTTACAGGGGAGTCTTGGGTAGGGGAGGGAGGGGGTTTGGATAATTACAGTAAATAACTAGGATGTAGGGGTGTTCAGGATGGAGGGGGTGTCCAAGTGGGAGGGTGGGAGGGTGGGTGGGGGTGTCCTGGAAGGAGGGGATGTCTAAGAGTGGGGTGGTTTCCAGGAGGGAAAGGGGGCTATCCATGGGTTGGGAAGGTGGTTGTCCAAGGGGTGGGATGGGGGATATCTAGGGAAAGGTATGGGTCAGTAGGGGGAGGGAGGGGGCTTGTCCATGAAGAGTTAGGGGGTGCATGGGGGAGGGGGTTGTCCAGGAGAAGGGAGGGGGGCTGCAAGGAAGAATGGGGGGTGTCTAAGAGTAAGGAGGGACTATACAAGGGTAGGTAGGGGGATTTCCTAGAGTAGGGGAGTTTCTAGGATTGGGTGTGTGTCTAGGAGGGGAGGGGTGCTGTTTCGAGAGTGGGAATGGGATGTCCATGGGGTTGGTAGGGGGATGTCTAGGGAAAGGGATGGGTTGCAGATATGGGGGAGGGGGGTTTTATAGGAGGAGGGAGGGAAGTTGTATGTGTAGTGGTGGGGGTTGGATATTCTAAGGTATTAAGGGGCTATCCAAGGATAGGGAGGGGCTATCCAGGGGGCTACCTCGGGGAGGGTAGGGAGGGGGGACTAGCTAATCACACCAAAGAACTAGTAGATCGAGAGAAAAGTGATCCAGTATGATCATGGCCTATCTAATTTTTTAGGTTCTCATCAGGCCCTCTCTAAAATTGAGAAATACATTCCTTCCATACATTCAATAGGACTTTATATATTTTATGGGGTCCTTAGAGAGACATAATTGGTTAGGGTCCAAGTAGGGTTGGACTTTATGTCTGATGCGGATGCGCTAGCACTCATTTTCATTGACCTGGCATGGGAGAGTACACTCATAAAGGCTCCTAATATATATAACTAATAGGTTTATAACCTATCTAGGATGATTGTATCACTAGGAAAATGTTATAATTTATACTAAATTTTAATACTCCTATGAAATTGAATGCACCATCATGTATGTGCCATATTTCATAACCTATGGATATTCATCCCTTTTTTATTATCAATAAATGATATGTTTTGGATTCCATGTTGTTATTAAATTTCTTACTCTTCTTTTCACATCCATGTAATCTTAAGAAAAACATTATTTATAATTGATCAAATCATGTTGATCGTCTTCTAAAATATTAATTCCATCCAAGGAAATATGTACATGTGAAGGTTGTAACAGGTAACAATTTACATTTTTGGTAATGTATTCTTACATATTATGGTTAATTTATTTTATTATTTTATTACTAACATAATATTTGATTTTCTTATATAGGTAAAAAAACATGCAGGAGTTTGAATGCTTTGTTTGTCAACTAATACCACAGGACAATAACTTTTGAGAGCGGATCACAGATGAAAAGTAAGGATGAACATTAATTTATTTAACTGTTTGTTGGATAATTGTAATTTTAACCATATTAAACATTGTTTTAAATGTATATAGCAATGTGTTTTTTTTGTATTCATGATTTAATGTAAATGTATATAGAATAGTTTGAGAATGTCTTGTGTATGGTGCTTTTCTCTTATATTCTTTGTTTGTGTGTAGGTTGTAATTAATGATGTGTGTACGGGTGTTGTCTCAGGTGTGCAGGCGTTGGGTAGGTGTTGGGTGTTCTCAAAAAATTTGGCCTTTATCATTGATAATTAAGCACTAATAAATGTGAATTGTATCAATGCTCAAAATAGAACTGATAAAGGGGGTATTATTAGATCTTTTTTAGTGTTGATAAAGGTGATCCATTATCAGAAATATTTTGAGAACTGATAAAAGGACCCCCTTATCTTCATTTTGATTAACATCACTTTTATAGTGCTAATAAAGGCATATTTTATCACTATTATAATCTCTATTTGTAGTAGTTTATATAATTTCATATATGAGATATGCATATTTCATAAAGCAGTATATAAAATAGTGCATTTTGAATAACATGAAACTATTGTCAACAAAAATTATAATTTTGTAAGAGCATCAAAATAAGGTAGAATATGCTTTAAAGTGCAATAAAAATATAGAGTAGTGTCATATTTATGAATAAATAACACATAAAAAATTAATGAATTATAAATATTAATATATAAATTTATGTAATACACACACACATGTAACATAATAGTTCCCCTGCCCAACTTCCTGGGACAATCCCCCATCCCTCTTGGACACCCAATCCTTCCTAGACAAACCCCCTCTCTCTAGGACCCCCAGTCATCGTCCTAGACACCCCATTCTTAGACTACCACCCCCTCCTGTAGATCCCCCCACACTTGGATCCCCACCCTAGGACACCCACCTGCCCCACCCCAGACCCCCACCCCTCTAGACACCCTCCTGTAACCCCCCCCCTTAGACACCCCTCCCTCTCAAAATCCCCCCACCTCCACCCCCTGAGCCTGCCTAGACACCCTTACCTCTAAAAACACCCCCTCCTCGACACACCTTGCTCTGTAAAGCCCCACCCCCTCCACCCCCCAGACACCCCTCCTCCGAGACCCCCCCTCCCTCTACAACTAGGGTACTGGCCATCGTGTTATTGATGGAGAAGGATGTGAATGTTGATGCTCCACCAGAAGCAGAACAACATCGGTGTAATGTGATGATCGACCAGTAGTGAGACTTACCACTGAGGATAACCTACAACAATCATTCAAGATCCATACTCCAAAGAATAACACGCCATAGAGATGAGGGTAGAACCAAAAGATGAATCCCCAATGAGTGAGATAGATATTCTTCCAACCCCTTTCAAACATGGAATGAACATCTATAAGGGTTCTAAAATCCCTGACAAGAAGTAGACTAAAATAACAACCAATAATGGATATAGTTCAACCAATAAAAACACAAAAAAACCTAGCCCAAAAACATGAACAACTTCCCATACATGAGTGAATGGCCATAATCAAATGGGGAGACCACGTAGAGTAACAACCAGATGTGATGTAAATAAATACTTTGGATTACTAGGGTGGAAGCTGAGAAATAGAGCAAGCTAAACATAATTTAGCCACATCAGTTTTAGAAAAACAATCAAAAAATAATAATAAAATTCATGTACCAAAATAAACATAATTAATATTAATTAAAGTCATATTATAATGTGAAAATTGATATTGAATACCCAAATTTCACATCCTTCAGTTTGAATAGATAGACCCCCTACTGGACAGACCCCCTCCCTCTTGGACAGACCCCCCTTCCGGGAACGGCTCCCATTGTAGACACCCTTGAACCCCCCTCTCTTAAAGACACCCTTTCACCCTTCCTCCACATGCCCTCCATCCTCAACAAACCCCCTCCCCTCCCTCTAGAAGACCCCTCCTTCTTGAACACCCCCACCAACCCTCCTTCTTGGAAAACCCCACCTTCCTGAAACCCCCTCCCCCACCATCCCTCATGGACACCCCACCCACATAGAAAAAACCCCTCACCTCCCTCCCTGGATCCCTCCCCATCCCTCATAGACACCCCTCAACCTAGAAACTCTTCTAGACATCAGTGGTTGGAAGACCATTAGTCAGATTATATGAGAGTCACTAATCAAACAGACTATTGGTAGATGGAGAAAATTTAAGGAATATAAGTACTATAAACGATGTTTCATATTAAACACCCATGCACTAGGAAGGTAAAAAATCATAAGACATTGATAATTATATACAAATAATAGAAAAAAATAACCATAGGTTAAGACCACTAGGCCAACATCTTTAGAAGTACGATCAAGAATGTTTTTTGTAAGTGAATCATATCCATATATAAATAAAAAATAGTCATAGATTTTCACTATATACATTGATAATGACACAAAATAATATCATTCATAAATAGATTATAAATTTTATACATCTGGTTTTCCATTATTAGGATCATCAATATATTCACTATCAACCCAAATCTATGGGATGTTAATGATAGTAATGAAATGCATTAAAATAAAACAATATAAAATCAATATTAAAAACACAACAGATATCAAATGAATTGTAGTATGTAAAAAAACCTCTCATCTAGAATGAGAGATATATCATCCATCCTATCATCATACTTTAGAAAGGCACAAACATCATTCAGTTTGTATAATTTGGTGTTCTCCTAGTGTATATTTGTTCAACTATGGATATTGTAGTGAAAAATCTTGGGTAGATCATATAGTGTTCCAATTGTTGGATTCCATTGGTGGCCTATTTTGATCCAATTTCGATCATGACCTTCTGGGGTATTTAGGTGAAGACATGCATTTATCAAGATTTAGAAGTGCAATATTTTTATGATAAAAGGTATTTCGATTCTATTCAATCACAATAGTATGACTCAATATATGAGCAAAAATCATACCTTCCACCAGGAAAATCCAGATCAAGCATTGCAAAATCACAATCCACATCTTTACGGACCTATTTGGCACACAACAACATAACTATCAGAAAATAATCAAGGAAACCATGATATATAATTTACCAAAAACACAGGTGAAAAAATATTCATATGTGCGACTAAAACAGTCATAGGGAAAGAAAAATATGACACGTGAGAAGAAATGATGATGAAATGATCTTGAGGGACATATCTTGAGGAACTATCCTCAATTATGTACGATATATATAGAAAATAAATTATATAATTTTAATAATAAAGGAGGAGACTCAAGGATTGTATGGAAAAATTTAATGGGGAAAATCAAGGCCAATGTTGGACTAAATTGATTTGGTTCACTATTGTAATTTCAAAACAATTTCTATAAAACTGGGCATCTCGCCATGTTTAGTATCGTGGTTTAGAAAACCATTTTCAATCCTTATAAAAAATTCTATATACAGAACCCTATGAATCCTAGATTTATCCTAGATACATATGATCAATCTAAACATTTACCTCCAAACACGCATAAACCAAGTTCCTACACAAATCCATAATGTACACCCCCCACACATTTCATAAAAATCTCCCCCAGCCCCCCCCCCCCCTGCACACCCCCACACTTCCCTTGCACTATCCCATGACCCAGAAATCCCCCCCCCCCCGCCACCACTCCTCCTTGATCCCCCTTTCCCATAAAAAGCCTCTCTCAAATCCCCCTGGATAGGCCCCCCTCCCTAGAAATCCCCTCAGACACGGCCTCCCTCATAGACACCTCGACCCCTCATGGACCCCTCCCACTCATGGACACCCATACCTCTAAACATCCTACCATCCAACCCATAGACACCCCCTAAACCAGCCCCCCCACCCACCCCCCCCCCCCCACACACACACACACACCTACACTGGTCCTGGACACCGCCTGCCTATGAAAATCCCCCCCCCTCCGCCCCTTGCACCAGGAACAGAAAAAAAATACAAAGGACCATACATGAATGAACAACACAAGAATAGAAAAAAAGGATAACCATTTCAATACTATAATTTGTTGTGTAAAAGAATGAATCACTAAAAAATCTTGTTTTAGTAGTCCAATGAACTAACTATGTAGGGTTAGTTTATTTGAAATATTAGGTTACATGGTTTTAACTGGATATGTAAAGAAATATGAATGGTTTACTCATAATCAATTGTTAACTGTGTAGGTGAAAAAAACTCTAAAAATTTTAAAGAATCAAACCCTGACTTCCATTAATATAATAAATTCAATAATTAATAAAATAATACAATGGTTTGATATCATTATGTGATAAGTCCCCCCCCCCCCACCACTATATTTCTTTATTCTAACTGGAATTATTTTTTGAATAATTTTATCAAATGATATATAAAGTTTAACTTCCTCATACAACTGTTGGAGATTCCTTCACCAATCATAGGAAGAGATTTAAAATAAATCACCTCTAGAATTCTATCAATAACCACCTCTCTCTAGAACCTTTTTTATTACATATATATAAATGGTTTTGTATGATAATAATTTTTAATGTGAATTTTAGAGAGAACTAGTACTCTCCCATGAATTCGCATGGTGATATAATCCAATATCTAATAAATAACCCACTTCTCAATGAGAGTACATGGAGTCTAAAAATGAAGGATAACTCATATTTGATATAGGTAAAAAAATATTAACTGAAACCAAATATAATTATCCATTGGTTTAAAATATACCCCTGCTCCAATCCTTTATGATGGTGTATTTCTCTAAAATCGAGTGTTATTCCACCTTGTCACCATGTATGTAAGATCGAAACCCTGTGTGAAAATTGATATGTATATGTTAGAATATTGAGAATACATATATCATACCTAAAACTATCTCAACCAGTTACTAATCATATACCCCCTTGTATGCATCATCATATGGACCTAGAATATGGTTCCATGACTTTGGAATAGTCCACATATAGCGGGTGGGGGGATTGGTTTGAAACATTATACATATAGAGATTTTCTTTATCATGTATCACCACCTACTCCTCTAATAAATAGACCTCATAATGGAAAACTATATAAAATACATGGAGACCACTAAAATACTTTTTCAAATGATATAATAATTCCAGTGGGGATATTAAATACACTATCGATTTGTTAAACCGAGTACATGATCAGGTTTTTAAAAACATGTATCCAAAGGATATTCAGTACAAGTAAAATAAAATAATAACTGTTATTGAATAAAATGATCCACTACTCAAAAAATATGCCACAGATTCATTGTTCTGTGATGTTGTATTTCTCTGAAATCTAGTTATGGAAAACCCAGTAACCTTATATTACAGATTAATAACATGAATTTTATCCAAGTGAAAAGCATATTACAAAGTTCAAGAAAATTAATATAGAGTTTAAAAAATACATTAATACTCAAAATAACATACATTCATAAATATATTTTAGTGTGAAAATAATGGTAAAATATTTGTCAATGTTATTTCATTATTTGAAACATCAGATTTCAAAAAAAATAGAATATTGTAACAAAGACACACATTGGAGGGAGACATGTCATAAATTCAATATTGTGGATTTTCAATGCTTGAAAATCCAACCTTGATCATACTTCATATTATTAGGTAATACATTCTTGATGTTTGATCTCATTTACTACATATGTTCTAAATATTACCTTGAATTTATTTTCCTCACATGGTCGACGTTGGTTGGAGACATTGAAATATGAAATATCAACAATCATGAGGAGTGTTTTGTGTTCGAATAAATTCAACTCAGTTGAAATAAAAAATAATCCTTTCCCTATAATTAATACATATTGGTTACTAATCAACATGCAATGAAATTGAATTATATAAAACAAAATAATAATGAGTTATCACTGACCAACAACTTAAATTGGTATTTATAAGAATATATATTGTACTTTTCATTATTTATGAAGTATAATGTGTATGTTTAATGTTTTTATGACCGTTCAGGTTATTTAAATACACTACGATGCACTCCAATATTTTTTTAAAAGTAATAGTATTATAAGACCGAATTTTGTTCCAAAGATGTCATTTAGAGGAAAAATGTTTCTCATAAAAATATTAACCATGGAAAACACACTAGAGTAGTATTATTAAGTTAGAATAAAAAATTATATTCAATATTTTGTAGAATGATGCTTAAATGAATATAAGGATGCATTGTACAGTTTACAATTGTGAGACATAACATTGAAACAATTCAAATGCATTTTGTTTTATAATACAATTAACGACACTAACATTTTCCTTGAACAATCAAAAGTAATGATCAAGTGCATACATAAATTGAATACAAAATACATCAGAACAATATAATATACAACTAATTATGTTGATATAATACCAATATCGTCAAATTTCGTTTGTATACTAGTAGATGGTTTTATAATATTTTCATTATCGATACAGTTATTTCAGAGACAGAGAGTTGATATATTCATGCTTTAATGATCCAAACTGTTATCCTTTCCTAGCACCAAAAGATATGTTTGATACATCAACAGCCTTATAGTACAAGAGAGAAGAAAACTCTAGAAATAAATTAAATTTAGTGTATAACAAATGAAATTAGGAACATATAATGTTGCAAGATTCCCAAATATGTGACACTCTCTTCATGATCAATATGCTCACATGGAAGTCGGTTACTACATTGAAAACATGATATTGTGTTGTTTTTATTAAAATAAGGATCAAAAAAGTGGTTGTTCATTGTTCAGGGTTTACCTAAATGTAGAATAAATAAATATATTTTTATTGATACTTTTCATGGAATCAGAGTCATCATACACCGATGAACCAATATGGTAGCTAGTTGGATAACAATTTTTGATAGTTGTCTAGCTTGTTTCCCTCTTTGATTAGCTGAACCGGCATGGATTCGTGCACACCCGTAGTGTAAATCATTTCCTTTATTAATATAATAAATTTTACCATCCAATTAGTTCATTAGTAACATGATATTAAGAGTTGAATTAAAATTCAACATATAAAATATATGTTTAACAACATAATGGGAGTGAAATGTCCCATTTCTAGTTTATTTTTTAATTTGAAACCAATCTGAGAGTTGTATATTATTGTGATCTGGACACAAATGATTTTACCTCGAATTAGGCATAAAAAATTTGATTTCAAATCATCATAATCACCATATCATCCTCAAACAAAACAAATATTTCATGTTTATAAATTAATAAAGAGAAATTGAGTTTAAATTGAATTCAGTGATAATTCAACCTAACAACAAGTAGAGATAAGAGAAAGATGCAATCAAAACCCACTTCACTTTCATAATCATATTTCGATGCTAACTTTTCTCCTTCAGATAACACTATGAATATGGATTATATTTGACATACGTTCTATGATTCATTTATAATGTGGGTAAATAGTATCATTCAAATTTATTAATGAACTTCTAGTTAAAGAATCATACTTTTCTCCCAAGTTATCAACATAAGTCAGATTATAATGACTCTATTTTGTGGATTTATTTATTTGGTAAAAATAATAATAGTCATTTGATACTGAATGGACATTTTTGAAATAGTGCAATAAATAAATGACTTCAATGCTAGAAAATAGAGAGAAATATATGAAAAATTATTAAAGTATTTAATTTTTTACAGTGTACTAAATAATATGTCTATGTCATGGTGTAATATGAACCCCTAGAAGAGGTTCCAAAAAAAATATTTTGAAGCAAGACACTGTAAAGTCAATGAATAAATTATTCTTATAAATATGAATTGTGACATTTATATTTCTCGGTGTAAAAATTATCCAAACAACGCCACTTTCATCCGCTATAAAGACATAAATAACTTAGGAAAACATAAATATCGAGACCAAATCACATATAACTAAGACTGAAACCATTATCCAATATCATAAACCTAGTACCATGAACACAAGACCCCAAAAAATCTACTACTTAGTAGAATCTACATAGAATAGATTGAAAATCACAAATCAAGGGAGCACAAAAACTCCAAATATACATACTCCACACTAAATGAATGTATATGAGGTACCTAGTAGGTTATGTTAGAGTGGATACTTCTCTGATTTGTGTTGAACTTTGAAATGTAATCATATGTACAACTTATCATAGAAGCCACCTTAACCATAAACTAATCCAATGGATATAAAAAACAACTATGGAACATTCATGGTCACAAAAACTATTATAAAAACACATTATTCAATAATTATATGAATTTATTATATATTTTTTGTGGTAAAATAAACATATTAATCTAATAAATTATAATGGAATAATGGATATATAATTGAATACGATCCAATTTTTGATTCAAGGTATATTTAATTAAAAATTATTTTCTTCAATTTAAAAAAAACATTAATTAGATTATACCCATGTTAGAGGAGGAGGAGGATCCTAAGAAGATGGGGTGGATATGTCGGAGGTGTAATAGAGGTGGATTTGGGGTGGTTGTCTTGAAGCAGCACTGTGGGGGGTGGCCACATTAGGTGGCAGTGTTGGGGGAGGAAGGTCACAGAGATAAGACCTTATGCGGTTAATGGACACCCGTGCAAAGAGGAGAGATGGTGTTTGATGGGGAGGAGGGAGCAGAGAGTTCTCCAGAACTATTCAGAAGGATATATCAATAAAATCAACTTTGGGAGTAGTGGAGGTATTCAGCAAGGAAGAGGGTGTTTAGGGGTTTCTAGAACACTCCGTAAGGAGACCTCAATGCAGGATTCATTACAAGCGGTGACATTCAGCGGGGAGGAGATAGCTCAGGGGTCAAAGGAGGAGGAGTGTCGTGGATTGGGGGAGGAAGGAGAAACCTAATGAATACGAAAAGAAATGTTTTCCATAGTTTTTTAATTAAACTATAGGTATAAATAAGATATATCGACAGACCTATAAAATGGTGGCTATAGATCTATGGCTATAGCGTAAATTTATAGTAGTGATCTCTCATGGGAATAGCCTCTACCCACTTGGACACATAATATTAAATAATTATGATAAAAAGTTATACAATACAATTGAGAAAATATCCCATGAAATCTATACACCACACATAAAATACCCCACAAGAAAAATTGGTTGATGTGGTATCTCATTCCTTTAGAAATGTTACCTTGAAATTATAAATTTCAATATGGATTACAAAATTCAAAAGAATCTCTAATTTTTTTGGAAAATATAGAATTGAATCAAGAAATTTTATTTTGGTTTTTTTCCCAATTTTTATTCTTTGTCACAAGGTGTAACAAAAAATTCAGATATATTGTTATTCATAATTTCAAATTAATCATCTATTCATTTGATCACTACCAACATTCCAAAGGTAACGATCATCGAAAATGTAAATCATAGAATCACTCACAGGTTTGGCAATATTTATCTTATAAAACTAGTGAGGAATTTCATTAGAATCCAAATAATTCAAAAGATTAAAAAACCCCGGTATTTCACTGTTACCATAATGTAAATCCTTATCTAAAAAGTATCAGTGCTTGGTTTAAAGAACTAATTTTTTCCTTTCAAAACTGACTGTATCCTACTCAAATGATCATAAAAAGGGTTATCCCTAATTTTATTGTCATTTATTTAAATATACATCATTAATAACAATAATATCCATCTAAAAATCTTGTGTTTTTTCTTATGTTTCTTCATAAAAAATGTGAATGTCAAATATTTCGTGACAATAATCAATTTGGATCCAAACAATTAACACCTAATTTTTTAAAAAGAAATTACAAGATCCATAAATTCATTCTCAGTTGTTGTGTTGTTCTGTTGAGCATGATCTAAATTTATAGAGGTATAAGTAATAACATGATACATATATTCCATCCATTGACATCATACTTGCTGATGATAAAATTAATGTGAATCATTCATGATTTCAAAGGGAATGTCACAATTGGGTTTTTGAACAACCTGAGGGATTTTTATATTTGTTTCATCTCCCTAAAGGCCTGTTTACAAATCTAATCAAAGAAACACATGGGAACCTTTTAGATTAATCTAGACAATGGTAGTGCGCTATTACTAAAATCATTTATAGACCTCCTATAAGAATCTACATGACCAGGGAAGGATTTCATATATCTCACTAATACATGGTATGTAAATGAAAAAATGACCTCACATTTTTGTTGGTCGATATTAATTTCATATAGATACATTACATAACCAAGCATGGTTCCCTTATCTACAATGAAATGGAATTTTCCCTAATTTTACACAATATTCTAATCAAAGAATGATTTAAATACATGAGACGTACATTTCAAAAAAAAATTAAAACTATGATGCATAAAAATTTATATCATCCATAAAAGCATTCATTTATGTTTCTAAAAATTTGGAGAAAATTATAATCATGCACCTTGTAAAAGATCAAAGAGTATTACAAAAACCAATGGGATTTCTCCTATTTTGAAAATGTTATAAATTGGTATGTGAAAGTGATTTTCTCTTGATCCAATAATGTAATATGAATTTCAAAATAAATATAGAATCCATTAAGGAAACAATAATTAGTTTTCCCTACAAGTATTTTGGGGACCTAATAAAAGAATGAAAATGTGGATCGTTACATCCTTTTATGAAAATTGAGTTTCCTATGATCAATGAAAATTATTCAATTATTTTGAAGCCTAAAAGGGACAATCTAAAAAAACACAACCCTAGAGAGTTTAAAGGAAAACTTTTGGGAGAAAAATGGATAGAACTCCACAATTTAATATTACATTAGAGGAAAATATGATATTGAAACAAGGTTGTTACTTATTTATCAACATTCTCTAAAAGTATTGAGTTCATTCTCTTTTGAATTTGTCTCACTAGTTTAGAATATCCCCAAAAAATTTATATTCATGAACACAAAAGAATGATTCCATTTAATCCAAATAGATTCTATTATATGGATTTTTTATGGGTTTTTAGGACTCCTTATAGTTTTTTCTCTTGTACTGTTGAAATCTCTTATTAAATGATCATAGGGGATTGTTCATTCAAACTTACGAAGGTATATTTGAGGTTCTTAAAAAGTGGATTTAGGTCTAGATCATGTGGGGTATTTTAATTGATCAAATAACAATAATCATAGTTTTTATTGTTCAGTGATGATCCATATTTTAAATGGCATTCATGTTTTTCATCATTTTAAGCACTTCCCATTTTCTAATGAATTATTTCTCATGCATAATTGAAATTTTCTCCATGAAAACCACTAGTAGGTTCAATGAATTATAAAACATCATGTAGATCAATTAAGAGATAAAAAACTCTTCAAATGCGGTTTCAATATTCAAATGATCATTATAAGCTTCATTTTCACTCACTTTTGATCTGATTTAGCCAAAAATTAATTTCCATCATTTGAAATAGTAGTTGGTTATTAATAATAATAAAAATTAGGAAACATATTAGTATAAAACCAATAAATCTAATTTACATGATGAGTTGAGTGATCCTTAATAGGTTTTTTCATGCACTGAAAAATATTTAAGTGAAAAAAAACTCGTCTAATTTATAGAAAAAGGGTTCCTTTGTGTGACATTGTTGATTGATTTTTATGTTTTAAAAATATATATCCATAGAATTAGAAGTGAATGTGTAATAAATCTACCATATTCCACATAATATATATATATATATATCCACAAGGAAAATCAGTTCTCTAACTGGAATAATAAAATACTCTATTACTCATGTAGGCTTGGTAGTACTTCGGTAGGAATGTGGAATGATAAATCTAGAGGGGATCAGTTCTCCAACCTGAAGAGTTAAGTAAATTGAACGTGTTATAACATTGATGAAATATCCTAAATAAAACATTAAATCCTTAAATTTTCACAACCTTATAGTGTAGGTAATGGTATTGGTTCATGGGTCTTTAAACTTGATAGGAAAATAATATAGAGTCCTGAATAAAAAATTCCTCCCTATGTTGAAAAATTTATCCTCCTTGGAATTTCCTCAAGTGGGTACATGCCTCATTAAAAAAAATTTGTAGAACTTTTTTCATAGCCGCAAGAAAATTTATTCCGGCATTTATCATTCTAAAACCTCCTTATACAACTATTTTTTGTCATTTGACTTCACTGGTGGTTCATTACAAGGATAAGGCAAGATGGATTGAATTTTTCTGGTATATTTTGAACACTTCAATGAGAAACATACAGACAAAACAACTTCATCGAATACTACATTGTTCTTTCAAATTAAATTTATTCTATTTGTATTTTGTTTTCCTTCAATGAAAATTCATAACTTCATTAATTTACACCATTTGTGGGTTTCTTTAATAGAGTCAATATTAGGTTTGAGTGTCTCAGTCTGAGGGATATTCGATCTTATGACATACCTACCTTTTATATTGCATACATTTTTTTATCTGTTGGATCAAATTTCAGTTGTGAAGGTAAATATAAACTCATTTGATTCCTCATTTTAATAAGATCATATTCAAGTTAATAAATTTGACTCATCACAGAATTAAAAATTTTATGTTGTTGATCTTGTGTTTGTCTCATTGTTTTTTATCTCATTTCTTACATCTTTTCTCATTAAATATTGTTTTTGACTCAAAAAGTTTCTAAGGTTACTCTTGAACATTTTAGTGGGATAGTAATGATGGATGTTTCTTTTAGAATAAGAATTATATTTCTAATTGAAATATCTTTATTAAAAATTAACTTATTCACCTTGGAAGAATATTCTTGGTTATTCATGATGTAGAAATAATTCATTATTGTGGTTTTTCCATTCTGGATAAATTTTTTTATTTTTTTGAAATGTTTATTGTTGGTTTAATTGAAATGGATTTCTAATGAAAATAGAATTAATATTCTCAAAATTCTATTTCATTTGTGGTCATTGATCACTAAAATGTTCACTAAAAGAACTAATTCTACAATATACATACATTTAAAAAGTTGGTTTAGGTTTGGGTGGGGTTGGGTGGTTGTCAGAAAACTTCATCAACCACACTATTCTAGTAAGATCAGAAATCTGACTAGTAATCATGTTTTATTTCATAAGATGTAGTGGAAAATTCATGGGAATATTTCACATTAAAATGTCCTCTTATTAAAAATTATTGGGAATTTTGGAACAATTTTTCAATTAAAGTCCTACCAGTGGATACTTTTTTTCTAACTAAATCTCCTCCAACCACAGTATCAACCATGCAACTATTAGTAAGACATAATAATTTATAAAAATAATAAATCAAGAGTTATTAAATGATTTTATTGTGGAGGATTGAGTTGTTCGAATAATCCCTAGTACTCATGCAATGTTTCTCCTAGAGTTTTCATAATGCCATACAGATATTTTTTATAGAATATTTTCTAAAAGAGGGAAACAATTCATGTAAAACTATATTTAATTAAATACAATCTCTAAATAATGTTGATCGTGATTATAAAAAACATTATTTGGAAAAATAATTTTAAATAAAAATGATATAACTTCAATTTAATTTAATTTTCATCAAATTCTTGTGGTTTCATTTTAAGACAATGATAAATAAATTATGGATGGTTTTTACATAGATATTCACCTGTAAAAATATTAAATTTTTACAGTTAAAGAATAAATATATAATTAATTTCCAAAACAATAGGTTCATTAAGATATTCATCATGGTTTTCTTGATTTACATTATTTAGTGAAGACAGTTCTTGTAATGTTTAATTTTAATCTATGGAAATTTCTAGTTCAACAATATTCATTCTAGATACCTTAGTGGAATATTCACAACTACTGATAATGGGATTTATAACATCTCTAGTCCTTGAGTGATATGTTTTATTTATTTCAGATCCAAACGGAAATAAGTTCATGATGGAATCTTCCACAATGATTTTTTTCTAAAAAAACTCCCTATAAATGACTATATTTTATGTGATGGTTTTTTTATCAGAAAATAATCAATAAGTTTATCCCTAATATAAATTCAATATATATGTCCCTAAATTTTCTCTCAAGGAGGATGAAATTTTAATTACCAAACTATAAATTTTTCATTATTTATTTTTACACAAATTAGTGTTTTGGGTAATTGAATAAAATTTATAAAATAATTAAATATAAAAAATTGTGTAAAAATATTAATGATAAAAATATAAAATAGATAGTTAATTAAAAGATTCTGGATTCAAAATTGAAAAATTATTTTGGAAATGCTTAAACCTCTCAGACACTCTCCTCTTCCAGTTATTAAATGATTTCTCAATTAAATTTTTCAATTAACATCCCAAAAACACTATATGAACATCATATTTTTTCAAGTATATAATGTCAATACATAAATATTCTTTCTATATCCTATATAATTGATTTAATTAATTGAATACCTCCAATTGATTAAATCAAATAGTAATTACTATACTCAATGGAAAAACCTTGAGGACAAATTTAAACGTTGAAATAAATTTAAATACTCTATAAATTAAAAAACAATCCAAAAAAACTAGTTTAAAATTTATTAAATAAATAAAATTACCACTTTATGTAAAAAAAAATATAAGATTCAGAGAGATTCAAAAGATATTACACTTGTAGATCAAATCTCGAAGAAGAGTGTATGTTGGTTGCTATCGTCCACAACCACTAGGTTCGTAGCCGTAAATCACTTGAGAATCCCCTATATTCTCTATTAAAATTTATTTAAAAATATTATCATCAACCTCTTTATACCATCCTTACCCTTTCATACTGTGAACAAGAACCCCTTGAAAAGATCCATGGATTGAAATATAAATAGGGGTAGAAATATGTACTCATTTTTCTATCTATCCAAAGATGGATCAATTTTACCCTCATTCTAGTATGAATATCTACAAAAGATCATCAGTAAAGATATTAGAAAATGAATTATATTTATTTCCAAAATATTTATGGTCATATTTACACATTTTATAAACATTATATCTAGAGTAATGAAGTTAATGTTTTCTACCCAAAGGGTATCCTAAACTTCTTCCAATTTCACAAACCATGTGACCATCTTAATGAATGTGTTTACTCATGTTATTTAATAGAGGGATTTAATATTGAATATTTTCTCATTCTTATATGTAATTACTATATTTGGAAACCTCTATATGGAGTTACGCAACATTTAATGAGGTTTGGTCAAAGTAGTAGGCCAAAATAATTTTCCACAATGACTAATTTATTTAAGCCTCAATATATTCATATAAACACCTAAACTAGTTGAAAAAGTTATATAACATGAACATAATAACACTAAAAAATGATAATTAATTAAATATTATCAATATTTAAAATATTATTCTCAAAATATAAATGTTATTAAAAAAATTTAAAATTACATAATTGGGAAATTTTCACTTTTAACCTCAAAAGAAACCTAAAATCCAAAAATAATGAAATTAAGCTCAAATTTGAAAATTGGTGGTACCTAAATAATTTAAATACACATAAAAAATTGTGGAAATATTAGTTTTAACATCTACCTTATACATATTATCTTATGAGATATAATTCTTTACCTAATGTTTTATCATGATATATAAATATGGACCCAACCATCAAATAATGGAAATCTATACATATATGTTCCACTAGAGCCTCAAAACATTCATAATTAACTCATGTATTATTTAATATATAAAAAATAAATTTGTTTTATGAAAAAAAGTCCCAAGAAATTGTAAAAAACCATCCAGAGAAAAAATTTGTAAGAAATGATTAGATCATATCCCCAGTCAAACATTTCAAATATTAATGTATTTTGTCATTTATAAAAAATTATATTAAATTACATTGAAAAAATGTTTGAAAAATAAGAGGAAATATGATTTAAATTTTTTTAATATTTTTTGTTTTAAATGGTAAAAAAATATAAATTAATGGTTTCATAAAAATAATGATAAAATAAAATAAATATCATTTTAAAGAACCATAAAAAATGGAAGGGATACTTCATTAAAGAATCCATTAAAATTTATGGGAGAAAGTTAGTGTTAAAAATGTTATAAAAATATTCCTTTAACCGATTTTTATATAAAATAAAAATAAACATAAATGAACATAATTATTAATAAATGTTGGGACATGAATATCAATAGAAAAATATTAAAAACATAGGCATGGATAAGAAATAATCCCCAAAAAGATAGAGGAGATAAAGATGGATTACATACCAGAACCCTTTAAATTAAATTTTGAACCAGAGGAATGTGAAATAGAAAGGATAAATTTAAAACCAGAAACATAACAACAAGAAAATTAATAGTTTTTATGGAGAAATTAGAAACAATTTTCCCAAATGGGAAATCAAACAAATACAATCTAGATCTCATAAGGATATTGGAAAAGAAATGCTTAACATTTCCACCAACATCTATAATGCATTTAACCTTTTATATAATATAATTAAACATATTAATCACTTATCTTTGAAACTTATACCTATCTATTAACTTTTATACTCTTTAATTATAATCATTTATTCTATATATTTTAATTAATTATTTTTCATTTTCATCACCAGATGTTAGTAATTTTTATTTTTATTTATATAGCATGTAATGATGATGTTGATCCTAATTACTAAATTATTAAAGGTGGTGGAATCATGTGTTGCTATTATATATTCAATCCCTTTTTTTATTAGTTGATGGTATGGATATGGTTTGTGAGAATGAAATCCACAATGAGCATGTTTTGGCTAATTTACCAGTAATAGTAATTTAATTTATAGTGATCCTTAAATTTTGTATCACCTTTATAGAACCATATATATAACATAAAATACCCTTTATATCATATATTTCTAGTTTTCACATCTTAATACTCATTCATGTTGCAAAATGTTATCACAGTGGAACATCAATCGTATAGATTGTTATACCAACCCAAACAAGGATATGCTATAACAAAGAGTGATTATGATTAATGATATATATTATAATTATATAAGTCAAAAATAGAATGAAATTTTTAATTGAAAATCATTTTAGAGGTTTATAATATTAAAAAAGGTTGGATATGAAAAAGTAACTAAAAAATATGCTGAATTACAATATACTTTAATGAATTAACTCCATGAAATAGTTTCCTTCAGAACAAAGAATTTAAGCCTCCTTCTTGGATCCAGATCCTGAAAAATGTGTACTATGTGTTAAATATATTTCTTTTTTTTCGTATTTCATTTGAAATTAAATGAGAAGAGTGTTTTGGGAGGGGTAGAGGAGGGGTCCTTCTATACCTGAGTTTTGGGTGGCACTATTGAGAATACTAATTTGCTATGGCGTGATTATGAAATATTACGTGGAATTTGGTTACTATGTGAAATAATAATTGATATTATTCATGAATTCTCTAATACAAAAAATCAGGATAATTTAATTCATATTTAATGCCTTTACCCCTCAAATTGACCCTTTCGGCTCAATTTTACAATTTTTTTAAAAATAAATAATATTAACCCTCTCACCGGATTTTAATGTACTGATTCTAGATTTGGAGACCATTTAATCTAATTCAATTTCTCAATATAAAAAATCTTAAATTTAAAAAATATAAAATAATATATAAAAAACTAGATATGTAAAAGAATGAATTTTTTATACATTAATGTTCATAATCTCATTTAATAAAAATTTAATAATTTAATTGGGGATAATATTTTGTTATACATTTAATAATAATATTATATTAAAATCATAATTTAAAATTATTCAATTACATTTATTAAATCAATAATGCACAACACATAGAAACAACAATTATTTTCAAAATATAAATTTCTAAAATTAAATTATATTAATCACATGCAATTAAAATTATATTTTCATCTTATAAATATTAAATATAATTAATCGATTATTATTATAATCATTATATTAAATTTAGAAACACATTATATCATTATTTAACAATAATAAAAATATGTAAGAAATATAAATATATATTTTTTACAAAATAATTTTAATTTATTTTTATCATTCAATTTCATTTCATAAATATTTTTTATATGTGAATAAAATTATTTTAATTTTTGCTAAAAATTAAACCAAATAAATGAATGTACTGGATACATGTATATATATTGATGCTAGTGAAAATATCATTGGAGAAATTGGAGTTGGAAAATTACACAAATAAGAAATTCCATTTTAGAGTCATGGAAAAGAATAAAGCATCAAAACATGGCCATCAAGCATGATCATTTCACCCATAATGGATCTTGAGATTATAAGACCCTTCATGTAAGTTGGTTAAGAACAAGTGGAGAAGATTTCCCTAACAAGGTTTCCATGATGTTGTGTGATCCTGGATTGATCACGTGTAGTATGGAAAACATATGAGAGTATAATTCCATGGACCTCCATCTAGTATGGATGTCCATGATGGGAGGATCACATGATATTTTTTTATCATGTGATGCCTCTTAAATCATATGAACAACTCCATGAAAAAAGGACACACTTCTCAACAAAGGGGAGAAGATATCCTCGTCATGGTATGCATGACTTTATGAGACCTATCATAGATCACGTGATATTTGGAGGACATATGATAGTCGAATGTAAAAGGACTATGATGATCGCAACAAGTAAGGATGGAATAATCATGTCATCTTGGTTTTTTATTTGATGCACCTTAAGTCATTTGAATGACTCCAAGAAAAGATGAAGACATTACTCATCCAAGCGTACTTGTTTTCCATGAAATGATTGGCATGTTATGATATTATCTAGGATGGATCGTATAATGTCCATAAGACATATGATGGTTGAATTCAAAGGGTCTCCGACCAGTAAGGTTGTTCCTGATGGTTGGATCATGTGATCATTATTCTTCCCATGAAACCATTAATGTCATGTGATTACCAACATGATGATATGATAACATGAATTAGTTATGTAAAGAGGATTTATGAGACGTGTTATTATTTCTATCGTGTGATCCATGGTTTATCATGCGATGTCTTGAAGACCAGTGGTGGTCGACTGAAATAGTCTTATCGCAATTTAGGTTGCATGTGATGGGAGAATCATGTGATCACCATTCTAAACATAATTCCCCTTGGAATAATTAAATTAAACCCTAAACATTATTCATTAACATTGACACATTTGTGTAAGAGTGTATCAATCACCATGGAGAGGTACCCTATCCCTAATGTAAATCTTGTGTGACTTAGCTAATCTAAGTGGATGTCCATGGTGAAGTTTGTATGAGGTTACGAGACCTATAATCAATAATTTGATTCCCCGTTAAGAAAAACGACTACCCTTGTGACAATAATGTCATGTGACTCAATTTAATAGGGATTTCAATGACATACCATTCTCATGATCATTGTTTATCAAGTGGTGATGGAGACCACATCACTGATGAAGTGTGACTTGGTTACGTGAAGTACATGAGACATCATTGTCTTACACAGATTGTCATTAGGATAACACAAGAAGATATACATGCCTTGTCCACCATGTATAAAAATGCATATATAGGGGAGGTGACACCTATTACCCCCTCCCCCCATACACAATTGGGTCTATATAGAGAAGAATTAGTGGAGAACTAGAGAGAACATACTAGATCTGAGGGATCACATATGCCATGACCCATCCCTTGGGACTCGTGTCATGACTACCCCTTCCCACCATCCTTAGGCCAGGTACTGGGGACTAGAACTAGAAAGCAATATCCCCAAAATAGAAGGCATTTTCATTAAACCTGTACACACATAGAGATGGCATACTACCGAAAACAAAGAAAAAAAAGAAATAAAGTAGTAAAATGGCCAAAAAGTACCACCACTAAGAGTAAAATATTTAAACAGAAAGTAAAGGGGCCATAATACAAGTAAAAATGAATGGAAAGTACAACTAAAGAACTACAAGCATCAAAGTTCATCAGCCAAGGACCCTACCTGATGGGTAGGTATCACTCACTATTGGATGTCACTAAAGCCCACCATGTATATCGATCAACCTCTGAGCACCATCATTCTCTGGCTCACTAAAGTCCTAGTAAAAGAATATTGTGATCTGCACAAGACATAACATGTACGGGTGGAGCTCATGCAGGGGTGAGCATAATAATAATCAGTAGGTAATCTAAGACCAACTCAGGTTTCATAGAAATCTACAATGGAAGAATACCAAAAAGGAAAACCTCAAAGTAAAGAACAAAGAAAAACCAAATCTCACACCATGTATAACATAAGATCATAAGTAATGGTGATTAGTTATAAATATTGATAATATAATTCTTTTTAGAGGCTCTAGAACTGATCTATGATGGGTCATTGTCCTGCTTATCCAAAAATGGTCACTCTATTGTTGATCCATGATGGGTCGCTCTACAGCTGATCCACGACAGGTCATGCTAATGTTGATCGATGAATAGTCACTCTCATACTGATCAATAAAGTGTCTCTCTTATGCAGATCCATGAAGGATTTCTCTAAGGGTCTATATTATTATGATCCACTAAGGGATCCTCTTATTCTGATCCCAAAAGGGTCTCTCTTTTGTTGATCCATGAAGAGCCTCTCTTCATTCTCCACGTCATAGCCAGCCCTGGATTCCCGAAAATAAAACGCATGATTCCAGGAGGATATTCTCCTCAATAATTCGGTCTTACCTCAACCTCTATGAAGTCCCACATAGAGTAACCCCAAGGATCATCTCGTCGTAAGGGTCTCAAGGTAATAAATAACGCATCGGACTGACGCTAAGTCGGTAAGATATGGGAATTTTTCCATTAAAGGGATCGGTTGGATTCGAGCCTGATCTAACTCGGCATTACACCAAACTCTAGAAAATCTCACCTATAGTATCTCAGAAGGATTTTCTTGTCACATGGGTCCCAAAATCACAGACGGAGTGTCAATTGGATGCCCGGTTCAAAAGTTATTGGTGTTTTAGTAAACATTGGTTAGTTGCGTCTAGGCCCATTCTGACCCGATCTGACCAACCTGATGAACCTGGCCCAAGGGCCCCACATGCCCTTACTGATTTGACCGACCCAACTTGCTCAAGCCTAGTTCTGGTTTGGTCTTGTCTTTCCAAGCCCATTGTGCATCGCTAGACCCAACTGAGCTCGGTCGAGCGTCAATCCCGCTGAGCCGCCCGGTGTCCTAGTCTCGTCCAGTGACACGGTCACGTTTGGCCCGACCCAAAGGGTCGAGTCCAACCAGCTGGTGTAGGTCCGACATGGCCCCTTGGATGGTGTGCTTCCCACCATCAGATTCCCATCCCACATCGAAGTGGACTAGAGGGGTTCACTCGGGACGTGATAGCCACCACCGCATCCCACTCCGTGAATTGTGGCCTGAAATGACTAGCCACCAATTATGGATCCTATGGATATGTTAGTGGACCGATCAGTGTCTTAGACTCCTCTTCATGGGAGAACCACCAATGCAGCTATATGTGCTACTGACACCGGTGCGCTGGCAGGATCTTCGACGGACCACTGAATGCGCTCTGGTCATCCGTTCTTTGTGCCACTTGCACATACATCCTCCTAGAAATGCTTCCTTCCCTACGGTGGCCTCTAATCCACCTTGCCACCAAAAAGGAAAATTCGATCACAAAAATCGCACATGGGGAGGGGCTCGAGCCTTTTTCTTATTGTCCAGTTCCCACAACAATGGAATTTCAAAATAGGGGGAAGGTTTGGGGACGATGTTCAATCCATGATAATTAAATCATGAGGTAAAAACCCATAAAATTACACTCCCATAAGAATGAGCAATCTTCGAATCAACCTGTTTGTAGTTTGATCCTTTTTTCCATTTATAATGAAGAAAGAAGATTTATTGTTTTAAAAGAAACACCTACCTCGATTTTATGTTCTTTATCAAAGTGTTCCATTCATTGGGGGGGTTCAAACTGTGTCGAAGATCTTCTCATCCCAGCATCATTAGCGTACATCACCATTCCTTTCCTCTCATATCTACCTCACCAATTATCATTGATAGAGTTCATCTTCAGATAGATAGGGAGATAGAGGATCCACCTTCCTTTGAGAAGTTTTCCCAAAATGATTTTCCCCAATGTGTTATTAAAAGAAAACATGTCGAAGTTCATATGTTACTTCGTGACGTAATGTCATTACACTGTTTCATTTATGAAACAATGTAGCGGTTTTGTTTGCAAAAAAAAATTGTCCATTATGAGTTTCATTTAATACAACTTGTCGTTGTACCCCAACATCGTCATCCGCTGCTCAACGATGTGAAAGAAAACTAAATTATCTTTTTAAGATATTTTAGTACTTACTAAAAAGTAAAAAAATTAACTTTTCTATATGACCCTTGTCATTCAAAGTTAATTTAATTTTACTTGAATCTTGGTATTTCGAGTTCAACGGTGCCATAATATTTTTGAATCGAGCACCTATTCAAAAGTTATAAAACCCTCTTGCACATTTACAGAATGTATTTTTAAATAACTGAAAAATTAAATTCTGGGAAACGCAAGACTCAAAATCACATGACTTCAGATCATGTGGTCTCGATAAAATTCCAAATAATTTAAAAGAATTACACAGAAATTCCTGGATATTAAATTCTCCCCACCTTAGATTTCTACATCCGAAAAATCAAAAACAGTGGCTAATAAAAAAAATGGGGGTACTGAGCATGAACCTAAGCCTTTTATACCAATGCGCTCTCCTATTTATTCTCATGCTACCATCGAATTCATACCTGAGGAATTGACCACCCATAAGGGACCTGCTCTTGTTGATCCTCTATCTCCACCCGGAACTTTACAAATGATGCATCATCATCAATTTCCTAATCACCCTAGTCGATGACGAGTGATAGATCATTCATATACCTCCTCATCCATGACATGTGAAAAACATCATGCACCCAGTGCATCTATAGGAGAAGATTTAGGCGGTACTCCTCCTTTCCAAATCTGTTAATAATCTGGAAAGGTATGAGGAACCTCAGAGATTGCTTCCGGTCCCAACCAAATCATTGAAATCCTTTTCGGGTTGAGACCTAGAGGAACACATGTTCTCCCTCCTCATACACTAAGGGTATCCATCTCCTATAAGCATATGGTTTCTGCCTACTCTATGTAGTCCACATATGCTCCTAGATTATCTACACCAACCCTGTGGTAGCCCGTACCAACTATAGACCCATGAGGCCTTACTCCCCTAGGTCGATCCAACTTAGAGGTGATCTGCATGGCCACTCATACAAGTCCTCAAATGGTTACATGCCAATGGTGGAGTGATAGGTACTATTGTATGCAATCTATACTAGTGGTAGGTGGTCCTCCCAACTATGAACAATATATAAGAAACTTGTAAGAAACTGGTCCTCCATGGTATGTATGGTCTGCTCTGTCAAATCATCATTCTGGGGGAGAAAAGTTGTTCTCAAGTGTAGCTGAGTCCCAAACCCCTCCTATAACCCCTTCAAAAACTTGTATGAAATCCATGAATCATGGTATGAGATAATCATAAAAGGTACCTTGTGAAGACGTACTATCTCATGGATGTAGAGGCACCCCAACCCGTCTACTAATACATTCTCCCAATTGGGTATGAAGTGAGATGACATTGTGAGTCAGTCACTGATCACCCAGATAGAGTCGTGGCCCCTGGACGTGCTTGGTAACCCTATCACAATGTCTATGGAGAAACCATCCCATTTCCACTCTAGTACCTCACGTGGATTTTTGAATTCTACTGGTTTTTAATTCTCAGCATTCACCTGCTAAAAAGTGAGTCATCATGAAAAACAGTCTTCCACTTCTGTCTTCACACATGTCCACCAATACTGACGTCGTTGTTCCTTGTAAATATTCACCACACACGGATGTACTGCTAAAGGGGATTAATGGAATTCCCAAAAATCCTCCTTCTGTAATGTCACTGGTACCTTGGTGTTTCCTCTGAAAATGATGTTGTTCTCCCCACCTATAAAAAATATATCAAGACCATGTCCTGATGATATTTGGGCACAGCGAGCCTCGTAGTTAACATCTGAAAAATGTGACTCACTTACTTGCTGAAGGATTGGGGGTGTCATTGTCATAGACTGGAGGTAAGATACTTTTTCATCATACATGAATGATATATTCATCGTAGCTAGTTGCTCTAATTACTCACTTAGTAGTTGAAAACCAGACCTCTTACTGATCACATCAACCACCACGTTCCCCTTCCTTGGAGTATAGAGTACCTCAATGTCATAGTCCTTGAGTAACTCCAGCCATCACCATTGTCTCAATTTTAGTACCTTCTGAGATAATATATTCCTAAAACTCATTTGGTTAGAGTAGACTTTAAACCACTCACCAATCAAGTATTGTTACCACATCTTCAAGGAAAATACCACTGCAGCTAACTCCATGTCATGGGTCGTGTAGTTCTCTTCATGCTTTCTCAAATGTCATGAGCTTATAGCGATCACTACTAACTCCTGCATCTGAACAAAACCCATTCTTGTTCCTGATGAATCCCAAAAAACTACATACCCAATGACCGCTTCTGGTAGTTTGAGGATGGGGGTACTCTTCAGTGTTTGCCTCATATCCTGGGAAATTTAATGGCACTTCTCCATCCACACGAAGGGCAGTCCCTTATATGTCAAGGCTCAAAAAGGTTCATATACTATGGAAATGGTTGGTATGAATCTCTGGTAGTATCCATCGAACCCTAAGAAACTCTTCTCCGTAGTCACGATCCTTGGTGGATTACAAGAAATAACTACCTCTATCTTTGATGGATCCACTGCAACTACAACCTCCAAGGTGATGTCTCCCATAATGTGTACCTCCTAAATTCAAAACTAGGACTTCAAGAGCTTAATGTAATTCTGGTGATCTCAGAGTGTATCCCTGACTATCTGTTGATTTGTTGCATGTGCCTCTTCTGATGGTGAGTACACCATGATTTCATCCTTGAAGATGTCGCGACCCGTCCTCGGGGCCCGTGTCGTGACTACCCCATGCTCACCTTCCATAGGCCAGTGGATGCCGACTAGCACCAAGGAATAATTCCCGATAAAAAGGGAAGGCATTGCCTTTATATAGTAAAAAAAACACACAGAGTAAGAAAACAGAAGTAAACACTAAGTAAAACTGGGTATAATAGTAAGTGAGGAAAAGTATGTGCGCCAGAATACAAACCCAAACTGAAAGTAAAGTGCAAATGAAAAGCATGTACAACAACTGAATGTAAAGCTGTAACGTCGAGCCGTCCACTGGTAGTCCCACCTGAAGGGTGGGTACAGATAGCCACCTCAGCTCCTCGGGTCCAGCCGTCCGTTCTGTGTACGTCCCACCCAGGGTTCCACCATCAGGCACCGACTACTCCACTAGCCTCTACCACCATCAGTGTTTTCCATCATCTGCATTCAACACAACGTTGTGCGGGAATAGCCCATGCAGGGGTGAGTATACGCTACTCAGTAGGGACCCCGAGACCCCTGAAGGTCTCCCAGAATACACAATGGATAATCCACAACAGAAAGATACAATCACAAAGTAACATCCGACACTACTTAGGTATATGCCCATACATATACCTAAGTCATCAATTATAGTTCGGCTCCAACATCCGAGCCCATGTTTGATCATGTCCACACAGGATAGCACAACACAATCTACATAGGAAAGCAAGTCAATCATATCGAAGATAATTATTGCAAGTCAAGACTCAGGTCACACAGGTATACTTCTTTGTAAGACGATTAGAGATGATCAGATGTAGCCACTGAATCATCTAAGCCATCAGACTCACTTCAGATCAATAGGTACTAACCCCTACAATGACCCACATATGATCGATAGGTACTAACCCCCGCAATGACCCACATAGGATCGATAGGTAATAACCCCCACAATGACCCACACAGGATCTGACACACACAAGATCAGTATGCACTAGCCCACACAAGACCACTGAGCGCTGACCCACATAGGATCGGTAGCACTGATCCACCGAGGATCGCTGAGTGCTGTAGTCATCGCTGTTGAACCCACAGAGGATTTCTGTACAGTCGTCATCGTCGTCGCAGTCGCAGCCAGCTCTAGGGTTCCCGCACACAACAAGATCGTTCGGGAGGGTCCGCTCCACGAGCCGAGGGGCAGATACATCAACTGACACGAAGTCCGGAGTTGATGTATCCAAAATATTCATATCGTCAACAGGAACTCAACGTCACAGACGGCGCGTCAATCGGATGCCCAGTCTGAGAGTTATTGGCTTTTTCTTCCTTGGGGACCGGTTGGTTTTTAAGTCAAAACCAACACGACCATACTCCAACTATGGCCAAACCTTGATCATAGTAAGCCAAAAGATCCATCTCACTAAGAGGAATCCAACAAAGTCGACGTCATTTCAATCGGACGTCCAGAGTTCAAGTTATAAGCGTTTCTGCTCCGAGGGCCTGGTTGGTTTTGTGTTCGAACCAACCTGGACGAACCCAAAATTCTACGAAACCTTGAGTGTAATATACCAAAACGACCGTCTCAATCCAAGGATCACATTTCAACTGACAGTGTGTCATTCGGAAGATCGTATCCCATGTTATAGGCAAAAGACTGAATGAAGTCTGTGATGAGGGGGTTCAGGCCCGGTCAGACCCAGCCCGATACCCCCTGGGTCGGCCCGAACCGGGTCGACCCGACCCAGGTCCGGGTCCGGCCCATTAGGACGCGACCCGACCTTGTGCGCTCGGCCTGGCTAGTGTGGCCAGGCAGCTCAGCCGTAACGACCGAGCGAATGGGGGGGTGGGGGGGCTCACTGCCCCCCTGTTTGTGAAATCGCGGCCCCAATGTGGGGGGCCGCTCCTTCGGCCATCTGAGGGTTACAACCCCCGGCTTCTTGGAAGCTGGTCGGCCCTGTCCGGCTGACCGGTTGCTACTGTCGCGGGACTGCCGGGGTCCCGCCCTCCTGCTCCGGCACCGGCAGCCGGAAGCCAGCCGCCGCTTCCTGCTCCGCCGCGGCCAAAGGCCGCGGCCTTCGTCTGATCGGCGCAGCGCAACAGCGCCGCGCTCCTCCACCGCGGACGCGCTCCGGCCGCGGCCTCTTCAAGGTTCTCTGGTGCGGCGCGATGGAGCTGCATCATTGTTCATCGTTAACGGCGCGGCGCAATGGCGCCGTGTTTTTTCACCCATTCCTTATTATTTCCACGCGGTGCAACGTCACCGTGCTACCTTGCTCGTCCCGCAAACAATTCAAAAAAATCAAGGGGGGAGGAGGGTCAGCCGTGTTCGTGCGGTCCAACCTCCTCTTGTTTTTTTGATAGCAGGTGGCTCAATTAGAGATGATGATCAGCGATAAAAGTATTCACGAACAAAAACAAAATAATCCCCTACCTCAAGCGTTGTCGTCGGGCAAGGTTTGTTGTGGAAAGGGACATCACGGATGGAGACTCCGTAAGCGTCGCAGAAGGAGGATCATCTACGTCGCATCATTGATCTCCGAGGATGGTGTCTCTCACCGGCTGCGAGGAGGGAGGAAGACAGTACGATGATTTCCCCTTTGCGGTGATAGAGTTCTTCGTCGAAGGCTCGGTGTTCTTCGCGTTCTTTGACGAGGAACAAGAAATTTCTTCAGAACATAGTGCTTTCCTCTCCAAAATCCTCACGCACAACAAAACCACCCTAATAAAATATGCTTTGCCTTATGTTATTACACAATCCAAGGGTTTTTGAAATTAAAAATTGAATCATTCAATTAATTGAATTAATTGAATAGTTATAACCGCACAATTAATGTTGCATTTAATATTTAGTTAAATGCAAGAGATGACTTTCATATAATGGGGGTGTGGGTGCATTAACTAATTAAAAGAGGGGGGTTTGAGGAAGTTGAATAGGTGGGGCTCTTGTGGGACCCACCCCAAAAATATCCAACCTAGTGGAGTTTGATATAGTGGGTCCCACTGCAAACACTTTTCTTAGGTTAAACTAATTTAAATAAAATAAAATTGGTTGCACCATTTTATTTTATTCTTTTACATAACCCAAAAATTTAGTTACCACACCCGAGAAAATGCAACTCCAGGAAAGGTGTTCCTAAGCAATTACCAGTGCTACGATTCCATCGGTGCCCTCAGAATTCGATTCCGAGCACTGGTTCAAAAAATATGAAAACCCACTCATTCGTTCACAGAACATACCCAAGAAAAACATTGAAAAATGATTCCACGCACACCGGGCCTCGGAATCCGGTGCCGTTAGAAACTGCGTTCTTGTAAAATCCCAAAGAAAATTAAGAAAAAATTTCCCTTGAATTTTACAGGTCTTTAATTTACTCCCACCTCCATGCTTTAAATCCCCATAAAGATACATCATAATCTAGGGAAACAAATGTGGGTATTGAGCACGCATTTGAGCCTCCCGCTTCCAAGTGCTCTACTGGTGGTTCCCATACTGCCATCTGATGCGCACTAGAGGAATCGATTGTCCACGTCAGACCCGCTCCTGTCGATTCTCGATCTCCACCAGGACCTCCGCAAAAGTCTCCCCATCATCAAAGTGCATCTCCCCATGGTTGATGATATGCGTCGGGTCGTGCACTTATCTCCTCAGCTGAGATACGTGAAATACGTCATGCACCCGGTGCAACTGAGGTGGTAGAGCCAAGTGATAAGCCACCTCACCAATCCTGCTGAGGTCCTTGAATGGTCAGATGAAGCGTGGAGACAATTTTCCGCCATGACCAAATCTTCATAGTGCACGTCGAGGTGAGACCCGTAAGAAGACATGGTCGCCATCCTTGAACTCTAGTGGTCTCCGCCTCCAGTCAGCATAAGACTTCTCCCAGCTCTGAGCTGTCCTCATCCACTCTTGGATGACCTGGACCTTCTCTGTCGTGGCCTGGACCATTTCCAGTCCCACAAGTGCTGACTCCCCATGGTATTTCCAGCCTATAGGTGATCTGTAAGGCCACCCGTAAAACGCCTCGTATGGTTACATCCTGATGGTGGAGTGGTAGCTGCTGTTGTATGCGAATTCCACCAATGGTAGGTGATCCTCCCAGCTACGACCAAAGTCGAGGACACTTGCACGGAGCGTGTCCTCCTCTCCATCTGACCTTCTATCTGAGGGTGAAAGTCGGTGCTCAGACGTAGATTCGTCCCGAATGCCTCCTGCAACCCCTTCCAAAGCTAGGAAGTAAAGAGAGAATCTCAGTCAGAGATGATAGATGATGGCACACCATGAAGCCATCCAATCTCCGGAACGTAGAGGCATCCCAGGCTCTCCACTAATCCCTGTTCTATGATGGGTAATAAGTGGGCCGACTTGGTGAGTCGATTAACAATCACCCGAACGAAGTCGTGACCTATGGATGTGTGTGGAAGTCTAGTCATGAAGTCCATAGATATCCCGTCCCACTTCCACTCCGGGACCTCTAAGGGCTGTACCAAGCCTGCTGGTACCTGGTGCTCTGCCTTCACGTACTGGCAGGTGAGGCTTCGAGAAAGGAACTCAACCACAACCTTCTTCATACACGGCCACCAGTGATGTCATCTGAGGTCCTGGTACATCTTCGCCACTCCTAGATGTACCACTATAGGGGAAGTGTGGAACTCCTTTAGCACCTCCTCCTATAAAGTAGCCGGTACCATGGTATGTCCTATTTAAAGGATGACGTGCTCTCCTCCCACAGAGAATCCATCAGGTGCTTGTCCTAAGGATATATATGCACGCCATGTCTCACAATCAACGTCCCCATGTTGTGTCTCTCTGAACCGCTGTAGAATTGGAAGAGTGACTGTGAGTGACTGTAGAAAGGCTGCTCCGTCAATATCTATGAAGGATATCTGCAAAGCGGCTAGCTGATCTGTCACCTCCCCAAGTAGCTGAATGCCCGTCCTCTTACTGAGAGCATCGGCTACTACGTTCCCCTTTCCAGGAGTATAGACTATCTCAAAGTCATATTCTTGGAGGAACTCGAGCCATCGCCACCATCTCAGGTTCAGGTCCTTTTGCGAGAAGATGTACCTAAGACTCTGGTGGTCAGAATAAACTATAAAGCGCTCGCCCATCAAATAGTGTCACCACATCATTAGAGCGAAGACCAATGCGGCTAACTCCAGGTCATGGGTAGGTTATTTCTGCTCATGCTTCCTCAAACAAAGTGATCCATAGGCGATCACTGCCTGCTCTTGCATCAGAACACTTCTGAGTCTGGTCCCTGATGCATCACAGTAAACTACGTAACCTACTCCCTCCTCTGGTAGCCTCAAAATAGGCGGGCCGGTCAATCTCTGTCTCAGCTCCTGGAAGCTCTACTGACATCTGTCTGACCACACAAAGGTTTTCCCCTTCTTCGTCAAAGCTGAGAGTGGTGTCGTAACTCTGGAAAAGTCTGGCATGAATCTTCAGTAGTACCCATCTATCCCCAAAAAACTCTGCACCTCCGTCACGCTCTTGGGTGGCCCTCAAGCTAGAACTGCCTCGATATTTGCAGGATCCACTGCAACTCCCACCTTAGTGATGACGTGTCCCATGAAGTGGACCTCACGTATCTAGAACTGAATCTTTGATAGCTTTATATAAAGCTGGTGCTCTCGGAGTGTGTCTAGTACAACTCGCAAGTGGTAGGTGTGCTCCTCCTCAGTGGTCGAGTATACCAAAATGTCTTTGATGAAGACAATGACAAATCGGTCGAAGTATGGATGAATGATGCTATTCATGAGACCCATGAACACTGCTGGAGTGTTGGTTATGCCGAAAGGCATAACCAATAACTCATAGTGGCTATACCGACATCTAAAGGCCGTCTTCTGAACGTCATCGTCTCGAACACTGAGCTGATGACAGCCTGATCCGAGGTCTATCTTCGAGAACCACCATGCTCCCTTGAGTTGATTAAAGATTTCGTCAATCCTCAGTAGCGGATACTTGATCACCACGGTCACCTTGTTTAGGTGACGGTAATCGACACATAGTCATAAGCTCTCGTCCGCGTTTTTGGCGAACAAAATCGGGGAAGCCCAAGGTGAAGCACTAGGTCGAATGAATCCATTTCCCTAGAATTTCTCCAGCTATACTCGTAGCTCTCGAATCTCAGAGGGAGCCATCCGATATGCTGGGGTGGATATCGAGGTTGTCCCAGGGTACATGTCCATATAAAAGTCTTCCTCTCTGCGAGGAGGTAGTCTTGGAACTTCGTCGGGAAAAACGTCTGCATACTGATCCACCATTGCAGGTAAGCACAGACTCCGCACGTCAACTACTCCTAGGATAAGGCTAGACAAATGATGAGTGATGGGATGTAATCTACTCTACGTGAATCTGTCCTGTGCTACAAAGGCTCCCTTCTCGCCGGTGAAGCTGAACCTGCTCCCATCGGTGCGAACACATTGCACCTTGCGCCTAATGCTGTCAATCTGATAATGAACTGTAGATAACCAATCCATTCCCAAGATGACGTCGTAAGGACTAGACGCCACTACAAGAAGATCCCAGCCGAAGGTCTCTCCTCCTAGGGTAATATCACACTACCGGCACCAGTGCGTAATCATCGAGTCTGCTCCCGTAGAAGACTCTAGCCGTAAGGGTCGAGCCAACGGTTCTATCGGAATCTATGAGCTCTGAACAAGGGCAGTGACATTGAATGAATGACTCGCTCTTGTGTTTATAAGAACTACAGAAAGGGTGTAATAGACATAGAAGGTACCTAGAATCATTTCGGGCGCGTTGTGGTCGTAGGCCTCCGCTGCCTGAAGTTGTGCCTGTCTCTTCCCGCCAGCTCCCTGTGGTCGGGGTGGACCTTCAAGGGGTGGTGGTGGTAGAGCCTCAAAGCTTTTCCCACCACCTGCTGCTCGTCCATCTCTCCTGCCTCGTCCACCTGCTCCCTGCGGACCGCCATGGTCGACCCTCTGCCTCTTCCTGGGTGGTCCCTCAACCGTCTGCTGCTCCTCCGCACGGCGGGTCAGGTAGTCACGAGCCATGTGGCCCTACCCGCCGCATGCATATCACTGTCTGCCTCTCGAAAGACTGGATCTGTGTTGTGTGCCCAGCACCTCTGATCCAGTGTCCTGAGGTCGACCGCCTGAGGGTCTGGTCCACCTGGACCCATGTGTCATCCGTCGACTGGAAGCTGCAGAAGACTCTGCTACGTGCCCCCTGCGGTAGGTCTCGCTGCTGATTTAGGCTCATCAAGAAATCTCCCGATGAGAAGGCCTCACCCCAGTACCCCTGCCTGTGTCGGAATGCTGAGGGAGATCAGCGATTCCCCGATCTCATACCTCAATCCCTTCTCAAAGGTCTAGTCCTGGAAGAATGGGTCATGTACCATTTCTGTTGAATAGCATGAGAGATCAGTAAATCTCGTCGAGTACTGGGCGACCGACAAGTTGCCCTGCCGCAGTTGTAGTAGCTCTTGGATGCGCACCGCACGGAGGGTGGCTGGGACGAACTCTGAGTGGAAGAGGCTCTCAAAGTCCGTCCAGAGGAGAGATGCCTCGTCGTGCACCTGGAGCATCAATCTCCACCATCATCCTAATGCATCATGCAGGAGACTCGCTACAAAGATCACCATGAGGTCTGCTGGTGTCCCTACCAATCGGAAAACTCATACAACTACCTCCAGCCAATCCTCAGCTGCCCGAGGGTCCGTCTCCCCGCGAAACCTGGGCGGTCTCTGACGCTGAAACTCATGCAGTGCACCAAGGTGATGTGCACTCTCAGCGACTGGGGATTGTAGCATCGGTGGCTCGGCGGGTAGTGGTACCGCTGCTGCCTTCGCAGTAATAGGGCCCTACACCGAGGCCTCATCACTCGGTGGGATTTCATCATGTACAAAACTTGGAACCCTAGAAGGCTGCCATCGTGGGGCCATCCTAAAAAGAGACAGGTGCACCACAGTCAAAACAGTATACCTGATGAGCTGACACAAAGTAATCACAATGAAAACTTGAAACATACATGAAATCAATGATTTCGTGCACTAAGTCAGAAATCAGAAGCCAGGTTCCTGGTGTACGGATACGTCGGCCACCACAACAACACTGGACTCCCTAGACTGATAACCACACTCAATACTTTTAACCCTTTTTCTTCAGATAGAAAAAGATCAGAGTCATGAGTTCTGCGGTAGAATCGAACGCCTCTGATACCAATTTGTCATGACCCGTCCTCGGGGGCCGTGCTGTGACTACCCCAAACCCGCCCTCCATAGGCCAGGGGCTAGCGACTAGAACCAAGGTGTAATTCTAGATAAAAAGGGAAGGTATTGCCTTTATATAGTAAAAAAACACACATAGTAAGAAAACTGAAGTAAACACTGAGTAAAACTGGGTACAATAGTAAGTGCGGAAAAGTAAGGGGCGAGAATACAAACCCAAACTGAATGTAAAGTACAACTGAAAAGAAGGTACAACAACTGAAAGTAAAGCAGCAACGTCGATCCGTCCACAGGTAGTCCCACCTGAAGGGTGGGTACATATAGTCACCTCAGCTCCTCAGGTCCAGCCGTCCGCTCCGTGTACGTCCCGCCCAGTGGTCCACCTTCAGGTACCGACTCTTCCACTAGCCTCTACCACGATCAGCACTGTCTATCGTTTGCATCTAACACAACGTAGTGTGGGAATAGCCCATGCAGGGGTGAGTATAAGCTACACAGTAGGGATCCTGAGACCCCCGAATGTCTCCCAGAATCAACAAACGATAATACACAAAGGAAAGATACAATCACGAAGTAACACCCGACACCACTTTGGTATATGCCCATACATATACCTAAGTCATCAATTCCAGTATGGCTCCAACATCCGAGCCCTTGTTCGATCACGTCCACATAGGATAGTACAACACAATCCACATAGGAAAGAAAGTTAATCATATCGAAGATAATGATTGAATGTCAAGACTCAGCTCACACAAGTATACTTCTTCGTAAGATGATTAGAGATGATCAGATGAAGCCACAAAATCATCTAAGTCGTCAGACCCACACATGATCGATTGGTACTAACCCAATGACCCACATATGATCGATATGTACTAACCCCCGCAATGACCCACATTGGATCGAGAGGTACTAACCACTACAATGACCCACACAGGATCTGACCCACACAAGATCAGTATGCACTGGCCCACAGAGGACCACTGAAAGCTGACCCACATAGGATCTGACCCGCACAGGATCAGTAGCACTGATTCACTGAGGATCGCTGAGTGTTGTAGTCGTCGCTGTCGAACCCACGGAGGATTTCTGTACAGTCGTCATCGTCGTCGCAGTCGCAACCAGGTCTAGGGTTCCTACACACAGCAAGCTCATTCGGGAGGGTCCGCTCCATGAGCCGAGGGGCTGATACATCAACTGACATGATGTCTATTGTTGATGTATCCAAAAGTTCTATATCGTCAATAGGAACTCAACGTCACAGACGTCGCGTCAATCAGATGCCCGGTCTGAGAGTTATTGGCCTTTTCGTCCTAGAGGCCCGGTTCGTTTTTAAGTCAAAACCAACCCGGATGTACTCCAACTGCATCCAAACCTCAAGAGGATTAAACAAAAATGTCCATCTCACTAAGAGGAATCCAACAAAGTCAACGAAACGTCAATCGGATGTCCGGAGCTCAAGTTATAATCGTTTCCCCTCCGAGGGCCCGGTTGGTTTTGTGTTTGAACAAACTCGGATAAACCCAATTTTCTCCAAAACCTGGAGTGTAATATCCCGAAATGACTGTCACGATCCAAGTATCTCATTGAAACTGACGGTGTGTCATTCGGAGGTCCGTAGCCAATGTTATAGGCAAAAGACCGAACGAAGTTCGTGATTAGGGAGTTCGGGCCCGGTCCGACCCAGCCCGATACCCCCCGGGTTCGAGTCTGGCCCATTAAAGCGCCGCCCGGCCTAGCCAGCGTGGCCAAGTGGATCAGCCATAACGGCCAAGCGAAAGGGGTGGGGGGGGATCGCTACCCACCTATTTGTGTAACCGCGGCCCCAATGTTGGGGGCCGCTCCATGCCGGTCGGCCGGTTGCTGCTGTTGCGGGACCGCCGAGGTCCCGGCCTCCTAGTTCGACGTCTGCGGCCGGAAGCCAGCCGCTGATTCTTGCTCCACCGCATCCAAAGGCCATGAACTTGGTCCGACCGGCGCCCTGAACGGATACATGCTCCTCCGTCCCGACCCTGCTCTGGCCGCCGTCTCTTCGAGGATCTCCGACACGGCGCGATGGGGTCGTGGCTTTGTTCGTCTTTAAAGGAGCGGCGCGACATCACCACATTTCTCCACCCATTCCTTATTATTTCCACGCGGTGCAAAGGCACCACGCTTCCTTGCTCGTGCCGCAAAAAATTCAAACAATCAAGGGGAGAGGAGGGTCGGCCGTGTTCGTGCAGTCCGACCTCCTCCCATTATTGCGATACTAGGTGGCTCAATTAGAGATAATGATCGGAGATAAAATTATTCAAGAACAGAAACAAAATAATCCCCTACCTCAACCATTGTCGTCGAGCGAGGTTTTTTGCAGAAAGGGACGTCACGGAAGGAGACTCCGTAAGCGTCGCAGAAGGAGGATCTTCAGCGTCGCGTCGTCGATCTCCGAGGATGGCGTCTCTCACTGGCTGCGAGGAGGGAGGAAGATGGTACGATGAACTCCCCTTTGTAGTGACAGAGTTCTTCATCAAAGGCTCGATGTTCTTCGTATTCTTCAACGAGGAACAAGAACGTTCTTCAGAATTTAGAGCTTTCTTCTCCAAAATCCTCTCGGACAACAAAACCACACTAATAAAATAAGTGTTGCCTTATTTTATTACTCAATCCAAAGGTTTTTCAAATTCAAAATTGAATCATTCAATTAATTGAATTAATTAATGTGTTTTAACGGCCCAATTAAAAAGGCATTTAATATTTAGTTAAATGCAGGAGTTGACTTTCATTTAATGGGGGTGCGGGTACGTTACCTAATTAAAATTGGGGGGTTTGAGGAAGTTGAATAGGCAGGGATCGTGTGAGCCCCACCCCACAAATATCTTACCTAGTGGAGTAGGATATAGTGGGTCCCACTACAACCACTTATCATAGGGTAAACTACTTTAAATAGAATAAAATTGGTTGCACCATTTTAATTTATTCTTTTACATAACCCAAATTTTTAGTTACCACACCTCAGCAAACGCAACTCCAGGAAGGGCGTTCCTAAGAAATTACTAGCGTTGTGATTCCATCGGTGCCATTGAAATTCAATTCTGAGCACCGGTTCAAAAGTTAGGAAAACGTGCTCATTCGTTCGCTGAAGGTACCCGAGCTAAACTTCGGAAAATGATTCCGGGAACACTGGGCCTCGGAATCAGGTGCCGTCAGAAACTGCGTTCTTGTAAAATCTCAATGAAAGTTAAGAAAAAATTTCCCTTGAATTTTATGTGTCTTTACAGAAGAATACCATGAAATAGTCAAGGAAATGCTAGAAGATCTGATTCCTTAGTCCCATGAACAATATTGGGGCATTGGACATGCTGAAAGGCTTCAAAAAATTCTCATAATTGCCATCCCAGAATCTAAAGGCTCTTTTCAGTATGTCCTCATCCCTTACCCGAAGCTGATGATAGCCTGATCTGAGGTCACGCTTCAAGACCCATCATGTTCTCTTTATCCAATCGAAGAGGTCATCCACATCCAGTAGTGGATACTTGATCATTACGGTCACCTTGTTTAGGCACTGTGAGTCCACTCATAGCCTCAAGCTCTCATATACCTTCTTGGAAAACAATACCGGGGATCCCATGGAGAAACAATGGGTCTTACAAGCCCCTTCCTCTACATAAAATTCTAACTATACTCTAAGCTGTAGGATCTCTACAAAAACCTTATGATATGCAAGTGTAGATATCGGTGTTATCCATGGGTATAAGTAAATGAAGAAGACTATCTCTTTTTGAGGAGGTATTCCTAAAAACGTTTCTGGAAAGGTATCCTCATACTCATCCACCACTATAGGAAATCTCAAACTCCTCTCACCCACCACAATGAGGGTGCGGCTAGCCAACTAGTGAGTGATCAGCTACACCCTCCTCAGAAAAAGTCAATATTTTGTGGCCAAGATTCCCTTCTCACTAGTAAAAGATAACCCAGTGCCATCCTAACGAACACACCAGACATTGTTCCTAAAATTGTCCATCTGAGTATGAACTATAGCTAACCATTCCATAGACAATATGATTTCGTAAGGGCCAAGAGCATCTAATAAGATATCCTAGCAGAATCTCTCACCACTTAGAGTAAGTTCACACAATGGGAACTTGTGTGTAATCATTTAATCCCCTCCCGTAAAAGTCTCTAATCGTAAGGATCAATCATGCGGCTCCACTAGAATCTTCGGGCCTTGAAGGATGTCTATGTCAATGAAAGAGTTATCAGAACCTATGTCAATAAGGACTATAACAATGGTGGAGAAGACATAAATAATACGTCTAATCATCTCTGGATTTCACTGGTCATAGGCCTCCACTACCTGAAGTTGAGCTTTTCCCTACTCATCAGCACCCTGAACCTATGGTGGACCACTTGGGGGTACTAGAGTTAGTACCTCGAACCATCGTCCATTGCTTGTCGCTCAAACTTATCCCCTACCCTGCTTTTCGCCATGTGGACCTCCTCACTCAATCCTATGACTCCCAATGGGAGATCCCTCGATCATATTCTAATCATCGATATGGCGGGTCGGGTAGTCATGATCCATGTGTCTCTGACCGCCGTAGGAGTAACAAACTATAGCCCTCAACTGACCTCCTCTACCTCGCGAGCTCCACACCTCCAACCCTACGTCATAGGGTTATCCACCAGAAGGTATATCCTGTTTGGGATTCTTTTTCATCTCCCTAAATCGTATTTCAGGAGACTCTACCTCTTACTGTCTGGTTGTGGATCTAATCATCGGTGCTTATTCGGCTTGGAATCTCTCTACCATTAGAGCTCAACCTAGTACTCCAACCAACATCAGGATGCTGAGTGAAATCATAGACACCATGTTCTCCCGTAGGATTCCTTTCCCACAGGCCAGGTCCATGAATAAAGGGTCTCGTACAATGTTGGTGGAGTAGCAGGAGAGGTTGATAATCCTTGCTGAGTACTAGTCCAATGTTAGGCTGCTCTGATGTAGGTGTAGTAGCTCCTGAATACGCACTGAGTATATCATCGCTGGTAAGTAATCCACCCTAAAGATTCTCTTGAAGTCCAACTAGGAAATGTTCACTACCTCGTGTGTCTAAAGAATCATGATATACCATCTCCCTACCATTCTATGAAAGGGATAGTGGATAGGACCACCATATGGTCTTTAGGTGCCTCTACCAGGTGAAAAACCAACGTAACTGCCACAACTCAATCCTCAACTTCCTCAAGATCTTTCTCCCCTCAAGACCATGAAGGCCTCTATCTATAGAACTGATGAATCATTCTTAGTCGTCATATACTATCCACTGGATAGAAAGGTATCATCTGTTACTCTATGGGTGTTGGTGCTGCTGGAACACCACCAGAAGGTACTATCACTGTAAGTGGCCCATGCACTGATGCCTCATCATTCAATGGGACACCGTCATGATACCTCACACTAATCCTAGATGGCTATCTTCATGGAAGAATCTAGTATGGAAATATATGCAAAAGAGTCAATAAGTTATACCTGGTGAGTTGAATCTAAAAAAATAAAGAAAAAAACATTTCCAAAACACTTTCAACTATTGTTTTTGTGTTCTAAGTCGAAAAACAGAATTTAGGGTCCTTGTGTATGGATACATCGACTTCTACACCTAAACTGGACTCCCTAGATTGGAAGCCAAACTCAAGACAGTTAACACTATTTCCCCCATCAAAAATATAGACTCTATGTTCTTATGGTAGAACTGACCGCCCTCCGATTCCACTTTTTCATGACCCATCCCCCTGGTCTCTTGCCATGACTACCCGAAGAATTCTTTCCATAGGCTAGGGGGTAGTGAATAGCACCATAAAGATATATCCCAAAAGTTAAGGCATTTTCTTCAAACCTATACACACACAGATAGGGTATACTGCACAAAACTAACCACAAAGGAAAGAAAGTAGAACAACCACCCCAAAGTACCACCAATAAGAGTATAAGGTGTAAAATGAAAGTAAAGGGTCCATAAAACAATACCAATTGATAGAAAAGTAAAAAAATAAGTACAATCTTATGAAATATTCAGCCAAGGATCCTACCTGAATGGTAGGTACAACTCACTATCAGATGTCACTGCATCACACCACGTCTATCAATCCACCTATGAGAACCATCTAGCCCTAGCTCCCTAATGTCCTAGTCAAATATATCTTTCATCTTTAAAAAACAAAATAGGTGCGGGTGAAGCTTTTGTAGGGGTGATAATAACAATACTCACTAGGGACCCTGATACCAACTCGGGTCTCACAGAAATCCTAAAAGGAAGAATACAACAAAGAAAGATCTCAAAGTAAAGCACAAAGAAAATGGCACTGCTCACACTGGGTATAAGTTATGTACAAAAGTAAAGTTGAATAGTCTTAAATATATATCATCTTAATCTATTGACAGTCTCTTCTGTTGATCCACAAAGCGTCATTATGGTACAGATCCACAAAGGGTTGCTAAACTGCTGATCCACGATGGGTCTCTCAATGCCTGATCCACGACGGGGCACGCTACTTCTAATCCATGAAGGGTCACTCTCATGCTGATCCACGAAGATTTTATCTTATGATAATCCACAAGGGTCACTCTTATGATGATTAAATATGGGCCTCTCTTATTATGATCCATGATGGGTCGCACTTATGCTGATCCACAAAGGGTCGCTCTTCATTCAACACGTCATAGCTAGCCACGGGATTTGCGCACATAGCATGCTTGATTCTAGGATGATTTAATCCACATTCCATCATTCCTACCTCAACTGTCACAAATTAAAAAAAAATTAACCTGAAATGACCGTCTCTTTGTAAGGGTCCCAATGCAACAGAAGGTTCATCGAACAGATGCCCGGTCTGTAAGATATGTCCATTTTTTTAAAAAAAAGGCCGTGTTGGATTGAAGTCCGATCCAACCCAAACTTATGATAAACTCTTTTAAAAATTATATGCAGTATCTTAGGAGGACCACCCAATCACGTGAGTCCCAATGACATAGATGGTGCATCAATTGGATACTTGGTTCGCAAGTTATTATTGTTTTAGTGAACATGGATGGTTGTGTCTGGACCCGGTCCGACCCGGTCAAACCAACCTGACCATCCCAGATTGGGGGAGCCACATGGAAATGTTGATTTTATTAAGTGGATATGACCTGACCCCAGACTAGGTCAGTTTGGTTCGCCCATGCTAGTAAATCCATCCCATTGGGCTTTTCAAGACCCGGCCTGGGTCAGCCAAGGGTCCAACCCGTCAGGTCTCCCGGCAACTCGGTCTCATCTAGCAACACAGTCTCATATGAACCTACCCGAAAGAGTGAGTCTGACCCACTGGCATGGGTCCAGCCCATCGGAGTGGGTCTAGCCCGCCTATGTGGCTCTAACCCGTTGGCACGAGACCGACCTGCTGGCGCAGGCCTGCCTGGCCTGCCAGCAGATGTCTGGCCCACATTTGAGCAGGTTGGGGGTGTTTTCCTGGGATGCAATAGCCACCTCCACTACGTCCCACACCGTGAAGTCTAGATGGTAATGGCTGACCGCCAGATAAGGATCTCATGACTATGTTGAAGGACCTGTCAACATCACAGCCCAATGTCATGGATTCTTCCACGTGGCGTAGCTGCTGATGTGGATGTCAGGGCCTCTAAGGCACACCACTTCCATCGTGGTTCTGTCGATGCCAGTGCTTTGGAAGGATCTTTAGTGTACAACCAAATGTTCTCTAGTGGTCCATTCTTCATGCAACTTATGCCTACGACCTCCCGGGAATGTCTCCTTCCCTACAGTGTCCTAGAATCTGCCACCCACCAAATTTTAAAATCCAATCATAAAGAACACACATGCGGAGGGGCTCGGTCCTTGTTTTTGTCATTCAGCGCCCTCTGAATTGGAATTTCAAAGAAGTGGGGATGGTTCGGGGATGATGTTCAATCCCAGATAATTCAATCCCAAGGCAAAACCCCCCAAAAAGTACCCTCCCATAAGAACGAGCGATCTGCAGATCAACCTGTTCGTGGGTTGATCCTCGTTCATTATTTTGAATGAAGGAAAAATAATACATTTAATAAAAGAAACCCCTACCTCGATTAGATGTTAACACCAGAAGCATTCTATTCATGGGGGTTCAAGCTTCGTCAGTGATCGACACTTCTCGGCTTCATTTGCATTCATAGCCATTCATCACCTCCCGAATCCATCCCACTAGTGTTCTTTGATACCGTTCATCGTCAGAGAGAGATTGAGTGAGAGGTTACACATTCTTCAAGTACATTCCTCTGAAATGATTTTCCGCAATGTTTTATTAAAATAAAACATGTCGGAGTGCTTCGGGTATGCTACGACATTTATTCGTTACATAGTTTCATTTATGGAATAGCATAGCTATTAAACATGCACAAAAATGGGTCATTATGAGTTTATTTAATACACCTCATCACCATATTGTAGCTCTTTCGACCTCCATTCAACAATTCTAATAGAAAATAAAATAAATTTTTAAGTTATTTTATTATTTTTTGAAATGTCCAAAAAATTACTTTTCTGTCCGACCCTTTCCGGTCCAAGTTACGTACATTCTTGGTGAATCCTTGCTTTCTGTGTTCAAAAGTTCCCTCATATTTTGGATCCAAGCACTGGTTCAAAAGTTATAAAAACATGTTTGCTCATTTATTGAATGCACATTAAAATAACCTCAAAATTACATTCTAGGCACCATGGGTCTTGGAACCATGTTCTATCAGAACATCTGGTGTCAAAATAATTCTATATAAAAAAATACTCAGAAATTCCATAACATTACAACATGGTCCCAAGAATATTCCGATTAAGCTTTTTGGTTATTAATTGAATAAAAATTAAAAAAGGATGACTTGTTGAAGGGATTGTCAGAACATAATCTTTCATTATGTAATCAAATTACGACTTGGTGGTTATGTGATGGTAATGAAATTATGAGATGACCTCTTGGTTATTCAAAAAGCATACAATCATGAAATGACCTCTCTACAATGTGATGAGGAAGAAATCACGAGATTGACTATTTTTCATGTAATGAGGCCATGTGATCTCCCAAAACTCTTAAAAAATACACTATTTCAAGGCCCCAATGTCAATTATTTCTTGCGTGATTCCACATGGTTCATGCGAAGATCAGGATTCCATATCCTACATGCATAGCACATGACCATTGAATCTACACATGAAGTGCATAAACCCATTAATACCCCATGACTCTCAAGCTTGTTTCCATTGTGATTATAAATCCTTCCTCACCCATAAAGTCTATAAACTTTTAATACCCTTTGATACTCTAAAAAATGGTCATCCACCTTGGGTTCAATCACAAACTTCCCTAAACCATGCTGTAATAATCCCCTTGTGTCTAATCACCCTTCCCAAGCCATCTGTGGGATTGAAATGTGACCTACGATGAATTTGATTCCTATTATAGGCAAGAAACAAAAGATTACTTCCTATTTCCTCAACTCTATATCAATCATATTTCCATATTTTGTTATCATCAATCCACATTCCAAAACATTGGTGATAACACCTTGAGCCATATAAAGATACCTCAGGGTGTATGTCCCGTGCTTCTAAGTAGTGAATATGATCTTTCTCTATCTCTTATTTCTCACACTAAGTGAAACTCACAAGGTATTAAAGACTTGAAATGTTCACCCCCTTGAAAAATTCAATAATCCATTATGAAAATACCCGCTAGGTGAATTACAAAACTTTAATTTTTTTTAATTTATTGTGGAATAATCCCAATGAATAATATATGGGATTCCTCATTATGTAATCCTTGCTAAAACATTATAGAGAACTCAGTGTAAACCCCCTCTTAACCATTATGGAGAACTTATTTTATAATACCTAATAAATTCAATATCATTTTATCTAGAAATGAATCCAATATCCAACATCCTATAGTTTCTCATGCCGATCATGACCCATGCGGGCTTAGAGACCAGTGATGATTGGTCCATCATAATGGTGATAATAAACTAATATAGACCTCTTTTTAGATGTTTGTTCAATTATAAACTCTATTCTCTTGAATGGATATAATGACAATAAAAAAACACATGGAAGTCGTGTAATAATAAGTCTCACTCAAACCTATGTCTTCAAAACATTTTGTTTCGAAGAAGCACGTAACATCGAAACTATCATTACTATAATTTATGTCATTGGATGATATGGTGGACACATCACTATGGATTAATTTCCATATTAAATATTCAAAATACCCTTATATATTTCATTAGATTATAGTGAAAAATTTCACAGTTTAGTCCTATCATACGACCTTAAAATATTTCATAAAAATAAATGGTCTTTGATTCATTTTCCCACATGATATATACGACATATCAGTGAGATTTAATTCTATTTCCAAGGTACCAAGTACAACCGTAGATGGAATTAAAACTCTAGTGTTCCCAGTTCCATGGATTTATAATTTTTTATATATCAAGGAAATCGTTTTGATGTAAATATATCTATCTACAAGGAGAACCTCATATACATATATATGGAGTCATTGATAGGATTCCCTACTACAAGTACTAGGATTCAGATTGGAAAAATTCAACACATGGTCATTCTATTAGGGTAACCTTTCCCGTATTGGGATTTAGGAAATTTTCAAGAACATATCTTTAATATATAAGTGATTCACAAAGTAAAAAAATAATCCCCCCAAACAAGGTGTGATGATCCCGATCTCCCACCCCCTCGACCAATGTGATTTCCTAAGTTTAATTTGTAAGAAACCCCAATGACAATCACCCTTTGGAATGTTAGACTATAGTGTATTATAGATATGAGATTCATTTTTTGTTTCCATATATTAACCCTAATAATGTTAATTATTTTGAAACCATACTAATCATCACAAAATAAATCATTGATATAAAAATTTGATCCAAAACAAAAATCGTAAACTCGATGTGAATAGATTGTGTGACTATATTGATCCTACCACAATCATGAATTAGATCCCATCTAATGGTTTAGGATGAATAAAATAGTGAACCTAATTTGAATCGTTCAAAAACCCATCATAATCATATATTTTATGGGACTACACATTGCGTTGTTTACATTCCACAAAATCATAATGAACAAGTTGAAAACAATAATAAATAATTATGTAAGAAGAACATACCCTATTAATAATTATTCTTACTTTTAATGTCGGATAGATTAGTATCCTTTGATATTATTGTCCTTGGGACTACAAATTAATTTCATTAATATATTTCTTTTATCCATGTTTATGTAATCATTAAACAATATTCCTAAAACCTCATCAATATTAAGTGCCTACACAAATATTTGGATGATTCCCATTACTCAATGACATCATCATCTAGTGGAAAATTGGATGATCAGGAAGTATATTGTCATGAAAAAATATTGAGCCTTGAAAATTCATGCATGGGTCATCAAGAATTAATGTTCATAATCCCAAATCCCTCATGTAAGTTATTAATGATATCAGTGATACATCTCTCCAATTATAACCACATCACGATTCTACCTTTGGATCATCTCAATCAAACAAATCATTACCATATAAAGGTGGATAAATTAGTCTACCATGAATCAATATCAATTTAGGGTCCACCTATGCAGGCTCCTTTCAACATTTACCACTAGAATTATCCTAAAAATTCCCCTTAATATCATTCTAAGGGTGATTCTTGATAAGTCGATTCAATGAAATATTTTGTCTAAGAACCATATATATATTTTTGGGTGCAGAAATATATAGAAAATGTGAGTGGGATCATATCACTGCCTCTTTCGATGAAGTTCACTGACAAATTTAGGGCTAAACAGTGACCAAGACACTATCATTACACACTAATGCCTATTCTATCATCAATTTCCTATAATAAATCATTAGGTATCCATATCTTTGCACCACAACTCATGAATCCCATCAACATATTATGATGGAATAATGGGTAAATGAGCGGGTATATATACACTATTTAATATGAGATGACTTTCAATATGTCATGAAAAATAAGAATGTGTTAGTATATGTTCTTTAATACAGCATTTAAATTTTACAATACATCAGGAAATTGACATAGGATCTTTTCCAATATATTTCCTTAATGATATATAATAGGGTTTGTTAGAAGAGTTTGGAAAACACCTCAGGACATGAAAATGTTCATCCAATGAAAGCTAGTAGAAAAATCAAATGGCATAGGATCAGGCTTATATTACCATTCTAACTAGGATTAGTTAACCCATTTTGGAAAACCCTCATGGAATGAATATATTTATTTTTAGGAAATATCATGGAAGACACTAAAGACCCGTAATCAGTATCATAATATTATTTTGACTAGTGTTTTTCAAACTAGTTTGGAAATCACATCAAAGTAGGCTCATACACCTACCAGAAAGGATACACGGCATATTTTAGTAGAATATAAGAACTAGGAACATATTCCAACTCCTACCATCAAAATACTACACCATCATCCTTTTGAGGCTATATATAAAGAGGATAATATAACTTCTATCATTACATAGGTTTATCAACATATTGTGTTTGGGAATACATATTTTAATTGGGATCATACCACCCAATTCCAATACAGTTTACTAATATATTCCAGCAACTACACAAGGGTAGGATCATATTCGCACCCGGATTACAAAATTTCACCAACATACTCCAATAACCTCTTATTTGAATGTCAATATTCACATACCAAAAAACAATCATCAACACAATCTAGATACCACCATATAGAATATCTATATTCTTTTTCAACCATAAAATATGTGTTGAAATAATTTATCCATGACACATTATGAGGTTTATACCACTACATTCCATGATGAAAGTATCCTTGACTCCATACAACACATATCTAAACCACCACAAGGATCTTCTGACTCTTCATTTGATGCAATAGGTGACAACTACCATGATATTCCTCCTCACGATAATATAGATATGGATTATAGGGATCCCTCCCCCAACATCCACAGTGAAAAATCTCTTTCTGGTGATATATCACTTAGATAAATAAATCATACCCCTGTCAATACACCGTCATACTGAGAGGTGCTCGAAATACCAGATTTTGCTATATATATATATATATATCCCCATCAATCACAAATAAAACATGTGTTAATCAGTAGGCAGCCTATGGACGTGACCTTTTTTTTTCTAACAAGGTAAATAATTATGCCTCCAATGAAGAGGAGTATATAATGATTATATAGATGGATTTTGAAAAAATCATCCTTCAAAAGATTTTTTTCCCATTTAAACTTCCAATTATGATTTACAAGATGATATAAAGGACGAATACATTCCATAATTATAACAAAACATATAGACTATATTTTTATATATAAAGGATAAGAACCTACCTCATCATTGGTAAGAAGATAATCTATAGACCATAAAAACAATCTTCTATCAGATTGAACCAACCACCCTCTCAATAGATTATGACCTAGAATAGAGAATGAATAGTATATTATGGTGAATTTATTACTTTCACAATCAATCAACACTCATGAAAATAACCATGGTTGCCTTATCTGGTCTACAAATTCAAGGATGAGGTGAGTAAATAGACTTACAATTCACCACATCCTCATGATAATAGATTCCCCTAGACACAACATCGTGTAACATCATAGTCATAAGATATATCACAAGACCAAAAAACGCATTATATAATTTGTCAATAAAATGAAACTACCTCATTTGGAAATTCAGAAAGCATTGCGAGTAGATGGAGAGGGTTGCCAATAGGTTTACAATCCATCCGATGTGTCATACTTCTAAACAGTTACCCATATAATGTGATTCCTATTTTTAGAAGGAAATGAACTAGACCCTTGTCTGAGTGGAACTTCCCTAAATTTAGAAGATCAGGATGGAAGCTTCTATTGTATCCATCTAGGTGAAATCCTAATCCACATGGATATATGTTTTTTTCATCTCCTCCCCCCTTAGGGTAAAATTCTTGAAGGGTCTCAATGGAATTGGATGAGGATACAAATTAACTCTATGCCAACTAGAAGGCGGGATTTTTACCTCCACTTATATCCCTTTAGTCATCAAACCCCCAATAGAAATAACAAAGAGTAATAATATTGGATCTAAATCAACCCTATCCCATAACATTGGGGGATTTTTTTTCATATCTCTTGAGGATATCAGTATTATAAAAGCTATGTAGTGGCTACCAAAAGCTGACAACCCATCCATTCCTTCCACTACATGGAATGCCCCTGAAATTAGGGGCTTTCTCAAAAATAAGGATCAATGACTCCCTAAAGGTCACTATTATTACACCAAAACTAGGGGAGTATTTCTCAAAGAGAATAAATCCCTACAAGGTTTATAATCCAAGATAGCCAATCATGATTGAGGGTCAGAGGGAAGACCCATATGTTGCTATCATAGTGGTTGATATTGGTATAGAACTACCCAATTATTCAATGATTGACAAAATAATTCATATCACCTTGTATTATTGAGTAAAAATAATCACAATAAATCTAGAATATGATATATACTGAGTTGTAGATACTAAATAGAAAAATAGGGAGACAATACCTTTAGAGGTGGGTGATGTCGGTTCAACTACTTAGGATGAACTATGCTCAATTAGGGGAGTAATTAGAACCTAATACCATCACATAAAGTTATTTCTTCTACTCAATGACATTCTACCATGGTTATAGAAAACGGTTTGGCTATATCCCACTCACCAACTAGAGATTCTAATATCTCATTAGGGTAAGAATGACTCGAATATCAAGAGAGGGGGATATACCACCTTAGAAATCTCAATGAGGGGCTACTCAGGGAAAATATTCCCACTAGGTAATACGTTAAAGAAGAAATGTATATCCATCCTCACACCCCTTTGGAGGGGGGTTATCTAACTATGAATAGTGAATCTGAGTACTAGGATTTATTTTTATCTAGAAAATAGGCTTCCTTAAAATGGGGAATTGAAGAGTACAATGATTTTCAATCATTATAGTGAAAACCTCATCCTTATCTGAATGAACATAGAGTCCTGACATGAAATTGAGATCAATAGGAGATGAATCCATAAGAACCACATTAATCCTTTCTTCTTTAACATACACATGTGGTATTGGTAATGGTGGTACCCCATGAAACTCAAAATATCACTAATTCATTAGCTTCTAGAATGGATTCTATGGAGGGGTGACATGGCCCCTTATAGACCAAGAGTAATCCATACCCTGTGTGGGTGGATGAGACTCCCCCCCATATTTTTGAAATCCTACCTTGTTAACCTTGGATGTCATTGCAGTTCTAGAAAATAATTTCATGTACTTAATGTCCAAATAAGATTTAGTGTTGGGACCTCAAGACAATTGAAAAGTGATGAAATTCAGATGATTTGAATTGACTTTACAGGGTCTGAAATTTATTTGGTATAATATCCTCCCAATAAAGTCCATCCAAGGATGTATAGATCATCATCATCAATTCTACTACTAATTTATCTCTATGTTAAGGAAAATGATTGTTGGTGACCTAAAAATTTATTGAAAACATAAAATGGGAGATTTTATGACTATCGCTAGATAGAAAGGTCCAACTTAGATTATCAAAATTAACATCACATATGATATGTTTCTTGAAATTTTATATAATAACCTAATTCAAGAGAATATCCCTAATAAAACCCCAGGTGGATCATGAATGTTCATAGAAATTGCTTACGGTCTAGAAGATCCCATCTGTTGAACTAGGTATAAACCCAAACCCATACCCATGACATAATGAAAATGATCCAGAAAAGGAGAATGCTCTTTAGTAAAACTGAAGCCACTATTAGTGCTATCCATAAAACCAAATCAATCCCTGCATCAAATAAAACCTACCCTATTGTTTTAATAACCACAAAATACCCTCTATTGGAGGAAAAGTAAGATCAGGGATACCCTCTACTACATGAACTGAAGAACGATGCATATTACTTATAAGATGAATAGGTTCCAAGATATTTCCGCATAGTGATGGAAAACAACCTTCTCAAGATACCTTATCCTAGGAAACCGATTGAGGTCAAACTCATTGATCATACTAAATTTTTATTTCAAGGGATATCTGGTAACACAATAGAGGATTAAATTGTATTTAAGGGAGTCATCCATGGTGTGATTGATTTTGGGTAGGTAATACTAGGAAAACACACAATGAAAGTGTCTTATGTGACAAAAACCAAACCAAAATAATTATTTTACAAGAATGAAGTCTTGGATATGGTTGAATAGAAGTTTGAAAACCTGATAACCAAATGATAGCTGACTGAGCTCAATCCACCCTCAGGGAAAATTTTCATTTACTAGTAAGGATCCCACCATCCAAAGGGGAACCATCAAACCTACCTCATAGAGGTAGAAATAATTTTTGAAGTAAAAAAACATAAGGAGAAGAGTCTTATCAAACTAAAATAAAATCTCTAATTCCTAGATATTTTAATCAATCATGATCCAAATACAAGAATATACCCCCCCTAAGAGAACCTACAATACATGAAGATCTTATTTTCAACTCTGTAAATGTTATTCACTTTACAAGCACTTTATCCAATGATGAATATACAAATGGACAGGAGTTCCATTTACCTGACTAGGGAATTGGAGGTTGGGGCTATAGAAGTTGAGGGCACAATAGGCGACACTCTTGAGGAATATTCCAATGTACTAGAAACATACATTCCAAATTAGTATATGTATCTAATGCCCATGGGCGAGTGCTATAATAAGACCAACATGATCATATACATTCATTGGATTCTATCAAAGGTCATCCAACCCCAATTGTTTTGGAAGAACTACTAGACGGTGTACAGTGATATTCTCAAACAATGAGATATATTAGCATATATGATTCCATTAGCAACAGATAAAAAATAATCCTCTATTTATGTACACATTACTCAATAACATCAAACCTTAATCCAAATACCAAGTAGAAACCCAACTTTATAAAGTCATGGATTCTAGTGAGAAAATAAGATTTTTTGAAACATTTATTGGTTGTAACATCCATGCTCTCGATCTAGAATATTCTTCATATTTAATAATAAATTAGGGATGAGTTTATCTAGGCCTTATAAAGTCCCAAAAAGATTGTGAAATAAGTTTCCTCAACTGATGTTTATTATGTAGACATTAATCCATCTAAATTTCATGAAACCAACTAATTCATGAAGAAAGATCAAGAATATTATAGTTAGGGACATATCATTCCCCTATATGCTTAAGGAAAACTCAATAATGTCAGTATTTGATGGTGTCCTTTTGTCAATAAATCCAAGATCAATATCATCCCTATTCAAACCCTTCGACATTTGGGATACAGTGAGGATCCATTTCTTCTAACAAATCATAAAATTCAAAGGTACAAATAGAGGTAGAAAAATATCATTGTAAAACTAAAGCTAGAGGATCAATTATGGGACGATATGTATAATTATATGTTTATATTTACCTATTAATACACAACACACATTATCCTACATGGAATACCTTGGATTCAGTTCAACAACGTGGTATAATCAAACATTTCATCAGTGTATGAAGTACCCCATCATTGGAACGGTCTACATAATATGTCCTGAAGACACCCCCTTTGAATCATGTGGATATTGATACACCGTCATAATATTCTACAAAATCAATGGAAAATATGAAATGACTGAGGATGAAATGAGAGGATCTAGTCCTAATGGATTGGGATCCACCACTAAAAACCCCTCGATCACGATTAGTTTTGACTATGTGACACATACAAACCTGATAAATAAAGTAGATCTGATCCAAGAAGGGTATTAAAGACCACAAGCAATAGTAGACTATGTCTATGAAATAATGTTATTTCCCGTAGACATGATCCCTTTATAATATAGTCAGACAAATACCCAATATGTGTTTTAAATTTTACCTACTCTATTAATGAAAATTGATAATTACCATGACGATTTTTTCTATAACTCAAAATTTCCATACCTATAACAAACCTAGTGGTAATCGAAAGGGAAGTATAAAAATAAAAAATATCGCAGCGACATCCCAAGAATCATATACTGTTTATGTTTCTTCTCAGAGCCTCTCATTTGTTTCAATGATATAGAAAACATGGTGTTGTTTACCATGAAAGATGATGCTCTTACTGATATAAAGGTTGAAGATGGATTGGATAACCAAATTGATACCCCACAAGAATTTTAGGACGGCACATCCACCACCATCGATGAGCTTAGTAAACTTAACCTAGAAATAGAAGAGGACATGCGACCTGCATTGGACATTTGTTAAATTCATTTAAATGGAAGGAGATTTATATTTTATTTTTTAATGCGACGTTAATTTGTGTTCACTTTGAATTATATAGATATTCCCAATACAGTCCCTGAGGTAGCTACATATCATCATGTATTTAAAAAATAAACATTTATGTTTCATGAAGGAATCCAAGAGAATGAACCCCTCTATTAATATAAAGATAAATATGCATTAGAAAACATTATCAATGATAACTTTATCTGAGAAGTGATGTACCCCAAATTTATTTTTTATATTGTTCCTTTAAAATAATGCATGGTAATATCTGATTCTTCACCAAAGTTAGGTATCATAATTGACACAATACAACAGAATATTTCCATGTAAAAATCATGAAATTCATACTCGATTAAAATGTAGGATTTAATTCCCTTTCTTTTATAGATGAGTATTCAAGGTATAGTAAGATCAATATGGAAACTAAATATAAGGAATCAATTTCTTTCAATTATCATATAGAGATATTCTATGACTAGATCATTCCATTTAGTTTATTGTATACTGGAACTACTTATTAATGCACACTGCATTATATCTTAAAACCCTTCATGGGCAGTGTCACAAAAACCTATGTTGATGTCCTGATGGTTAATTCATGACTATATTTTTATCACCTCACTGATAGTCAGGAAATGACCCATGGGGGAACTCCTAGATAATGAAAGAGAGACCCATAACTAACTCAATACTACCACCATCAGCCAGGTGATGGAGACAAGTGCCAAAAGGAATAACTAATATGTGAGGTCTTATCCAAATAAACCTGTACGCACACATGAAACCATCTTAATGTAGATGTGAAGAGGAATAAAATGATTGGATAATATTATATAGAGTAATAAATATGCATGTAACAATAACTATGGAATTCAAAAGTGTATAAAAACATAATTTTAAAAGTAATTTGACAAAAAACACTCCCAAATAGAAAATATGTCCCAAACTAGAAAAATATGAAAAGGTAAATTTTGAGATAGTTCGACTATAGATATCCATTCCCCAACCACTTTATGTGGTAAAATGAATCTACATATCCCATATTCTCATCTATAATACCCATTTGTCAATCTAGCATCTTTATAATACATGACAGAAGTCAAAAAATCCCATGTAGTGGTGAGTATATACATACCCAATAAGATTCCCCAAAAGATACTGGGAGAGAAATGGGTGACATGATACAAGTAGACAACTCAAATCATTGAAACTGAGGAACGAAATAAAATACTCAATTAATGAATATATATTCTTTTAAAAAAATAATCATACATGAGAGAGAAATGGGATCTCCATATCATAACCCTGCCCAAGACAACGAGTCTTCCAATAGTTCGGTAATTACATCAATGAAGCCCAAAATATTTCATGTCTTTATGAAGAGGTAGCAATTTAGATCCACACCTCACCACAATTATATATAGTTTAGGTGAAAAAATATCTATATATAGGACATATTACCTAGTACGATTGGAGGGTTTTACTCAATAGATAGAGGACCCATGTCCCGATACGACATGAGGGCTGCACATAGTAGATATATAGAGCACCCATACCCTAGTCCATCATGGGGTTTCCCCTATGTAGGTAGAGTACACATTCCCTAACATAGTAGGAGGGTTCCTATCTCTAGATAAATAGAAGTCTGAAACCCAAGATCTTATGATGTGTTCCACTCTATGGATAGACGATCCATGATCTATCATAATAGGAGGGTTCCACTCTTCAGAAAGATAGTGGACCCACTCCTTAGTCCATTAGGGGTGTTCTGATCAATGAATAGAAGAAACATAATATGTACCAATATGAGGGTTCCAATATATGCATAGAGGTCCCATGACTTATCCCGGATGGAGGGTACCACTCTCTAATTATTCAGTATGATCACTGCCCTCATCAAGTGCCACAAAAGGAAGCATCATGATTGGAACATATCACATCCAATTTCAAATGCCACTATTAAGTCCACCATCAAAATGTAGATGAAAAATATCTGGATAGGTTACTCATGAGATAAAATATGGGTCAAATGGTGAAGATATGAGAGGAAGAATATTAAAAAATAAATACATGGGGTTTGAGGGACCCACAATGCATGTGGTCTCCCTTTACTTCTTAGTTGATCACATTACAAAAAAATAATTTTGGCATACGAAGTACTTCAGGGAATGTAATGTTACTACTGGGAATTTTTCAGCCACCCAAGGATGAGATGTGTTATTATATCCATTATCATCTTCTTCAAGATAATTTTGTTTATAATTGATATGCTCTGTTACATGTCATGTGACCCACTTTACATTATTTGTATAGCCACATGGTGTAATTGGAATTTACTTCTTATATACACAATTTCAAAAGACTAGGGTTCACATGGCATGTGGTCCCTCCATGCATCATGTGATATTAAACTACACAATGAAGACCTGTCCACCTCCCAAAACAAACTACACGACATGTGTTCTTCAAACCACACGAAATGTAGTAGGATATTTCCAAGAGTTTCATATATTAAATATGACAACCAAATCCATATAATTCACCTTTATAACCACATCATTCCACCATGAATATCGATGAAACTATGGATGATGACACAGACAATAAATTCTCTAGCATCTGGTGGCTGCAAGTCATGTTTTTGATCATTACCTCAATGCATGTATGCACCTAGTGTGTTTATATCATTTCTAAAATATTACTGACTCAAAAATACATGGGAATCGTCACCCATTACCAAAAATTTATTCTAATTTGTCCTCACATATCTAATCTATTTGTCACATGAGAATCGGGGGATTCGATCATGCTCGAACCTGTATAGAAATGTCCAACTGGTTCCCCATAGGGAAACGGTGATGAAGAAGAAGAATGATGATGGTTAAAAGAAAAAAAGGAAAAAATTTCATTTCATATGAGTTATTAAAAAATGACTATACATTACAGGTAAATGGGGTGATAAACATCGAATAAAAAGAATTATAAATTTAATAAATAACATAAATCCTACACATGGGCTCATAAAAAGTGTTTATTTAAATGAAGATCAAGTAATAAGGTTTTGAAAATTGACAATAGATAAATAATAAATGTAGAAACAATCAATGCTGAGTCTTACCTAAATATTTTATCATTCATCAATGAATAATGTGTTAATAATCATTGGGTAAAAATCAATGTGTTCGTTGCACCTCAATTCACCATGATATGCAATTCGATTGTATTCTGATCTCAATCTCCCAATAATGAATGGTGGAATCCTCCTCTCAATGGTCTATGGGTTATTTGGTAACCTCATAAAACTATCATAATATCATATTTATCGATTCTTAGTTAGTTTGGGTCATTTAAATGAAAATAAATTATTTATTTATTTATTTAAATAAATGCACCCACTAATGGATTCCTTTATCAAACATCCAATGTCGACCAACTTTAGGTCACAACTACTATAAATGTTTCACTCGAGATACAACTGTTGTCTCAAATTTTTGTTTTGAGAATCCATTTCTAAGATATCCCATTACATTTGAAAAACTATTCCCACATTATATAAAATATATTTAATATTTTTTTAAAAAAATCATGTCTTATTGATCCTTATAATCTCACAAGGTCTCATTTCCTCGATCAAAAAATATTCCTTGAAATATTTTAATGTCTTAAAAGGGATAACTGGGTGTCAAAATTATTCCCTACTTCAATATTTTTATTCATAAAGGGAAATAAATATGAAAAATGGCACGTATACTAGGAAATCAATAGGCTCTCCAACTCTTAGGATCTCTCATGTATGCTCCCATACTACCACAACACATGATTTAATGGAATGGTTCATCTATATTGTATCTTATCATGATGATCCTCATTCACCATTGATTTCTCCATGAATGTTCCTCCACCCTTGATTTCCAACTCGTACCAGTCAATATAATTTTTGGTATAATGAATCTAACTCCTCATCTGCCACACATGGAAACTTCGTACAATCACTCCTACTGAGGTGGTAAGGTGAGGTGTTAAGAAAACTCCAAAACCTCTTGCATTATATAAAAATTAATGATGAACTCTTGTGATTTCTTTCCTGCTCTCTTGAATAGACTCAATCCTCATCATGGAGTGACTTACAAGAAAACATCTACTACCTACTAGAACTCCAAGGGACTACAACACGAATCAGTATAAGATTTATTCCTACTCTGAGCTATCATCATCAGATCAAGGATCTCCAAGACCATCTCCATCATTACCTAAATCATCTCAATCCCAATAAGAGTTTCCACACCGATATCAATTTTACATTTGGGTGATGTTTAGGGTATCCCATATAGGTCCTCAAAATGTTCCATGTTGATAGTAATGTCATAACTATTAATATAATAAAAATACAACAAAGATAAGTTATCCTCTCAAATCATGATGAATTCTGACATGTACGCCCTCAGAATGTCCTGCAAAACTAGAATAGCATGCTCATTATATCTATCCTTATTGTGGTGAAAGGATATATTCATCATCATCTAGGTACCAAATATATCTTTCCAGCCTCTCCACAACTTTTACATGAAAGAAATATCACAATAAGAGACAATAATTAGGGGACCCCATGAATGTGTACGATCTACCACATGTAAAACATTCCCAATATCTTCACCAAACTCTGATCCCTGATAGTAAAGAAGTGTTCCAACTGGGTAGGTCAGTAAACTATCACCCAGATGGAATTGTTGCCTCTCTGTTTTTGTGGAATCCTTTTCAGAAATTATATGTTTATTCTAACCCATTTCCACTCCAGGATCTCAATAGGCTTCAAAAAACCTCCCAGAACCCGGGGCTTAGCCTTCACCTAATAACAGGTGATTCAAAAATATATGAACAATTCAATGTTCTACCTTATTCTAGCCCACAAAAACTCTCTATGATGGTATCAATACAGATTCCCTACACATGGATGTACAAAAAAAGATAATTTTGAAACTCTCTTATCACAATCTCTCACATCATGACCAGAACCACCATCAATCTTTGGAAACTAATGACATGATTCTCTCATTTAGAAAATCCAACTTGAAAAAATTATTAGGATATATGTTCAAAAAGAACCTCAAAGTCGATGTATCCTAACTAACCCCCACTCACATACTGAAGGAGAAGATGAGTCAACACCATTGACCAAAGAATATATGCCCCCTAATAAACCTGGGATAGTTGCAAAGAATCCAACTACATATATGCCTCCACTACATGGAAAGGAGAATAAATACTACTAAAGGAATGTTCCATCCTAATTCCCTCCCTATTTATAGAATATCTTAAAATCATATACCTTTATTTAATACAAAATGTCCCATTTACTCAAGTTTATGTCTCTTTATTTGAAGTCATACCAAATACTATTATGTTATAGAAATATAAAAAAGTTATCTCCTATAAGATAGTGCCTCCAAATCCACAAATAGAAGACTAATTCTTCAAAATCTAGGTCGCAAGTCACATATTTTTTATCGTGGTTTCTCAAATGCCTAGAACCGTATGAGATCACTACCTGCTTCTTCATCAACACGCTTCCAATCCCATCTCTAGAAGAATCGCAATATACTATGTACTCCATTCCATCATCCGATAGTCTAAAAATAGGATCACTCATTAGCCTCAACCTGAACTACTCAAAGGCTCCCTATCACTGTTTAGTCTACCTAAATGACTACAATTTCAATGTATTAGTGGCTAATGTTGGTGAAATCCTAGATAAATCGTCCAAGAACTTCTTATAGTACCCCTCCAAGCCAAGAAAACTAAGAATCTCTAAAATGATCTTGGGAGGATCCTAATAAATCATTGCATCAACCTTCACCGGGTTTATGACCAATCTACTATTAGATATTACATGTCCTAGAATATGAACCTCTTTGATTCAGAACTTTCACTTATAGATCTTAACATAAATATAGTGCTCCTAATGAAATTCTAGGACCATTCTCAACTACTATTCGTTCTCCTACATTGATGTTGAATATACAAGTGTTTAATCATTGAATACAACTACAAATAAGTCTATGTATAACTAGATGATAATTTTCATCAAATCCACAAACAATGTAGGGGAAATCATCAGACAGAAATAAATCACCAGAAACTCATAGTGTTTATAGAGACATAGGAATACCATTATCAAAATAACGACATAAAAAATACTCTCCTTGTGGTAATCAGACCAGAGATTGATCCTTGATAACAATAACATACAACAAAAATGCTCAAAGTTGTCATCAATATTTTGAATGATGTTCTTGTTATTTATCTTATCATGGTTCCCGATTCTATAATCCAAATAATGTCATTTGATTCGCTATATATTTTTCATAAGATAATTTTGAGATTCCTAGGTGGACATACTAGGTCTCATAAAACCCTTCTCTAGAATGTACACCAACTACACTCTCAACTCCCATAGCTTGGTAAGGACCATTAGCTATTCCACAAAATATATAAGAGAAGTACCGGGCTTCAGGTCGAAGAAAAAATCCATCTCCTACTTCATATGTTGTCCCATAACATCCTTGGAGAAGATATCCATATAATCCTACAAGAATAAAGTAATTTATATGACTGAAGAGGCCTATGAGTGAAGGTATAAACTCTCAAACTGATGAGGGATTGGTCACATATTCATGATCACATGACCCACTCTCTTCTCCATGGAATCTCTCTCTTCCAAAAATTATAATTCTATCACATTATTCTTTAGGAATATGACTCATATATGGTGATTGTAAATTTTATCTCAGACCATGGAAAACTAGTCCGTATCTGTGATGATGCGATAGGGATCATCATGATGACCAAGAGTCCCCATGAGAAACTCTCCCACCCAAGAGATAGCTCATATTGCTAGAAAATAAAGAATTATGAAGAAGGATTCCTCAAAGGAACCTCATTAAAAAAATGCTAAGCCAGAATTTCAATTGGGATCTCTAACTCTTACACCAATACTAAATATAGGATGAAATGACTCCAAAATGTGTCTATTAGTATTAAATTATCATTATAAAAAACATATAACATAACTATAATAATCTAATGAGTTATTGGGACATATTCTTCCATTTCCAGCAGCTTCCCATGACACCAATTTCTAGTTTGATATGCCCAACATGCGCCTACTGGTGGTGGTTATGGAAGGAGATCAGAACTCTATCAACCAACACTGACTCCTCCTCTTGAATCCACACCTAATCCTCTTTGGGATCCAACTCCCCAGGGGATTTTTTAGACATTCCATAAAGAAAAATGATCATGGAGCCTCTTCTAAGGTGGTAGTCCATAAACTATCTTCCCTCCCCCCTCTATAGTTTAGGTCCAAAAATCATGTTCTATATGAAAACTTCCATCACATGAATTAAATATCCCCTCTATAAGCTAACTAGATCCTATATGAATTCTCTAAGCCTCATGACACCTCACCCATGTCTGTTCATGATAAGATCTCATACACCAAGATCCTACCAACTAGCACCAGTTAGTTTCAATAGATGGATCGGCCCCATGATGCCCACTACCAACTCTAGATATACAGTATCCATCATATATCACTTGTTTCCACCAGAACACTCTATCAAATGTTGGAATGCATAGGGGTACCACACTAGAACATATATATCTACAGAGACACTTCTCACACTTCTACACATGGAAGTATTCATCGAGAAAATGTCAAGAGAGTATTGTGTTAGGTTAGTGAACCTCACAATATACTCAGAAACTTTCACAACTATTTTTTGAAGCTCTATGTGATCATAAATCCGGATAGAGCATAAGCACGATGGGTAATTCTACTCAAAAAATAGCTATTGGAAGTCAGACCATTAGAGTACCAACTAAATTCTTTTTTTCAGGACTAATCTACTCTAGCACCCCGCTACCCTATGGAAAAGGTCATCTACAAGTATAAATATATGACCAATCAGGGTCTATATAAGCTAGAAAACTCATATCACCAACTCAAACTAATCCTGTTATTCTGGGGGATCTGGCCCAGCCCAGAATATTAGTGGCCTTTAGTGTTAGAACTCATGATGTGTGCTTATAATGCATGTATCCCTAGCCTTAAATGCTGGTATAATCTATTTATAGATAGTTGGGGTGATACCTACCCTCCGAGAGGAAATATCTCACATGATTTCTCCTAAGCTGAGGCCTCATCTCTCATCATATCGCTGTCATGGTCCTTACATAGAAACCCAGTTGGTTGTATTCAAAGAGTCATCCTAAAAATCTAATTAAGACATAATATGGTCAGATGGAAATATATATATAAATATATATATATATATATATGGGGAGATGACTCTAGAGGTATAGTAAAAAGATCTAATCCGATATGAATCATGTATCAGAGTTCCCAACAATCTATTTCATTGTATAAAAAGTAAACATGGAGGTAATCTGAGACGTGGTGAATGAAAACATCGGTTGTAGCAGCAATATAGGGTTACTTGTCTGAAATCCACACTCAATAAACCTTAAAATTGTTTCCCTAAGATCCCAACCAAATTTTATAAGTGTACATCACTCCAAAATTTATTCTGAGGTCAAAACAACTTTGATACACAATTTTCATGACCTGACCCACTGGGTCTTAACTGGCTGGTGGAAGAATGATGCAAAAGTACCCCAATCCTGTATCCATAGGACAAGTACTGACAACAAGCCCCAACATAAATAATTAATATGCGAGGAATTTACCTAATAATCCTATTCACATACACCCAACAATCACTATTCATACTTACAGATGAATTAAAGGAAATTAAATAACATCTTGAGTAATTATTGTGCATGTATAAACCTATAGGGAATAAAAAAGAGTTTAAAATCATAACCTGACAAGTAAAGGGGGAAATGTACAAACCTAATAAGAAAATATCTCCAAAATGTAAATAATTGTAAAAGTAAATTATGAGAGATCTTAACAATAGATATCCAATTCCCGAACACCATATGCTGTAAAAGTTCACCTGGGTATCCTCTCTGCGTGTTTTTAATCACCACTGACTTATTCGAAATATGCATAAGACATGACATATATGGAAAAATTACATAAATGGGTGAGTATATTAATAACTAGAAGGATTCATAAAAAGATGAAGGGAGACAAATATGATACAATACATAAGTAGATAACTAAAACCATAGAATGTGAGGAAGGGAATCCAATACTCAGATAGTACATTTATATTATCATAAGAAAAGAATTATAGACTATGGATAATGTGGATCTCTATCTCACAGCCCTGCCCAAGAATAAGAGTATGTCGATAGTTCTAAAAGGTTTATCAATGATGGCCAAAATCTCTCATATCCATCTAAATATGTAACTGTATGGAGCCACACCACCCCACCGTTCTACATATTCAAGGTTGAATAATCTCTATATAGAAGATATATAACCTGATATGTTAAGAGGGTTCCACTCTGTTGATGTAGGACCCATGACCTGATAAAATTGGAGGGTTCCATTCAATAGATTGATAGAGGAACCATGTCCTACTCGGTTAGGGAGTCCCACTTTTTAGGAAGAGGACCCATTCCTGAACATAAAAGGAGGGTTATACTCTATATAGAAAGAGGACTCACACTCTGGTCCATTAGGGTGGGGGTTCCACTCTATGTATAGATGACCCATGCATTGTCCCATTGGGAGGGTTCCAATCTATGGATAGATAGATCACCCACTCCCTAGTCAATCGTGGGGAGTCCACTCTATAGAAAAAATACCCATTACATGTCCAGAAGAAGGGACACACTATATAGATTGATGAAAAATTCTTTGTCCTAGTAGAAGGGTTCCACTTTTTGTTGATCCTATCTGATAATTTTCATCACTGAGTACCGCCTAAGGAAGCTCCATCGATGGAAAATCTCACATCATATCTAAAAATGACACTACGAAGGGAACCATCGCATTTTAAACAGAAAAAAATCCAGATAAGATACCTAGGGGACAAAATCATAGACAAAATGAAGGAGATAAAAGGGAAAAATGATTCATAAGAAAGTATTCAGTGTGTGGTCCTACTCTATGACCTGGTTTTTCCCTCTCTAGAAAATGCTCGATGGCCATGTAGTACAATAGGGCATGAAAGGGTAATACACAATGTGTCTCAGCCACATAGGGTTTAGCCATGTTTGTTTTCCATGTTTGTTTCCTTCATGTTTTGTTTTTGTATACTACCTATGTGCCATTACACAACTAGTGCCCCACCCTACACGGTGTATAGGGCCACATGGGATTCAGGGAATGTACTTCATTTACCCGCCAAGTTAGACAACTATGGGTTACATGACATATGGTACCTCCATACAATGTCTAATATTTAACTACATTGTGAAACCATATCTTACATAAAAATTGGAATACACTACGTGTGTTATTCAAACTACACGATTCATAGTCAGGTGTAACATAGATATCCCAATAATATATGAAACATCCAAATATGTTACTCCCACAAAATAACCACTCAATTTCCCATTGAATATCAAAAAACCAAGGATGATGATGTTAACCATTGATTTTTTATCCCCAAATGGTTAGAAATTGGGTTTTCATCCCTTCTCTCAATGCCGGCACACACCTCGTTTATTTCCATCATTATAAACACATTTGCAGATCTCAGATCCACATGAATCATCACCCATATCTCTAAAATAATTCTAATATAATATCTTCTTTCTAATCCATTTGTCACATGTGAATCATCCATCGATCTAGGGGTTTGATCATACTTTAACGCGCCCAACAATGTCAATATGTGGACTTGTAGGCCAATGATGAAGAAAATTAAGAATAATGATAGTGAAAATCCCAAAAAAGGTTCCAAAAATAAATGTAAAAGTTTATTTGTCAAATGAATATATATTAGGGATAACCGAGGAGAGAAACATGGAATAATTATCAATAAAAATACTTCATGTGAGCTCATGCAAAGGGTTTATTTAAATGAAGATTAGGGATTAAGGGTTTAATCCAACTCAATTGTTTAACCATAAGAGAAGAAACCAAAATGTCAATTATTATGTTAATATTGGAAGACTCTTTGGTGAAGATTGTGTTCTCCAATGATGGGGTAGATTTGTGGCATTCAGTACTCCTCAATTCACCTGCATCTAGCTATCGATTATTGTCCGATCTCAATCCACCGACAATGATTAGTGAAATCCTTTACTTAGTGGTCCTATTGTTAATCATGTAACCATTGATAATATCTATATCAATGTACATATAGTGGTTTCAAAATTGTATTTAATTTAATTTAAAATAAAAAATTTAATTATTTATTTAATTAAATACACCGACCAATGATTGCCTCTAAAAGACATTCAACACTGACCAACATCTTGTCATGTCTAGAATAAATCTCATTCTCTGGATTCCACCAAGGTGTAATATTTTTTATCTGAGACTCCATTTTTGAGATATCCAATTTTATTTTCTGAAATTAGGTGTTTGTTATTTAAAATATTTTTAATATTTTTATAAAATTAATTATGGGCACCCCAAGCCTCTGAATCATGCATCTTTTGTGCACATAGCTTCAACAATAGTCCTTGATATATTTCAAAGTACTATAAGGTAAGAATGGGTTATTGACACCAATTTTTAGATAATATTCAATAAATTATGCCCAACCCATTTGGAAGATGAATATCATAATGTGTACCTTTAGTTTAATGTCAAGGAAATTCCTTGGCATTTCGGTGAACCACCGTGGTCTCGTGTTTAGCCAAAAAAAGTCTAGTAAAATTATATATATTCCACTTCCTTGTAATCTCAAAGAGTTGAGAGGGATCCATGGGATAATCACTTAATCCATATGTTTCATTACTAACATTAAGGTTATTTTTATCCCCTTAACTAAGATAATTAAGAATGGAGTTATCAAATAGTGGGGAGATGATTTCTTGGTATATTTGAAGAACCGGAAGTAGTACATACTACATCCACTTGACATAATGCCTCTAGTAGGAGAAAAGAAGATTATTATATACATGGCCTTAATAGAGAGATCACTTATCACCCTCCTCAAATAGAAAAAAAAGGAAATGAAGATTTCATATACTATATCATCTTAATGATTCTATACACCGAGACATAATATTTGGATATCAATAAAAACTACCTCACACCCATATTCATGATGACTAACCGAAGGCCTTAATTACAACATCACTAGATCCACCTGTTATCTCGTATTGACCCACTCAAGTATATTCTTAGTTTCTATATTCTATCAAGTAATTTATCCAAATAAGAGAATATTCTATATCATTATGAAATTTTTTTGTTTTAGTAGAAGGAAATAAAAGGGTAAGACTGTTGGATTTCCTTATAGCACATCCGACCCTCTAAAAGTACATTGGTGATCACTAAAATCCTTGATAAAGAATTATTTTATTCTCAGGACTCCCTTTGAAAATCGAAGATATATTTTATGTTTCCTCCTGATGCCTGAATATAAATAAAATGGAAAACTCAAAGCACAAGTAGGTTATTCTAGGGATTTTATTTTCTTCCCTCAACAAGTATATTTTCACTATACCTTCTCATTCTTCAAAAGATGCACACATAAAGAGGTGGAATACCAGTCAATTATTTTGGGAATGGATCTACCCCTATAGCTATATATATTTTATAGAATTTAGACTCAATGAAAGTGATGAAATAGATCAACAGTTAATATACCATCAATAAAGGAAAATTGACCCCTCTAATCAGTTATGCGAGGGAAATGATAAGGGAAATACCTTTTGAACCAACACCTTCCAATGTACATGGACTATTAAAAACTTGTGTGATACACTATACAGTTCATCCACATTTCTGGATGATCAAAACAAATAGAAAATTGTATTCTGCAATACACACAAAAGGGTAGTCTCTATAGTCATCATCAGTGAAATGGAACAAGTAAATCATGTCAACACTTCCTCTACGTATGATGAGCTTACATCCCTTCATGGATGGATGGAACCAAAGATATATGAACTCTTAGATGGAACCCTATAACTATTTTGAGATGAAAATGAATAAATTTTACATTGAGTAGTGAACATTAACTTCCCAGATTGGCTAAATGGACAGAAATACCTCAATAAATGAGGCTTTGATGGGGTCCTCCACAGATTCACAACAGAAGGGGACACCCCATTGAAATGAAGGAACTTTATACAGGCTCATTTGATGCTAACCAGTCTAGAACAATTCATTCCAAACAAATTAGGACCCTTGGTTACTATAGGGTAATGTTGATGAAAGATTGTGTTGATATCACTAAGAAATTAAAAAAAGTCTCTTACGCGAAAACATCCTCCATTAACCACTAGAGTTACTGCATAACACTAAATATACGAATCCATTTTCAGTATGGGGATTGAATGTTGTGGGGCCATATCCCCTTGCTATAGTTAAGTGGTTTATGTGAAAACGTACTGCAACCGATCTCTTTTCCAAATTATTTAAGGTTATACCTCACAAAGAATTTTAGAAAATGAGTATCATCATATTCATGAAGATAAATATCAAATTTGGATTTGGTGTCCCTCCAAAAATTTTAATAGAAAATGACATCGACATCTATTCTTTTAAGATAAAGATGTTAGATCAAAATTATAACATCAATTCCTTCCATTCATCAATCTATCATGTAGTATATAACATATATATATATATATATGCTCAATAAGAATCTTTATAATTTACTCTATAAAATAGTGGGTAAGGAAATGAAATCTTTTCTATATAATATTCAACATGATTTATAGTCTTTTCGTAATATAGCCAACATTTCCATGTAGAAGACCCCATACTCACTTGTATACTGAACATAGGTAGTATTAACCTTCAAAGTTAATTTCTCCTCACTCCAAACTACTATTTGTGGATAAATCTCAGAGGATGAAAAATCACAGAAGTATCTTGATGAGATAGATTGACTCTATTTGAAATGGTTTCAAACACTAAAAAACATAAATTCCTATCTGAATCGAATTTCACGAGCCTTCAATAAAAATTATTTCATTTTCCCTTTCTTCTAAGGTGATTTGGTACTCATAATCATAAGTCCAATGATACTAGGGAAGGAACCTCAAAATCTTGAACCTAAATGGGATGTTCCATACATCCTATATATTGTCTATTCCAATATAGCTTAATAATTGTCCATGATAGATGATGATTTTGTTACGCCCCACTCAAACACAAGGCTTATTAAGACATTTATTTCATAATTATCGCTAAGAGAAAAATGTTCAACCTGCATCAATTTAAACTACATAACCCCAATGTGTTGGCTGTAAGAATTTAAACAACACAACACTCCAAGACCTCATCGCATAACATTAAAATGTGGGGATCCTATGAACATAATATATGATGTTAAAATAAATGATACACATTCTGACTAAATAATGTAAAATAGTATAGAACATTTCCTTACCTCATGATGTTGAACTCTATGGAAGACATCTTCATCACATAACATTAAACTTCCTGGAAAACATCATTGTTGTAATATATTAAAAAAATGGAACACATCTTAGTCTCATGACATTAAACGGCGAAACATAATATTTACTCACTAAATGAATTTAAATTGTATAGTGGTCCTGACTGCAAAACCATAAACTAATGAACCCAAATTTACCTTTTTGGACCTACCTTTCCTTTTACACATGATTTAAATCTATATAAAAGGTGTTTGGTTTATGATTTTACCAAAACATGCAGATTTTCTTCCAACGAAACTCTATGAGAACAAATTAGTCTCACCTTCATTTTGGAATCAAAACCTTATAAATATTAGGGTTCCATCTTTCATAATAAATGGAAAATCATTAACATTAATTTGTTTCACATGATATGTATCTGTTCTGAAAATAAAATTCCACATCCCTATATAAGAGTAAGATAAACCAAGTGACCACAACATAATAACTACAGATGAAATGATTCACATCTTCATGGTAGATATAGTTATGCCTAGATCATAAATTTTAGGCCCAACCATGTTATTTTCTGATTTAAATTTTTTCCAATGATGAGAATGTTATTTGTATGTGAATTCCCGCTCACATTGAAATTTGATTTACCATACATGTTTCTAATTATTCACTCCCATGTATTTTAACTGAATCCCAATAAACTCTTATTTCCCATGATGAGAATGATTCATGTGGTCTTATAGGATCTAATATGTATCTTGGATTAGTGTGGTTTAGTTTGACATTATTCAAAGATAAGGAAACTGATCCTTATCAAATGAAAGAAATCATTATGGATAACATTCTCATAGAATGATGTTAAACTACATGAAAAGAGTTATTAGTACCGAGAATATCATCCACATTAAGGATTGGATACTCATGATTTTCGTGTTCTATCCATTATCCCAAAAAAAATAATTCAATACACATTGGAATTTACTTCAGGGTGCTTTAAACCTCCTTGAGTATTACATTCTTTATGAACCAACTTTATACATATGATATTTGAGATAATACCAACTAATGACTCGAGTGAATATTATCTTGGAATTAATTATACCTTGAGACCATGAAATCATGGTTCTAATATTTAACATATCAGTAAAAGGGATTGAAATATATGAAGGCACCCCAATGGTATTTTCTAGTGAATAATAAAATTCCTCAGATCTTGTGCTTATGGGATGTCCCTGTCTTGGAATTGAGGCCCCGTTAAACCTAGGAATTATTATCCAGACTATGTGTGATACTGGATTATTCAATTTTTAATGGATCACCAATACCCACCATTCTCCACTTCTTATTGACTTAAATATTCTTTTGATACAATTTATAGTTCCTATAACCCAAATATCCATGTGGATATAGATAACCTTGATGCTACACATATGATACTCATACACTTGTTCAAAGAAATGCTATTACAGTGTATTCTTAAAACCTTTCATTACAGGGAATGAATATCATGTGAAGTCAAAAATTCTGTAGGACAATCACCACTATAAAATATCCAAATTTCATAGAGCTCCCTGAACCTAAAAAATCATCCCTAATTCCAGGTCACATGAACTTAAACTTTATGAAGCCATTATAAACATTATATGAAGTTGTACTATGAAGTGATAGTCTACCATGATTTACATAAACATCTTAGAATGGATCACTCATAGTGTCCAAATTTCTCTTCATGTATGAGGGATGGACCCAAGTAGAGGTATTTAGAACATAGTTAACCTATAAATGGGAGTATCAATGCCTCTTCCCTGCATGTGAGTCTGATCTATGTGGGGAACCGCTTCATCCATTACTATGTGTTTATTTATTCATAACCTATCAGAATACGTAATGATCCACAGGTATGTTATCCTATCATCATAAATAGGTTTTTCACTATCACAACCTACCCTAGTGTGTGATTATTTTATGAAGGATATTGACCTTTCTTGGATGCATAACCATAAAGACCCCCCACCAGTAAAATCCATTATCAATATGAGATCTCCACACATTAAATGTATCATTTTTTATTTAAGATCATGCATCTAAGTGTTAGCGGATGGATTTTATCCCAATATGTAACATTCCCCCTATCCCCTTGATATTTGTCCCATCCATATAGGGGAAACTGACCTTTCCAAAACAATGTATGACTTTATTCCTCTCAGCATAGTATATATAGTGACACGCAAATGATCCATTATAGGTATATCCACATTTATTATAAATGATAATTCTCCCTTTATTATATCATACATATATCATGGGGGGATTGGCTAAGAGCCGCACATGTTATCAGTAAGGGAATGATGTTTGAAAATGATCCCCTTCACCTTGATTTATTGACCCCATCACTACATTAAATAGCCATTTCCAAATGTAAAACCCATTTTAATATCCTCTACACATGTGTTAGATTGATTCGGGGGTATTTATTTTTATGAACTACATATAGTTTTATCCCTATCCATGTAGGATATATAATGATGCACAAATTAGTCATCACATATACCATCCAAAAATTATAAAAAGACCCCATACAACAAATGTATTATAACTTTTTATAGAAACATCAATTCTATAATGTATATTCACTAATGTTTGACTTTATACTACTCTACTAATCATGATCTCCTATATTCAATGGAAGACCCAAAAATATTGTTATCAACTTGAAAAAATTACATTCTCCCTGAATATGTGTTAGATATATGTAGTGATCTATAAAGAAGTATTCATGGATTGATTCTTATCCCTATAGGGTATTCATTAACATTAGGATTCTCCATCCTAATCCTAACCACACATTCCAAAAATAAAATTTCATCTCCCCTTTTACGTATGTGCTATATATACATAGATGGATTTCATCGAAAATGGTCCACCGTGAGATATATTAGACTTATTACGATTTAATGAGTAATAAATGCTTATTTAACCTATTTATGAGTTAGCTATATGTATGGATTACATGAATATGATCCATATCTTTGAAAACATGGGCCCCAACATTGGGATTTCTACCCATTGTCCCATAATAGTATAAAGAATCTTCCCACATTCAAATATTCCTAACAAATGTAAGGTGTATCTATGTATTTGTTTCATAATTTCATGTTTCTTATTAAAGTACTAACTCCATGATTTTGAACTGGAAGGATGGTATCATTGTTTCATGAAGATAAGAAATAGGAAAATCAAATCTTGGAAAAATAATTTTAAACTACATGATAAGTTCATTCTTGTTGCATGACTTGGAAAAATGAAAATCATTATAACTAGTCGCTCCTTATCAAAAGACCATAAGAGTCTGTCCATGTTATTCAAAAATTGGGTTGATTTTGTTATCTTTTTTATAACCCCAATATATAAGTCACAATTCATTTCTTAAGATCAGATTACTGAAAATCTTTCATGGAATATGGAAAACAACCCAAGGCTTTAACGGTCCATTTGTTTGACTATGAATGTATTCCTTCAGCTCTTGAACTTATTTCCTTTTTTCCATTAACTAGTTGTTCCATTTCCATGAAACAATGTCCTGTAATGATAGTGATTAATAAAATTATTATAGGGTAGGTCATCACCTCTGTGTGATTCATTATCATGTTCAGAATGTCTATCTCATAACATTAACAATTATTTTATAAACATGATCCCTGATTTACAATATCTTCATCCTATATTCAAAAAGGGTTTTGGAATACTCTCATTTGGGGAATTCCTAGTTATGTTACTGTGTAACACTCCTCTAATACTAGGTACATCTACCATCACCTAAAATAGTGTTTCCATTGGTTAAATCTATACGACTTTTAAATGTAGTCTCCAATGATATGAATCAGAAGACCATAAAGTAATTGGGAAAGACATGAAAAAAATATCAAGAAAAAAACCTAAAAAGGGAGATCTAAGAAAATATCAACGTATCCTATCACAAATCTATTTATTTCCAGAGATTAAAAAGGTATTACAGAGTAAATAAAAGTTGAATAAAGCTCTTGGGGACTATCCTCTGAATTGTGAAAAAGTTTCTCTATGCTCCTTTGACACATTTGGTATTTTAGTAAGATGGATAAAGGATTTATCACATCCCATCATCATGATAATGTGTTAATTATGATGATATAACAAATTTATGGCCCCCATAACACTTTTTTTATATTATGTATTCCATAAACCAAATCATGTATTGGATGTTTTAATGGACAATAAGCAATTCCGTGAATGTTTACAAATATTCAGAAACCCTATAGAATTGTTTCATTTATATTGTTTATTTCAAGAATTATATTTGTAACACCCCAAGCATCTACGATACGCTTCTCTTTGAATAATACAATAGGGTGTATAGTACACAACTTCGAGTTCTAACACACACCACAACCAATCAAGCAAGCTCCTAAGAATAGTAATACCCAATTTTTTAAATTTTAAAAATTTTAACTTTCAAAATGGAGTTCATATTTGGATTCTGAATATCTAAATTAGCCTAGGGAAAATTTTTGGTATTTTTTTGAAAACATTAAATTTTTGATGAATAGTGAAAAAAACTCAGTTATAGTTTTAAAACAATTTTTTATTTAAATAATTATTTAGTTTCATTAAATTTAATTAAAGTCAAATTAGATAAATAATACCTATATAAGTTTAATGTAATTCATTGGAGTTAGTTTTGAATAATTTTATATATATAAAAATTTTATTGAACGTTTCACCGTCTTTTACCCACCTCCCCGGAGAATTTGGAAATTCACGTAAAACATAATTTTACCGCATATGTGAGTGGAATTTTGAAAATATGAGAGACACAGTTAATATGAAGGAGTCAAATTTGGTTCAATAAGATAGAAATAATTTTTGGTGAATTGTAACTTTTCACTTTTATTTACCACGGTTAAAAGTAAATAGGGTAATTAAGGGTAAAAATGATATTAATATTACCCTAATACATGTTTTAATTCTATTAGAAAAATGTATCTCGACCAAAAACATCCTTAGGAATACAATATTATCATTTAGTTCAACTTGGATTAGATTATGACATTTATTATTATTTCATTCAAAGAAGAGTTAAAAGACTTAAAATCAATGTTTGATTACTAAAACATTATTAATATAGGGTTATACATAAGATAAATTTGATTATAAATATTAATTAGAAATCTAAAACGATTTCATACATAATGATAAATTTTTTATTATTTATAGACATTAAATAATTTAATTTATTTATGACACAATGATGATGCAGTAATTACCTTATTAGTGAAATATTAAAATAATTGATATAATAAATACCCAAATAAATATAATTTGAGACTTTTAATGAATTACCCGAATTTAATAGGTTAACATGACTTGTTAGGGATGATTAAATGAATTATGTTGTAAGTAATAAATTTTTTATGAATTTAGAAAAAACAGATACCAAATAGTGTCAAAATTGACATAAAAGATTTTTTAAAATAAATATTATATTATTTATTTATATTCAATTCCTAAAAATATATGGTTTGGAAAAACGACTTATATAATGATAGGTGTATCATTAATGTACCACTTGGTGGTATCTTGGAGGTATATAGTAAGTTTATTAACTATATAATATATAAATAAAAAGAGACATTGCAAATGTCCAACTATTTAATTAAGAGTTATATATAACTGATAAGGTTAATATAGTGACACAAAACAATCTAAAATATATTGGGTGAAAGGATTTAGGCCCCTCCCCACCTTAACCTTTAAATAATCGACTTTAGAGCTATTATAAAATATATATGAATTTATTATAAAATAATATTTCTAGATTTTCCTAAGGTACCCCTCACCCCTCTTATAAAAGGGCACTCACCCTTCCCTCTAATTCACAACATCAAAGCCTTTTGTCTTGGACAAAGTCTGCCCAAATATCATCCCAACTTTCCTCACTTCAACCTAGAGGCCTTAGTTTGATCATAAATCCAACCTAATGAGACCTTTTTATCAAATCAAAAATAAGAACCCGAAGAAAATGTAATGTTTTTACCACCGTCTTTGAAGTTCCTTTCTTCTTCAACTTCATATTTATTTTTTATTTACATTATAAAATAATAAATTCAGTATCTTCTATATACTGTGATGTTATTATTAACACGGTATAACCATATTCAGTATTCTATCCATCCTTTGAATGACATGTCACCATACGTGTGAACGTACGGCTTACCGTCTCCACGTCGTGGTGTAGTTGTTATTCAAAATACTATTATTTGGATGGGTATGATAATGATGTTTAATTCATTTAAATAATAAATATATCATGACAATGATACTTTATATATGATATAACATCCAATTATATATTATTTGAACATAAAAATAATGATATTGTCGCTCCTGCGTACGTACGGAATACAGTCTCCACGAACGCGATGAGATCCATTCCCCAACGTATCCATTCATGTATAATTCTCATTTTATGATTAAAAAAAATGTTTAAGGACTTGATATCATTCTGGATATTAATATTATACAACCTATCGATAACAAACATGTCTTATATAACAAAACATATAAAAGAAAACAAGTAAGTTAACACCCGAAACGACGATAATACTAAGATTTTATTAACCAAGAAATGTTAAAAACTCATATATGATATCATATTAATATTTATGATTCTTGAATAATTTTATAACAATTATTTCACCATTATATAGTATGTTAACCTACCCTCGACCAATAAAATGTAGAAGGTAAGGGTTAATATCACAATCTCTTTATTATCCGAGGTTGTTTTTACGTAAGTACCTACTAGGACCTCTTTATCATACACATCCATGTTTCATAAAAATGTATTTCAAAAAAATCCTACTATTTTATAGAATATGTATTAAAGTCATTTATACCCTTGTTTGAATTTTTATAATAATATTATAAAGGAATCTTTCCGTCATTTTCCAAACAAGGTCCTTTTTAACCTTTTCCACAAAATTAAGGTAAGAATGTCTTTTTTTAACTTATACGGAGGGTGCGGCTATTTTCCGCCATTATAAAATCATCAACGCTTCCCTTACAATCTTACAAGAATATTTTTAATGTAAATGTTTTATTTTATAATTATGTAACATTTAAATGATTAAAAAAATATATATTTATCTCAAATAGTTTTAATTTCATCTATGTCTACATCCTTTGATGGATTTTAAGCTTATTTGAAGTTGATTTATTATGATACAAAACATACATATTGTACTGAAGGTTTTGTGATATGTTTTAATGTGGATGTGTTATTTTTATACCATTCATGGTTTATGGAGAAAATATTGACATTTCAAATGCAAGTTTTAATACGAATGTTTATGTTATGTTTAAACCTGTTCATATGAGGAATGCATTGAACTTAATAAGTGACAGGTGGAGCCCGCTATAGCACCTCGATGCATGGGTTGGTCTCATGAGACAAACTAGTGTCTTGGCACAAGGCCTTGAAAAAATCTTATTTGTAGGCTTGGCACGAGGCCTTGACTTTGTGGTTATGACAGTCTCACATTATGCATTCCATCATTATAAAAGTGGTTATTGATATTGCAAGTGATTATTCGACTAGTAGAATATCCATGTGAATAAGTAAATGGAATTATTTCATTATATATTTTCCATATTATGCTGATGTTCAAGTTTAAATGGCTTTTTTAGTTATTAATTGCCTTAAATGTTTATGTTTATTTATGAATGTTTCTGCTATATTGTTATCTTTACTGAGCATTTGAGCTCACCACTTTAAATGTTTTATTTTTCCCAGGATGTGAAGAAGTATTTTATGAATGACTAGCAGGGATAGTATGATGGGATAAGAAGACAAGATGTTATTGTAGTTTTTCACTTTTTGATGTAATGTGAACTTTATGAATATATCTAGTGATTCCAAAGCTACTAAACTAATCGGTCTTTCGAGACTTGATCTTTTGGGATCATGCAAATGTTATGTAATAATGCACCAACTCTGGGTAACTGGGGTCAGGGTGTTACAGTTGGTATCTGAGGAAGTTTAGTAAAAACCTGTGAAGATAGATTTAGATAAACTACGATTAGAGCACATAGACCTAAGATGGAATTTGATGATTAGTATAGAAGATCTTCCAAGAAATTTGGTATTGTAGAGATTTTGTGAGTTTTCGGAGAAACATATCCCTATCTGGATACAAGCAGGTAGAGGCAGCTCTAGCAGAGATGTACCTAGGAGTAAAACCCGAAAACACCGCTTTGAGCTAGACTCGAATGGGAATCGGTGCATGACAATGGGCCCTGCTGCACTCTTGGCTATGACACTCCCGGGGGATATGATTAGGATTATTCTTATTTTCATTACAAACCATTATTAAGGGTTTATGAGTATATACTTCCTCAAAGAAAACATTTTTTTATCATTATGGATTATATCCATAAACTGTTCAAATTATGTTAGGTGTTTTACAAAAAGTATGAATTTATGTATTGCGATTCATTAAATAATCTAGTGTACGTCATTGTTTAGAAATGGCTCATAGTGGAAGAAATGGAAACCGTATCAATGCACACACTCAATGTAAGGATTTCCCTCCTGCTCAACATAATTATTGTGGAGCTGGTGATGCAACTGGTGTTGATCAGCTTATCACTATATTTGGACAACTCACTCAGGTTATGAATAATAACCTTACCCATATGGAGCACCCCTGATCCACAACATGGAGGATCAATGTTAGATCGCTTCATGAGGAAAAAACCACCAACATTCAATGGGGGTACAAATCCACTTGTAGCTGAGCAATGGATAAATTGATTAGAGAATATATTCCACGCCTTGGGGAGTAGTGAAAGGGAAAAATTTATCATGGCAGTTTACCTCCTCATTGGAGATGCTGAACAATGGTGGTCATTAATTCAAAACATGAAGGAAGATGATGAAGTATCAAATATGGAATGGAGGGAGTTCAAAGATTTATTTTTAGAAAAATAATTTCTTCGTGACCATCGAGAAAATATGGAAAGGCAATTTTTGAGTCTGAGACAAAAGGAGGTTGAGAATGTCACAATGTATGAGGCTAACATTACAAGGATAGCGAGGTATACTGTAGATTATATACGTAACCTGAGAAGTAAGATTGATCATTTGTTTGATGGGTTAAAACCATTTCTCCGTCGAGAATTAGTCTCACAAACCTTCTCGTTGGAGGAATATATTTTCTCATGCGCAATCAAGATAGAAAAATAATTCTCTAAGTCTTATGACTTTTAAGAAAAGCAGGAAAATAAGAGATCTACTGATCACTATGGAAATGGAAATAAGGGGAACAATGGAAAAGTTGATTATCCATCCTGCAGTAAATGTGGGAAGAAACTCCCTGGTACTTGCTTGAAGGGAATGATTCTCTATTACAAGTGTGGTGAAAAAGGCCACCATGCTCATGAATGCAAGGGGAAGAAAGAAGATACCGATGTTCAATGCTACAATTGTAGGGATATGGGACATTATGCAAATTAATGTCCTAAGTGTCAGAGGAACTTACCTTAGAAAAGGCCAAGGGATAAAGGCGAAGCTTATGCTATCACTACTGCTAAGGTACAAGCTCTGAAAGACAAGGTGGCAGGTAATTTAATGGTTTCCTCATGTTTAGGAAATGATTTGTTTGATTCTAGATCATCGCATTGTTTCATATCTTCCCAGTTTTCTAAGAATATTAGATATTTCCAATTTGATTTAACAAGGGAGTTGTCAGTTAAAACTCCTAAGGTAAGTATCATTGCTACAAAGTTATGTGAATCAGTTCCTATTAGAGCACATAAATGTTCTTTATCTGATGATCTCATCATCATACCTCTAATTGAGTTTGATATAATCCTGGGTATGGATTGGATTTCGGACCATGATGTGAAGATTTATTGTATGAAAAAGGAGGTTACAATTTTTGATTATGATGATAAATAACACCTTATCTTTAGGGCAGAATCATCACCACCTAATTCTTATCAAGATCCACCCCCAGTAGCTCAACTAAATTCAATTATCAGGGATGAAAAGAATGAAATAACTCTAAGTGAGTAAATAAATGTTCAAATAGTGTATGTACCTATTGTGAAAGAATATGTTGATGTTTTTCCAAAGGATTTACCTGGGCATCCTCCAGAACAAGAAATTGAGTTTTCTGTTGATTTAATTCCAGGATCAAGACCCGTTTCGAAGACCCCTTATAGAATGGCCACTGTGGAATTAGTGGAACTAAATAAACAATTATAGGAATTGAGTAATAAGGTATTTATTCTCCCTAGTTTTTCTCCATTGGGAGCCCCTATCCTTTTTGTTAAAATGAATGATGGATCTATGAGGTTATGTATCGACTATAGGGAAATTAATGCTATAACAATTAAGAACAAGTATCCCCTACCTCGCATTAATGATTTATTCGACCAACATCATGGAGATCAATAATTTTCAAAGATATTCCTTCGATCTGGATACCATCAATTGTGTGTGAAGAAGGAAGACATTCCGAAAACAACATTTCAAACTAGGTACCTGCATTACTAGTTTACAGTGATGCCTTTTGGATTCACTAATTCCCCCGCTATATTCATGGATCTAATAAATAGAGTTTTCAAGAAAAATCTCGATGATTTTGTAATGGAATTTATTAATGATATCTTGGTATATTCCAAAATCTATGATGATCATGAAAATCACTTACGCATTATCCTGAAGACTCTGAGAAGACATGAATTATATGGGAAACTTAGCAAGTGTGAATTCTGGCATCAGGAGATTTCTTTTCTTGGCCATATTGTCTCTAAAGATGGAATCTATGTTGATCCTTCTAAGATAAGAGCAATCCAAGAATGGCCAACACCGATGGGTATAACCGAGGTATGTAGTTTTATTGGTTTAGCAGGTTATTATCGACATTTCATCAAGAATCTTGCCTTATTGTCTAACCCATTAATGAAGCTCACACGTAAAGGGGTTAATGTTTTTTGGACAAAACTGTGTGAAGAATGTTTTGATGAACTGAAGAGAAGATTAGTCAATGCTCCTATATTGACTCTACCATCGGGGAATGAGGGGTTCATTATTTATAGTGATGCATTGAAGAAAGGACATAGTTGTGTCCTTATGCAGAATGATTGAGTTATTGCCTATGCATCACGACAACTAAAAATACATGAGAAAAACTATCCTACTCATGATCTCAAGTTAGCATATGTGACCTTTGCTTAAAAAGTATGGAGACATTATCACTATGGTGAAAAATGTGATATTTATATTGATCACAATAGTTTGAAATATAATTTCTCACAGAAGGAACTCAACATGAGGTAATGTAGATGGCTTGAATTACTCAAGGATTATGATTGCATGATACACTACCACCCGGGGAAGGAAAATAAAGTGGAAGATGCTTTGAGTAGAAAGGATCATGGTGTTTTGAACAAGATTAGTGTTGAAAAGGATCCAATATACGTGGATCTAGTAAATGTTGGATATGGGAATAACCATGGAAGGTGAAACATCAATGCTTTTTCAAATGGTTTCCAAACCATCATTACTAGAAAGGATTAAGAGTTCTCAGACTGACGAAGATGAATTTCAAAAGAAGATTAAAGCTTTGAATGATGGGAGATTGAGTGACATTGGGTATGAAGATGGAATTTTTAAATTTTGGAAGAGACTTTGTGTTCCAAATATACCTGATCTAAAAAGGGAATTTTCAGATGATTCTCATAGTTCCAATTTCTCTATACACCCTGGGAGAAAAAAATGTATAGGGATTTGAAGGAGCATCTTTGGTGGGACAACATGAAGGGGGAGCTTGCTGATTTTATGTCAAGATGTATGGTTTGTCAACAAGTAAAAGCTAGAAGGAAACAACCCATAGGAGTCATGAAACCTCTTCCCATACCTGAGTGGAAATGGGATAATATCACGATGGACTTTGTCATGGGACTACCAATGACTCGTAGAAAGAATGGTCCAATATGGGTCATTGTTGATCATCTAACCAAGTCAGAACATTTTCTGGCTATATGGGAAGATCTACCACTTGAACATCTAGAAAGACTTTATATTAATGAAGTTGTAAGACATCATGGATTACCCCTATCTATTGTTTCTGATCGCAATCCACGTTTTACATCAAGACTCTGGAAGAGTCTTCAGGAGGCCTTGGATACTGAACATTATTTGAGCACTGCCTACCACCCTCAAACAGATGGACAATCAGAACGGACTATTAAAACATTAGAAGACACGTTGAGATCATTCCCACTTGACTTTCAGAGTATGTGGGATCAATATTTACCCCTGGTATAATTTTCATATAATAATAGCTTCTATTCGAGTATTCAAATGTCACCGTATAAAGCGTTATACGGAAAGAGATTTCGCACACCAACCTGTTGGGATGATGTTAGTGAAAGAAAACTCGTAGACCCTGAACTGGTGGAAGAAATGATGGAAAAGGTAAAGGTAATCCAAATCCACATCAAAGCACCTCAAAGTAGGCAGAAGAGCTATATCGATAATCGAAGGAAGTATTTGGAATTTTCGGTTGGAGATCATGTTTTCTTGAAGGTATCTCAATGGAAGGGTGTTATACATTTCAGTAAGAAGGGAAAATTGAGTCCCATGTACATTGGACCTTTCGAAATTATAGAATGAATTGGGGATGTATCTTACCGTTTGGAAATGATGCCAATTCTCTCCAATGTTCACGATGTGTTCCACGTATCACTGTTGAAAAAATACATGCATGACCCAACGCATGTACTCATCTATGAGGAAGTAGAACTGGAACCTGATCTGTCTTATTGCGAAGATCCCATTAGGATTCTTGACACCAAAGAACAAGTGTTGAAAAACTGGACGACTTGTCTGGTAAAATTTCTATGGAGAAACCATAAAATGGAAGAGGCAACGTGGGAACCCGAGGAACTTATGATGAAGAATCACCCTAGTCTTTTCTTGCGGTAGTATTCTAGAAATTTCGAGGAGGAAATTATTTGAAGGAGGGGAAATATAACACCCCAAGCTTCTACGATGTGATTCTCTTTGAATAATACAATAGCATGTGTTGTATGCAACTTCGAGTTCTAATACACACCAAAACTAATCAAAATAGCCGTTATGAATATTAATACCCCCTTATTAAAATTTTATAAATTATATCTTTCAAAATGGACTTCATATTTGGATTCAGAATATTGAAATTAGCATGGGGTGAATTTTTGGTATTTTTCGGAAAACATCCAATTTTTTATGAGTAGTGAAAAAACACTAAGTTATAGTTTAAAAACGAAATTTTATTTAAATAATTATTTATTTTATTTAAATTTAATTACGTTCAAAATAGAAACATAATACCTATATAATTTCAATGTTATTCATTGGAGTTATTTTTGGATAATTTTAGATATATAAAATTTTTATTGAACATTTCACCGTCTTTTACCCACCTCCTAGGAGAATTTAGAAATTCATGTAAAACATAATTTTACCACTTCTGTCAGTGGAATTTCAAAAATCTGAGACATAGTTAAAATCAGTGTGTAAAATATGGTTCAATAAGATAAAAATAATTTTTGGTGAATAATAACTTTTTACTTTTATTTACCATGGTTAAAAGTAAATAGGGTAATTAAGGGTAAAAATGATATTAATATTACCCTAACACATGTCCAATTTCAATTGGACATGTGTATCTAGACTAAAAAAACCTTTAGAATAAAATATTATCATTTATGTTCACTTGGATTAGATTACGACATTTATTATTATTTAATTCAATGAAGAGTTAAAAGAGTTAAAATCAAAGTTTAATTACTAAAACATTTTCAATATATGGTTATACATAAGATAAATTCGATTATAAATTTTTCATAGAAAGCTAAAACAATTTCCTACATAATTATATTTTATTTTAAATTTTTAGACATTATATAATTTAATTTAATTATGACACAATGATGATGCTGTAATTACCTTATTTGTGAAATATTAAAATAATTGATATTATAAATACCCAAATAAATATAATTTGAGACTTTTAACAAATTCCACAAATTTTATCGGTTAATATGACATGTTAGGTTTGATTAAATGAATTACATTCAAAGTAATAATTCTGTTATGATTTTAGTAACAATAAAATACCAAATAGTGTCAAAATTGACATAAAAGAGTCTTTAGAACAAATATTATATTATTAATTGATATTCAATTCCTAAAAATCTAAGGCTCAACCAAAGGACATATATAATAATAGGTTTATCATTAATGGACCACTTGGGGGTCTTGTGGGGGTATATAGTATGTTTATTAATTATATAATATGACAATAAAAAGATACATGGTAAAGGTCAAACTATTTAACTAAGAGTTAAATAGAAATGATAAGGTTAATATAGTGAATCAATCCTATCTAAAATCTATTGGTTGAAAATATTTAGACCCATCCCCACATTAACCTTTAAATAATCCACTTTGGAGCAATTATTAACTGAATAATAATTTATTATAAAATAATATTTCTACCTTTCCCGAAGGTACCCCTCACCCATCTTATAAAAGGGTACTACCCCTTCCCTCTAATTCACAAATTAAAAGCCATTTGTCTGAGTAAAAATCTGCCCAAATATTGTCCCATATTCCCTCACTTCATCCTAGAGGCCTTAGTTTGATCCAAAAGACAACCTAAGGATTCCTTTTTCTCAAATCCAAAGGATGAACCCGAAGAAGATGTAATGTTTTAACCACCCTATTTCAAGTTCCGTTCTTCTTCGACTTCTTCTTTATTTGTAATTTCCATTCATAAATAATAACTCTAGTATCCTCTATATATTTTTATGTTATTATAAATATGGTAAAACCATATTTAGTATTCTATCCATCCATTGATAGACATGTCACCATATGTGCGTACGTACGGCTTACCATCTACACGTCGTGGTGTAATTGTTATTCAAAACATTATTATTTGGATGGGTATGATAATGATGTTTAATTAATATAAATAATAAATATAACATGGTAATGATTCTTTATATATGATATACCATCCAATTATATATTATTTTAATAGCAAAAGAATGATATTGTTGCTCGTGCGTCCATACGGACTACCGTCTCCACGAACGCGATAAGATTCATTCCCCATCGTATCCATTCAAGTATAATTCTCATTTTATGATAAAAAATAATGTTTAAGTACTTGATATCAATATTTATATAAATAATATACAACCTATCCATAACAAACATGGCTTATGTAACAAAAAATATAAAAGAAAACGAGCAAGTTAACACCCAAAACGACGATAATACTATGTTTTTATTAACAAAGCAATGTTAAAATATCATATATGATATCATATTAATATATATGATTCTTGTATAATTTAATATCAATTATTTCACCATAATATAGGAGGTTAAACATCCCTTAACCTAGGAAAAGTACTAGGTAAGGGTTAATTTCACAATATCTATATTATCCGAGGTTGTTTTTACGTAGGTATCTACTATGACCTCTTTATCATCCACATCCAGGTTTCTTAAAAATGTAATTCAGAACATTCTTACTATTTTACAGAATATGGTTTAAATTCATTTATACCCTTGATTGAATTTTTATACGAATTTTATATAGGAATCTTTCTGTCGTTTTTCAAACAAGGCCCTTTTAAACCTTTTCGAAAGAATTAAGGTAAGAATGTATTTTTTTATCTCATACGGCGGGTGCAGGTATTTTCTGCCAATATAAAATAATAGAAGCTTCCCTTACAAGCTTATAAGAATATTTTTAAAGTAAATTTTTTATTTTATAATTATATGACTTTTAAATGATTTAAGAAAAATAGATATTTATCTCAAATAGTTTTGATTTCATCTATGTCAACATCCTTTGATGGATTTTAAGATTATTTGAAGTTGATTCATTATGATGAAAAACTTCCATATATTATTGAAGGTTTTATGATATGTTTGACTATGGATGTGTTATTTTTATACCATTCATGGTTTATGGAGAATGTATTGACAATTCATATGGTAGTTTTAATACGAATTTTTATGTTATGTTTAAGCCTTTTCATATGAGGAATTCATTGGACTTAATAAGTGATGGTTGGAGCCTGCTATAGCTCCTCGATGCATCAGTAGGTCTCATTAGACAATCTAGTTTCTTGGCACAAGGCTTTGACAAAATCTTTTTTTAGTCTTGGCACGTGGCCTTGACAATGTGGTTATGATTGTCTGGCATTATGCATTCCATCATTATAAAAGTGGTTATTGATATTGCATGTGATTATTCTACTAGTAGAATATCCATGTGAATAAGTAAATGACATTATTTCATTTTATCTTTTCCATATTATTCTGAATTTCAGGTTTAAAAGGCTTTTGTTTTAGTTATAAATTTCCTTAAATGTTTAGGTCTATTTATTAAAATTTCTACTATATTGTTATCCTTACTGAGCATCTAAGCTCACCCCTTTCAATGTTTTATTGTTCCCAAGATGTGAAAAAGTATTTTTTGAATGACCTACATGGATAGTATGAGGGGATATAAAGACAAGATGTTGTTGTAGTTTTTCACTTTATGAAGTAATGTGAACTTTATGAATGTATCTAGTGATTTCAAGGTTACTAAACTAATCGGTCTTTCGAGACTTGATATTTTGAGATCATGCCAATGTTATGTAATAATGCACCGACTCTGGGTAACTAGGGTCGGGGTGTTACAATTTTAATAACAAGGACTAATTGATTTGAATGCACCCACCTTTTATTAATTGGTACATCATAGATTATGCCAAGGGGAGGTCTTGGTCTTGGATGAATGGTCCCCCATTAACCCTCGAGCTATTTCTCTAGCTGTGTGTGATATCAGTTCCATTCATTAATAATGTTCGACCTATTTCCACAATCCTCCACTCGTTATTAATGTAGATATTCCCAAATCATGATTTACAAGTCTAATGACCATACTATTCAAGTGTATTTGACATCCATGATATTATTTCACAATGTATTATACCCATACTGGATGCAGGAGTGTGATACCTCCTTTTCTAACCGTTTGGTAGACCTTATCCTGTGATCGTAAGAATCTTGATATATCGGACCAGGCTTCCCAACAATATAATAATATACAACTAGGGTTCCAAAACCCTCATAAATTGTCTTTTATATATATCATAATTTAATAATAAATTGTTTTCACCTTTGTATATGTTCCCTAACCATTTGAATGGAGTAGGGAACCCTCTTCATGGCCATGAATGAGTTAGATCTGCATAATATCCCTTGATGAATTTACTAGAAAAATCTCCCCCTTTTAATAAAGGATATATGATCCTCATTATTCCAAGTAAATTCTTATTATAACTTCTCACCTCAGTATGCTTTTCTATTATTCTTAGCGTGTATTCTACATTCCATCAACCTTAGTTCAAACCCATCAACACATGATTTTTTAGTCCATAATTCAACAATCCAAATGTATATGGCATCCTAGAAATCAAATCACCATATACCATAACCTTTATCCCATTTGTATTCAGGGTTATATATCCCTTTTTGAATATTCATCCTTTATAATCATCAGTATGGATATATGGTTCCATACCTCTTCATGGATATTTATCCTTCGTAAACATCAGTAAGGAGTTAGGTTTCTAGAAGCATTTATGAATATTTATCTTTTCAAACCATCACCAAGGATACTGGGTTCTAGATCCCTTCATGAATATTCAATTTCAAGATCATAATAAATAATTCAGGGTGTCAACACACTTCATGAATACCCATCCTTAAAAACATACTCTAGGTCTACAGAATCTATATTTATATATGGTATATGAGATATTACTATAATATATATAGAAACACAGAGTCTAAATCATTTGAACTAAAATAATAAGACCTCATTAGTCTTCCATAAGAGACCATAAATTTATAATATAAAGAGTCGTAATTCCCTCCAGGATAAAAACCATAAAAGGGTTGTCTAGATTGTAGTTGAGTAATTTCTCTTTAGAAACCAGCCTTAGGAAATCTAGGAAAAAATTAGCATTAATAAATCTGTGTGTAAAATAATTTGTTTTTAAAACTTGTCTATATTAAAACCCATAAAGAGAGTATTGAGGAAAAACATAGTTCATGCTCTCTATGAATATCACTAAACAACTTTGTAGCAACTTATGGAAAAAATGTCAAGTGAAAATCATGTAGGGACCAATTACAATCCCTAAAAACATTGATCTATACTCACTAGGTACCTCACTTAGGCAGTGTTGGAGAACTATAGCTCCAGGAAATATTGACCCAGGTCATTCTTCTAAAAAAGACTATTTTTAAAGGATTCATGTTGTTATATCAATAAGGGTGTTTATGAAAATGATCATTCATGAGGCATTTTGTGAAAAAAACTATCATAACTGTAGTTTTTGAGTTCATACATTAGTACACTTACCACTATAGTATCATGTGATGTATTTAAAGGTTTATGCAATATTAGGTTGGCAAGATTACATGAATATAGATAATTTTGAATACTAAGGTAGAAATATTTGGTATTTGAATGTCTAGTTTATTGAAAATTTAAAAATATTTTATTGGATTAATATCTATGTTCAGGAGTCACTCCCATTATTTCCAAAAGGGAAAACATTAAGATAGTAGTAAAATTTGGTCAGATGAGTTCTCAAGATCTATCATAGTCTAGTATTAGTTTTTAATTTAATTTCAACGTCTTTCCCACTCCATCTCCTCAAACATCACTGGTTTCTGAAGATCCATGGTCAAGGAGAATAACTCTAACCTTCTTTCGGATTGTTATATAGTAAGGATGAATCCATTTAAGGATCTAACTTCTCATGAGCTATAAAAATTTCATGTTCTACTATTTTTACATCTAGTTTAGTGATATATTAACACAGATGGGAGGATTACTATTTTTTTATAATTGAGTCACCAGTGGAAGTCTTAATAATTAGTAATTTATAATTTGTCCCTCGAAGATCATTTTAACAACATCATATCTAGTGAAGAATAACCCAATATGAAGGCCTAAGGATCCTAAGTGAATACTATATGCACAAAAGAGAAATAAAAAAAATACAACATTTGATATAAATTTAATTTTAACTCTATTCTTTTCCAGTGATCATTGATCTAATGAACTGAAGAGAGATTCCTTTACATTTTCCAAATGTTCTTATAAAGCCTATGAAAATGTTGATCATCAAATTATAGGCACTATCGTAGAGATCTGATGAAGCCTTAGATATCCCAATGAGAACTGTTGAATAATTCAATTAATGATTTCCCCTTCTTCATTTTATAGTAATGTTCTAAAATACCCAAAAATAGAACCTGGTCACTTCTACATTTATAAACAACAAAAAAACTTTTGACTAATTTACGTATTCCTAAATTTCATTTATATTTTTATCACTTACTTGTAATATAATAAATGTATTATTTGATAAAAGATATCTATTAATGTGGATCATCATTCCCAATAATTTATATGAATCATGAATAATAATATATAATATTAATTTTGTATAACATTTTTCCCATGTATCTATATTGAAACATGTAAATAATTATAATAAGTACATTTAATAAAATTGATTCTAACACTTAATAATATGAAGTAATTTATTTCATAGATATTTTACATTATTGGACATCTCCATGATCCCCATGGTGTGTACCACTATTCACTATACTTATATTCTTATAAATAGGGGGTAATTTGAATATGCTAAGTGTGTGACTCTCTTTTCACTTACCTCAACAAAAGTGAATAAAATTAAAATAATATGAGTGGATTCTATAAAAACATAAAGGCCCCAAAATAGATGAGGAAATTTCAGAGAAATGACATCCTTTCCTATAAACACATGCCATGTAATATAATATCTTTGTCTCATGATATCACATAATTTAGGATGAAAATTTTGTTTCACCATCCTTTCTGGATTAATTGTTCATTGAAATTACTAGAAAGGATTAACTTCTTTTACCATTTACATAAATTTAGTGAATCTATTATGATCATGGTCACCTAGGATCAAGATATCCCTTCCTTCAAAAAGTGTCAAATTCTATCTTGGTTATTCAATAAATGACATACTAATGATTACACACCCAATGAAATATTCCTTAATGTGACTTCAATGCAATGGAATTCACCTTGAATTGAAGATTGTGATAAAAAATTATACAATGATAATAAACTAGAGACTACAAAATTTTCTTGTATATAATTACTACTAATAACACCTAAAACAATTTGTGTTCCTATTGTTGGGATAGTATTAATGAGAACATCAACATGATTTGACAATGCAAAATATTCATGATAGAATGTATCAATTATTAGGAGACAGCAAAACTATATATTCATAAATCATCTATGTTGAATCATTAGGATGTATCTAGACCATATGTGTAGAGACCCGAAGCTTATCGTACATTGACATTACATTACTTTTGCGGAATACTTAGTACATAACAAAAACACACACACAAGGATCGTAATAGTTTAGTGTCTTTGGAAACTCGGAATATAATCTTCTAATCGTGGTGAAATATCTTCAAAATCTCCCATAAAGATCTTCCTTTTTTTTACCTAAAACCTTTCTTTATATCCTGGGGAAAAGAAAACATAAAAGGGTGAGCTCAAATGCTCAGTAAGGGTATACAAAAGAAATAAAAATCATATCATATCTTTTTGAAAATCATAACCTACAAAAGAGATCATAATATCTTAACATGGAACAAATCATAGAAGTGAAAATGAGATCACCATAATCATAACATGAAACTTTAAACTTTGTGGCATGCACACATAATCATGGAAAATCATTTCTTGTTAGTCATGACTCATTGCCAAGACTATCTTAGTGGACAAAGTCCCTTTCTGAATCGAGTAACCCTCGTTTCAGTCCTGTTTCACTGAACCGGTATAACCTACCGTTCCAGCCCTGTCTATCTCATGAGATATAAAATCTTTACCTAATGCATTGGAGGGAGATATAGGTCCCACCCATCTTATAATGAATCATTTCTTATGTGTGCCACATAATCATAAAACATACATCATCGCATAACACATGTAACAAAAATGGGATTCTTGAAACATCATGACATCATAAATCAATTCATATAAGATAATGGAATTAATAAAAATAATTCCATCACAACATGATCAAATCAATGTAATAATAGGGATAAAAACAGAACCCTTTATTATCTTAGATGGAAAATAATTTTAATAAAACACTTGAACTTCATTCTTGAGGAAAATATCCTTTCTTCTTCAAAAACATTTTTCCTTTCATAACATGTCATACAACTTTAAAATAAAAGAAGTTGATTAAAAATAAACTTGAAAACTTGTAAAGGAAGCTTCTTGGAAATAATGTTTTAAAAATCCATTCAAGCCGTATAAGTTAAAAAAAACATTCTTCGTACTTTTGTCGGAAAAGTCAAAAAGTACCTCGTACGAAAAAAGATTCCTTTCATACATATTACTAAAAACTCACCGAAGGGTAAAAATGGATTTAAACAATTGTAGGTGGATGGAAATAATATTACATATTGATGAAACATGGATGTGGATGATAAAATACACCCCAGTGAATACTTACGAATAAACAATCTCGGATAAAAATGAGATTGTGATATTTCCCTTACCTTATGTCCGACTTGCTTTGTAAGTGTCCAAACCTCCTGTATAATGATTTAAATCATGTTATTGACTTATTCCAGAATCATATTCATTGTTATTATATCATATATGGTTCACTTATGACATTATATTACCCGTTCTTTTGTAAATTCCATGTTAAAGAAGCGTGTTGGGTAAAATCGTTTCATTTATCGTAGGTGTTTTGTCTTGTTGTTCTTGACATAATTATTACTTATATCATGATATAATTACTTCCAGAATATAAAATATTATTTATATATCATATATATTCAGTATATATATATATATAATAGATAGATAAATAAAATGAAAAACACCGTTCAGGGAGACGGTAGTTCGTACGTACGCACGAGCGATGATATCATTTCCATAAATATTGAACTGAATTGGATTGGATTATACAATATATAAGAATCAATATTATGTTGTAATAACTATGTATAGTTATTCTTTACACCATTATACCCATCCATGTAAGGTGGTGGTGGAAAATAGATTACACCACGGCGTGGAGACGGTATTCCGTACGTACGCACGCGCGGTGATTTCTTTTTCCGTAGGATGGATAGATGGTGAAATAGGGTTGTTTCATACTTATAATAACATATCAGTATATGAGTGATACTGATGTTATTACTTCATAATGAAACAACCTAAGAAGAAGAAGTGGAAGAAGAAAAAAAGATGAAATAATTGGTAACGGTAATTACCTCTTCTTTGAAGCGCCTCTTTGAGACCTCCTCTTAGGGCACTAAAATTGGTCTTTGAGGAAGACCAGAACCTCTAGGATGTTTCTAGGGAAGTGGAGAAGAGATTTTGGCAGGGGTTGGCTGAGCTTGGGTGCTCAAATTGGTGTGAGGAGGAGGGGGAGGAGGTGTCCTTTTATAAGGGAGGAGAGGGGCACCTTAGGAATATCTCAAAATATTATTTTATATTAAAGTAAAAACCGGTTTATAATGGTTCCAAAGGGTCTTATTTCGAAGCTGAAGTGGGGATGAGTCGAAATCCTATCAACCAATAGGATTTAGACAAGTTTAGGTTATTATTTTAACCTTATCAATTAGATTTAACTCTAAGTTAAATAATTTAACTTTTACTGTGTCTTTTTGTTTTCTTTCACGATATGGTTAATACACTTACTATAACATGCCAAACGAACCCCAAATTGTTTATTATTAATATATATATCCTTATCTAAGTCATTTGGCCGAACCTTAGATTTTTAGGAATAAAATAACAATTAATAATATAATATTTGATTTAAAAACTATTTTGTGTCAATTTTCACACTATTTGATATATGATTTTTGTGAAAGTCATAACAGAATTATATGTTCGAACCAAGTTGATTAAATCAACACTAATATATCATAGTAACCTATAAAATTAGTGGAATTCATAAAAAGTCTCAAATTACATTCATTTAAGTATTTATAACATCAATTATGTTAATATTTCCTTAAAAGGGTAATTACTGCATCATCGTTGTGTCATAAATAAATTAATTTATTTAAAGTCTAATAATTATAAATAAAATATCATTATGTAGTAAAGCTTTTTAGATTTCTAATGAATATTTATAGTCGAATTTATCTTATGTATAACCCTATATTAAAAATGTTTTAGTGAATAAACTTTGATTTTAACTCTTTTAACTCTTCTTTGAATTAAATAATAATAAATTTCCTAATCTAATCCAAGTGGGCCTAAATGATAATATTTTACACTTAAGGTTGTTTTTGGTCGAGATACACTTGTCCAATAGAATTAGGACATGTGTTAGGGTAATATTAATATCATTCTTACCCTTAATTACCCTATTTACTTTTAACCGTGGTAAATAAAAGTAAAAAGTTACTATTCACCAAAAATTATTTTCATCTCATTGAACCAAATTTTACTTACTGACATCAACCATGTCTCTCGGATTTTTGAAATTCCATTCACAGAAGCGGTAAAATTAAGTTTTATGAAAAATTCAGTTTTTTAACTACCACTTAGTAGTTTCACTATTCATCAAAAAATGAAGGTTTTCAGAAAAATGCCAAAATTTCATCCTAAGCTATATTTCATATTCTGAATTCAAAAATGATGTCTATTTTACCAAATTCATAACATAGAAGTTTCATTAATTAATTTTATAATTAAATCCCGCTGTTAAAACAAATAGCGTGTTTTTAAGAAATAATATCTATCAAAAGATTGACACTTGTTTATGTCTGGTTTAAATGTGCAATTACATCCAATGACCAACATTGTATTAAATTGTAAAAATATATTCCAAATATACTTTAAAACTACTCCAATTAATAATTTATCACTATTAGTTATTTCGATTAAAAAAAGTTGTTTTTTAGTAATTTTCACTATTCATCAGAATATGAAAGTTATCCGAAATGTACCAAAATTTCACCTTAGGCTAAATTCGATACTCCGAATCCAAAAATGAAGTTCATTTTGAAAAATAAGATTTACAGAATTTAAAAAGTGGTTATTACTATTCATACCGGCTAGTTTTAATAATATTTTAATTGCATATCGTTGTTTAGTGAAACTCGGTATTGCGTATTACACACGCTATCGAGGAAGGTCGCGATTGCGTGTAATGCAAGGCAAGTCAAGGATGCGTGTTGTCCAAGCTCCTTTTGGTGTAGCGTACAACACAAGACATTAATAAAATTAAAAAGAATATTTTTTATAAAATCTTGGGCTGTTACATTCTACCCCCCTTAAAATGAATTTCACCCTCGAAATTCGTCGGGGTTATAAATGGTTTACTATTTGAAAGTTTCTTTAATAGAAACCCACATCGTAAACAGAAATATCAAAACCAATCTTTAAAAACAAAAGTATGAAACGTAACGGTTACCCAAATAAACTAATCCTTGGGTTTCCACATAGGTGAAAATATGGATATGGAAGAGAAATATAACCATCATGTTCTGATGGAGAGTGGTAGAGAACATGGCTATGGAAAAGCCAATAATCACAAATCCATAAATTTGTGACGATCTAAGGTACCATCCGATTCATCAGGTATAAGATCACTAGGACAACATTTTTGGTTTTCAAGATCATTTCCCTAAAGTTGAAAATTTGAATTAGAATAAATACTTTCTTTATTATGGTACAATCTCACTGTTGTTCATGCCTTGAACAATTTCCACTTCATCTCTTAAATAAATGAAGTTGAATTTGTTATTCGTGAAGTGTTAGCAGATCATGTGATAGAATGACGGGTCATTCCATCTGTCTCAAACAAAAGGTTAGCAAAAATTATATACATAAGTCGATCTATAGTGAGATAAAGCATATATGGTTCCTAAAATGGACTTATACTTCATATATCATACTGCTTAATATAATAAAACTAGTTTCTACTAAACAGGGACTTCTTGTAGGCCAGTGGTAGGCGATAAAGGCCAGTCGCACTTCGGTTGTGGGTTCGATTCCCACAGCCTTGTCCGATGCGATGGGCTGTCGCCTGTCCTGCAGGTTGTCCTTTTTCTAAAAATAAATTACTATAACATCCCATCAATAATATCGAAAAAAAACTTCTATCCTTAAACAATACTCACTTATGTCCAACATAATCCATTTCAATCTTTAGGCTTATCCATAATACTGCAGTCCACTCTCATAATATAGTGAAAACGATTACCAGAGATTTAATACAATCGTTGATCCCCATATATCATAAGATATGTTTTGTTGGTCACAATCCAAACATTCAAAGGCCTTAATCTTGTACTCTCTTGAATACCCATTGAACCATAGTGAAAACTTGAATGCAGTTAAAATTTAACACTTTCCACATACCAAAATCCTCAAAATTCTATATACTCAAACCATGATATCACTTAGTCCTTATATCAATCATGAGCTCATGAATACTGTTAAACATTTCATTTTTCTCTTTTTCCCTTCATTATGCGCATAATATCTCAATTACTTTGAATACCACATTAGACAAATACATAAATATTCAAATACTACATGATACAACATTATTTTGGAATCCCATTACATAAACACTTAATCATTCCACCACATCATTGTCATATTCAACATTGCCAATAGAGATCGCATGTGACTTCCCTTTTTTCCTTTGCCTTATGTGGTTGCTCATGTTGATCGTCACTAACCCTTGGATTAGGGCATTTATTGGCATAATGTCCCATCTCCTTACACTTGAAACATTGAAGTGTTGGTGGTGCGTTCTCTGTAGTGTTTGCTTTGTTCACATCATTAGAAACCCTTTTTCCATTACTTCGACACTCAGCTACTCGATGACCTTCTTTTCCACACTTAAAACATTTTCTAGTCCCTTTAAGACAATCTCCACCATGCTTCTTTCCACACTTTGTGCATAAGGAAACATTCATCTTCTTTTCACCATTATTTTGAGATTTCTCCTTGAACTCCATCTTTCTTTTCTTTTCAAAACCATGAGATGGATATGTAACACCAACTTCCATTTCTACCTTGATAGCACAACGCACAATTTCTTCATAGCTACTAAAGTCTCTTATAGCTAATGCCCTTCGAAGGCTTGGTTTTAAGCCACTGAAAAATCGATCAACTTTACTTTCAGGTTGGATGATAATGCCAGATGCATACCTTGCAAGTCTTGTAAAATTTGCTTCGTATATACCAACAGATTCCTCATCCTTCTGCTTCAGCTCAAGAAACTCATTTTCCATCTTCGTTCGAAGAATACGAGAGAAGTACTTACTGAAAAACAAGTTATTGAACTCGCCCCATTCCATGGAATCAATTTCATCTCTTTGTCTCATATTCTTGATAAGATTCCACCATTGATCAGCTTCACCTTCCAAACGATATAATGAGGAGATGACTTTATCATGTTCAGAACATTGGAGAACTGAAAATATCTTTTCAGTAGTACTAATCCATTGTTCAGCAACTAATGGATCAGTAGACCCACTGAAAGAAGGCGGACGCGGCCTCATGAAGGATTCAACAGAATGTTGCTCCTTCCTTTGCTCGTTTGGAAGTCCTGCATGATTCATAGCTTGAGAAAGTTGTGTGATCATGGCTACAATATTTTTCATTCCAGCTCCCATATCGTTTGGTTGCTCAGGGGGACAATCATTACATTGTCCATTGCATTGATCAACACGGTTCCTTCGGGTTCCAGCCATCGTCTAAAACCCCAAAAGAATAGTGTGAGAGGCAAAAATCATGCTAGGGAAAACAACATAATAAAGGGGTAGTACCCTCAATATCTAACATCTTAGGTTAAATTCTAAGATCGTTAGAGCAATTCTAGGACTATAACCTATACGTATACTTAACCTTAGAGACATCCCTAGACATACCTTAGAAATATCTCTAGGGCTCTCACTAACGTTTTCGCATCCTAGTTTCCAAAGGTTGACTAAACCTTTCCTCTGATACCAACTGTAGAGACCCGAAGCTTATCTTACATTGACATTACATTACTTTTGCGGAATACTTAGTACATAACAAAAACACACACACAAGGATCGTAATAGTTTAGTGTCTTTGGAAACTCGGAATATAATCTTCTAATCGTGGTGAAAGATCTTCAAAATCTCCCATAAAGATCTTCCTTTTTTTTTACCTAAAACCTTTATTTATATCCTGTGGAAAAGAAAACATAAAAGGGTGAGCTCAAATGCTCAGTAAGGGTATACAAAAGAAATAAAAATCATATCATATCTTTTTGAAAATCATAACCTGCAAAAGAGATCATAATATCTTAACGTGGAACAAATCATAGAAGTGAAAATGAGATCACCATAATCATAACATGAAACTTGAAACTTTGTGGCATGCACACATAATCATGGAAAATCATTTCTTGTTAGTCATGACTCATTTCCAAGACTATCTTAGTGGACAAAGTCCCTTTCTGAATCGAGTAACCCTCGTTTCAGTCCTGTTTCACTGAACCGGTATAACCTACCGTTCCAGCCCTGTCTATCTCATGAGATATAAAATCTTTACCCAATGTATTGGAGGGAGATATAGGTCCCACCCATATTATAATGAATCCTTTCTTATGTGTTCCACATAATCATAAAACATACATCATCACATAACACATGTAACAAAAATGGGATTCTTGAAATATCATGACATCATAAATCAATTCATATAAGATAATGGAATTCATAAAAATAATTCCATCACAACATGATCAAATCAATGTAATAATAGGGATAAAAACAGAACCCTTTATTATCTTAGATGGAAAATAATTTTAATAAAACACTTGAACTTCATTCTTGAGGAAAATATCCTTTCTTCTTCAAAAACATTTTTCCTTTCATAACATGTCATACAACATTAAAATAAAAGAAGTTGATTAAAAATAAACTTGAAAACTTGTAAAGGAAGCTTCTTGGAAATAATGTTTTAAAAATCCATTCAAGCCGTATAAGTTAAAAAAAACATTCTTCGTACTTTTGTCGGAAAAGTCAAAAAGTACCTCGTACGACAAAAGATTCCTTTCATACATATTACTAAAAACTCACCGATGGGTAAAAATGGATTTAAAAAATTGTAGTTGGATGGAAATAATATTACATATTGATAAAACATGGATGTGGATGATAAAATACACCCCAGTGAATACTTACGAATAAACAATCTCGGATAAAAATGAGATTGTGATATTTCCCTTACCTTATGTCCGACTTGCTTTGTAAGTGTCCGAACCTCCTGTATAATGATTTAAATCATGTTATTGACTTATTACAGAATCATATTCATTCTTATGATATCATATATGGTTCACTTATGACATTATATTACCCGTTCTTTTGTAAATTCCATGTTAAAGAAGCGTTTTGGGTAAAATCGTTTCATTTATCGTAGGTGTTTTGACTTGTTGTTCTTGACATCATTATTACTTATATCATGATCTACTTACTTCCAGAATATAAAATATGATTTATATATCATTTATATTCAGTATATATATATATATAATAGATAGATAAATAAAATGAAAAACACCGTTCATGGAGACGGTAGTCCGTACGTACGCACGAGCGATGATATCATTTCCATAAATATTGAACTGAATTGGATTGGATTATAAAATATATCAGAATCAATAATATGTTGTAATAACTATGTGTAGTTATTCTTTACACCATTATACCCATCCATGTAAGGTGGTGGTGGAAAATAGATTACACCACGGCGTGGAGACGGTATTCCGTACGTACGCACGCGCGGTGATTTCTTTTTCCGTTGGATGGATAGATGGTGAAATAGGGTTGTTTCATACTTATAATAACATATCATTATATGAGTGATACTGATGTTATTACTTCATAATGAAACAACCTATGAAGAAGAAGTGGAAGAAGAAATAAAGATGAATGAATTGGTAACGGTAATTACCTCTTCTTTGAAGCGCCTCTTTGAGACCTCCTCTTAGGGCACTAAAATTGGTCTTTGAGGAAGACCAGAACCTCTAGGATGTTTCTATGGAAGTGGAGAAGAGATTTTGGTAGGGGTTGGCCGAGCTTGGGTTCTCAAATTGGTGTGAGGAGGAGGGGGAGGAGGTGTCCTTTTATAAGGGAGGAGAGGGGCACCTTAGGAATATCTCAAAATATTATTTTATATTAAAGTAAAAATCAGTTTATAATGGTTCCAAAGGGTCTTATTTCGAAGCTGAAGTGGGGATGGGTCGAAATCCTATCAACCAATAGGATTTAGACAAGTTTAGGTTATTATTTTAACCTTATCAATGAGATTTAACTCTAAGTTAAATAATTTAACTTTTACCGTGTCTTTTTGTTTTCTTTCACTATATGGTTAATACACTTACTATAACATGCCAAACGGACCCCAAATTGTTTATTATTAATATATATATCCTTATCTAAGTCATTTGGCCGAACCTTAGATTTTTAGGAATAAAATAACAATTAATAATATAATATTTGATTTACAAACTATTTTGTGTCAATTTTCACACTATTTGATATATGATTTTTGTGAAAGTCATAACAGAATTATATGTTCGAAACAAGTTGATTAAATCAACACTAATATATCATAGTAACCTATAAAATTAGTGGAATTTATATAAAGTCTCAAATTACATTCATTTGAGTATTTATAACATCAATTATGTTAATATTTCTTTAAAAGGGTAATTACTGCATCATTGTTGTGTCATAAATAAATTAATTTATTTAAAGTATAATAATTATAAATAAAATATCATTATGTAGGAAATTTGTTTAGCTTTCTAATGAATATTTATAGTCGAATTTATCTTATGTATAACCCCATATTAAAAATGTTTTAGTGAATAAACTTTGATTTTAACTCTTTTAACTCTTCTTTGAATTAAATAATAATAAATGTCCTAATCTAATCCAAGTGGGCCTAAATGATAATATTTTACACTTAAGGTTGTTTTTGGTCGAGATACACTTGTCCAATAGAATTAGGACATGTGTTAGGGTAATATTAATATCATTCTTACCCTTAATTACCCTATTTACTTTTAACCGTGGTAAATAAAAGTAAAAAGTTACTATTCACCAAAAATTATTTTCATCTCATTGAACCACATTTTACTTACTGACATCAACCGTGTCTCTCGGATTTTTGAAATTCCATTCACAGAAGCGGTAAAATTAAGTTTTATGAAAAATTCAGTTTTTTAACTACCACTTAGTAGTTTCACTATTCATCAAAAAATGAAGGTTTTCAGAAAAATGCCAAAATTTCATCCTAAGCTATATTTCATATTCCGAATTCAAAAATGAAGTCTATTTTACCAAATTCATAACATAGAAGTTGCATTAATTAATTTTATAATTAAATCCCGCTGTTAAAACAAATAGCGTGTTTTTAAGAAACAATATCTATCAAAAGATTGACACTTGTTTATGTCTGGTTTAAATGTGCAATTAAATCCAATGACCAACATTGTATTAAATTGTAAAAATATATTCTAAATATACTTTAAAACTACTCCAATTAATAATTTATCACTATTAATTATTTCGATTAAAAAAAGTTATTTTTTAGTAATTTTCACTATTCATCAGAATATGAAAGTTATCCGAAATGTACCAAAATTTCACCTTAGGCTAAATTCGATACTCCGAATCCAAAAATGAAGTTCATTTTGAAAAATAAGATTTACAGAATTTTAAAAAGTGGTTATTACTATTCATACCGGCTAGTTTTAATAATATTTTAATAGCATATCGTTGTTTAGTGAAACTCGGTATTGCGTATTACACACGCTATCGAGGAAGGTCGCGATTGCGTGTAATGCAAGGCAAGTCAAGGATGCGTGTTGTGCAAGCTCCTTTTGGTGTAGCGTACAACAAAAGACATTAATAAAATTAAAAATAATATTTTTTATAAAATCTTGGGCTGTTACAATATGATACATGATTAAGATTAATTCCATAGTGTCATGAGGACATAATTATAGCCTGGGAAAAGATAAAACCTATTGATATAAAATCTATGGAAATTACCATTTAGATAGTGGATATAGGAATATAAAAATTTTTATGGTAAGTTTATATCATTAATAACTCACTATATACATAAAATTATAATAAAATGGTATTGTTTATGTTGTGTCTATGACCCCCACAATTAAAACACTCCCACTTTCACAGGAAAAAACATCCTAACTAACCTTGTTTAGAGTCACATGATAATATCCTTCTTTTAATGAGGTATGGATTTAGTCATTGTGCTTGGATCATCTCCATTACATGGCTATTTATTACAAATGACTTCACCTCCTTGAGTAAGACTATTCAGTAGATGATATCCCCAATTATATTTCATTAATCCACTGGAAAAACATGACATCCTAGCTAGTACTAGTAATTTCACTGTCATATTTTATATTTTGATAAAAGATTACTTATATTTTGAAATCAAAATAACAAAAAATCATTATTTATTATACTCTAATTCATTATCAACCACAGAATCTACAATACACTCAGTATTGGTTTACTTGGCTACCACTAAAATGAAAGAGCCTTTCCCTTTCATTAACATATCCTGAATGTTATACTAGATCTTAATGATATATAGGAAGACTATTTTTTGTACCCTTATATCAATTATTCCTTCCTTTTTACAAACCATGTACATAATTTTTTACTTTCATATGTATAATTTGATAGTTCTGACTACATCACATGTAGTTCTCCTTGATATAACATATATTTTAATACCATTAAGTTTATTTTGGAAATATCATATGTTGTACATAAAATGGAATATCTGATAGATCCTTTTTCCATTCTTAAGTAATTATACTCACATATTTAATCTCATAATATGTCCCATATATTTCATGAGGATATATTTATTCCATATAACACTGGTAACAATTCTATCTCAAATTGTTCTATCTTGAATTTTTTAATACCTTGTCAATATATGTTCTTTTGACTTATTCTAAGAAACCGTTTGATATTCCTTAGTTGATAAAATTATCCAGAATTAATGTTTCTCCATTAAGTTGATATCTAGAGAGATTCTTTCATTATAATTTTAACTAACTATAAGACCAATATGTTTTTTCCGTATGTTATCAAACATAATTTTCAAAGAAATCTATGATTATCCATGTAAGATCTTGTATACATACGGAAAAAATTCATTCTGATTATATATTATATGATATTTTCATATTATTTAATCTCAAAATTGATTCCAGTAACTTTCCCCCTTAATGGAATTTGGTAGTGTCCCCAACCCTTTATGGTTGCATCGTATAGATCTCTTCCATGATTTGCAGTCTTGATGTCCACTATTAAATTTAACAATCATAGAATGTATCTATGAAAAGTATAACTCTAATGGAGTTATAAATAATTACATAGTAATCCTAATTTATCATTATTAGTACCAGGATTATACCATCCATGTAAAATATCACTTGAATTCCCACCACAATATTCAAAATAATCAGTCCATATACATTGATACATGGAATCCATTGTCAAATTTTAATGGATCTTGTAAATCGTAGAATTTTCAAAATACATCTTAATTGTAGGATCCATTATTCTAAATGAATAATGTGTTACCAAAAGTGGTTAATATAAAACCAAAAAAATGGAAATATGATTCAAACGCAGTATGTTTCTATGGAATTACCCATTTCAAAAAATTTCCTTTGGATCTAATTCTAATTAAAATTATTTCAATGTATGTTTCACTCACTAAATCAATTTCAATATTTCTCTTACTAACAAAAGTTGGTATGTGAACCCTTTTATTGAAATATAGTATATAAATTGATAGCATGTTTTATAACATAGTAATTTCTCAAATATCCTTAGAATCCTTTAGGATAATTACTATAGATGCACAATGTATTTTGTTTTATGATATTTTGTTTACATACACCACAAAAACATTTAATTTAAATACATATTCTTATAATTTAATGGATTTATACCATACTATAAATTATATGATATCCATTTTTCATTATTCATGATATATGATTTGGGTACTACACTACTATTTTTGAAGCATGTCTCAAAAAATAATGGATGCTTCTACAATGCATATGAATCTCAAAATTGAATCTAATTTTACTTACACCAAGACTCTATTTTCAATAAGAATATTTTAATTAATAATTAATCCATGATAAATTTAATTGACCAATTTTCAAATGTAATAACCAGAATCGATCATTTTTTACTGACATCATGTATAAGGAATTGTGCATTTTGGAATTACTCCATTGAACATTTCATGATCGATGAATTCTTGTTGAAGATATTCTCCATTATAGGAACCCATATAGACTCATATATATTGACCATGCATATTTCATTATTCACTATTAAATTATTTAAAACACTTAATGAATCTTGTAATTTGTTTAACATTACCTCTATTTTATCCATGTAATAGTTCATGCTCAAATGATGAAAAAAATCAGAAATCTTTGGAGATTACCCTTATTTCAAAATGTTTGATTTTTTATAAAACTACACAAGTCAATGTCTCAATAATACCAAGTTTTTATTATTTCCAATTAATCTAAAAATCGTACTAGGAATATCCTTCATAGTTACTATTATTTTTACAAAGAATTATCTTGCCACAAATCAGTATAAATGAGTCTTACATTTGTTATTCATCCTGTATTTCATATAATTCAAGTACTTATAAACTAGTTATTGACTGTGGGACACCACAAAAAAATTTCATTCCATCATGATATAATGTATCCTTTTTTTTCAATGGACACATGAGTTAATTGTTTTCATAAGACATAATAAATGTTTAACTCTAATGAATAATCATTTTGACTAGATGTTGTGTACTTCTCACTATTGAGTTAGGAATCAACCTTTCGTAGCCATTTGGAGTATTCACCTTACTTATTGTGACATTTATTTTCATTTATTGGTTACTGTATTACAATGCACATATTAGAAAGTAATAATAAATTTAATACCCAAGATATACTATAGAAACATCCCATACAATGATGATTATACAAGAATAAGTAGCGACTTCCTTCTTCTTCAATTCAGTTATTTTAATTTTAATTTATATTGTTATATATCATGATATACAAACAAAATAAGTTCTTATATAATGATTAAACTCTTCTATTTGATGGATTCTTCAATGATATCCTTGGTTTCATACATTCCATTTTCCATTTCACCTTTTCATTCTTATTTTTCTCCATAAGAACTAAAATTTTAATCTTTATAGAAGTTCTTATGAACGTGGTGAACCGTACACAAAGGTAATGAATTGACTTATCTATTTTTTAATTATTAATATTTAATCAAAAAAGATATTATGGGTGAAAATAATATAATAATGGGATTTATTAAAATATCAGGATAAAACATTTAGCTTTTACATATACAGTATAATCATCTTTTTTATATCTTTCTTATATTTTTCATCGTAGACTTCTCAGAGATGAGAAAAAAGTGATATCATCTATTTATAGATATTAATTTGACATCTCAAGGAGACTTGATGACAAAATAATGATTTAAACATTATATGTATCATATATGATTCTCTTATAAGCATCCTTTATACCCTTTCTACCTAATGTGGCCAAATTGTTTTGGGAACTCTAGCATTTGAATTTGTAATATTGTAGTACACCGTACAAGTACCAGAAATATTTTTTCAAACTCTTTTAAATTAAGAAATTAATATTTCTAAAAATTCATCATACTTTTTTGTTTTATTACTTGATTTATTTTGCTAAAAAATCTTGCATATTAGTAATTGTTTCTAGACAACTGATTAAGCATAACCAGTTAAATCAAAGCAATAAATTTAGCCCACTATATTATTGATACATCATATCCCTCACTACTAGATTCGAAATACCTAGTGAGTATAGTATTATAGTAGAAATGATCCATACAACCTCTTTTCATAGTAGAAGATATTGCCATGCCATTACTCATAGAGTTTCAATGTATGTGTTTGACTAACCAACTTCTTTAACCCACACCACAAGGTTATATTGAGCGATTCATCAGCTTCAAAAAATAAGATAAATTATTTAACCAATGATTTCCCTCTAAAGATAGAACATTATATCTATGGATACATAATTTCTGCCATATTTAGTTATGACGACCCACCACTCTCATAAGAACTCCCATGTAGTAGGATACACCCTCAACATGGTTTGGAAATCACCCTATACAATTGGTTTTCTTCAAATTCAAATGACAGAAGGATTTCCCAACATAATATTTAATTGAGAGTTTTTTAATATTATCTTGAAAAATGAATCTAATTTATATTGGGTATATAGGGACTATGTGATTTCACTCACAACAGATCAAAATTATTAAATAGAAAAAAATCATTACATATTAAAATAATTTAATCTTTGCATTACAAGTTAATTGTTTTATGTGTTTTCGTAAAAATTCATATTTTAAAAAATAAGAAATGGTGCATTATGTTTTTAAATATTATGAATGATCTTGATTATTTTGTATTGGAAAATATATTTATTCTTAGTGGGTAAAATATGAACCTCGTGATGTAATTACTAAGTCTTCTTTGACTCGTATCGCATTCAACACCCCAGTCCAATGTATAACCATGTTGTATGGAATAATGAATCATCTTGTCATGGTCCTCTCATAGTCCATAATATTTATTATATAAAAATACACTCACACATGTGAGGGGGTCTCAAAAATACGTAATACACATGAAATATAGCTCTTATTGAAAAAATTACACTATATATATCTAACAAAATAATCTGACGATGTATAGACCATTTTATTTAAATTGGCTGAAACTAAACATTTTTATTAAGAAATGAACTAATATGGAAATACTGGGAAACCATTTAATTTAGAAAAAATCTATCAATTGATTCCAAAATATATAACCAAATCATTACAAAAAATTTGTCTAAAAAGACCATACCTATATAAGGATTCCATTAGATAAAAATGAAATTCATGTCCATAAAATCCATGATGTGACCTTCAAAATTTTATGTCATATTTTCCTAGGATTAGAGAAACTCTTCAATACTAATCATCCTTACATTGAATCGATGTGTCTGAATTCAATTTTTTTATCAATCCAAAGATGTGGTTCTCTATTGATGTCTTATTGAATCGTCCTTTCAACCATCATGTTTAACTCCACTTATGTAAAATTTACCTCATATTCCTCTAATATTTCATCATTGAAGTGAATAATGAGGACCCATTCTTCCCTTTTATCCCCAGCCTCCTATGTTGTCCTGAAATTATTGTTGGTTACTACCTATTCTTGAATTGGAACTACCGTCATAACACTACCTTTTTTTTAATCCATGGCCTCCCCACACTCTACTGCCTAATTTTTACTTTGATGAATTAGACACTCTTTGTCTCCTTGATTGTGAGACATGGGTTCACTCATCGCATAGTTCTTTTTCATGGACCTTGTTTCCATCAGCTTGGGTAACTGAGAGTAGTGATTTATTACTTTAGACTTATTTCCCTTTATCACAATGCAACTCCCTGGATCCCTCTCACAATTCCACACTTTCATTCTTCATGGGTAGTGTATTCCTCTTTCAAGAACATCATCACAACTATCCCCCGATACTTGGCTAAAAATATCATATTCTGAAGCTGGACCAGAAACTCTTTGATCATGGCCCATACTTGTGGCTTCTTGCAACATGTGATAAAGGGGGAATCAGTTTATGGTGGGGCACACGCTTGACCAGTGAAGGGATCTTTTGTGATGGGGCCAATGGGATAGGTGTTTAGGAGTCAACAATGAGCAGCAACAATAGCTATAGGCTAGCTAATAGAGGAGGGAATTCTTGTAGGGATCTTGACAAGGAGGAGGTCACCACACTAGTAGTTTTGAGGTGGTGGTGCAATGACCAATTGGGAGGTTGGGACAGCCGAGGGGGGAGTGTTGCGAAGTAGTGGGACCCCAATGTTTTTTATATCCTAACAGTGGATAATTTGGCATAGGGGGACATTTTTTTATGGGTAAATTTTTTTAATTGGGAAAATGGGTTAGAGAAACACCATTTCAAGTTTTATTGTGTGTAAAAATTCCTAAAGCGCCACTTGAAGTGGAATTGTGCGATTTCCACCATCAAAGTGCCACATGAACTGGCACTAATGTGGTGGAATGGTTCAGCACCACTCCATGTGTCACTAACTAGTACGCCCTGAAGAGATCTATGCCACTTCAAGTGCCTCTGATGGTTTAAAATTAATCATATCAACACCTCATTAAGTGGATCCTAAATCTCAAAAAGGGGATCACCCCTCCCAATTCCCGCACATCATTCCCACACCACCTCTCTCAAACTTATCTATGATATGCTCTCTAAAATTCCTCTCAGTTCTCTTACTCTCTTTGTCCGCATATCCACTGTTCCCGAAGGATCACCACCTTCCATAAATTTAAGGTAATTCTAATTTTAAATCTTTTTAATATGATAATTAATTAATTTATTTGTATACATAATAATTAATTTAGAATATTTAGAAATATTAATATTTTATATTATGTAATAACATTTTTAATTAATTGTAATTATGGTTTTAATTAATTGTAATTAGGTGTTTAAATCATTATAATTTGGCGTCTAATTAATTGTAAATAGGTATTTAATTAATTTCTATTTGGTAATTTAATAATTGTATTATGGAAATTAATTACTTTTCATTATGAGTTTAAATAATTGCAATTAGGGGTTTAATTAATTGTAATTAGTCGTTTAATTAATTGAAATTAGGAAATTAATATATTGTAAATAGGTTTTTAATTAACTCTAATTTGGTGTTTAAATAATTGTAATTAAGTGTCTAATTGATTGTAATTAGTTAATTAATTAATTATAATTAGTTTATTAATTAAATTCCATTAGGTGTTTAATTAATTTTAATTTTCTGTTTAATTAAGTGTAATTAGGTTTTTAATTAATTGTAATTATGTAATTAATTAATTTTAATTAGGCAATTAATTAATTGTAAATAGGTAATTAATTAATTGTAATTAGGTAATTAATTAATTATAATTATGTAATGAATTAACTGTAATTAGTTAATTAATTAATTTTAATTAGTCAAATAGTTAATTGTAATTTTTCATTTAATTAATTTTCGTCATGCAATTAAGAAAATGTAATTATGTGTTTAATTAATTTTAAATAGGTAATTAATTAATTTCAATTAGGTAATTAATTAATTTTAATTAATTCAATAATTATTTATAATTAAGAAATTAATTAATTGTAATTCAGTGTTTTATTAGTTGAAATTTACTGTTTAATTAATTTAAATTATGTGTTTAATAATTTTTAATTATGTGGTAAATTAATTTTAATCATGGGGTTAATTAATTAAAATTAGGTGTTTAATTAATTGTAATGAGTTCATTAATTAATTGTAACCAATTAAATTAATTAAATGTAACTAGGAAATTAATTAATGGTAACTAAGTAATTAGTTATAATTAGGATTTCATTTAATTACAATTAATTATTTAATTAATTGCAATTAGGAAATTAATTAATTATAATTACGAATTTAATTAAATCTAATCACATGTTTAATTATATGCGTTTAATTAATTTTAATTAGGTGTTTAACTAATTGTAAATAATTAATTGTAATTATATGTTTAATTAATTGTAATAAATTAAGTGTAACTAGGTAATGAAATTAATTATAACTAATTAATTAATGGTAACTAGTTAATTATTTATAATTAATTAATTAATTAATTTTAATTTAGAGATTAATTAATTATAATTAAGTGATTAATTTATTCTAATTATGTGATAAATTAATTCAAATTAGGTTTTTAATTAATTAGAATGAGGCAATTAATTAATTTTAATTTATCAACTAATTAATGCTAATTAGAAAACTGATTAATGCTAATTAAGAATCTAATTAATTCTTATTAGGAAACTAAATAATGTTAATTAGAAAACTAATTAAAGGTAATTAGGAAACTAATTATTGGTAATTAGGAAACTAATTAATGTTAATTATGCAACTAATTAATGGTAATTAGGAAACTAATTAATTTTAATTAAGGAACTAATTAATAAAAATTGGGCGATTAATTAATGGTAATTAGAAAAATAATTTTTTGTAATTTGGAAATAAATAAAATCTAATTAGGGGCTTCATTTAATGTAATTGGAGATGTAATTATATTTAGTTTAATTAGGGCCTTCATTATTAAGAACTAATTAATTCTAGTTAGGAAAAAAATAAATTATAATTGGACCACTACTTAATGGTAATCAGAAAACTAGTTAATAATGATTAGAAAAGTAAATATATTAATTAGCGAGGTAACTATATTAATTTATGATTTAATTTTATTAAGTAGAGAATGAAATATATTAATTAGCGATGTAATTATATTAAATAGTGAATTAATTATATTAATTATAAATGTAACTATATTAATTTGTGAGGTAACTATATTAATTAGTGAAGTAAAAATATTAATTATTGAATTAAATATATTAATTAGTAAGGTAACTATATAAATTAGTGAAGTAACTATATTAATTTGTAAAGTAATTGTATTAATTAGATACTAAATTTTATTATTTAGTGAAGTAACTATTTTTTATTTATTTTAGAATATTCCATTTCATTTCATTCTGTGTATGATAATGAATTTATTTTTTCATCTAATTTGACATTAGTTTGGAATGGATGTTTTGAACTGGAATTTTTTTGTTGAATGTATTTTGTGAATATTAAGTGTTATAGTTTTCATTAATTGAATTCTCTCTTGAGTAAAGTATACTTGGGTAGAGGGGCGTTGGGTTGGACCGCCTACTTTCCTAGATGTGTTCATTTCCTTGGAATGTGAATGGGGTTGGATATCTATCACTCTAGGAATACTCATGTGGAGTTTTCCAATCTCATATAAATCTATGCTTTTACATGACGTGTTCATGTACCTCAAGGAAATGATTTATGTGGATATGTATGAATGTTTTTTACAGATAATTTCGAGTATGTAAAACAAACTTGTGGTTTGTGTAAATAATTACACATCAATATGGTTTGATCATATTGATTTGGTATAAGGATTAGGATTATAACCTAAATTACTATAAGAATACATTTAAAAATTGATTCTCTAACCATATTAAATTAATACAAGGGTTTATTTTAGATAAAGCATAGGGCTACCTATATTTATTCCAAAGGTAAAATAATTGAGATAGAACATGGATGTATTTATAGTATACATCTTGAAGGTGTTATGAAGCTTGGATATTGTAATACATTGGAATATCTTCAAAGGAAAGTTCATCAAATTTTAAAATTGATGAGCAATCAAGTGATAGAATCTATAAAATACATGCATCTTCAATTTTTGGATAGGTTTTGGCATGTGGCATATCCATTAATTGATTATGAATAATAGGAATACATACTTTAAATTATTAAGTATCAACCTGATAATCAAATGATGTAGATGTATGTCACTACATCTACAATGGGGGATCCATCCACATTAGAAGTTGGGCCATCACAACACTTCTAAAGATGCATAATGCATAAATCTGCATGTATATAGTAAATGGGTGAAGGAAGAGATGGAAAAGTGAATTCTGAATGGTGATTTGATATGGTTGGAGGTGAGCGTGTGTGTGATAAGAGCATCATGGGGATTCCGGAAAAGATGTTCTGGTCACATGCTACACTATGAGGTAGTTAACCAATAGTAGTTAAGTGCACAAAGAATCTGTAGTTTGGTGATTAAATTTTGAGTGATGCACAGCCAATCCATGTTTTGGATTCGTGAGTTGAATGTTCTGTTGGGAGATCTAGAATCAAAAGGATTCATGGGGATTAATACTTCTCCTAGGGTTCTCCTATTAATTTCGCAGAGAAGGATTATTAGACTTTGCACTTATGTATGGATTATTGAATACTGAACAAGATAACGGTAAAGAATTGGTATCCTGTTTTAGACGCCAATGATCACTTTGATCAACCGAGTGGTTCCACGATCTTCTCCATGATCGAATTAGAATCTTATTACCATATGTTTAGAGTGATACCGTGTTACATTCATAAATATTGTTTTATTAGTATGTATCAATTAGAAATGATCATGGAAATATTGTTTGATCTAATGAATTCAATAAGTGAAGGCATTGAAACACATGCCTACTGGGTTTTCAGAGCCTCTATCCATTCTGAAATTAATGAAGGATTGTTTCACTATGGACTTAATAAAAATATTATATAGGACACGTCAAAAGAATTATGAAATATGAGTGATCATGGATAAACTAATGAAGGTAGGACACTTCTTGCCTCTCAGGGCTACCTTCACCATTGATGATACTAGAGCATATAATTCCTTTTTAACAACTCATTTTTACAATGGTTTGGGTTTAGTTTGTGGAGTTATTTGATGGTCTTATGAACATGAACACACAAGTGGGTTTGTAATGTAAATATATCTGATGTTCTAGGGAATGTTATTATAAAATTATTGGGTACGATTTCATTTTGGATCTATTTATGCTATAAATTATATGATTAGATTTAATTCTATGTATGGACTGGCTAGTTCTATACTATGTTCATATTGAATATTATTAGATAATATTTTCCTATCTATATCCATAAGGGGATGCTACATTCATTAAGAAGATTAGTATGTTTGATCTTGTCATGAAGTACTATTTCAGTTCATGTAAGATAGAGTAATTTCCTAGATTTAAAACATTTTTACGTTTCTTTCATACATTACATGATAAATTTAATACCTTACATGATAAATTTCAAATCTTAAATGAAATTAATGTTTTACTATTCATACATTATGATTAAGAAACCACTGTTATATACCCAGGAGACGCACATGTCACGCCATTTATTAGCGCATCGACCTGTTAGACTTATTACTATTCAGAGAGGGCATTGTTTTCACCATGAAGCACCCCCAGCTACTCTTTGTCCATACCACAGACATGTAGTATTTTATGGGGTCGCTATGTGTGACTTTAACACCATTAATCACCATTTGATTGCTGCATAGGTTGAGCGATGGTGGCCATATACACACACATTTCATCTCCCATAGGGGGATATGACCATTATATTAGAGGAAGTGGTCTACATGCTTGGTTTACCCATCCTTAGACAAGCAGTTATAGGTACCACTAGTGGAAACTGGTTTGCAATCGTATAACGTTTAATAAGAATTTACATCGTCGACATACAAGTTGTCGTCCAGGGTTCGTGCTTGCGCATGGGGTGGCATGATGAGCATTTCACCGTCAATATTGATGATTCAATTGAGGGTATTCTTATTCAGCACACATGTGCATATATTGTTTTGGAAGATAGGATGCATGTTGTGTGTCGACTACTCCACCAATTTGGTACACCAGATATACCTCCCATTACTCGTGGATCTTGATCAGATGGTTACATATAGTTGGGGGTCCACTGTATTGTCACATATATATAGATGTCTATATATAATTTTTCACTCCAATGAAAAGAATATTTATTGTTGTATGGTTTTGGTATAGATGTGGTCCTTGGAGTGTTTTCTAAGCATCGCTCCTCATGTTATCACCCCACTTGCACCAGATCTGTTTCAGGACTTTCATCAGAGACACATGTATGTTTTCGTTATTACATTCAATAATTTATTACTTCTATGATGTTTTTATAAACATAATATATATTAATATTTTTTAAATAGGTGGAGTTAGTATCAAAAGTATGCACATACTCTATGACATAGTGTGCACAAATTTTGATTGAAATTTGATTCTATTGTTCCAGCTAAGGTATATTAATTATTTTTTTGTAGACAAATCTGTTTTGTTATTACAATTTTATGTTATTTAAATTTAATATTATTTAAATTTTCATGCTATTATAGAAATTATTTTTTGAGTTTACATTTCAGGTTTCATGAAATTCGTATACAGGTTTTTTATATGAATCACTTCCACTATACTGCACAACAATGATTCGGGATCGTGTTGTAGTGGTTCCACTCATCCACATATAAATCATTTAGTTGCACCATCCTGACCCGGTCATGTGCTAGTTTAGTTATATACAATATATCCCCATGGAAACACGATGAGATGTTGTGTTACATTCGATTAGACTTATAGGCAGACACACAATAGACTGGTGGCAGTTTCATGAAACTTATATCGAGCTTCGGGACAAGCAAGACCAATATGGTATCTTTCCATATGGATATCCCACAACATGTTTTCAGTTATCTGATCAGTGGAACATCATCATGAACCATACACATCAGGGGATTGGCATTCAGTAGTTGGTATGTTTATGATGACTTCTTATATTTGTTCAAATCTCTATTGGTATTAATATAAATCTTATTTAATTTGCAGTGAGAAGAAATTTCTCATTTTACACATATCAAACAGTGGAAGAATATATTAGACAGGATGTAGTTCCCCGAGATGTGTTGGCTCTCAAAGAACATTTTCAATTCATACGTGACAGTTTCTATGATGAGGTTCCACAGGTAAATCGGAATCAATATCCTCCAGCTGAATACCCTACAGATGATGATGTCCCTGCTATTCCTACTAAGGATGATTCACAACCGCCACCACCACCACCAGCTGCAAGACATAGATGAATACATTAGGAGGGGTAGAGGCAATGACATAGACTTTTGAGAGCATCTTTTATAGACGTTGTCATGCCATAGAGAGATGATCCTACCCAGCCGACTGATGATCTTGCAAAACAGGGAGATACTTATATTCCATATAAGTCATATTCGATGACTACTTGGGACTACGAGTTGGGTGTGGTTACACATCATGTGGTGGACCCCTCTCCTGCTGAGGAGGACTACTTCAATGTCCCATTTCTACTATTTTTTGGAGCTTTGGGGCTATATAGCTGCACATATGACTATGGGTCGTCCTCTACACGTGATGTTGGTTAATCCTCTACATAACCCCATGAAGAGGCACTAGAAGAACATGAAGTGGAGAAACCCCAATCATGGACACTAGAGCGACACAGATGTTGGATGTGGAGTGGGTGTGAGGTTCAAATGGCATGTTGTGGTACCGGGTGTATCAACGTTGATTTATTCAGATGATGTGTTGCATATATTAAGAAACCTATTTATTTTGATATGTAGTTGTTTTTTAGACAATTAAAATGAAATTGAAAGTCTCATGATTATAGTGTTATAATGTTTCATGAATGTTACTCTATAAGAATATAAATTATAAAGTTCAAATAGAAACTAAATGAATGTTGTGACACTAGCTAACAAATCTAGATTTAAATTTTTGTTATGAATATATTTATTATTATATAATTATAAATGATTCTATATAAATAATTATTTATAATTCTATAAATATATATATATTTAAAATCATATAATTATTAATTAATATTCAAAATTATATAAATATAAATATGTTTTTAAATATATAATTATTAGTCTATATATATATATATAATTTGTAAATATTTATAAAAATATAATTATTTTTAATTATATATTTATAAATAAAATCGTAATTATATGAAGTATATTATATGGTAATTTTTTATTTATTTATAATTAAATTTAAAATATTTATCAACATATATTAATTTTTAAATATATCGTAAATAATTAAATATATTAAATATATTTATTATATATTTAAAATTATTTTTAATTTATTTATAAATAAAAACTTATAACTATATAAATATAGATTTATAATTATATAACTATAAATACTCTTGTAAATATAATTATAATTATATATTTATAATGAATAATTATAATTATATATTATTTATAAATATTTATAATAATATATTTATTATAAATATATATTTATTTAATTATAAATTAATTTTAAATATATATGTAACCATAATTTAGTTATTATATATTTATAAATATATTTACATTCATATTATTAAAAATATTTATATATTCATAATTCTAAAAATATTTCTTATGTATTTATTATAATTTTATACTTATTATATTTATAATAATATATTTTTTGGAATTATATAATAAATATAATTACATAATTATATAATTACATAATATTTATAATTATATAACTATAATAATTATAATATTTATACTTATTATTATATATTTAATATAATTATAATAATTATACTTTTAATTATTATATATATTATAATTATATAATTATTATAGATATAATTATAAATTTATTATATTTATTTACGTAATTATATTTTTTATAATAATATTTTTTATTATTCTAATTATCTTTATATAAATATATATTAGGGGGTTTGGGGAGGGGTGGTGTGGATATTTTTGAAAAAAAACCTTGAGCGCCAAATCATCTGGTGTTAAAGAAATTCAATTAGTGCGTAGATGATTTGGCACTCAAGAGACCCATTTTCTGAAATAAAACTAACCTAAACCCTTTTAATTTGATAACACGACCATTTCACAAAATTTTTCCCCTGTAGCCACACCGCCCACTCCCCCACATATTATATTAATTTTATATTTGGTTTGTTTTTTATTTACCAGAACAATTACCTTTTAATATAATTTATATTTGGTTTAAAAAGGCTTCCTATAGGCTGTTGACTAAAAATAAAATCAGTAAATGTAGTTTTTTTGTTCTGATGTAGCATTTCAAATGTATGCCTCTCCCTTCATATTTTTTTAATAAATTAAATAAATTTTCAATTACATAAATTTATCAAAAAATTATCTAGATGAATATTAAATTTTCGGTCACTAGCAAACCGACTAGTGTTTGGGTCAGTAAGTAGATTCGTTGATTGTTTCGGGAGAACTATAAACGTAACGAACCCGAATCCGGTAACCTAGGGTCATTGTTCACTTTATTACATTCGAACTAGATACATGGAATAATATCTTGAAGTATTGAATATTTTAGTATTCCTAGTAAACTAGATGCATACTTGGACTTTACAAACATTTGAAAACATAAAATACATAATTATTTTTCTTTAAAAATTCCATTATTTCCCTTAGCATTTCTCTGCATATCAATCATAAAACATTTCTTTATAACCTAGGGAAATAAAAACTAAAAAAGGGGTGTTCATAGATTCTCATAAGGGTAATCATATAGTAGAAGAAATCATGAATAAATAATAATAATCAATATTGAAAAATAAATAATTAAACCCCATTCCATTTAAATAATATTATGAGCATAATATGGTAGGAATAAGAGATGATTAATTAAAGCCATATAAATAATCTATTGATCTTAATAAATCCATATATATTCTAACTAATTTAATTATAACATGAAAATAAATAAATGATCTTATAATGAGGAAATTAATAATGACAGAAATCCAAAACATACATTCAAGACGATTCCCAAGATTGTTTAAATATTTGGGTAAAAATCCATCCAATATGGCTAACTAATTTATCTCATGAGACTTGTGAATGTATTGTGGGGATATCTATAACTGGGCCCCACCCCTAACTTACTAATTGAAATGAAAAACTCAAATGAATTGGGTTTACCATAATGAATATAAGTATTCATACTAAAAAACTAAATTACTAAATTTTAATATTTACCCTAATCAAATAAAAATTATCGTAAACCGTCTAATGTAATATGATTAGTGGTAATAAAATTTTCTATCCTCAAACTATACAAAGAATAAATAAGGATGATTTCAGCATAATATATCCACATTAGATCATAGGTAATATTATGTGTTGATTTCATTGATGAAAATAAATATCATGAATAGATCCATAAAAACCTTTTTTCGGAAAATAAACATTACATTTTGAGAATAATCATTTATGAAAAAACATTCAAAAAAATTATAGAAAATATTTTTCATTGAATATATCCTTATAATGCTATAAATAATATTTAAAACATTGAATTTTCATGAAGGTATAAAATTTCATTTCTTTCATACATGTTACATCAAAGATTCCTTTCTCATTTTTGATAAAAGCCAAACGAGCATTGTTTGGAAACTACATGAAGATTCATTTAATTTTTATATAAGTCAAACATGTAGAAAAATAACTTTAATGAATGTATTTTAAAATGATAAAAATATTTTTTTAAACATTTATAGAAAAATTTTTTTTTAGATAAATCAATTTTGGTCAAAAAGAACAATAATGTTACATTTTCATAAACATCTCAATGATTTTATGTGAAAAAGAGTGAAAATTTGGAATATTTTTAAAAAATTACATCATTAAATATAGGATAAGGTAAAATATTAGGTTTATGATATAAATGAATATTATTTCTCCCAAGGGTGTCTAAAAAATATTTTAATAATTATGAGTTTGTGAAATAAAACCTTACCACATTGGTAAATTTTGAATCATAATCCCCATAAAAGAAATAACACCACATGAAACATAAAATACCATGAATTGAAATATGTTATTTATAGAAAATATAAAAAAGGGTATTATATAAATCGCACAATGGAATAAGTGGTAAATATGGAATATGTATAATAGAAGTAAAAGTGAGACAAGAAAACTCTTACCTCATGTTCGACTCAATTCATATGTGTTAGAACGTCTTATATAATAAAAATAAGTTCCTATAAATCTATTATTGAACCATAAACATATATATATTACCTTATATTTTCCTCTTATAACATTTTACCACCTGTTTGTTAATAATATTTCATTAATTTCATAATATTGGGAGTTAATTGTCTTGTTTTCTTATACATGTTTTTTCCAAAATGTTCTATATCAGGTATATAGGATATAGTTATAGCATAACCAGAATGATATTAATCTTATAAATGTTAAATTTTTTTATTACATACATCCTTATAACCATTCATTAATATTCGACATAGAAAAAGAATAACACCGCTTTATGGAGATAGTAGTGTTGAGCAATGTATTGTTTTCAACAATAGATGTTAATGTTATTTAAGGGGGAGATTATTGAAAATAATACTCTGTCTCTTTATGATAATTTTGATGCTCACAAATACCCATAGATATTTTCTAATGATTTTATTTAGTATTGTGCAAGAATTTATTAATTTATTTTACTCTTGAAATAACGAGAATTTATTACTTATTCGGAATCTACTTTAGCGCGTTCGGGAATCACTGTTCATATCTTATATAGATAAATATAGTACGGAATCGTCTTTAGCGCGTTCTAGTATCACTATTCATAAACTACATGGATATACTTAGCGTTAGGATGAAAAGCGTGTATACTTTTGAGATAAGTGAAAAGTATGGTTAAACAACCATACGTTTTCAGCAAAGTATGGAAGAAGAACCTTACGTTAGGAAGGAACATTTTATTTTGTTTATTAGCAAAGTATCGAAGAAGAACCGTACGTAAATTCTAAACGTTACATTTGTTTCTCAAAAGTATGGTTCATCAACCATTCTTTTGTAAACAACCATACGTTCTAAAAAAGTATGGATGATCAACCCTACGTTTGTGTTCAACCTTACGTTGTCAACCCTATGTTTTTGTTCAACCATAGGTTGTTAATCTTAAATTTGAAGACTATGTTATTAACCCTACGTTTTCAGGCCACGTCATCAACCTTACGTTTGGCGTTGGAAATTTTGACAGACGATATTTATGGGCAGCGATCAGTAAGCTGATTTCTGGGTGGATTTCAAGCCATATTTAAAGTTGTTTTTAAAGTACGACTTTGACTGATTCAAAGACATTTTATTAATGGAATTAAGATCGAATTAAAAGTAACTTTTTATGACGAGTCTTAAGGGAAGTTATGACCTCTCTGTAAATTCAAATTTTTGAATATCACAAATCAGAAGGTGACTTTTATGGATCTAAATGTATAGGAGATATGCTCACCTTTATTATATATTTTCTCTTTGAAACACCAGGAAAAGGAATATATATATGTGACCGATCAATTATTAAAAAACCAGAGACTTCGGAAATTCACGATTGATCTTCAGATTAAAAAATGAGCGTCAAAGCTCTGTTCTTTCAAGAAGAAGGAACTTCATAGAAGATTCACCTGTTCTACATCTAATATCTACTGTGGATCTACTACTTCTAAAGTTGTGAACTATATATCTATATCTACTGCAACGGGATCAACTTAGAACTACTTCGTCATGAAGATTAAAATTTCTAGAGACTTCGATCCATCTTTTATCAATTGCATTCTGTTGCAATTGTGAAGATCAACTGAAAAATTTATTTCTGAAATTCGTTTTATTCTTGAGTAACCATCTTCTCGTTCTATACTGTTTTGGTTCATTTTTTAACCAGAAGGCTTTGTTTTTCCTTGGATTGTAAAGGTGTCAACTACCTGTACTTAGTTGTGAATCGCTCTATTGAAAAGAGGACCAGATAGTGAAAATCATCAAGCTCATGGAGTTGAGAATTGGTGGAGTTGACTAGGGGCTTTCTGTTCCCTAAACCACTATACATCTTTGTGTTCTTGATTTTACTTATTCCGCTACATGATCAAATCTGATAAAGTATAAAGGACAGAACTCGTTCAAGAAAAGATTTATCGAAAAATTGCAAAAGACACAATTCACCCCCTCTTGTGTATAATTTGTAGATTCATATCTAATACTTGGTATCTGAGGTGGAGCTTCTGATAGAGCCTTATCAAGCTAGAAGCATTTAAGGATTATAATACAGAGAATCATGACTGATACAAGAGAAGGGATTTCGATGGTCAGAGCAGCATATATTAATGGAGACAACTATGGATGCTGGAAATCACATCTGAAAATATATCTGAAACACCTCGAATATAGAGTCTATTTAAAGATTATGAATCCTTATGAAATTCCTGAAAATCCTGAGACATGGAGTGCTACTATAGAGGCAGAGTACGATATGAACTTGAAGGCTATGAATGCAATTATCTGCGGTCTAGGACTAGATGAATTTAATAGAGTATCTCAGTGCCCGACAACATATGAGATGTGGAAAACAATAGCTGTGGCATATGAGTGAACAGACAATGCGAGACAAATGAGATATGCAACTGCCAAATTGAAATTTGATACTTTCAGAATGGTTGAAGGTGAGAGCATTACCTAAATGAATGGGAGATTGACAGAAATTGTCAATAACATAACAGCTCTAGGAGAACCTATCAAGCAGGCAGATCAAGCAATAAAAGTACTGAGAGTACTTCCTACTCGATGGAATGGTATTTCTGCTGTAATCAGACAATCAACACCTGTCAAAGATCTAACTATGAGAGAGATGATTGTTACACTAATGATGTATGAAGCTAAAATTCAAGATGAGGCTAATGAACATAAAGTGCTTATCAAAAGATAAGATACTTCCTTGAAGGTAACTTCACAACAAAAGAATAGAAATATGAAGAACAAATAAGTCAAAGCTAAATCAGAATGCTTTGACTCATCCAACTCAGATGAGGAACTGTCTCAATTAGCCAGAAAATTTAGAAAATTCTACAGCAAGAAAAGAGGCTTCAAAAAATCCTTTAATGGAGACAATAAGGAAGTAAGATGTTATGAATGCAAAAAGATGGGACATATCAGACCAGATTGCCCACAATTGAAGGATGCAAAGAAGAAGCAATTCTTCAAAAGAAATGGCTTTGAGCAGAAAGACAATAAATCTATGAAAGCCACTTTAAGTGTATCTGAAGACTCTAGTAGCTCTTCTGAATCAAACTCAGAGAAAGAAGAATTCAATCTAAAATAAAACATGTGCTTTATGGAAGAAATTGATGAGGTACACTCATATTACTTCTCTGAATCAAATTCTGAATCAAGATACACAAATGAAAACATGCAGCCTACTGCAATATGCTTTAATAATGATAAGACTCACTATTTAAGAAACATAAGTCACTAAATAATATACATAAATCCATTTCAGATGAAAAAGAAACAATTCTGAAACAACATAAGGAATTAACTGATAAATACAATTCTATTAACACTAACTATATTCATTTTGAATCAAGAATAAAAATACTGCAGGATGAAGTAGAATCTTACAAACTGGCTACATTGGTTTTTACAAAAGGATAGAATTCATTAAATAAAATTCTTGGAAAAAATATCATTAAAATGGAGTGATTTGGAATTGATAGTAAAATAGAATAACCAAAGCTATATAATAATTATTTTGTTCCTAGCTCTAAAAAGGTTAATTGTAATTTTTTTGGTACAAAGGGACATGTAGCTAAAAACTGTTTCTTAAGACAACCTCAAATTTGTGGTATTAAGAAAGCCTATGTTTCAAAAGACTTGTGTGATTCAGTTATTTTTAAAAGAACAAAGCAAATATGGATACCCAGATCATTTCTAGCTAATACCCCTGGACCCAACAAAATATGGGTACCAAAGCAATTTGTTTGAATGTCTTTCAAGGTAGTAGTTCACCAGAGAAGAAAAGATATATGGTACATGGAAAGTGGCTACTCAAGACATATGAGTGGAAACTCATTGAATTTTTCTTCACTCACTCAAAAGGAATGAGGAATTGTCACATTTGGTGACAATTCCAAAAGAAAATCATTGGCATTGGAACTGTTGGAGATCCAAAACAGTCTCAATCAACAAAGTACTTTATATACAATGACTAAAACACAATCTGATAAATATCTATCAACTTTGTGATGATGGATATGCTGTTGATTTTACTAACAATTGCAGTACAGTTTCTAATGATAAACTGTTTAAATTTAAAGCACCATGAACTGAAAATGCCTATAATTTGGATTTAAATTCCTTGTGTAAACTACAAGTAAACTGCTTGACTGCTAAAGTATGTGAATCCGAGATATGGCATAGAATACTTGTTCATTGTTCCATTTGCTCAAATATGGTTATTAAACACACCTTCTCTGCACCAATAACACCTCAACAAAAGGATATTGTAGAAAGAAGAAATAGAACTATTCAATAAATGGATAGAACTATGTTAAATGAATATATCCTACTTATATATTTCTGGACAGAAGCTATGAATTCACCTTGTTATATAATTAATAGAGTTTTAATTAGACCTATTTTGAAAAAGACACCATATGAACTATGGAATAATATAAAACCTAAAGTAAATTACTTTAAAGTTTTTGGATGTACGGTTTACATCTTAAACACAAAGAATAATCTTGGTAAGTTCGATCCAAAATCTGATGGAGGTATTTTCTTAGGATATTCTGCTACCTCCAAATCTTATAGAGTTTATAATAAGAAGTCAAGGATTGTTGAATAATTACATCATGTGAAATTTGATGAATCTGATCCTTTTGAGAAAAGGACAGAAGAAATGGATGAACTTGACACTAATGATAACATGAGACTTGAGAATTTAAAGAATGATTTTGAAAATTATATAAAAGAAATTCAGTCCAGTTCAGAGGAACATGATACTGAAGAACCTTAAAATACATTTCCTAGACAGTCTAGATCCCAAAAGAATCACCCTTTAGAAACTGTAATAGGAAACCTAGAAATTGGTGTTCAAACTAGAAGAAACTTTGGAAACCTATTGGAATTCTCTGCCTTCATATCTCAACAAGAACCCAAGACTATAGAAGAAGCTTTAGATGATGAAAGATGGGTAATAGAAATGAAAGATGAATCAAACCAGTTTAAACGAAATGAAGTTTGGGAATTAGTGGAAAGACCTAAGAAATATCCTGTAATAGGAACCAAATGGGTCTTTAGAAATAAACAGGATGACCAAGGTACAATAAATAGAAATAAAGCAAGATTAGTAGCTAAAGGATATAATCAAGAATAAAGAATAGACTATTATGAGACTTTTGCACCTGTAGCAAGGTTATAATCCATTAGAATCCTTTTAGCCTATGCATCTTATATGAATTTTAAATTATTTCATATGGATGAAAAATCTGCATTTTTAAATGGTTATTTAATGGAGGAAGATTATGTTGAGCACCCTCCAGGTTTTGAAAACTCTCAAAAACCTGATTTTGTTTTTAAACTTACTAAATCTCTTTATGGACTAAAACAAGCACCTAAATCTTGGTATGAAATATTAAGTTCTTTTCTTTTGAAAAATGATTTTACTGTTGGAATGGCATACCCAACAATATTTAAGAAAACTATGAAAAATAATTTTGTATTGGTTCAAATTTATGTTCATGATGTAATCTTTGGATCAACTAATAAAACTCTTTGCCATTAATTTTCAAAATTAATGCAAGAAGAATTTGAAATGAGAATGATGGAAGAATTAAATTTCTTTTTGGGTCTTCAAATATTTCAAAAAGATTTTGGAAATGTTTTAAATCAAATCAAATACATTACTGATTTTCTTAAGAAATTTGGACTTGAAAACAGCAAGCCATTTACAACTCCTATGTGTACTAATATAAAACTTGATTTGGATGAAACTAGGAAATCAGTTTACAACAAGTTATATAGAGGTATTATTGGTTTTTTTTATATCTTACTACTATCAGACCAGATATAATTTATTTAGTATGTCTTTTTGCTAGATTTCAATAAAATCATAAAGAATATCATCCAACTAATGTTAAAAGAATGTGTAGATATTTAAAAGGAACTGTTTTTCAATCTCTTCATTATCTTAAAACCACTGATTTCAATTTGATTTCATATTCAGATGCTAACTTTTGAAGTTGTATATTAGATAGAAAGCACATCAGGTACATGTCACTTTTAGGAAAATCTTTAGTATCTTGGTCTAGTAAGAAACAACATTCAGTTTCCCTATCAACATCTAAGGAAGAATACATTTCTACTGGCAGTTGTTGTGCACTAGTGTCGTGGGTGAAAAACACTCTTATGGACTTTGGATTGAATTTTAACAATACACCTATTTTATGTGATAATACAAGGGAAATTAATATTTCAAAAAATCCTATTAGTCATTCTAGAACTCAGCACATTGATATAAGGCATCACATTTTAAGAGATCATGTTATTAAAAAAGATATATTTTTAGAATTTGTAAATACTGAAATTCAATTAGCAGATATTTTTACTAAACCACTTCCCACTACAAGGATTGATTTTATTAAAGGGGGGATATGTTTATTTAATTTTAAATAACTTTAATTTTTAAATAATTTTATTTATTTATGTAAATTTTATTTTTTTTATTGAATACTATTTAAGATTTTCTTTCTTTCGCCATATGCAAACTTTATTTGTTTTAAATATATGTAATGATTAGTGATTACATGGGAATCAAGGCTGTCAGAGCCTTTTAGACTTCTAAACCCTTTCACATCTATCGAAACCCTTTCGAAATCCAAAAAACACATTTTCTCTCCTAAACCCTAACCTTCGACCCTCTGAAACCCAAACCTTCAAACCTTCAGAGACTCTCACAGAAATGGTAAGGACTAAAAGAGCCAGTGAATCCGAGCCAAGCAATTCCAAGAGACAACGCACCAAGGGAAGAAAAATCTTACAGGGCAAGGTAATCGATCTCGACTGGTTATTTCATTCAAATCTGTTGTTGAAGAAAGCACTTTTGTTTCATAATCTTGAACAGATGTTCAACTGTGAAAATATGGAATTTCTGTATGAAGTAGAACTTATATACTTCTTTAAATCTATACAATTTAGTCTGGGAGATACCGAAGATAGTATGATGACTAAGATAGAGTATAGGGATTTCTCAATCTCATTAGTAAGGATTAGTCAGATTCTCAACAACCCTCATGAGATAGTTTTTCATTTCGATTTGAAAATTATTGGACATTCTGTGCATAAATCCGAAGACATCATCTATTTTATTTTTGGTAATAAGACAATAAAGAATTTTTTTTCAAGGATTTGGAGCCTAATCAGACGATTTTTTGTAAAATTTATTCAGACTGGAATAACTCCACAGATTGCAGAATTGGAAGAGATTTTGTACCCAGATATGTATATAATGATTCTTTTGTTAAGTGATATTAAGTTAAAATTTCCAAGATACTTGATAAGGTATCTCAGATACTAATGTCAAAGCGAGGCCCAGATGAATTTTTACCCTTTTGGTTGATTTATTTCTAAACTATTGTTTAAGAAAGACATTGTGAGATTAGAGGATGCTCGAGTTAACTATCATCATAGTAATACATTTAATGCTGGAACTTTGAGGAAAGTTGGATATTTTTGGAGCAAAATTAAAGGAAAACATTTTCCTGTAGGAGCGGAGGAAGACTCCATCAGTGCCCAGGCTCAACCTTCTAAGTCCAAGGAGGGACAAGCTGAATCCAGAGTCAGCAATGTAGAATGAAGGATTCACTTTGTAGTGGAAGATATTGAGGAAGATAGAAGTCAGGAGGGACTTCAATCAAAAAGAAAGAGACCAGTAAATGATGAAGTCACTTCCCATGTTTTGGAAACAAAAACAGAAGCTTTGTTTTCTTATACTTTTGTAAGGGAAGCTGTTGTTGATAAGCCCTTGGAAGATGTTACTAAAAGAAAATCACCAGTAGAGGGATCAGGAGTTCTAGAAAAAGATTAAAAAGGGAATCATGAATAGATTGTAGTAGATGTTGAACTTTCACTTCAACAGGAACAAGATATGGAGGCAGTGCCTGGTGAAGAAGTGGCCAGACCTCAGGAAACATCTGAAAATATTAATCTTGAAATTACAGTGGAAGACAAAGATGCAGATGAATGTGATGAGCATGCTTCTGAAGCTCAAATAGAGGTACTTCAAGAGGATTTTTCTGTGAAGGAGTTTGAGAACTCAAAGAAAAAATATGTGGACCAACCCTCTCTGAACAAATAAAAAGAAAAATCTGATGCTGAAACATTGCCTTTGGTATAACTGCATCAACCTGAGAATGTGAATCAAGCACATAGTGCATCTGATTCAAGGAAAGAAGAAGTTGAAGAACTGTACAGAAAGGTATCTCAGTTGGAATCTAAGAATGTTTCTCTTAGAAATGCCTTATACATAGAACATTTGATGTTTCAAAAGCTGAGGGAGTGTTCAATTTCAAGGCAATAAGTTGAAATTTTTAAAGAGGATATACTAGATGTTGTTACTCAATTGAAATTTGAAATGGTTATGAAGTCTAATTTATCATATCTGAAGTTGTTTATTGAGAACCAATTTTCATCGGTGGCAAATAATGTTGTTAGTAGATTAGGTACTTCACCTGATTTAATCATAAGGTTTCAGGCTGTCATAGCTACGTTGAGAAACATGAATGACAGAATACAAGATCTTTAATGTAACAGTGCACCTTTGTCAGTGTTACTGGAAAATTAGAAGTTCTTAGTGGATCAAACTAACATCTAGTGAGCCATCAATAATAATTCTGTTAGAGCGGTTATTAGAGAAGTTGTCCGTATTTGTTGAAAAAGAGGAAAGGATGCATGAGTTTTTTATAGTAAATTTAATTGAGGATATTCATATGACTCAAGAAAATAGAGATCTCATTATCAAGATTGGAGATGGGATGATGAAGAGACTTCGAGAACAGTTTACAGAAATCAAGTCTGCAATCAAGAGGAGATAGATCCTATCGCCTATTTTACCCAAACCTTGATTCCTGTGTATATCATTGTCATGTATGTACTACTGGTTTTTGGATGAAAATTTCCTTCATTTTTTATATTTTTCTTTATTTCTTTGTTTTACTAACTTTATTTTTAATATTCCCGTACATCAGAATTAAATATTGATAAATAGTACAAAATAACAGTTCAGTGCAATATTAAAAGTGTTAAAATCCACGATTTTCCATTATTTTTGATATCAAAAAAAGAGGGAGAATTTGGATAAACACAACATCAAAACCTCATCATTTTATTTAGGTGGATAATTAAATGAGAAATTTGAATTTATAATTATTTTTTTGGTGGAATTAAATGAGAAATTTGAATTTATAATTATCTTTTTGGTGGAGAAGTTTTTTATTTAAATATTTATAACAAATTTTGAAAGTAATTTTTGTTAAAATAATTTTAATTATTTTATGCGTTTTGTGATCATCAAAAAGGTGAGATTTTTGAGAAAATTATTGTTTTTAACAATACATGTTAATGTTATTTAAAGGGGGAGATTATTGAAAATAATACTCTGTCTCTTTATGATAATTTTGATGCTCACAAATACCCTTAGTTATTTTTTAATGATTTTATTTAGTATTGTGCAGGAATTTATTAATTTATTTTACTCTTGAAATAATGATAATTTATTACTTATTCGGAATCTTCTTTAGCAAGTTCTAGAATCACTGTTCATACCCTACGTGGATAAACATAGCATAAGGATGAAAGGAGTCTATACTTTTGAGGTAAGAGAAAAGTATGGTTAAACAACCATACGTTTTCAGAAATGTATGGAAGAAGAACCTTACGTTTGGAAGGAACCATACATTTTGGTTATCGGTAAATTATGGAAGCAGAACCATACATAAATTCTAAACGTTACGTTTGTTTCTCAAAATTATGGTTCATCAACCTTACTTTTGTAAACAACCATACATTCTTAAAAATTATGGATGATCAACCCTTCGTTTGTGTTCAACCTTAAATTGTTAATCTTAAAATTGAATACTATGTTATGAACCCTACGTTTTTAGGCCACTTCATGAACCTTACGTTTGGGGTCAGAAATTTTCACAGACGATATTTATGTGCAGTGATCAGTAAGCTGATTTCTGGGCGGATTTCGAGCCGGATATAAAGTTGTTTTTAAAGTATGACTTTTACTGATTCAAATACATTTTATTAATGGATTTAAGATCGAATTAAAAGGATATTTTTATTCTGAGTCTTAAGGGAAGTTACGACCTCTCTGTAAATTCAAATTTTTGAATATCGCGAATCAGAAGGTGACTTTTATGGATTTAAATGTACAGGAGATATGCACAGCTTTATTATATATGCTCTCTCTGAAACAACAGGTACAGGAATGTATATATGTGATCAATCTATTATTAGAAAAAAGAGACTACGGAAATTCAAGATTGATCTGCTGATTCAAAAAGGAACATCAAAGCTTTGTTCATTCAAGAAGAAGGAACTTGATAGAAGATTCACCTATTATACATCGAATATCTACTGTGGATCTACTACTACTTATGTTGTGAACTATATCTCTATATCTACTGAAGCTGGATCAACTTAGAACTGCTTTGTCTTGAAGATCAATATTTCTAGAGACTTCGATCCATCTTCTGTCAATTGCATTCTGTTGCAATTGTGAAGATCAACTGGAAATTTTCTTTTGGAAATTCTTTTAATTCTTGAGTAACCAGCTTCTCGTTCTAAGTTGTGTTGGTTCGTGTTTGAACAAGAAGGATTTGTTTTTCCTTGGATTGTAAAGGTGTCAACTGCCTATAATCAGTTGTGAATCGGTCTATGGAAAAGAGGACCAGATAGTGAAAATCATCTAGCTCGTGGAGTTGAGCATTGGTGGAGTGGACCGGGGGCCTTCTGTTCCCTGAACCAATATACAACTTTGTGTTCATGATTTTATGTATTCTGATGCACGATCAAATCTGATAAAGTATAAAGTCAGAAAAAATTCAAGAAAAGAGTTATCGAAAAATGGAAAAATACACAATTCACCCCTCTTGTGTATAATCTGTAGATTGAGATCCAACAGGTAGGTCGTACGTACACGCGCTCATCATTATGATTAACTTGATGGGAAAATGGGTAAGGTAGTTTATGATATATCAATTTAAATAATTTAAATAATTTATTATATATCACATATATTTATAAAATTTAACATTATTACTTTCCATGTAAACCGTAACTAGAAAACTTGCATCACTTCGTGAAGTGGTTGTCTGCCATTCCCACGAGCGATGTTATCATATTTAAAAAAAATGGAATGTAAGAAGTTATATGTGATGATATAACTCCAATAATATAAATAAATAATATATATAATACATATACTCTAAATCCATCATTATATTCAACCACTATATGTATTATTGGAAAACGAGATACATTTGATTGTGATGCGGTAGTGCACAGTTCATATGATTTACCTATTTTGTTTCTTATTTGATGAAAGTGGCGATAGATAAATATTATTCCATTAATATAATAACATCTAATAATATGGTATATAATTTTGTAATGAAATTTTTTGTGTTAATGAATAATTGATGTTAGTAATATAAGAATGAAGAAGAATGAGCATAGTGAAGAAAATTACATTATCGTAGGAAAGAATCCTACGGATATCTTCTTAAGAACCTGTGGGTTAGTCTTCTGGGGAAAATAAAAGTTATATAACAAGTATATGGATGTTTAGGGAGTATTTTGATAGGCTTTGGTAGAGAAAAATTTCTTTAGAGGTGTGAAGAAGAGAGAGAAGTGAGTGGACTTATATAACTAAGGAGGTGTGACATTTTTATAAATAACCAAACATTTTCAATAATGGGACGTAATTATCACCCCAAATGGCTTCAAAATAAATAATTAAAGTAGTAGAGGGGTGATATGGTCGATCCAAACCCCCTCCACCCAATAAAATACATTTCTAAATATTTTCTTCCTTAAATTATAAGTATCCTTATTTTTTCCATTTTAGTTTTTTGCTACGATAATGAGCCTTTTTATCCTATGTCATTTATCAATTATCTCTAAAATAAAATTACCCTCATTAGATGATTTAGAGAAACTAAATCTAAATATTACCATCAAATTTTCAAATAAAATTTCTATTTGTGTTGAAAATTGATTTTGACAGAAGGTCGTGTAACAAGGAAAACTCTCTTTTATCATTAACGGTAGTAACAATGTTTTTTACTTTTTATGTATATGTATATTTACATTATAAGAAAAAAAATTCCATCAATGGACCATAGATGACATTTTTAAAAAAATTAAAAATACATTGGTAGAATATATGATTTTTAATAACTTTAATTCGTTTAAAAAATATCATTTATTATAGAGTAAAATTAATTTCAATTTTTACATTATTCATTTAATTTGATTTTAAAAAAATACAAATAAAATAATGGAAATAAAATATATTATGTTCCCACCTGAATAAAAATATATATTAGTCTAAAAATTTCATATATCAAAATAAATAATTCAATTTATTTTAAATTCAATATTTTTTGTATCATTTATTTTATTTTTTTATTAATTAAATAATGACGGATTTGGCATTTTATTAGAATTAACTATAATGATATGATTACTAAAAATTAAAAAAAAATATTACCATCATCAAATTATTTGAATTATACAAAAAATGTAAATTCTAATTGGTTTACATCTTCTTTTCCCTATGTGAATAGATAATTAAAATTTAAAAGAAATACGATGACATTTTATAATTATATTTACTGAATAATTAAATAGGCCACTTTCTTGCAAATGTGTCCCAACAGCTCATACTTTTAAGAACATGGTTCATTATTGAGGTAATAAATCATTTAATTTCTAAATGTTTTTTTAATTCTTTCTTATGGCCTTATGAAAATATCCTTTGAGGTTATAGGTGTATCATAGGTGTTTGGGGATGGTTGAGAGCATGAAACCCATCTTTTGGGGTGAAAAAGGCCTGGTACCGGGTTAGTAGAAACCATACGGGGCCCAACACACTATCACTTATAACCATAAAAGGCTGGATAGTGGACTCCTATAGGCAGAAATGTTATAAAAATCATGAAACATGGGTTTCATGGTCATTTGACAAACTAAAAACTTTTGACATTAGAGTTTTTCACGGTTTGTGCATGGTTAGAAAAACCTCATATGAAAACCGCATGTATTGACCCTTTCCTACAATAAAGAACATATGGTTAGTGAATGGTTTGGAAAACCATGTGGCCAAATAGTGTGACCCTAGAAATCATTTGAAATTAACAAAATTCCCATCATTAATTCATATATCTTCCTGAATTTCCTATTCTTCCCACACATAACAAAATATGACATTTGGGAACCCTCATTTGATGACTATTATAGTAATTGTGGGATCTCCCCCATCCAAGCACGGAATCAAGAACCATCAATCTCACAATATCCATATTGGTATGATCTAAATTCTATTTTTTCCATTTCTAGATTTGTATGGTATTATATGCACTATTTAGGTGAAATCTAGTATACCCTATTTATTGTTTCTTGGATTGTTCTTCTATTTTCTCTTGGTATGAGTCAAACCAAGAGTTGATAATGGATGAGATATCCACTACAAACCTAAATTATAGTGAATAAGGAGTTTATTTCAATGTATAAGTATTTATATATGTGTTGTTGTTTCGTGTTCCCAATTCTCAAGGCGATGCCCTTGAATGGAATTTGAATCCATGAATTAAATTGATAGGCATTGGATGTATTATTAAAGATAATAATTTATATGTGATTAATTTTTATGATCCTTTAAAATGAACCCCACTATGGTTATATTTTTTAAATAATTGTAACACCATGGGTGGCCATTGGATTTGGATTCCTTAGAGTGAACCTTTTTACCCCTTGATATGGGATGTGAATTTTGAATTGTATTGTAATTGTAATTGAAAATTAAATCTGTGATTTGAAATATGAATTCTGAATTTATAAATGAGATGGATTAATGTAAAAGGGACAATAATCCATTCACCTCGGCACATTACATGTATTATAATTTTAAGCATGAGGTGCTTGTTATGATGAAGGGCCCATATGAGTTAAATAGCGAAAAGCCTTCTAATATTGACAATGCATTTAGCCACCTTTGAGGGGAGGAATAGATGAATTTTTCTTGGTGATGACCATGAAATATTGAATCCTTATGTTTAATTGATATGTATTTAATGATTATGAGTATGCCTTGGGTGACACAGGGGTTCTTATATGAACGCTATGGAAAAAACTCAACAGGATTCTACATTACATATAACCAAGTGACACTTGAAATACTTATGTGGACTGTCAAGAATGGACTCATGGGGGATGACTATTATATATCGATTAATACATGGACTCCATTTTTATTTCACGGGATGGAATTAGAGTAAAGTTGGACATATATGCCATGGGTGATACTTGGGCTCCCTCAGTGGATTGCCAAGTAAGGTCTCAAATGGATGTGATGTTATAAAACACCTAGGGAGATACCATGATTTCAATGAGTAATTCCTCGGATGATACTATAAGGGGTTGGTTCATGATATACCTAGATTCAGAATTAGGAATGGAATGGATGGGCTCAGGTTCAAATTTGGATAATAAATGTAATGAGTTGTATGATGCATCTTCCAGGCCAAAGATCATGTTTAGATTCAATAATAGACTTACTCATTATAGACATAAAACATAGGAATATCATGATTAAATATCTATACAAGGAGTGTTTGTATATGTTTCAGGATCCATGAAATAATTGTTAAATGAGAATAATTCTAAAATGAATTTTATAAAATGAATTTGTTAATATCTGAACATAGGCCTTATAGAATGTTTACATCAAATAGTTTCATTAATTTCTATTACTTTTGGTATATAGTGAGTATTTTATATTCAATAACTAGATAAAACTAGACCTTGTGTGGTTTCCTACATGGATTATGTCTCAGACCTAATTTTTTCTTCCTTGTCTACCTGAAAAGACTATATGATTGTAGGTATGGGTAATGGAAATCACCCTACTACATGTTCTTGACTTTTTCTTATGGGTGAAGGATAATGAGACCATGTTGAATCTCATGATGATCGATGAATAATTTTTGGGCTTTTTTCACTTTTGATACATGTACTGTATTGTTCTACTACATACCTTTTTTAATACTTATTTTTACAAATGACACATATAATAATTATTTTTTATTAGTTTATTTTTAGTACTGTTTTCTACTCGCATTGTCGATCTATTTTATGATTGTTTTACTACACACAATAATTTTTTGTCATTTCATTTACATTATTCTACACTCAAATATCACCATAGACACACATAGGCCTTCACTACTAGTATATATCCTCTTGTTTTTGGAGAGATGCGCTTGAGGCTATGTGGCTAACAATATTTGGGGAACCTTTTAATGGAATCTGGGACTGTGATGTTAAAAAGTGGTATCCGAGCTAATTTTTTCCATTTTGATTTACTATTTTAAGAAAATATAATGGGAAAGAGTTGAATTGAAATTTTGTAATGAGATATTCCTAGGCCTAACTAAACCACATATATAAAAAATCAACATTTTCAGTAATTCAATTTCTATTTCCTATATTTCTACAATTATAGTTGATTTGATTCCACTGTTGAGTGATGCACATGATTTGTAATGTTATTGTTGGTATGATTGCAGGTTCAATTTTTTGGTAACCCGATGAGGTGAGGGTAATCCATCTCATGAATCATTTTAGTAACATTGTAGGAATCACATTCCATTCATTATTCCATGCCATTTCAGATGAATTATTTATTGCATGTCATAATGATATGTTCATGATTGATATACCTTCCATTATGATATAATATTGAGAACAATTTATAGTGTAAATTAGGTGGACACCATATTTGGGTTCATGATGAGTATGAGCCCTTATGGATTGGAACCTGGTGAACATTGGTCGGAAATTTCAAAATTAATTGATATCTAAATGCGAAATAACTAAAATGGGATATGAATAAATGATAATGAAATTGGAACTAAGATGGTTTATAGCAGAAAACTTGACTCATAACTAACCATAATGTTTGGAATTAGGAAATATATATAGATTTTACACAATATATATGTCCCCCACACATGACTCTAGGACTATGAAGAGGGGTTCATTTCATGTATAGGAAGTCATGTACCTACCCTATTTAAATATATGAAATTTTAGTGGGGGAAGAAATTTGATAGTGTTCCTTTATGAGGTGTTTGTTTGTAATTATAGATGAATTCCACCATGAAGACCTCCACTCATTTTTCTATGAGGGTGTTAAGGGAAATACTACAGTTTTAGTGGGCCATGGGATACCTGTGGATCCTCTAGTATGAAAACATCGAAACCAGTAGTTCCACCAAACATAGGTGATGAGGAAAAATTCTATGAGGGTATTATGTAGTTCATACAGACCATTCAAGGAGCACCACAACCTTATCCGAATATAGAAGAGTTGACACATGAGTTCCAATGGCTGCATCAGCCTACATTTTTGGGGGATATAGGATCATAAGCTATAGAGTCATAGCTTGTGGAAATTGTATATATCTTCAAGAATATATATATGGATCCCAAGAGGAGGGTAAAACTCAATGTATAAATAGTGTGTGATTACATTATGTGATGGTGAGATGTTATTACATAGACTGATCTTCATCGATAAATTTCTTGGAGGAATTTCCTTATGGCCTTCTATGAATACTTCTACCCTGAGACATAGATGGATGATATATCCTAAGAGTTAATTCACTCAGATCATGGAATGTTATATGTTATGAAATATTTTTACCATTTTACATAGATCTAGAGATTCAAACCAATTATTATCAGTGGTGAGCCATCTAAATCCATGAAATTCCGAGATGGTCTCAGGTACAAGATTCTATCATGGGTGAATTTCATTTATATGACAACCATTTTATGAATAGTTAATTAATCATATATAATATAGCTTAAACTGAGAAAGTCTAGAAGATCAAGCATGGGAGATGTGGAATCATAATCAATTACTATATCAATTGGTAGTAAGAATTATCATCTAGAGCTTCCAGGTAGTGACATTAATGGCCATAGTATGAACTTAAGTAGCCAGGTGAGGTGACCCTGGTGCGGTAGGCTAGAATATATGAGGCCTCAATATAAGAGGTACCTATTTGAGTTCTAATCTTGATATAAGATAGAACATCTAAAACACGTCAGCAAAACCATTCCTCCAGAAGCTACTAAGAGAGGGTCTACATTGACTCCACTTTCTGGAGCGGGGTCAGGAGCTTTTCGTCATGTTCGGAGCTAGAGTATAGCTAGTTGATCTAGTTGAGGCAGTGGTTATGGATATATTATTCATGCCAAAGACATGAATTGATAGTAGAGTGGATCATATTAGGGATACATGACGTATCATAGGGCCACATATTAGGCCGGATATATAGATTGCAACCAACCATTGAGGACCAAGATCCCAAACATTCTACCGTGATATATACTATTATAGTACTCTCTACTTCAGTTTTATTACTTTTAGGTATAGGTGATTATAAAATATTTATAAATGTTCCTGTTTTGGAGATCCTTGGGTGAAATTTTCAGTGTTGTGATGGCGTTATGATTCTTGAAACTCTGTTGGGGATCAGAATGGAGCATGTAATTAAGTGTAGGCAGTGACCCAATGATATTAGTGGGTTTCACTTAATATTGGACGTCATTTTCCTAATGATGATAGGTTTTTATATCATTATATAGAATGGTTGGATGGTTCCCTTTTATGATTTCATTGATTTATATCACTTTTGGGTGACCTTCATATCATAATAGGATAGAGAGTTCATTAATAAGGGTGAATGGAATATCTAGACGAGTCGAGCTGGACAGAAGCTTCATGGACTGGGAGGGATCATGGACCATATAGTGAGTTTATAATTTAAATATATTGGAACTCTTGAGGTATATTTATCTTCCTTTTTTGATCATTTTAGATATGTTTTCCCAAAAAAATTATGGATTACCACTAGTGATATAGGTAGAGTTATCTATCGAGATACTTCCTAGTGCTACACTAGTATCCATTCCTCCTTACAGGATGACTAATACGAAGAATCATGAGATCAAGATTTTTCTATAAGATTTATAGTTAAAGGGGTATATTCAACCAAGTACGTCTATATGGGGTTCTTTGGTCATTATTTCAATAAAAGGTAGACGATATCCAAAGGAAATGTGTGGATTACCAGAAATTGAACCAACGGATGGTTAAAACTTTGTATCTTATTCCATGGATAGTTGATCTACTCGACTAGATCCAAGTATCATGGATTTTATCAATGATTGATTTGATATATAATTATCATTAGATGTGTGTTATACCATCAAAAATACCTCACAATGCTTTCTATTGTATTCATGGTGTATATGAGTATTTGGTTATGTCATTCAGTCTCATGAATTCTCAAGTGGACTTCATAGAACTGATGAAATGTGTTTTCCATAATTATTTGGATTCATTCTCGGTGGTTTCAATGGATGATATATTAGTATATTCTTACAATAGACATGTCCATGCCAAACATCCTGAGATAATATTGAATACACTGAGAGTGAATCATTTTTATGATAATCTCACAAAGTGCCACTTCTGGATGGATCAAATTCACATCATGGGTCACATTATCTAATTTATAAGAGTATCAGTTGAGCCAATGGTGATGAGAGTTGTAGATTTCTTATAGAATCATAATAATTCCTTAAGGTACAAAGTTTATTTGGGTTTCTTGATATTGAAGATGTTTTATATCAGACTTCTCAAACATATCAATTCCATTAACAGGTTTGATTAAGAAGGGTGTGATGTTTTAATGGTCAGATACCTATGATTTATCCTTTTAGGAGCTGAAAGGATGATTGAATTCAGTATTGATTTCCATTTTTCCAAATAAAGGTATGGGTTGCACTGTTTATTGTGATGCATCATGTATTGGTCTAGGAGTAGTCCTTACGCAGTGAGATGGAGTTGTCGAATACAGATCTCGATATGTGAGGCCACATGAGAGGAATTCATCAATACATGATATCAAGTTAGATGCAGTTATTCATGCATTATGTTATTGGATACATTACTTACTTGGAGACCATTTTTTGGTGTACACGGACTACAAATATCCTCAAGTACATACTTACACAATGTGATATGAATAGGAGGTAGAAAAGGTGGGTTGAATACATATAGTATTCTGACATCATGATTTTTAGCATGCATGGTATAATAATTATAGTGGCTGATGAACTGGGAAGGAGAATTCTGATACAAGAAGTATTGTGAGATAGTATAGTATGAATTTATAACATATGGATTTTTTTGAAGATTCACTTAGAGGTGTATAATAGCTAGGGGTAGGATTTTCTTTTACCCTTATCTATGACCTCTAGGATTCTTAATAGAGTGAGGATGTAAAAACTATTGGGTTCTGAGGGCCTAGTCTTATGAGAAAATATAGAATGTGAGGACTATCATCCTGGTTGGACCATAAGTGAGGATGAAATTCTCTGTATACATGGTTGCCTATGGGTTTCAACAGACATGCATGAGGAGATAATGAAGGATTTTTGTTATTAAACTTGGGTACTGCCTATTTTCATCACTAATATGTAACAATAATTTTATCACCAATATTGATGGATACGTATGAAAATATATGAACCTTGTTTTTTCATGATATGTCCAGCTGTCAGCAGGTGAAGGAGGAACACTGGTAACCAACTGATCTTTTACAGTAGTCTCCTACTCTAGAGTGGAAATCGAACAATGTTGTAATGGATTTTTTGATTGTATTACCAGGTCTAGTCAATGTATTTAAGTCATATGGGTTTTCATTTATATGCTCAAAAAGGTTTCTCAATTCCTAGATATCAAGGATACCTTTTCAGTTGATGAGTTTGTAAGGATATATATCTATGACACAGTACTACATCCTGGAGTCCCCAATTCTATTGATTCAGATAGGTATTCCCGGTTTACATCACGGTTCTAGAAAGGGATGTAGAGAGAGTTAGGTACAATGGCGATTCTAAGCACAACATACCACCATCGAACCGATGTCTAATAAGAGCACCCAATATAGGTTCTTCATGATATGTCGTGATCATGTGTTCTATATTTTGGGGGCTCTTGGGAGGGGAATATACCCTAGTTTTAATTATTCTATAACAATTGCTTTTATTATACTATTAAGATAGGGCCTTATAAGAAATTGTACTATATATAATTTTGATCAGCCCTATGTTGGTTAGATGAAGCAGTGACATCTATTCATGGAACTCATCTTGTTTAGGTGGCCATAGAGTAGGCACAGTTGATTCTGAAGTGGATGGAGACTATATATTATCGATATTAATCATACGCTGATCATCGCAGATGACCTCAAGAGTTCGGGGTCAGGGATCCTGTATTTCTACATGTTTCACTGAGGCTAGGGCATATGTGGATTATGAGACATGGTATATTTTACTGCATTATGTAAGGTCGTTTTTGGTTTTAGAGAGAGTTGGGATGATATCATATTGGTTGCATTTACCTCAGTGGAACTGAGACTTTTACAACTTCTTTGATGTACCTTAGCTATGAAGTTTCTATTCAAACCCATCACATTATTTTTTCCCCAATGAGGTTGATTTACAGGTATATTCTTCGTTTAAGGAGAATACTATATGTGTTGTGGATCGTAGCATAGAGGTTCTCTGAGGTCGGTCAGTTCCATTAGTATGGGTGCTATGGAAGCACAATTGTGTACAAGAAGATACATGGGAGAGGTAGGCTGATTTATAAGTATATTGGACGATGTTATTCTCTTGTGATTCTAATCACCCTTAAGAAAGAAATTGAGGGACAAATTTCTTTTAATGGGGTTGTTTGTAAGTTCCTGGTTCTTTCTTGAGGTACGAAATCATTTAAATTCTATCAAATTTTAGTTTAAATTCATTCATATGGCCTAATGAGAATACAATTTGAGGTTATGGGTGTGTCATTGGTGTCTAAGGATAGTTCTGAGTTTGGAACCCAATTTCTATGGTGTAAATGGCCTGGTACCCAGTTCGTAGAAACCATGAGGGGAAGGACAAAAGGTTACTTATAATCATGTTATCCTTTATAGTGGAGTCCTATATGAAACATGGTTACATAAACCAAGTGATTTTGGGTGCATAGTATTGTGAAAAACTATTGACTTTTGACATGGGAGTTTCACATGATTTGTACACTTTTAGAAAACCCATGTATACAAATCATGAAGGGTTACCATTCAAACAAATAGGGAACATGGATGGAACATGGTTTATCCAACCGTGCAGCCAAACTGTGCATCCCCAAAAATATTGTGAAATTACCAAAACAACCCATTTAATTCTTATGTCAAAAAAAATTTCTTATTCATCTCCCACATAGTAAAAGCACTCATTTTGAGAGTCATCTATTGATTACTATTATATGAATCGGCGGATCTTCTCCTTCTGAGCATGGAATCAAGAACCATCTATATCATCAAATACATCTCTGTAAGATATCAATTCATTTTGTTCCATTCTTATTTTGGTATGATATTGGATGAGTAATTTATGTGCAAACTAATTTTCAGTATTTATTGGGTTTTCATCCGTTCATAGATTTCCCCCTGATCTTAGTCGAATCAAGATATAATACAAGATGAGATATACACTATGAACCTATGGTAAGTGTTCTCAATATTTTCCTTCAAATTCAAAGTGTTTATATATATTTAATTATGATGCGTGCCAAATTCTCAGATTTAATCACTTGAAATGAATTTTAATCCATGAATTAAATTGACCTGCACAACCTATGTAATTAAATAGACCAGTTGATAAGTGATTAAGGTTTTATGATCCTTAAAAATGAACCACCCCTTTGGGTGTGTTTTTTATACAATTGGACCACAATCCATGGCTATTGAATTATGATTCCATAGGGTGTTCCATCTTACCCCTTGCTACAGATTGTAAATTGTGAAATGAATTGTAATCATAAAATTAAATTAAATCCATGAATTGAAATGTCAAATTTGAATTGTAAATGAAATTGGATAAAGTAAAATGGAATTGAATCCAATCCCCTGGACGCATTCCATACATTGGTTTCTCAAGCATGATATTATTGTTACAATGAATGGACAATGTGAGTTAAATAGAGGTAGGCCTTCTAAACATGGTGATTCCTTTAGCCACATTTTTAGCTGAGGTATAAATACATTATTATTAGTGATGAAATTTAAAAATTAAATCATCCTAATTAAATGATATTTCATGAATGATTATGAATATTACTTTGGTGACACATGGGTTCATATATGAACACCCTGTAAAGTCTCAATCGGCTTCTACCTTGCTTATGAACAAGTGACACTAGGAATTATTAAATGAAAAACCTAGGATGTATGCATGGGCTAAGACTATTATAAGTTGGTTGATACTTGGACACCATATGGATTTCCATGGATAGAATCAGTGGTAGTTGAACATATATTTCATGGATGATACCTCTTCTCCCATATTAGACTGCCAAGGATAGAATCAAATGGCAGTGATTTTATACCACACCACGAACAATAATTGGATTCCAATGAAGAATTCCTAGGATGGTCTCCTGAGGTGTTGGTTTATGATATACCAGGATATGTACCTATATTCCAAATTATGAATTCCAAGGACATGATCACATTCTAATTTGAATATGTATTGAATGATTCGTATGATGCTTCTTCTAAGATAAATTAGAAGCATGGATTTATTCTAAGATATTATCCTCATAGATGTCATGTTTTGGAATTTATTTATTATATATCTATAAGGAAATGTTGGTTTTCATTTGAAGTTCAGAGACATATTGATTAAATATGAATAATTCTAAAATTAATTTTATAAAATTAATTGAATTGAATATGATAACCTAAACTGTATAGGATATTTACATTGAGTGCTTCCTTTACATTCAATTACTACCTGTATACAATGATTGTTGTATATTAACTGATATGATGAAACTAGAAATTAGGTGGTTTTCTACTGTGATTATGTATCAAACCGAATTTGGGCCACCTAGGGTACCTAAGGAGACTATATGAATATAGGTATAGATACATGCAAGCCCTCTGCTAAAAGTTCTTCACTGGTACTTGGGATCAGAGGAGCATGGGACCGAACTAAGGCTCGTGATGCTAGATGCATAGTTTTTATACTTTTTTATAATTTATACATTTATTGTACTATATTTTTTTATACCTATTTTTTATGATTATTTGGAAATATGACCTGTATATTCATCATTGTATATGAGTTTCTTTTTGTTATTGTTTATTATTCATGTTGTTGATCTATTATCTAATTTTTAACTGCTTCCACTAATTCTGTTTCATTTAATTTCTTCTATGCTACAATATTTTGATGAGGGCCCCAAATACACAACTAGGTCCTTACTTATAGTCATCATCCTCTCGCGTTTTGGGAGATGTGCTTGAGACCTTGTGACCAATCGAGGTCAGGGAATCCTTCGGTGGATCTTGGTCTGAGACGATACAATAAACCTCATGAATAAGGTTATACGGGTCGAAATTCAATCATCCAATACGGATTGGATTCATTTTTAGATAATTTTAACACTTATCTTTATATTTTGACACCATGGTGAACCCGTTTTATCCTTAACCATGGTTGTTAATTTTTATTATTTTTATTATTCATTAAGAAGAAAATTTAAGTTGAACATATTATTTAATATTAATTATTACCAATGAAAATGTAGAAATTTTTTAAAAAAATTTATCTCACATGTGTGGGAATATGTAATTTAAAATTAAACCCACTGACCAGATGAAAAAATAGTTTTCCAAAGAGAAAATCCTCATATGTATAGAGTGTTTTAATAACAATATTCAATGTAAATTTGATTACAATGACTGAAATTCAAATCATTATAAGATAATTGATTGAATTGTACATTAAAAACAATTTAAAACAAAAATATAACCTTTAATGAATTAAAAAAATGAATTTATCAATAAAAACATGTATTTTCACTATTAATCGAAATGTGAATCTTTTCCTAAAAATAAACAAATAAACCTAATATAATTTTCATTTGATTATTTCAAAAAATAAAATTAATTTAATAAATAAACTTTTTTTAAAATTAGTTAATGTTAATTATAAAATATCTGCACAAGGCATGATGAATCCTCATTTTATAATAATAATTTTATTCATAAAATATTTCTTTTTGATTCAAATATTTTTATTATAATTTTAATAAATTTAGAATAATTGAATTTATATAATAAAAACATCATAAATTCTCATGGTTTTATATTCTATTCCAATCATGGAATTATGTGTCATATATGATATTGAACTTGTTGTTCCTCTTTTAGAATCTCAGGGTGTTATATTCTACCCCCTAAAATGAATTCCATTCTTGTAATATAATATTTATCAAAATAATCAAGGGATTTACCATTGAAAATATCCTTCTTGAACCCCCACATCATAAAAATAGTTAATAAAAATCCCCTTAATAAGATAGGCTGGTCAGTATGATGGTTACCTGGCATAACACAAACTAGGTTTCCAAATAGGATAATATTAGTGGAAAGTGAAAAATATAAACATGGAAGAAAAGTGTAAATAATTTTGGAGAGTGATATCAATAATTGATCATAAGAAAAATAATTAACTAGAACATTTAAGGTCCAAAAATCCCAAAATATTTGATGTGTTAGGGGAACATTTTGTTAATCATAAATGATGATTCTAGGATAACATTTCTTTTCAAGATCCTTTTCCAAGATTTGAGGAATTATTTTACCATCTAGTCAAAGAATATATAAAATATACTAAAATGATATATTTCTATTTTATGAGGAAAATGTAATCTTATTTTTACATTTATCAATTCCCACTTTATCTCTTTCTCAAATTCATTAATATATAATAGGAATTTTTATGCCAAATACAATAAAATTAATATCTAAAAGTTCACTAGATCAATTGAAAAATGACTTGTCATTCCTCCTGCCTCTAGATATTTTATAAAACCAAAATGGTCAGTAAAAGTTATCAAATTTCACACTTAATCTATAATACCTCTATAGTAACTCCCAAAATTCAACATAATACATTTCATAAATAGTTTACCATAAGAGTTTCAAAAATATTTCTAACCAATTTCAATGTCCAAAAAATTAGAAGGAAGGTCACTAAATGAGAATTATATTTCCCTTATAAATTAAAGTGGACCTAAATTACACATAAAAAAATGTGAATACATTTATCACTATAGAAAGATAATGAAAACATGCATGATTCAAAAAATAAAATCTCACACTATTGAATATATTCCCCAAATCAAAACATGTAGTAAAATCTATCAAATATAAAATAAACCATAAAATCACTAACCAATTTTAAGGTCACTTATATAATCCCATTAATATTGCATTAAAATTATTATCTCAACATAGAACACATATTTAGGGTTTTTTAACAAATATTATGTGTTTGATAAGAAGTTACACTTTCTATTAAATAACTCTTCTTGGTCATCGATACCATTTAACATACACCCTAAAACCCATGAAGAAAACATTCTATAGGGAAATCCTTATACATTTCATTATTTTATAACCATAATATCACTGATAAAATACTCATATATCATAATCCATGAACCCAAATACACAATCACTTTAATCATTCAACATATGTTTTAGAAATGACATAATCTTTACCATGATTCTTGATCTCTTTATGAGGTATATTATCTTTGTGCTTGGGTAATTCATTTTCTTAGTTCTCCATATCCTTATAGTTGAAACAATTAACATAAAATATTTCATTCATACATGTTAATTTACATTCCTGATTTTATTTTTCCAAAAATTGATTCAATCTCTCATTCTCTTGAAGTAAGTACCATGTTGTTTCTTTCCACAATTATCAACTGTGAGAAAACCCTTCATTCCATTATTCCCCTTATCTATTTTTTTCAATCATTTTCTTTTTATCTTTCTTCTATTAAATATAAAAGTAATTATATAATTATTTCACCATCATTATATCACATGATACTATTTCCTCATATGATGAGAATGTAGGATCGAAGTGATGCTGATTGTCGTATCTGAATAATAATGTAGATGCTTAATATAAAAGAGGGGGTGAATTGTATACTTTAAAAAATTCATTTGGAACTTTTAAAGATAGTAATGAATAATAATGATAAACAAGGTAAATTCAGAAGACCTCTTAGTTCTACAAACTTGCTGGATTCTGGAAATGTAGTTCTAGAAATGAAACTTAAGAAATGCTTACGAAGATAAAGATTCTACCTTAAAGTGTATGGAATCTTACAAAACAGAGTACAAGTATAAGAAAGGAAAAGATAGTTATACTTTTCTCAACCCCCAAAATGCAGCAGAAAACATGAAACAATACAAGTAACAAGTAGTAAATCTTTTAAACCAAAGAGTATGGTATCCAAAAATAATAGGATAAAGGTCCCTTGATTTATATTTTCAAGAATGTATGTCTCACCCACACCAAGTTATGCCCTCAATAAGAATATCAGATTCTGTCTTGCTATCCACGCAAGCCATCGAACTTCACGGTAGTCGGAACCTCTATATTCCTACCCTTGGAAGCCCTCGAATGTACTCAGCAACATTTGGTGTCCCACAAAGCCATTATGAACAAGATATTTAGTATGAAAAAAGCATGAAACTCTCCCTCTAGAAATCACATCAGCATGTAATAGCTATAGTTCAAGAACATTCAATGTTATTGTGTTCGTTATGAGCTATTTCAAATGAGATCCTATTTATAGTCAAAACATCAACGGTCGACTCCATCCTCCAACGGTAATATTTTTCCATGAATATCAGAGGGACCTATACATGTGTCACTCAAAAGACAGTTAGTTAGAAACAGAAGGCACAACATCATTTTACAATTATAACAAGAGTAAGAAAAAAATTGTTTCTTAACCAAATCCAATTATTCAGAGTTTATGGAAAAAAATAAATGTTTGGAGTCTAAAAAAAGACCACTTAGTGTGTATAATACATGAATATTCAGAGTATGTATTCAAAATAATTTGAAACCTGAATTCTATAGAATTATGGAGTCTGATTTTGAGGGAAATTCAGAGTCTAAATTTATATGAATTTTGGGATTAGATTCGACAGAATTCATAGTTTGTATTCATAGAATTCAGAGTCTAAACTTTGAATGTTCGGAGTCGGAATTCAAAAGAATTCAAAGTTTCAACTTTGAATGACCGGAGTATGAATTAAGAAGAATTCGGAGTCTGAACTTAGAAAGTTCATAGTCGGTATTCAGAAGAATTTAGAGTCTGAACTTAGAAATTTTGTAGTCTGAATTTAGAACAATTTGAAGGATGAACATAGAAAGTTCATAGTTTGAATTGAGAACAATTCGTAGTCTGAACATAGAATGTTCGGAGTCCGAATTTAGAAGAATTTAGAGTGTGAACAAAGAATGTTCAGAACCTGAATTTAGAGAATTCAGAGTCCGAACATAGAATGTTTAGATCCTAAATTCAAATAATTCAGAGTCTGAACTCAGATCCTGAAAACATAATGCTCTATATATAAGTATTTATAAAATTCCAAGGTTTTGGTTATGAAACTAAATTTCATACTTAGATATAAAATGATTTAGACTAAAATAAGAACAATAAAAAATATGGTAAGGATAAATTTCCATAGGGAAGGAATATTTTCCTTATTAAGATAAAATAAAGGTGAAAGGAAATTTTCCTTAAGATAGAGTGTTTGTGATTTTTAATACATGAAGGAATGTAAAAGTCATAAGGAAACAATATTGACTCAACAATCTCCCCTTTTTGGAAAGCACAAACATCCTTACGAAAAAGAATATAAGAACTCTGAAAATAATTTTCTGGAAATATTCAATAAAACATATCTCCTGTAACACATGGGAAATGACGAATATGAATAACTCCCCCTTAGGAATTGGAAATAGTAAGGATATTATTCATGATTTCTGGATTGAGATTCAGTGTTTTACTGCTTACAAAAATCTTCTTAGATAAGAACTCCCCCCTTAGATGAACTCCACATTACCTAGGGAAATTTCTTCTTTACATAGTATACATTTTTATCATTCCTCTCTCTACCTTTGTGATTTTCAAAAAGGATTAAAGGGAATGGAAAAGAAAATATGGCACCTGAAACATCAGTACTAAACAACCAAAAGATGAGAAACCAAAAATTTCATTAGGATTGGAAAAAATTTATACAAGGAAGAGATACAACTAAAGATCAGTATTGAACAAGATTATCCTTCCTTGTCCTTTGAAATCATCTTATTTTTAGGGTTCTGAGCTTCTTGAGTTCCTTGTGATCCTCCTCCTCACGTTTGAGAAGTTGATCCTGATCTTCTTTCTTCTTTTTTAAGGATTCGTTTTTTTCTTCCTGAGCCTTAACAGATTCTACCCGTCCTTTTAGAACATCATCATGCATTTCAATGTTTTCTTCAGGTTTGATTCTAATATATCTTTCCCTCTCCCATCTCTGAGCAGATGAATACAACTTCCCATTCAGATCTTTCACTTCTTACATCCTAGAATTCTATTCCAAAGACAACTTCTCCTCAAAACTATTTGTGAGATTCTTGATATCCCCATCTTCGGTGTCAAATGAATCCTTGACAAATTCCTAGATCTCATCCAAAATTATTATGTCTTCAACTATCTTCCTTAACCATCTTTTCTTCTTTTTATATGCTCATTTATGAGCTTCATAGTTAATAAGAAAAGTCTTGAAGTATGCCTCGAGTTTGACACACTTATCCATCAACATAAATACTGAATCCAATTTCCGATTCAATGAATGTTGAATCATTTGGAATCTCTAGTTTATACTAGGAAATAATGGAATATTTCCAAAAATATTTTTCAAAGAATGGACAACAAAATCATGTCCAAAAGAGTGTGATTCCGAATCAGATATTTTTCATGGTGAGGATTCATTTTCAATATTAGTTGCTTTCGTCTTTGATGATGCCCCCAATTCTTTATTCTTCAACACTACTTTGGTTTGTGTATCAACTACTACCTATTTTCCCTTATCGACCTTAGAAATGACTTCCTCTTGATCAAGAGATTCATGTTCACTATCAGATAGCTGAATGATTTTGCCTTCATCAAATTCTTCTTTTTCAGATCCTACCTCAGCATCGTCTGGGTGAATGAAATATTTATTGATGCTTTATTAATCAGATGGTTTGTCCACATCGTCTTCAGCATTCTCTTCATCCTTCACAAGAGTAGCAAGATTTGATGATTCGGCATGAGAGGTTCGTAATGATAATTTCTCAGAAGGGCTTTCCTTCTCAGGAAAATCCGTAACTTGATTTATCATATCATCGGTATCACCACTGCCTTCTTCTTCTTATTCTCGTTATTTTTCTTATACTTCCTTTTCTTGGACTTTTTCCAGAGTCCCAAAATTATTCCCAGAATCTCTGGTAAAGGTTCTATTAAGAAGGATTCTAGTACCGAAATATTCTTGGAAACATTCTCAGCAGCCTTCAGAAGGGATTAAACTATTTCAAACTCATACAACTTCTTCTTCCCATATTCCCTTTCTCTTACTTGTCAAGTACTTTCATTCTACATCAATGATATTTAATGAGAAGGATCCAATCAAAACATAGTCTCCTCTTCTTTCTGATTTTTCTTTCCTTCTCTCCACTTTTCTACAACATCACTAAGATATGCTTTTTGATTCTTTGGATTCGGAGGTGCAGATTGAGTTTCCTTAGCCATTAGAGTTTTTTCCATTTCTTCCACTTCTTTTACCTTCTTGTTCCTTCCACCCATTTTAGAGGTTTCATCCACCACCTAATTCTTTGAAATAGCTTCAACTTCCTCATCAGAAAAGTCATAGAATCCTTCAGATTCAATGGAAAATCCATTTTTCATTCTTCTCAAAGTGTCATCACTCAACAACGTACCTAAAAAATTCTTTGACTTAGATCTATAAGGAATTTTGATGTATTCTAGACATTGAAAAATCATCTTTTAATGACAGTCTGGATATATAATAACATGATCCTTCATATTTCTATTCTATATGTTCTTAATCGAAATCAAGATGTGCTTAACCAAGTTTATTTTCTTTAGGTTTACCAAGAAATCCAGAAAGTATATATCACTTTTATTAAAAGTATTTTTGTCTCCTTTTCTCGGTATGAGGAATCCATGAACCCACAATTCAAGAATCCAAAAATTTGTAGACAGGTAAAAAATATTTGGAGACTTTACTTCTTAGTAACCTAGGAAATCCATGGGTTTTTATTTAATAAAACTTCCTTGAAAATCAGGTAGTTTATGAGAACAAAACTCATCTTCCCCTTCATAATGAATACCAACCAAGATTGCAGCCTTGGAGTAATAAAGTGAAAATTTCTTTCTATAACACTTGAAATAAAACATACAATTCCCTTCTTCTTGATGAAAATTAAAGACTCATAGAATTCTATTTACAATTCCTGATAAACCAAATCCCGAGCTTTTGGTTTCGAAAGGAAAACACTTTCCCGTCCATTCTTCTTTATATCCTTGGATATAATAGAATCATGCTTTGTAAAAACATCGGATCAACTAACCTTTCTCTGTATATCTGCCATTCCGAGATTAGTTTGACAGTTGACATATCTTTCTTAGAAGAGACTTCAGCAGCCATTCGGAAGAATGAAAGATATGAGATGTTTGGAACGAGATTATGCAGGAGGGCAGAGCTTCAGTAAACATGAGCATGAGTTACGATGTGGGACAACCATCAGGGGTCCTTTATATAGTCAATTAGGCGACGATTAAACATCCATACTCAATCCAATGCTTGAAAAAATATTCTGATCATATCTACCAGTTGAGAAGATATCCGGAAAGAAATTATGATATAATATGATATTTTTAGGTTTTTAATAAAATAATTCATATTTAAGAAAAATTGAATACAAAAATTTAAATACAGATGAAAATTCCAAAAAGTAAAAGATAATTATGAAAATTTAGGAAAGGAAATATTCCTTTCAAATTTCTAGGATGAAATTCTTAATGAGGGAAATTCTTCTTGAAGAACATTATATTCTGAAAATTTTCATTACGAAAATTTTCAATACGAAAATCTTTACTACAAAAATTTTATGTACAAAAAAATTTAGACTATGAAAAATTTTAGACTAAAAAAATCTATGAATAATTTCCATTACGAAAATTTTAAACTAAAAAAATTTTCAGTATGGAAAATTTTGAATTACAAAAATCCTCATTATGAAAAATTTTGAACTACAAAAAATCATCATTACGAAAAATATTGAACTATAAAAATATTCATTGTGAAAAATTTTGAACTAAAAAAATCATCATTACGAAAAAGTTTGAACTACAAAAATCTTCATTATGAATGATTTTGAACTAAAAAAATCATCATTACGAAAAAAATAACTACAAAATTATTAATTACAAATTTTTTTGATCTATAGAAATCTTTATTATGAAATTTTTTGAACTAACTAAAAAGAATATGCACTCCCCCTATGAAATTTTTTTTATTGTATGGAGATAGATTTCAACAATAAGATAGTAAGGATGATTAATTTATGATTAGCATTCCTAACTTCTGTTACATGTATTCAAATATATCAGATGGTAATGATTTTGTGAAAATATCAGAAAATTGATCTTGCATTCGAATAAATTGAAGAATGATATCCCCATCTTGTATGTGATCCCTTAGAAAGTGATGTGTAATATCTATGTGTTCTGCACGAGAGTGATGTGCAGGGGTTTTCTTTAAGGAAATGGCACATGTATTATCACACAAAATTTGTGTTTTGATAAAACTCACACCGTATTTAGTGAGTGTGTGTTGCATCCACAACACTTGAGCACAACTACTTCCAGCTGCTATATATTCAGCTTCAGCAGTGGAAAGTGATACTGAGTATTGCTTTTTGCATGACCAAGAATCTAATGAATCTCTTAAGAAATGGAAAGTTCCAGATGTACTCGACCTATCCATTCTATATCCACCAAAACCAGCATCTGAAAAACTTTTTAAAACAAAATTATTTCCCAAAGTGTAAAAGAGTCCTAGATCCATGGTTCTCTTTATGTAGTGAAAAATCCTTTTCACTGCCTTTAAATGAGATTCCATAGGATTGGATTGATATCTTTCACATAATCATGATGAAAACATTAAATCTAGATGACTAGCTATCATGTAAAATAGACTTCATATCATACCTCTAAAAGATGTTTGATCTATTAGTTTCCCAGCTTCATCTAGATCAAGTGAATTTGAAGTACCAATAGAAGTACTTATACTCATTGTTTGGTCATATCCATAAATTTTAAGAATATCTTTAATATAATTATGTTGTGAAATATAGATTCATTCTAGTTCTAGAGAAATATGAAAACCAACGAAAAATGTTAACTCACCCATCATACTCATTTAAAACTCAGATTTCATTAGATCCATAAAGGAATCAGTTAATGATTTCGGATTTGAACCAAATATAATGTCATCAACATAAATTTGAACAATCAAGACATTTCTCTTATCTTTATTTATAAAAAGGGTTGGATTATCATTTCCGTTAACGTAATTATTTTGAAGCAAAAATCATGCCAGTCTATCATACAAAGATCAAGGGGATTTCATAAGCCCATATAGAGCATTGGTAAGTTTGAAAACATATTTAGGATGTTTTGAATCTTCAAAACTAGGATTGTGTTCAACAAAAACATCCTTTTATACAAAACCATTAGGGAAAGCACAGTTGACATCCATTTTAAAAAGTTTGACATTGTAGAATGCTACAAAGGCAATCAGAATATGAATAGAATCAAGTCTAGCTACTGGAGCATAGGTTTCTTCATTGTATATTCCTTCTTGTTGATTATATCATTTAGAAACCAATCTAGCATTATTTCTTACTATGATTACATTTTCATGAAATTTATTTCTGAATACCCATTTTACTCCAATAACAGAATTTTCCTTAGGTATTTCAACCATATTCCATAATATATTCTTTTTGAATTCATTTAGCTCATCTTTCATAGCTTTTATCCAATCATCCTCACCTAAATATTCATCAATTCTTTTTGGTTCTAATTGAGAAAGAAATACCAGATATTTTACTTCATTCTTTAAGGAACTTCTAGTCCATACTAGTTGATTCTTATCACCAATGATACTATCACTAGGATGATTCTTCAGAAAAAACTAATTTGGGTTTTGTAAAACCTGTTCATCAACATAGGGTAGGAATTCTTATGGGGTAAATTCTTCAGAAATGTTTTCTTGAATATTTTCCTTATCATAAGGATCTTCTTACAAAGGTGGATAAGCTGTTTTTAAAAACACATCCAAAGATGTTGGATGAGGTTGTTTAATAAAAAAATGACTAGTTTCATCAAATTTGTCATGTACTATTTCTTCAACAGTATAAGTATTTCTATTGAAAACTCTATAATCCATAGAAGTTTGGGAGTAGCCTAAAAAAATTCCTTCATCAGATTTTGGTGCGAATTTGTGTAGATTATCTCTAGTATTCAGAATGAATACCTTGAAGCCAAAAACCTTTATGTAGGAAAGTCTAGGTTTTCTACCATTCCATAACACATTATGAGTATTATTAAGAAAAGGTCTAATAGAAACATGATTTGTAGTATAACAATAAGTACTTATATCTTTAGGCCAAAAATGTTTGGCTATCGAATATTCACTCAACATGGGTCATGTTATCTCTTGAATAATTCTATATATTCTTTTAATTTACCATTTTTTGAGGTGTTTTGGGTGATGAGAACTTATGAGTAATTCCTTTAATACTTCAAAAAGTTTTAAAATTAGAATTTTGATATTCTGCTCCCAGATCACTATGAATAGTTATCAAAGGAAAGTTTTTCACATTTTTAACTTGTGCTCTAAAACTTTTGAAATAAGAAAAAGCATTATTTTTCTTTTCTAGAAAATAGAACCATGTAAATCTAGGGTAATCATCAACTAAGAAAAATACATAATATTTTCTGGTAATGCTTCAAGTTTGTGTTGGACCAAAAAGAACCACATGCATTAACAGTAATGCATCAGTGGTTGAGACTTCACTGACTAATTTAAAATTGATTTATGTTGTTTTCCATATTGATACAGATCACAATATTTTGAAGAATCAAATCTGACCTCTGATAGATCCTTTAATACTTTTTTCTAGAGTGTTTTCATAGGTTCCTATGATTACAATGTCCTAAAATTCTATTACACAAACAAGAATGATCGTCCATTTCACGATGACATGGTAGATCTTAGCTCTTATGGTATTCTTAGTTTAGAGTATATACATTCTCTTGCATATTGGCAGAATGAATAATCTTTTCCTTGGAATTTTGTACTATGAAATTTTCATTTCTAAAATTCACAAGGTAACCTTCATCACATAATTGAATTAGGCTAATGAGGTTGTTCATAAGACCCTTAGCAAATAAAACCTTCAAAATCAATGTTTTTACAAAAATAACAATGTTGCCTACATTAATAATTTATCTCTTTAAATTATCTCCAAAAGTTATTTTTCCTCCTTTTGTCTTGAGAATCTTTTCAAATAAGTTTTTGTTATCATTCATATTGGGGGAATATCCACTATTCATGTTTCAAGTATTGTTGTTGGAACATTCTTTATTTTTCGGAAAATAATAGAGTTTGTCTTTCGGAATCCATACATTCTACGATCCTGAATTTTCAGAAAGAAAAATTTTATGTATCCATATTTTCTTTGAAAAATATTCTTTATGAAAACCTAAAGACTATGTTTGGTTTAAGAAACATTTTTTGGCCCACTGCCCACCACACTGACACTTAGTGTAGAATGGGGAACTTTGAAGAACAAAATAATTGTTACTAAAAATCTATTTTGAACTACTATAACCAAAACCAGAATTATTTCATAGTGGTAGAAATTGAGAATACATCTTATAAACATTTTCCTTACATAAGGTAAATTTTGATAAACACTTCTTCAAAAAAAAATATGTCTGACTTTAGTTTAATAAATATGTTCTTATCTTCCAAAACATTCTCTTTAGCACTATAGTTAGGCTCGAAATTATTTTTCTTAGAAATTAGATTCACTAGTTCCTTTGTAAGTTTATTATTCTCAGAATTTACTTCTTTAAGGGTTTTGGAAATACTTTCAAAATAATGGGTTTTCTTATTATGATCTTTAGATTGATCTGATATTTCCTTAGTTAGAAAAAAAAATTCTAGAATTTTCCTTATCAAGCTTTTTCTTGACTTTATAATTTTCATTCTCAAAGAGCTTAGAAAACCTAGAAACTTGTACTTAGGTAGGTAAAGAATTATCTTCATCAGAAGAAGATTTTTTATCTAAGGATTCATAATATTTACTATCAATATAATTAGCATTAAATGATACATTGGTTATTGGTTCCGCATTGTGTACCCTTTCCATTAAACTATGATTCTCAATAGGTATTATGGAAAGTAATCCAAGAGTCTTCTGTCCAGAAGATTCATAATCTATGGATTCATCAGAACAGTCTCCAACACTGGCACCCCAGGTGTAACTAGCTTTCAAAACATTCTTAGCTTTAGATTTTTAGTAGTTGTTTATATTCCAATCAGAATTCTTTTCCTTACTATCTTTTCTCTTAATCATAGGCCAATTTGGCCTTATACGTCCAGCTCTTTTGCATTCATAACAAGTGGCTTCAGAGTATTTAAAGTCCATTATTTCTTTCTTCTTATATCTATACAGAAATTCTTTCTTCCCAACTATCTTGTTCATATTTTGAGAAATATTAGCTAATTTATTTTCATAATGATCACTTTCACTTGATTTAGATAAAATATTAACCTTCTTAAAATTACATCTTGTAACTTGCTCAAGAGTCTTGGCTTTCATATGATTTGATGTTGTTGTAAAAGCAATACTTATATTCCAATTCTTCTTCTTAACATTGTTAGAATCTCCATTCATTTTATTCTCATGTTGATGAAGTGTTCCAAACATCTCATCAAGAGTAATCTGTGAAACATTCCAATTCTCATCAATTGTTGTTCTCATTGATTCCCACTCATTAGGAATGTTGTTTATAAACATGTCTACAAGTGCCTCATCATCAAAACATATTTCACCCATGGATTGTAAGATGTTGAAAATAGTCATAAATCTCTGGTGTACCTTATACATAGGTTCTTTATAAGGAAATAAAAATCCATAGTACTCATCTCCATGCATAACTCTTCTAGTTTTGATAACATTGGAAGTACCAAAATTTGTTACTTCAAACTTCTTCCAAATACAATATGGAGTTAACAAGAAGAAATCTGGCTATATATATTCCTCGTCATGGAACACCATGAAGTATTGTGTACCTTGTAGTTGAGTTGATATTCTGATTTTTATTGATTAGTAAAAGTTATTACATCCTTATTAAGAATCTTGTAATCTCTAGTAAGCATAAAAAAGTTGTCCAATCCAGTAATAATACCAATAGTCTTCATACGATCTCTCCAATATTTATAATCATTCCCATAAAATATAGGAGGTCTATGTTACATCCCATGTAATTAATGAATAATAGATATTTTTATCTATGTCTATTAATGAATTAGATAGGGTTTTAGAGGCTTAAAATGAGAATAAATCCAATCTTAAGCATTGAATACACTAATATTTTTTAAAGATTGTTTTACTGCCTTTTGATGGAAAAACATTTTTAAATAAAACTTTTGACACCTTTATAAGCTCTATTTTTCAAAATAATCTTCTTCTTTATGATTGGAAAAATGAAATTTACTTTGGGTAAATATTTGGTATTTTTTCGATAATGTTCATTTTTTTAATGAATAGTGAAAATGGTGTCTTTTAATTCAAAACCTCTTTTTAATATAATTTATTTATATGATTAGATTATCATTTGAATTGGCTTGAATGTTAAATTAGAATATATTTTTTCCATTTAATTCAATTGTGGTCGTTGTAATTAATTTCACTTTGGAAATTTGACTTAAACTAGTGTCAATCTTTTGATACTTATTGTTTCATAAAAACACGCTAGTTGCTCTGACAATGAGAATTAATTATCAAATTAATTAATGTAACTTATATGTTTTGAATTTTTTAAAATAGACATCATTTTTGAATTCAGAATATCAAATATAGCTTAGGGTGAAGTTTTGGTATTTTTCTGAAAAACTTCAATTTTTGATGAATAGTGAAACCACTTAGTGGTACTTATAAAAACTGGTTTTCCATTTAAATGAAATTTTACCACTTCTATGTTTTTAATTTCAAAAATAAGACATACATTGTTGCCATTAAGAATTAAAATGTGGTTCAATGGGATTAAAATAATTTTTTGGTGAATAGTAACTTTTAAGTTTTTAATCGCGATTAAGGGTAATTAGTGTAATTGAAGGTAAAAATAATGTTATAATAATATGAAATGACCTAGACACATGTCCTACCCTTATTGGATGTGTCATTTCCGACCAAGAAAACCCATCGATCGATTTTTGGGACCCCATGGAGCCACCTGGGTAAGAAAATGACATTAATGCTTTTTATTTAATGTAAAACTAAAAATGACACAAACATGAGTTGTTTTACTAAAACAATTTTTAAATGGGGTTATACAAGTATTTTTTTTACTATAAATAGTAATTGTAAAGCTAAAAATATTTCCTACATCATAGTATATTTTCTATAATTTTTAGATATTAAATAAATTAAATTATTTATGACACTATGATGATGTAACGATTACCACAATATTTAACGATTTAAATAAAATGAAAATATAATGTAAAATATAAGACCTACACTTGTCAAAAACCTATTGTATGTGTGGATTAAGAACCCTTATCACCTTATACTTGATATTTATAATTGTGGGACTTTTATTATCTGAAAATCATTTTATAACAAAGTAACTTTTCTTAACTTTCCAAGAGTGCCCCTCCTCTCCTCTTATAAATGGCTCCCACCTCTACCACCTTACCCACAATTCCAAAGCCTTTGGCTCAGCCAACCCCTGACCATTTTGTCTCTCCTCATCCCTCTCTAACTCTTAGAAGCCTCACATTGGGTGAAAGTCTTCTCAAAGAATCTTTTGAGCTCAAATCAAAATGAGTTACCCGATTTAAAGGTAGTGTATTCTCTTGTGTTCCTATGTTTTATTTTTCTTCTCCAACCCCCTAAACTCTTTCTATTCATTTATTTTGTAATAAAAACAGTATCTCCCATATACTAGGATATTTTTATAAGATGGAATCTAGCTACACTAACACACACCTACATTTAATGGTTAAAGAACATACTGTTTCAGTGGATGGCGAATTTCTACCTCACGAAACGATGATTGTTCAATATTCTTTTAACACCTTTAAAGGTGGCCATTAATATGACATTATATTTATATATGATATATAATATGTTTATGTTTTACTTAAGATTCTGTATTTTCCATTCATGTCATACCTTTATGGTTTCCATTATGGGTAAACGCGATATCTTCATTTTAGGAAATGCGGATTACCGACCCCTCAAAGTGATTTGATTCGTTAATACCATATTTGGTACATATAAAGGATAGATTTAATGATATTATATATGATACCATACTGTAATTATAATACTATTCTGTATAATTATGTTTTAATTCCATAAAATATGAAATAGAAATGAAAGTAGCGTTCATGTGTACGTACGGCTTACCATCTCCGTGAACAGTGCATTTTATTTCTTACCTATAAAAGTTATGAAATATTATAAATGCATTTAAATACTGGATATATATGATATATATGATATCTATATCTTGAGTATAACTATAGATATAATGGATACATGAACAACTTGTAATTATAAAGTGTTTAGTTTTTACTCAAGTACCAATGATCATTAAAACGACCGTTATTAACTTAAAGGATTACATAATGTTCATAACATGGTAATAAGTGAAATAAAAGGAATAATGAACTTGAAAAAGGTTATTAAGAAAGTATAAAATAAATCAAGCTTTTTATGCAGGAGGTTAAAGAATGATCAAGTCAAGTCGGACCCGAGGTATGGGAACTTCTTAACCCAATTTCCGTTCTTTGTGTTAATCTCCTACTTTCAAATTATGTCATGATATTATTATGTAATATCTTGTAATTATACATTTTTATGTGTAAATTTAGTGAATACACATAATAGATCTAATTTATTTAAAAAATGATATTTGAATGGGACTTCGTCTCAATCTCCTTTAATTGAGGCATATTTTGTTTTATACACAAACTTATTTTATACGGTGTATAAACCCCTTTAAATTTTACGTTTATCCAAAAATAATATTTTTTATACGAAGCATTTTACTAAATGACAAAAGGAAATGTTTTTGTCGTACGTATACGGCGACAATGACTTCTCCTCCGCCATGACCATTATTTGAGTTTCGGCTTCCTCTACAAGCCATACCTTTTTTTAAAATAAAAATAAATACCATGTTTTACTTTTCATTTATTTTGGTATTGAAAATGGTTGTCATATTGTTTTTATATCAATGTGTTGTATTGATATCTTGTGATTGAAAAGTGGAAATGTTATGTTTCCTTTATGCATGTTATATGTGATACGATTATGTTATGGTTCTTGAGAATTATTATGAAGACGGGTGGTTCTGTGATAAACTAGGGGCGGGTGAGCCCGATATAGCTCTCCAATGCATTGGGTAACGTGAAGGAGTTAATCATAATGGTTTCTCTGAAGAGATTTAGGGAATATATTGTGATGGGTATTGAAAACATAACCAAGAGGGTTACTCCCTACGTAAGAATGTTATGAATGAATCAAGTTACCTTTATGTCTTATGATTTCTATGATTTATTCATGATTTGATGAGATATGTTAATGTGCTTATGTTTTATGAGTAGAGTATGATTTCATGGATTATTATGTATACATGTACTCATGCTTCCTTTCCATTTTTTTATATCCCTTACTGTAACACCCGAGACTTTTATGTTATATAAATTATCAAAGGAATCTTTTTCTACGCAACACTTTCTTGACTTGCTTTACACGCAATCGCGACCTTCCTCGATAGCTTGCGTCGTACGCAATACCGAGTTTCACTAAACAACAATATGCTATTAAAACTAGCCGTTATGAATAGTAATAACCACTTTTTGAAATTTTATAAATTTTATTTTTCAAAATGGACTTCATTTTTGGACTCAGAATATCGAAATTAGCCTAGGGTGAAATTTTGGTATTTTTCTGAAAACTTTCAATTTTTGATGAATAGTGAAACCACTAAGTGGTAGGTTAAAAACTGAATTTTGCATAAAACATAATTTTACCGCTTCTGTGAATGGAATTTCAAAAATCCGAGAGACACGGTTAATATCAAGGACTAAAATGTGGTTCAATGAGATGAAAATAATTTTTTGGTGAATAGTAACTTTTTACTATTTTTACCGCGGTTAATAGTAAATAGGGTAACTAAGGGTAAATATGATATCAATATTACCCTAACACATGTCCTAATACTATTGGACAAGTGTAATTCGACCAAAAACAAACTTAGGAATAAAATATGACCATTTAGGCCCACTTGGATTAGATTAGGACATTTATTATTAATTTATTTAAAGAAGGGTTAAAATAGTTAAAATCAAAGTTTAACAAGTAAATCATTTTTAATATAGGGTTATACATAAGATAAATTCGATTGTAAATATTCATTAGAAAGCTAAAAATATTTCCTACATGATGGTATTTTATTTGTAATTTTTAGACATCAAATAATTTAATTTATTTATGACACAAAGATGATGCAGTAATTATCTTATTAATGAAATATTGAAAAAATTGATAATATAAATACCAAAATAAATGTAATTTGAGACTTTTTATGAATTCCACTAATTTTCTAGGTTACTATGATATATTAGTGTTGATTTAATCAACTTGGTTCGAACATATAATTCTGTTATGACTTTCACAAAAATCATATATCAAATAGTGTCAAAATTGACACAAAATAGTTTTTAAATCAAATATTATATTATTAATTGTTATTTTATTCCTAAAAATCTAAGGTTCGGCCAAATGACTTAGATAAGGATATATATATTAATAATAAACAATTTGGGGTTCGTTTGGCATGTTATAGAAAGTTTATTAACCATATAGTGAAAGAAGACAAAAAGACACGGTAAAAGTTAAATTAATTAACTTAGAGTTAAATCTAATTGATAAGGTTAAAATAATACCCTAAACTTGTCTAAATCCTATTGGTTGATATGATTTCGACCCTTCCCCACTTTATCTTCGAAATAAGACCCTTTGGAACCATTATAAACCGATTTTGACTTTAATATAAAATAATATTTTGAGATATTCCTAAGGTGCCCCTCTCCTCCCTTATAAAAGGGCACCTCCTCCCCCTCCTCCTCACACCAATATGAGCACTCAAGCTCGGCCAACCCCTGCCATTTTCCCTTCTCCACTTCCCTAGAATAATCCTAGAGGTCCTGGTCTTCTCCAAAGACCAATCTTAGTTCCTTAAGTGGAGGATTCAAAAAGGCGTTCCAAAGAAGAGGTAATATCCATTACCGATCTTTTCAATTTCTTTCTTCTTCAACTTCTTCTTCTTCAGTTGTTTCATGATAAAGTAATAACATCAGTATTACTTACATACTGATATGTTATTATAAATATGAAACAACCCTAATTCACCTTCTATCCATCCTACGGAAAAATGAAATCACCGCGCGTGCGTACGTACGGAATACCGTCTCCACGACGTGGTGTAATCTATTTTCCACCATCACCTTACAAGGATGGGTATAATGGTGTAATGAGTAACTATATATGATTATTATTAAGTAATATTGATACTGAAATAATATATATATATACTCCAATACAATTCCACGATCATAGGAACGATATCATCACTCGTGCGTACGTACGGAATACCGTCTCCACGATGTGATGCGACTCGTTCTACATGATCTTCATTTCATAATGATTGTATAAATGAATTGAATGAATGAATATGGTATATACTACACTAATACCATTCTGGAAATTAATTATCTATAACCTAAAGATAAGAATAAGAATTTATTCGACAAAACACGCATAAGAACAAAAAGTTATAAAGACCCGAGTAACAAGTAACAATGAAATATTACTAACAAGAAGCTAATAATATGACCATATATGATCTCATATCAATATGTATGATTCTGGAATAAGTCAATAACATTATTTAAACCATTATACAGGAGCTTCGGACACGAACAAAGCAAATCGGACCTAAGGTAAGGGAAATATCACAATCTCATTTTTATCCGAGATTGTTTATTCGTAAGTATTTACTGGGGTGTATTTTATCATCCACATCCATGTTCCCTCAATATTTAATATTGTTTCCATCCACTTGAAATAGTTAAAATCGAATTTTACCCTTAGGTGAGTTTTTAGTAAAGAATATGAAAGGAATCTTTTGTCGTTTTTTCGTACGAGGTACTTTTTGACTTTTCCGACAAAAGTACGAAGAATGTTTTTTTTAACTTATACGGCATGAATGGATTTTTAAAACATTACTTCAAAGAATCTTCCTTTACAAGTTTTCAAGTTTATTTTTAATCAACTTCTTTTATTTTAAAGTTGTATGACATGTTATGAAAGGAAAAATGTTTTTGAAGAAGAAAGGATATTTTCCTCAAGAATTCAATTCAAGTGTTTTATCAAAATTATTTTCCATCTAAGATAATAAAGGGTTCTGTTTCTATCCATATTTTTACATTGGTTTGACTACGTTGTGATGGAATTATGTTTATGAATTCCTTTATCATATATGAATTGATTTATGATGTCATGATGTTTCAAGAATCCCATTTTTGTTACATGTGTTATGCGATGATGCATGTTTTATGATTATGTGGCACACATAAGAAAGGATTCATTATAAGATGGGTGGGACCTATATCTCCCTCCAATGCATTGGGTAATGATTTTATATCTCATGAGATAGACATGGCTGGAACAGAAGGTTATTTCGGTTCAGTGATATAGGACTGAAACGAGGAGTGAACTCGGTTCAGAAAGGGACTTTGTCCACTAAGATAGTCTTGGCAATGAGTCATGACTAACAAGAAATGATTTTCCATGATTATGTGTGCATGCAACAAAGTTTCAAGTTTTATGTTATGGGGATCTCATTTTCACTTCTATGATTTATTCCATGTTAAGATATTATGATCTCTTTTGCAGGTTTTGATTTTCATAAAGATATGATATGATTTTTATTTCCTTTATTTGCCCTTGCTGAGCATTTGAGCTCACCCTTTTATGTTTTCTTTTCCCCAGGTCAGGAAGATGGATATTAAGTAGAATATGCTAAAAGGGACCCTAGATATGATGAAATAAATGGGAGACACTGTAGAAGATTTATGAACCAGTTGTTTATGTTTCCCCAGTTTCTAAAGACACTATACCTATACGGTCCTTTGTGGTTTTGTCATATGTTGTAATAAGAGTGATTCAATTTTGAAGTATTAACAATGTATGTAAAGTGTGGGTCGTTATAGTTGGTATCAGAGGAAAGGTATAGTCAACCTTTGGAAACTAGGATGTGAAAGCCTTAGTAAGAACCCTAAGGATAAGTCTAAGCATAGAACACAATCTTAGTGTTTTAGAAATGGCCTTGAATAACCTAGGATAATACCTTAAGCATGAAAATTTTATTCTTGAATTATGTGGTTTCCTATTATAATTAGTGTTGCTCACACTATTCTTCTTGGTTTTAGTCAATGGCTGGAACCCGAAGGAACCGTGTTAATGCGGAATGCGATGGGCAATGCAATGATTGTCCCCCTGAGCAACCAAACGATATGGGAGCTGGAATGCAAAATCTTGTAGCCATGCTCACACAACTTTCTCAAGCTATGAATCATGCAGGATTTCCAAACGAACAAAGAAGGGAGCAACATTCTGTTGAATCCTTCATGAGGCAGCGTCCACCATCTTTCAGCGGGTCTACTGATCCATTAGTTGCTGAACAATGGATTAGTACTACTGAAAAGATATTTTCAGTTCTTCAATGTTCTGAGCATGATAAAGTCATCCTAGCAGTGTATCGTTTGGAAGGAGATGCGGATCAATGGTGGAATCTTGTTAAGAATGCGAGGCAAAGGGATGAAATTGAGTCTATGGAATGGGACGAGTTCAAGAACTTATTTTTCAATAAGTACTTCCCTCGTATTCTCCGAACAAAGATGGAGAAAGAGTTCCTTGAACTGAAGCAAAGGGATGATGAATCTGTTAGTACCTATGAAGCAAATTTTACAAGACTTGCAAGGTACGCTTCTGGTATTATTATCCAACCTGAGAGTAAGATCGATCGATTCTTTAGTGGCTTAAAACCAAGTCTTCGAAGGGCGTTAGCCATAAGGGACTTCAATAGCTACGAGGAAATCGTTCGATGTGCTCTCAAAGTCGAGATGGAGATTGGAGTAACCCATCAGTCACATGGGTTTGATAAGAAGAGGAAGATGGAATTCAAAGAAAAATCTAAAGAGCACACGGAAAAGAAGATGAACTTTCCCTTATGCTCAAAGTGTGGAAAGAAACATGGAGGGAGTTGTCTTAAAGGGACAAGTAAATGTTTTAAATGTGGAAAGGAAGGCCATCAGGCATTTGAATGCCGTGATAATGGGAAGAAGATGTCTAATGATGCAAACAAAGGAAGGGATACACAGAATGAACCTGCTACACTTCAATGTTTCAAGTGCAAGGAGATGGGGCATTATGCCAATCAATGCCCAAATCCAAGGGTTGATGATGATGGTCGACGTCAACAAACTCTTAAGGCTAAAGACAAAGGAAAGTCACATGCAATTTCTATCAGCGATGTGGAGTACGATAACGATGTGGTGAAAGGTACACTTACCATCCACTCTAAAGTAGCAAATGTTTTATTTGATTCTGGATCCACCCACTCTTTTATTTCTGAAAAATTTTCTAAGGGTATCACCGTATTACCTCAACAATTAGATGTTGAGTTAGCTGTGACAACACCTAATGGCACATCAATCGCATCAGAAGTTTATAATTCTTCTCCGATCGAAGTTTGTGGGAAAGTGCTTCCTGCAAATCTTGTGATCCTTCCTTTAGTGGAATTTGATGTGATTCTTGGCATGGATTGGCTTTCTCTACATGGAGCTCATATCAATTGCCAAAGAAGGGAAGTCACATTTCATATTCCAGATCAACCTACGATCGTCTATCAATGCAAGGATGAACATAACCTTCCAGTGGAAATTTCTTCCATCTTATGGGTATTGATTCCACTAAATGAAGGTTATTTATCTCAAATGGTTGGTGAGAAACTCACGATTAAGAATATGCCCATTGTACGGGAGTTTGATGATGTCTTTCCGGAGGAATTGCCGGGTCTTCCACCAAATCGTGAAGTTGAGTTTTCAATAGAACTCGTACCGGGTGCTTTGCCTATTTCAAAGACACCTTATAGAATGGCCCCAATTGAGTTGCAGGAATTGAAGAAGCAACTCCAAGAGAATCTTGATAAGGGATTCATACGCCCTAGTGCGTCACCTTGGGGAGCACCTGTTCTATTTGTTAAGAAGAAAGATGGATCAATGAGACTCTGCATTGATTATCGAGAACTTAACAAGATCACTATCAAGAACAAATATCCTCTCCCACGCATTGATGACTTATTTGACCAACTACGCGGAGCTCAGTACTTTTCCAAGATTGATCTTCGTTCAGGGTATCATCAATTAAGGGTCAAAAGGGAGGATATACCAAAGACGGCTTTCCGTACAAGGTATGGACACTATGAATTTATAGTGATGCCATTTGGTCTTACTAATGCCCCTGCTATCTTCATGGATCTAATGAATAGAGTCTTTAGAGACTATCTTGATCAATTTGTGGTAGTCTTTATAGACGATATTCTTGTCTATTCAAAGAGCAAGGAAGAACATGAAGATCACTTGAGAATTATATTGAAGACCCTGAGAAAGGAGAAGCTTTATGCCAAATTTACCAAGTGTGAATTTTGGCTTCAAAAAGTTGCATTTTTGGGTCATATAATCTCAAAAGAGGGGATATCTGTGGATCCAGCAAAAACAGAGGTTATCGAAAGATGGTCAAGACCAACAACAGTAACTGAGATCCGAAGTTTTCTTGGTTTGGCTGGATATTATCGACGTTTTGTAAAAGATTTTTCACGATTATCTAATCCACTCACCAAGTTGACTCGGAAAGGAGTTAAGTTTGTCTGGACAGAGGAATGTGAAGAGAATTTCAAGGAGTTGAAAAGAAGGTTATCCAGTGCACCTGTGCTCACACTGCCTTGTAGTGGAGAAAGGTTTGTGATCTACAGTGATGCATCCAAGAAGGGATTGGGGTGTGTTCTTATGCAAAATGATATGGTGATAGCTTATGCCTCACGACAGTTGAAAATCCATGAGCAAAATTACCCAACACATGATTTGGAGTTGGCTGCGGTAATCTTTGCATTAAAGATTTGGAGGCATTACCTTTATGGTGAAAGGTGTGATATTTATACTGATCATAAAAGTTTAAAGTATATTTTCACACAAAAGGAGTTGAATATGCGCCAAAGAAGATGGTTGGAGCTGATTAAGGATTATGACTGCTCAATCCATTACCACCCTGGGAAAGCAAACAAGGTGGCAGATGCATTAAGTCGACAAGACCATGCTAGTTTATCCATGATGAGGATCACAAAAGATCCAATATTTATGGATTTACAAAGGATGGATCTTGGAATTATAATGGAAGGGGAAAAATCTTATCTTTCTCAAATGAATGTTCAACCATCTATACATGTGAAGATTAAAGAGGCACAGAAAGAAGATGTCGAGTTACAAAAGAAGGTGAGAAATGTTCCTGAATTCAACCTTGATTGTGATGGGATAATAAAGTTCAGGAATCGTGTTTGCGTTCCTCCCATCCCCGAATTAAAGAATGAGCTGCTGGATGAGGCTCATAGTTCATCATTTTCTATTCATCCTGGAAGCACGAAGATGTATAGGGACCTGAAAGAGTACTTCTGGTGGGATGGCATGAAAAGAGATGTTGCTGAATATGTCTCTCGATGCTTGGTTTGTCAACAAGTTAAAGCTGAGAGACAGAAGTCTAAGGGGATGTTACAACCATTACCCATACCCGAATGGAAATGGGAAAACATCACTATGGACTTTGTCACAGGACTTCCTAAAACATCCAAAGGCAATAATGCTATCTGGGTCATAGTTGATCGTCTTACAAAGTCTGCACACTTCATTGCTATTAGAGAGGATTTCTCTCTAGATCAGCTTGCCAGGATATATGTAAAGGAAGTGGTAAGATTGCATGGAGTACCACTTTCTATTATATCTGATCGAGATCCGAGATTTACCTCGAAGTTCTGGCGAAGTCTTCAGCATACTCTGGATACAGAGTTGAGTTTCAGCACTGCTTATCATCCCCAGACAGACGGTCAGTCTGAGAGAACAATTCAAACCCTAGAAGATATGTTGAGAGCTTGCTCTATGGATTTCAAAGGAGGTTGGGATCAACACCTACCTTTGGTGGAATTTTCTTATAATAATAGCTTTCACTCCAGTATTCAGATGGCTCCTTATGAATCTCTCTATGGAAAGAAATGCAGGACTCCAACTTGCTGGGATGAAGTTGGGGAAAGAAAGCTATTAGGACCTGATCTCGTTGATGAAATGGCAGAAAAGGTTAGATCTATTCAACAACACATAAGAGCAGCTCAAAGTCGACAGAAAAGTTATGCCGACAACCGAAGAAAAGACCTAGAGTTTGAAGTGGGCGATAAAGTGTTCTTACGAATATCTCCCTGGAAGAGGGTTATGAGATTTGGAAAGAAGGGGAAGTTGAGCCCTAGATATATCGGTCCTTTTGAAATACTGGATCGTGTTGGGAAGGTAGCTTACCGATTGGCGCTTCCACCGAATCTCTCTCAAGTTCACGATGTGTTCCACGTATCTCTCCTGAGAAAGTACATACCAGATCCTTCACATGTACTCAGCTCAGAAGTTGTACCGCTGGAGCAAGATCTTTCTTATGAAAAACAGCCGATAGAGATTCTGGATCGTAGCGAAAAAGTCCTACGAAACAAGACCACTCGCTTGGTGAAAGTTTTATGGAGGAACCACCAACTTGAAGAAGCTACATGGGAGCTTGAGGATATGATGAGGGAGAAGTATCCTCATCTATTTGTTACAAAGTGACGAATTTCGAGGGCGAAATTCTTTTTAAGGGGGGTAGAATGTAACACCGGAGACTTTTATGTTATATAAATTATCAAAGGAATCTTTTTCTACGCAACACTTGCTTGACTTGCTTTACACGCAATCGCGACCTTCCTCGATAGCTTGCGTCGTACGCAATACCGAGTTTCACTAAACAACAATATGCTATTAAAACTAGCCGTTATGAATAGTAATAACCACTTTTTGAAATTTTATAAATTTTATTTTTCAAAATGGACTTCATTTTTGGACTCAGAATATCGAAATTAGCCTAGGGTGAAATTTTGGTATTTTTCTGAAAACTTTCAATTTTTGATGAATAGTGAAACCACTAAGTGGTAGGTTAAAAACTGAATTTTGCATAAAACTTAATTTTACCGCTTCTGTGAATGGAATTTCAAAAATCCGAGAGACACAGTTAATATCAAGGACTAAAATGTGGTTCAATGAGATGAAAATAATTTTTTGGTGAATAGTAACTTTTTACTATTTTTACCGCGGTTAATAGTAAATAGGGTAACTAAGGGTAAATATGATATCAATATTACCCTAACACATGTCCTAATACTATTGGACAAGTTTAATTCGACCAAAAACAAACTTAGGAATAAAATATGACCATTTAGGCCCACTTGGATTAGATTAGGACATTTATTATTAATTTATTTAAAGAAGGGTTAAAATAGTTAAAATCAAAGTTTAACAAGTAAATCATTTTTAATATAGGGTTATACATAAGATAAATTCGATTGTAAATATTCATTAGAAAGCTAAAAAGATTTCCTACATGATGGTATTTTATTTGTAATTTTTAGACATCAGATAATTTAATTTATTTATGACACAAAGATGATGCAGTAATTATCTTATTAATGAAATATTGAAAAAATTGATAATATAAATACCAAAATAAATGTAATTTGAGACTTTTTATGAATTCCACTAATTTTCTAGGTTACTATGATATATTAGTGTTGATTTAATCAACTTGGTTCGAACATATAATTCTGTTATGACTTTCACAAAAATCATATATCAAATAGTGTCAAAATTGACACAAAATAGTTTTTAAATCAAATATTATATTATTAATTGTTATTTTATTCCTAAAAATCTAAGGTTCGGCCAAATGACTTAGATAAGGATATATATATTAATAATAAACAATTTGGGGTTCGTTTGGCATGTTATAGAAAGTTTATTAACCATATAGTGAAAGAAAACAAAAAGACACGGTAAAAGTTAAATTAATTAACTTAGAGTTAAATCTAATTGATAAGGTTAAAATAATACCCTAAACTTGTCTAAATCCTATTGGTTGATAGGATTTCGACCCTTCCCCACTTTATCTTCGAAATAAGACACTTTGGAACCATTATAAACCGATTTTGACTTTAATATAAAATAATATTTTGAGATATTCCTAAGGTGCCCCTCTCCTCCCTTATAAAAGGGCACCTCCTCCCCCTCCTCCTCACACCAATTTGAGCACTCAAGCTCGGCCAACCCCTGCCATTTTCCCTTCTCCACTTCCCTAGAATAATCCTAGAGGTCCTGGTCTTCTCCAAAGACCAATCTTAGTTCCTTAAGTGGAGGATTCAAAAAGGCGTTCCAAAGAAGAGGTAATATCCATTACCGATCTTTTCAATTTCTTTCTTCTTCAACTTCTTCTTCTTCAGTTGTTTCATGATAAAGTAATAACATCAGTATTAATTACATACTGATATGTTATTATAAATATGAAACAACCCTAATTCACCTTCTATCCATCCTACGGAAAAATGAAATCACCGCGCGTGCGTACGTACGGAATACCGTCTCCACGCCGTGGTGTAATCTATTTTCCACCATCACCTTACAAGGATGGGTATAATGGTGTAATGAGTAACTATATATGATTATTATTAAGTAATATTGATACTGAAATAATATATATATATACTCCAATACAATTCCACGATCATAGGAACGATATCATCACTCGTGCGTACGTACGGAATACCGTCTCCACGATGTGATGCGACTCGTTCTACATGATCTTCATTTCATAATGATTGTATAAATGAATTGAATGAATGAATATGGTATATACTACACTAATACCATTCTGGAAATTAATTATCTATAACCTAAAGATAAGAATAAGAATTTATTCGACAAAACACGCATAAGAACAAAAAGTTATAAAGACCCGAGTAACAAGTAACAATGAAATATTACTAACAAGAAGCTAATAATATGACCATATATGATCTCATATCAATATTTATGATTCTGGAATAAGTCAATAACATTATTTAAACCATTATACAGGAGCTTCGGACACGAACAAAGCAAATCGGACCTAAGGTAAGGGAAATATCACAATCTCATTTTTATCCGAGATTGTTTATTCGTAAGTATTTACTGGGGTGTATTTTATCATCCACATCCATGTTCCCTCAATATGTAATATTGTTTCCATCCACTTGAAATAGTTTAAATCGAATTTTACCCTTAGGTGAGTTTTTAGTAAAGAATATGAAAGGAATCTTTTGTCGTTTTTCCGTACGAGGTACTTTTTGACTTTTCCGACAAAAGTACGAAGAATGTTTTTTTTAACTTATACGGCATGAATGGATTTTTAAAACATTACTTCAAAGAATCTTCCTTTACAAGTTTTCAAGTTTATTTTTAATCAACTTCTTTTATTTTAAAGTTGTATGACATGTTATGAAAGGAAAAATGTTTTTGAAGAAGAAAGGATATTTTCCTCAAGAATTCAATTCAAGTGTTTTATCAAAATTATTTTCCATCTAAGATAATAAAGGGTTCTGTTTCTATCCATATTTTTACATTGGTTTGACTATGTTGTGATGGAATTATGTTTATGAATTCCTTTATCATATATGAATTGATTTATGATGTCATGATGTTTCAAGAATCCCATTTTTGTTACATGTGTTATGCGATGATGCATGTTTTATGATTATGTGGCACACATAAGAAAGGATTCATTATAAGATGGGTGGGACCTATATCTCCCTCCAATGCATTGGGTAATGATTTTATATCTCATGAGATAGACATGGCTGGAACGGAAGGTTATTTCGGTTCAGTGATACAGGACTGAAACGAGGAGTGAACTCGGTTCAGAAAGGGACTTTGTCCACTAAGATAGTCTTGGCAATGAGTCATGACTAACAAGAAATGATTTTCCATGATTATGTGTGCATGCCACAAAGTTTCAAGTTTTATGTTATGGGGATCTCATTTTCACTTCTATGATTTATTCCATGTTAAGATATTATGATCTCTTTTGCAGGTTTTGATTTTCATAAAGATATGATATGATTTTTATTTCCTTTATTTGCCCTTGCTGAGCATTTGAGCTCACCCTTTTATGTTTTCTTTTCCCCAGGTCAGGAAGATGGATATTAAGTAGAATATGCTAAAAGGGACCCTAGATATGATGAAATAAATGGGAGACACTGTAGAAGATTTATGAACCAGTTGTTTATGTTTCCCCAGTTTCTAAAGACACTATACCTATACGGTCCTTTGTGGTTTTGTCATATGTTGTAATAAGAGTGATTCAATTTTGAAGTATTAACAATGTATGTAAAGTGTGGGTCGTTATACTTACTGAGGTTTTTATTCTCATCCCATGTTTTTGAAATGTTTTTCACAAGTAAAGGGAAGGGTACATGATATGATGATAGTGTCAAGGAAGTTTCAAGAAAGAATCCATGTTTTATTTTAAATATGTGTCTGTTGATGGGAAAAAATGAATACCATCTTTTATTATAACCACTTTGTTTAAATGTGGGATGTAATGCATGTTTTATGTTCTAATTCTATAGAAATATAAACCTGAAAAGAACCTCAAGGTGTATTCTCGAAATATCAAAATATTATGTAATGTTTAAGGCTGGGGCCTTATAGTTGGTATCAGAGGTCGGTGTAGATAACATTAGGAGTTAGAATTTTATTAAATGATTATCCAAACATAATTTTTTATGGTCAAATTGATGTGATATAGCATTTGAAGATTACCATGTCGCTTCATCTAAGACATGTTTGGTCAGAATGGTTTTCCATAGAGGAAACAGGGATGCAGTGCTTGGAAGACATACAGAAGGAAATAACCTTCCGAATCAGAATCCTGAGATGGTCGGAATTGGAACTGAACAGTTTGTCGCAGTAATGGTGCAGTTGATTCAAGCGATAAATGGTGGAGGTATCCATGCACGAGATTATCCAGATCAACCGCAGAGGAACATGGCAGTGGTGGAGAATTTAATGAGGAAAAACCCCCCATCATTCAGAGGATCATTTGACCCTGTGCTAGGTGAAGGGTGGATTAAATCACTAGAGAATATTTTCGATGTCATGGGGTGTTCAGAAAATCAAAAGGTTCATCTTTATATTTACCGTATGGAGGGTGAAGTAGATCAGTGGTGGTCGGTGGTTAAAAATATCAGGGATGCTGATGAGATTGATGCTCTCGACTGGTATGAATTCAAAGGTATGTATCTTGAGAAGTATTTTCCTAAGGTTGTTCAACTTAGGATGGAAAACCCATTCTTGGAATTGAGGCAAGAGGAGGACTCACTGGCTGCCTTTGAAGAAAGGTTCACTCGATTGGAAAGGTATGCTCCAAATTTTATCCGAGACCTTGATAGTAAAATCAATCGTTTTCACTCAAAATTAAAGCCAAAATATCGAAGGGCATTGGCTTCTTGTGAGTTTAAAAGTTATGAAAAGCTTTTTCGATGTGCTGAGAAGGTGGAAATGGAGTTTGCTGATGATCAAGTGTTCTATAACAACTAGCAGAATAAGAGACCAAGATGGTAGGAGAAGGGAAAGAATTCTTCAAAAATGTCTGACGGTAAGAAAAACTAAGTTTCCAGTTTATGATAAATGTGGTAAAAGGCATGCTAGGGAATGTCTTTTGAATTATTGAATGTGATATCGATGCGGTAATATGGGACATAAGGCTATTGATTTCACTGAAAAAGATCAAGGTGATGGTAAGACCAAATTTGATTTACAGTTAGTGAAATTTTTTAGGTGCAATTAGATGGGTCACTATGCAAATGAGTGTCCGACAAAGAGCTCGGGTGATGGGAAGCAGTTAGACTACAAGAAGAAAGGCGTGGTGAAATCCTTTGCAACTACTTCAGTAGATGTCGGGCCATCAAATGATGTTGTATCAGGTACTTTGTTTGTTTTTTCAGATTATTCCAGTGTGTTGTTTGATTCGGGGTCTACACATTCTTTCATCTCTGAAACCTTTTATAGTAAAATGGGAATACCATCTCAAGAAATGACTTCTGAAGTTGTGGTAAAAACACCTGGGGGAAATTTTGAGGCAAAAAGAATTAATAACAATCTTCCTATCCTTATCCGTGGAAAGAACCTACTTGTGAACCTTATTGTTTTATCTCTAATAGAGTTTGATGTTATCCTGGGTAGGGATTGGCTCTCTATTTACCATGCTAAGATTGACTGTAGGGCTAAAAAAATTTCTTTTCAGAAATACTTTCAGTTTGTGTACAAGAAAGAACACTTACTGTTGATAACATATCAAGAGGCCGAGAAACTTTTAAAATATTGAAATGAATGTTACCATTCACATATCATTGAAAACAAAGGAACTATTCGGATTAATGACGTGCTAGTGTTAAATGAGTATCCTGATGTTTTTCTTGATGAGTTTCCTGGAATAATACCAGATCGGGAAGATGAATTTACTCTTGACTTAGTTCCTGATGCTAAGCCAATTTCAAAACCCCCTTATTGAATGGATCAAATTGAACTTTTAGAGTTTACGGAGAAATTGCAAGATTTATTAGAGAAAGGTTTCATTCGACCTAGCACATCACCATGGGGTTCTTCTGTTTTATTTTTTAAAAAGAAAGATGGTTCTATGAGACTTTGAATTGATTATAGAGCCTTGAATAACATCACTATTAAGAAAAAATATCCTTTCCCTCATATCGATGATTTATTTGATCAGCTCCAGGGAGCTCAGTATTTTTGAATGATTGACTTGAGATCGGGGTACCATCAGCTGAAGGTAAAGGAAGCAGATGTTCCGAAGACCGCGTTTCGAACAAGATATGGCCATTATGAATTTGTAGTAATGACCTTTGGGCTAACCAATGCACCTGATGTATTCATGCACATAATGAATAGAATTTTCCATGAGTTCTTGGATAAATTTGTGGTGGTTTACATTGATGATATTTGGTGTTTTCTAAAAGTAAAGAGGATCATGAAAGACATTTAAGGGTTATTTTGCAAACCTTAAAAGAAAATAAATTGTATGGGAAATTCAGAAAGTGTGAGTTTTGGTTGTGACAAATTTCCTTCCTTGGTCACATTGTCTCTAAAGATGGGATAACTGTTGATCCTTTAAAAACAAAAAATGTTGAAGAATGGCCAGGACCCACAAATGTAACTGAGATTCGTAGCTTCCTTGGTTTGGCAGGATATTACCGAAGGTTTGTTAGAAATTTTTCACGGTTATCTAGTCCAATGACTAAGCTAAATCAGAAGGGTCTTATGTTTATCTGGACAAAAGAATGTGATGATTGTTTTCAGGAACTTAAAATAAGATTGGTGAATGGTCCCGTTTTGGCACTACCTTCCAGGAATGGTGAGTTTGTTATCTACAGTGATGCTTAATTGAAAGGACTTGGTTGTTTCGTAATTCAGAATAATCGGGTAATTGCTTATGCTTCACGACAGTTGGAAACTCATGAGGTAAATTATCCTACACATGATTTGAAATTAATTGCTATTGTTTTCGCTTTAAAATTTTGGAGGCATTATTTGTATGGAGTTAGGTGTGATATATATACCGATAACACAAGTTTAAAGTATATATTAACTTAGAAAGAATTGAACATGAGACAGAGGAGATGACTAGAAATAATCAAGGGTTATGATTGTACAATTCATTACCATTCGGGAAAAGAAAATAAAGTGGTTGATTCTTTGAGTCGAAAAAGTAATGGTTCATTAACAATGTTGCGTTTGGAATGTGATCCTTTGGTTAAATATTTGATGAACTTTGGGATAGATGTTTTTGGTGCAGGATGTTCTTCTGTTTTGTTTGAGGTATCAGTGAAATCTTCTCTATCAGACAGAATCAAGAAAGCATAGAAGCAAGTCAGCGAGTTTCAGAAAAAGGTAGAGCTGGTTCAGAAGGGTATGTTTCCTGATTTCAACATTGATAATGATTTTGTTTTGAAATTTTGGAAGAGATTGTGTGTGCCTTGGGATTCACATTTAAAGAGATTGTTGTTATGTGAAGCTCAAATTTATCTGTTTTCAGTTCATCATGGCAGTACTAATATGTACAGAGATTTGTGTGAGTATTACTGGTGGGATGTAATTAAAAGAGATATTGATGATTTTACAGTGAAGTGTTTTACTTGTCAATAGGTTAAATAAGAGCGACAGTTACCGAAAGGTATGCTTCAGCCTTTACCAGTACCAGAGTGGAAATGAGAGAATATATCCATGGACTTCATTGTGGGATTGTCGAAGACACCTCGAGGTAATAATACAATCTGGGTTATTGTTGATCGCCTGACTAAATCTGCTCATTTCCTTGCTATACGAGATACATTTTCCCTAGATCAACTTTCACGTCTTTATCTTAAAGAGATAGTCAGGTTACATGGAGTTCCTCTCTCCATTGTATCTGACCGTGATCCATGGTTTACTTCTTACTTTTATAAAGGCCTTCAGAAGTTGTTGGGTACTGAATTAAAATTTAGTACATCTTTTCATCCTCAATCAGATGGGCAGTCAGAAAAAAACAATTTAGACTTTGGAAGATATGCTACGTGCTTTTTCGATGAATTATTTAGGACGTTGGGACCAACATCTTTCTTTGGTTGAGTTTTCATATAATAAGAGTTTTCATTCCAGTATACATATGGCACCATTTGAGGCGTTATATGGGAAGCGGTGTCAAACTCTAGCTTTCTGGGATGAATTGGGTGAAAGGAAGGTGATGGGACCAGAATTGGTAGAAGAGTTGGCAGAAAAAGGTCAGATGATACATAAACACATGAGAACAGCTCAGAGATGGCATAAGAGTTATGCGGACAACAATAGGAAGGATCTCTCTTTTGAGGTAGGTGATCATGTTTTTCTCAAAGTATCACCATGGTAAAGTGTGATTCGATTTTGTAAGAAAGGAAAGCTGAGTCCAAGGTTCATTGGACCATATGAAATTTTGGAGAGAGTTGGATCAGTTGCTTACTGAGAGGCTTTACCTCTGAGATTATCTCAGGTACACAATGTTTTTCATATTTCAATGTTATGGAAGTACATGCCAGATCCATCTCATGTTTTGAGTCCAGAGGTAGTTCAGCTAGAAGAGAACCTATCTTATGAGGAACAACCAGTCCAGATTCTTGACCATAGGGAGCAAGTGTTACGAAATAAGTTGATTTATCAGGTAAAGGTTTTGTGGAAAAACCACATGATTGAAGAGGCGACATGGGAATCTAAAAATGCAATGAGGGCTAAATACCCCCACTTATTCGATAAGTAAATAAATTGTGGGGTCACAATTTTGAAAAGGGGGGAAGGATGTAACATCCCAAGTAAGTAATGAATAATAGATATTTTTTCTATGTATAATAATGAATTAGATAGGGTTTTAGAGGCTTATAATGAGAATAAATCCAATCTTAAGCATGGAATACACTAATATTTTTAAAAGATTTTTTTTAATGCCTTTTGATGGAAAACCATTTTTAAATCAAACTTTTGACAACTTTATAAGCTCTATTCGTCAAAATAAACTTATTCTTTATGATTGGAACACTGAAATTTACTTTGGGTAAATCATTGGTATTTTTCTGATAAAGTTCATTTTTTTAATGAATAGTGAAAAATGTTGTATTTTAATTCAAAACCGCTTTTTAATCTAATTTATTTATATGATTAGATTATCTTTTTAATTGGTTTTAAAGTTAAATTAGAATGTATTTTTACCATTTAATCCAATAGTGGTTGTTGGAATTAATTTCACTTTGAAAATTGGACTTAAACTAGTATCAATCTTTTGATACTTATTGTTTCATAAAAACACGCTATTTCCTATGACAGCGGGAATTAATTATTAAATTAATTAATGTAACTTATATGTTTTGAATTTTTTAAAATAGACATAATTTTTGAATTCAGAATATCAAATATTGCTTAGGGTGATGTTTAGGTATTTTTCTGAAAAACTTCAATTTTTGATGAATAGTGAAACCACCATGTGGTAGTTATAAAAATGGATTTTCCATTTAAATGAAATTTTACAACCTCTATGTTTTGAATTTCAAAAATCCGACATACATGGTTGTCATTAAGAACTAAAATGTGGTTCATTGGGATTAAAATAATTTTTTTGGTGAATAGTAACTTTTATGTTTTTAATCGCAATTAGAGGTAATTAGTGTAATTTAAGGTAAAAATAATATTCTAATAATATGAAATGACCTAGACAAATATCCTACCCTTATTGGATGTGTCATGGCCGACCAGGAAAATTCATGGCTCAATTTTTGGGACCCCATGGAGCCACTTGGGTAAGATAATGACATTAATGCTTTTTATTTAATGTAAAAGTGAAAATGACACAAACATGAGTCGTTTTACTAAAACAATTGTTAAATGGGGCTATAGAATTCAGATTTTTACTATAAATAGTCATTGGAAAGATAAAAATATTTCCTACATCACATTATTTTTTTTATAATTTTTAGACATTAAATAAATTAAATTATATATGACACCATGATGATGCAATGATTACCACATTATTTAGCGATTTAAATAAAATGAAAATATAATGTAAAATATAAGACCTAAACATGTAAAAAACCTATTTGATGGGCAGATTTAAAAACCATATCACCTTATCCTCCAAATTTATAATTGTGGGACATTTTTTATCCGAAACTAATTTTATAACAAAGTATCTTTTCTTCACTTTCCAAGAGTGCCCCTCCTCTCCTCTTATAAAAGGCCCCCACCTCTACCACATTACCCACACTTCCAAAGCCTTTGTCTCGGCCAAAACCTTCCCATTTTGTCTCTCCACATCCCTCTCTAACTCTTATAAGTCTCACTTTGGGCAGAAGTCTTTTCAAGGAAGCCATTTAGCTCAAATCAAAAAGAGTTACCCAATTTAAAGGTAGTGTCTTCTCTAGTGTTCTTATGTTTTATTTTGCTTCTCCAACCCCCTAAACTCTTATTATTTATTTATATTCTAACAACACTAGTATCTTCTATATACTAGTATATTGGTATATGAAGTATTCAAGCTACACTTACACACACCTACATCTAATGGTTAAAGAACATACTGTTTCCGTGGATGGTGAATTTCTGCCTCACGAAACGATGATTGTTCAATATTCTTTTAACACCTTCAAAGGTGGCCATTAAGATAACACTATATTTATATATGATATATAATATGTTTATGTTTTACTAAATCTTCTATATTTTTCATTTATGGCATACCTTTATGGTTTCCATTATAGGTAAACGCGATATCTTTATTTTAGGAAATGCGGACTACCTCCCCCTCAATGTGATTTGATTCGTTAATACCATATGTGGTATGTATAAAGGATAGATTTAATGATATTATATATGATACCATACTGGAATTATAATACTATTATGTATCATTATGTTTTAATTCCATAAAATACGAAATAGAAATGAAAGTAGCGTTCATGCGTACGTACGGCTTACCGTCTCCATGAACGGTGCATTTCATTTCTTACCTATAAAAGTTATGTAATATTATAAATGCATGTATATACTGGATATATATGATATATATGATATCTACAACATGATTATAACTCTGGATATAATGGATACATGAACAACTGGTAATTATAAAGAGTTTATTTTTGGCTCAAGTACCAATGATCGTCAAAACGACCGTTATTAACTTAAATGATTACATAATGTTCATAACATGGTAATAAGTGAAATAAAAGGAATAATGAACTTGAAAAAGGTTCTTAAGAAAGATGAAATTAACTCATGTTTATTATTCAGGAAGTTAAAGAACGATCGAGTCAAGTCGGACCCGAGGTATGGGAACTTCTTAACCCAATTTTCGTTCTTTGGGTTAATCTCTTACTTTCAAATTATGTCTTGATATTATTATATAATATCTTTTAATTATACATTATTTATGTGAAAATATAGTGAATACACATAATAGATCTACTTTATTTATAAAATGATCTTTGTATGGGACTTCGTCTCAATCTCCTTTAATTGAGGCATATTTTATTTTATACACAACCTTCTTTTATACGGTGTATAAACCCCTTTAAATTTTACATTTATCCAAAAAGAATCTTTTTTATACGAAGCGTTTTACTAAAAGACAAAAGGGAATGTTTTTGTCGTACGTATGTGGCGACAATGACTTCTCCGCCGCCATGACCATTATTTGAGTTTCAGCTTCCTCTACAAGCCATACCTTTTTTAAAAGAAAAATAAATACCATGTTTTACTTTTATTTTATTTTGGTATTGAAAATGGTTTTCATATTGGTTTTATATCAATGTGTTTTATTGAAATCTTGTGATTGAAAAGTGGAAATGTTATGTTTCCTTTATGCTTGTTTTATGTGATACGATTATGTTATGGTTCAAGGAAATTATTATGAAGACGGGTGGTTCCGTGATAAACTAAGTGCGGGTGAGCCCGATATAGCTCTCCAATGCATTGGGTAATGTGAAGGAGTTAAACGTTAAGGTTTCACCAAAGATATTTAGGGAATACATTGTGACGGGTATTCCAAACGTAACCAAGAGGGTTACTCCCTACATAAGAATGTTATGAATTCCTCAAGTTACCTTTATGTCTTATGATTTCTATGATTTATTCATGATTTGATGAGGTATGTTAAAGTGCTTATGTTTTCTGAGTAGAGTATGACATCATTGATTCTTATGTATACATGTACTCATGTTTCCTTTATATATTTTTATATCCCTTACTGAGCTTTTTATGCTCCTCCCAAGTTTTTGAAAGGTTTCTCACAGGTCAATGGAAGGGTACATGATATGATGATAGTGTCAAGGAAGTGTCAAGAAATAATCCATGTTTTATTTTAAATATTTTTCCATTTGTGGGAAAAAATGAATACTATCTTTTATTGTAACCACTTTTTTTAAATGTGGGATGTAATGCAAGTTTTATGATCTAATTATCTAAAACTATAAACCTGAAAAGATCATCATGGTGTATTCTTGAAATATCAACAGATTAAGTATTTTTTAAGGTTTGGGCCTTATAGTCTAGTAGGATTGTGATTGTCAATTGAACCAACATTCATTCCTTCCATTTAAAAAAAATCGTTCCGCACAAACATGTTAGTAATAAAAGTTTGTAAACAAGGATAAAAATATCCTAAGAAATGAAAATATAGAACAATGAAAAACTTGATAAAGAAAACATATATGTGAATATTATTATTTCAGAGTCCTTATCTAATACCAATTATAGGGTCAAAATGATAGTAATTATAGTATCGTATTATGGTGTAGATGATCAATATACAAGAGGGGGTGAATTGTATACTTTAAAAAATAATTTGGAACTTTTAAAGATGGTAATGTTAAACAATGTTAACGAAGGTAAATTCACAAGACCTCTTAGTTCTACCAACTTGCTAGATTCTAGAAATGTAGTTCCAGAAATGAAACTTAATAAAAGATTATAAATATAATGATTCTACCTTAAATCATATGGAATCTTACTAAATAGATTACAAGTAGAAGAAAGTATAAGATAGTTATATATTCCTCAACAACAAAAATGCAGCAGAAAACATGAAACAAAAGAAGTAACAAGTAGTAAATCTTTTATCCAAAAGAGTAGGGTATCCAACAACCTTTAATAAAGGTCCCTTGATTTATATTTTCAAGAATGTATGTCCTACCCACACCAGGGTAAGCCCTCGATACAATGATCAGAGTCTATCTTGGTATCCCCGCCAGCCCTCGAACTTCAACGTAGTCGGCACCTCTGTCTTCCTATCTCCAGAAGGCCTTGAATGTACTCAGCAACATTTGGAGTCACGCGAAGCAATTCTGAACAAGATGTTCAGTACACACAAAGCATGAGAGTCTCTCTCTGGAAATCACTTCAACATGTAATCTCTAGAGATCAAGAATAGTCAAAGTTATTCTGTCAGTTATGATATCTTTTGAATTATCTCCTATTTATAGGCACAACTTCAACGGTCAGCTCCCTCCTCCAACAACCATATTTTTCTTTGAATTTTGGGGGGACCTGTACACGTGTCACTCAAACAATGGTTGGTTAGAAACAGAAAGAATGACATCGTTTTACAACTATAATAGGAGTATGAAAAAAATGGTTTCTTAACCAAATCAAATTATTCTGAGTGTAATGAAATAAAATAAAAGTTCGTAGTCTAACTAAAAAACCTTCGGTTTCTATAATACATGAATAATCAGATTGGGTCTTCAAAACAATTCAGAACCTGAATTCTATAGAAATACAGAGTCTGAATTTCAAAGAAATTCATTGTCTGAATTCATAAGAATTTGGGGTTTGGATTCGTAAGAATTCGGAGTCTGAATTCATAGAATTCGAAGTCTGAACTCATAATGTACGGAGTCTAAATTCATAAGAATTTGGAGTCTGAACTTAGAATGTTTGGAGTCTGAATTCAGAAGAATTTAGTGTTCGAACTTAGAATGTTCGGAGTCGGAATTCAGATGAATTTGGAGTCTAAACATAGAAATTTTTGAGTCAGAGTTTAGAAGAATTCGAAGTCTCAACATAGAATTTTTGGAGTCCAAATTCATAAGAATTATGGTCTGAAATTAGAAAGTTAGAGTTTGAATTCAGAAGAATTAAGTGTCTGAACATAGAATTTTATGAACCTGAATTCATAGAATTCAGAGTCTGAACGTAGAATGTTTGGAACCTGAATTTAGAGAATTCCGAGTCCAAACTCATATCCAGAAAACAGAATGCTCTATATCTAAGTATTTATAAGATTCTGAGGATTTAGTTACGAAACCGAATTTTTTACTTAGACATAAAATGATTTAGACTAAAATAATAACAATGAAAAACATTTAAAGGATAAATTTCTTGGGTGAGTAAAATTATCCTTATTAATATAATATAAGGGTGAAAAGAATTGTTTCTTAAGATAGAGTGTTTGTGATTTTCAAAAATGAAGGAATGGAAGAGTCATATTCAAACCTTATTGACTCAAAAAAAAATTTCAAGATTAGTTTTTTTTCAAATTTTTATTCAATATCATCTTGGAAACAATCATTCATACTATTGGGATGACGTGCATTAATATGGTTCACATTCATTTCTCTAGATGTCATTTAAAATCATGTAATAATATTTCTTTGATTATAACATTATTTATCATTATATATAAACCCAAAAATTGTGAACCACTTTACATAAAGTGAAAAATTTATGCATGGATAATCTCATAATCGTAAAGATAGTTTCTTTGGGAATGTTTCCAAATCATAAAAATATTTTCCAGTCCATTACAATGGTGTATAAATAAAATATGAATTAATCCAATTATATCCCATAGGAGGGTCAATAAATGTGAACATTAGGGCCCATTGTTGAGTACATGGCAATTCTTTAGTCAATCCCAAAGTGTCTTTTTTTGGATTTATTACTTCTAGGTACATCTATGACATTACCACATCCACTTTTCATATATTTATAGTGATGTATTTCTCCGAATAACACATAATACCAACATTACCAAAACATTAAGATTTTTTCATGTAATTATTATTATCTTTAAAATATCTCATAGGATTATTTATCCTTATCTACGTGTTCTTAACTCTAGTTCCAAAGGTTTCTACTGAACTTCCTCTATTACCAATAGCAATGACTCTTACTCTAGTATCCTGGAGCCAGTGTCTAGTATATTACATTATCAATAGAAATAATAAATCACATCCCAATTTACTAAATATTATAGTAGTCATTGTAAACTAGATAATTAATTTATTTTCCAATAAATATTTTTTAAAAAGCACCAATTGTTCTATTTGAGAAGATGATTTTTCCCCATGGAAAATCTATGCATATAAATCAAAAAAATACTTTCTTGTTTATAAGTAAAAACAAAATAAATGGGTCATCTCATATACTCATTAATGATAAGAATACAATAGAATATATACTAAATAACTAAGAATAATCAATATGGGAATGTAAATAACTGAAACTATTGAAATTTAAACAATAACATGATAATAATAAGGAAAAAATATGAATAATTAAATCCCTATAAAAAACCACATGGGATTGAAAAATATTCTTGAATATTATAAAGAATCACAAAATCACTTGGGAAAAAAATTAATCTCCTAATTAGGTAAATTATAATTTTGGACATCAAATACTTACTTTCCTAGCCATTCACAAGATAATTTTTAACTAATTGTAAAAACCCATCTAATTTGGCCGAATTATTAGTCTTATGAGACCTGTTGATGGATCATGGGGATATCTATTACTAATAACCACACATCACTTACTAAATATAATTAATTATTGATGTTATTTGGGTGAAACATAATAATCATAAACATTCTTACAAAAAAAATTAACATAATTGTTTTTTATAATTAACCAAATACAATAAAGATAATCATAAGCCATCCGTAGTAATCAAAATAATGGTAAAAAAATTGTATCTCCCCATCCAAAATAATTATAAACCATCCAAAGAATGAATTAACATGATATCAGTACTAAATATTCTTATCGGATATTGTGAATAATAAAGTGATTATTTCATTGATGAATAGAAATTACAATGAAAATAAACTTAAAAACATTTTTCAAGAAAATAAACATTACTTTATGAAAATAATATTTTAAAATAAAATGTTCAAAAACATTAGGATAAATAATTTTATTTCAAAATAAAATTTTAAAATTTTAAAATATTATCTAAAACAATGAGTGTTTATGTAGGTGTAAAATAATGTCTATGTTTTACACATTAATACAATGATTCCATTCATATTTTTAGTTAAATCCAAACAAGCATTATTTGGAAAAAATCACGAGCATTAATTTTTTTAAAGAGAAACTTGTGTAAAAATTTCATTAAAAATAATTTTTATGATGTTGAAAATATTTTTGAATTATTTTTATAAATCATTGATTTTGAAGAAAAATAATTTTCGACATAAAAGGGAAATAATGATGCCTTTTCTTAAAACAAATTCCTAATCATTTTAAGTACCACAGAGTGGAAAAATGATAATATTTCATGAAAAATTCTTGAATAATTAGAAGATGAGGAAATATATTTGGTTTATGATATAAATACATAATAAATACATTAAGGGATACTAAAAAAACAATCTTGATAAATGCTTTAATTGTAAAATAAACCCTTACCACTTTGGTAACATATATATCATGAATCCCATGAACACAATAACTTCAAATAATACTATAAATACCATAAAATGAAATATATCCGTTATATAATAAATAAAAAGAGTAAATTTATACATTACACAATGTAATAGGTGGTAAATATGGCACATGTCTAAAGAATGTAAAAGTGAGATGAGAAACCCCCTACCTTTGGTTAAACTCCCATTGAATGGATCCAAATATCCTCTATAAAAAATATGGATTTATTATAAATTTATTAGAGAAATATAAAAATATACATCATACAATATATGATCCTATAAAAACATTTTACCACCTTTTTGTTAATAAAATTTCATAATATTTAATGTTTTATGTGTTAATTGTATTATTTTTATTATGTGCATTTTATCATGAAGGATACAAATATTTAATATAGTATATTTTTTCATAATAAACCAAAGTATATTAATTTATTAAATATTAATTAAATGAAAGAGATAAATATGTAGAACTATTTTTGATAATTGAAAATAAATAAATGAATAAAATTAAATTCTAGAGACGGTAGATTGTATATACACACGAGAGATGATATCATTCCCTTAAAGGGTGAAAGTGTAAATAATTACATGATATATTAATTTTATATAGTTGATATATTTTCATATATATCAAATATATAAATTAAATTTACCATTATTACTTTCCATGTAAATAATAACTAAAAAAATAATCTCATCCCTTCACGAGAGAGTAGTCCGCTGTGCACATGATCAATGTTATTATATTTTAAACGGAATGGATTGTAAGATTTTATATGTGATATAAAACCTCTAGTGGATTAAATACATCATAAATATTATATATATAAAATAAATCCATCATTATATCCAACTATGATAATAATTGATGGAAAAATTCTTACATCAGTTCACTATGTGGTCAATCATTGTACACATGATTTAAAAGAATAAATAATAAGAATGAGATTAGTGAAGAAAATTTTCTTCAATCACTAATAGAAATTTTACATATATCTATGGATTGGTAGCCATAGTTTATAAAACCAATGGGTATAACCAATGTAAATACATCGACAAACACTTTCCCATTGAAGTTCTTTATATTACTCCTCTTACCATTTTATTCGTCAACCCCTCCTCCACCCCTACCATCATAATCTCTCCCCCTTGGGACCCTCCTCTCCTGGAACAGACACCCAAACTCCTAGTGATGTCCTTAAATGTAGCTCTGACACAGACATCCCACAACCCATTCAATTAGGATCAAATGCAGCCATCCCATTTCCATACTGACGTGGATTTGATGCAAACTCGCCACCCCCCTACCGACACGACTCCGAAACACCCCCACCTCACCAAGATCCTCCTCTTATGACATTTCTCGAAAAATCTATGATATGCACACTCCACATCACATTATCCTTCTTCAATGAGTTTATTCTACCTCCTGGATATGCTTCTCCTTTGACATGGCCACCCAACCTCCTTGATTTTTCAACTGAACCCAGTCCTACCTTCGGGATCCACTACCTCCTATGATTTCTCACTAACCACTTTCACCAAAAACTTGGAAATACTACCTTAATTGATTTCTCAGGAGAAATACATACCTCCTACTAGACTATTGAATTTCATCTGATTAACTGGATAGGGTCCCATCACTGTGTCTTTTTACGGGATTATAGGTATCATGCTTCTTATTTCTGTATTGTTGACCCAATCTTCTACTTCAAATGAATTTATATATATGATTTTATCTTTCCCAAATCTCCTAAATTATTTATATTCTCTTATAATATGTGTTTATTTTGACAGTAAACAATATTTATTTCATGAACATAGACTTTATGATTTTCTCCCTAGGGAAATTATTTTTTGGATCCCACTTGTTATTGTTGCATACGTGTTAGGAAAATATCTTAGGTATGACTGGGGTATATTTCGTTTTATTTATTTCATGTTATAAATTTATAATTATTTAAGTATTTTTAGCCTTTTATGAACAATTTAAATATTTATTAGCATGTGTTATTAATGGATACATTAAAGGGATAAATTATTTTATGTTTAAAATTTGTTTCCAATGATTATTCATTTTCCGTGGACTTTTCTTATGAAATAATATTATATTATAGAATAATTTTATTCTATTTTAATATATAATGGTTGATGAAGAAATTGTGTGTGATTAGATTCATTTTTTTGGTTTGATTCATTTGACATTAACCTTTAACATGAAGTAAATTAAATTTAATTCTTTTTGGTTTATATTTTTCTATTAATTGGAAATAAGTATTTTACGATAATATATTATTACTAGAAGAATTTATTCCATTTGAATTTTTTAAGGTCAATCCTCTTTTTTTATATAAATTTTAACCAATCGCCGGTAGTACTTTCAATCTCCTCATGGACTATTTGATAGGAATCATTGAAAAAACGTTTTATTGAAAATAATATATGATAATTTATTTTATACAAGAGTATCACATTAGAAAAATTGATTTTATTTCACATAGTTAAATAATAAATGATGCAAGACAGCTATTTTATATGATTAATATATTCTAGAAAACATGTTCTTGATAATTTAATATGGGTAATGAAAAATGTTACTTATTTACCTAAAAAACTACTATTTTTATGTTATCTATATATTCAAGTAAGTGTGTTTTTGATAAACTACTCAGATCCATCTAAGAAGGTATATATTCAAACAGTCATATTTATTATTATATCAATACTTTTTTTGAATATCTAATAGTTTTCAAGTACTTATTTGCTTGAAAATTAATATTTTTTTATGAATTTATCTATTATTGATAAATAATACCTGTTTCTAAACCACTATTTTATATTATATATGTTTTTAGAATGTATGTTATTGATAGAGTTCTTTATGAAATAAAACTAGGTATATATTTTTAACAAAATTACTAGTTTTTTATGTTATTTATATACTGAAGGAGGAATCTTATTGCTAAAATACTATAATTGATCCAATAAGGTATATATTCAAGCGTATGTATGTGTTATTATCTCAATATATGTCCTTGTATAACAACTATTTCTCCACTATCAATGATTTTATGTTCTTTATAATCCATCATTGCCTATGAGGTAGAGATTCCATGAAACTTTTCAATAATTTTTGTTATATATAGTATAATTATAATTTTTTTAGTAAAAAATAGAACAATATCCTTTTATATTTCCATATATCATCACAAGTGTTATATGCTCATAATATTTTTCACATTTTGGAAAAACATTTTTTTCATTTTTTGCAGTAACACAACCCATTATCTCATTGAATGGTTTTTATAAAAAATTTCATTGGAGAAAAGGATTATAAATAATATTACTATTTCATGAAATTTAATATCACCATTATTCTCTAAAATGTCTGAACAACCAAATTTATTGACTTTTTATTCATATTAATGTTTTGGTGATCAATATTCAGTATCCAAAATGTTTCTCCTTCTTGGGTTGAATTTTTCAGTAATTGGTATTTTCTAAAAAAATATTATATCTATAATCATTATCATGAGGTTATTACCAACATATGATGGTCAATTCCATAATAATTTAAAAAAAATTCAGATTTAAACATAATTGAATGACTTTTACCAATAACATGCATGTAATTCCTCTTCTATTATTATATTGATGTTCCTAAAACTCTCATAACAATATGTTAACCTATACTATTGTAGATAAAAATAATTATATCACCTTGAGATTAGAAATATATTCCATATAAACATAATAAATTTTTATTTCATCCAAATGTGTCATTACAACCACAATAGCATGTTTTCTCCCATGTGATGCTTTTCCATCCACACAACTTTTTTAAACATTAAAAAATTCACCACTTAAAATCCTCACATAGATCTGACAATACATGTTATTATGAGGAATAATTATTCATTAAAAATTTAATATATTTCTCTCAATGTATGAAAAATACTCATGGTCACTCATTTTAGAGCTCACTTATTTTTTATTATAACTAATCAAGAAAACGGATGAATATTTATTTCCCTAAATTTTTAGTGTTACCTTCAACTTAATTTTTGTTAGATATTTTATGATATCAAGGACTGGGGTTGATTTCATATTGGTACTAAATCCAATATGATCGGTGGAGGATATCAAATTCTTTCAGCTGACATTCAAATACATTTTTTTCAATTTCATATCTTTTTGTCGAAATTTCCATGTTTTGATGAATTGTTTTATTGTTAGATTTTGATTCATGTAATGTTTTATTTATGATATATAACAATTTCCTTTATTTTGTTGACAAAGATTCATTATATATGATTTTAATTGGATGAATGTTTCTATTATTCATTCACATGGTTTTATTTTGTACAATTAATTTTTTCTATTATAAAAAAATTAATGGCTTTTACTGTGATATAAGAAGTTTCTAGATACTATAATATGAGAGTTTTAAGTAGTTTTAAAGTTGTCTTCTCCTATAAAAAAACATAGGTGAATCAATTTTATTCATCATTTTTATTCACTATTTGAATTTGTTAACATATTTTACTGACCAAGTTGTAATTTGACAAAAGATATCACGTTAAAATAATTCATATTTATTTTCCAATGATAGTTAAATCCATGTTACTCAATTATTTTTTTTCTTCCTAATTGGAGGAAACATATATTTTTAAAAAAAATATAAAATAAAGGATTTTTCCTATTAGTTATCATATTTTTGGTTTTAACTAATATAGTAATTTCGGTTTTCATTAGTGTGTTTATTTTTTTAGGGTAGTTTCATGTAATTTTTTTACTATTTCATGATTCACTTTTTTTATATGAACCCATTTACTAGTGAAGGTTCATATTATAATTTTTTCCTTTAATATTTCAAATTGGGGTTTATTTTTTAGGTGTTCGTAATTTCATATATAATTCAATCGGTATATAATGATTCAGTGTTAATACATATAAAATATGCCTATAATTTTATTTGTACACATTTTTCTTGATTTTAATATAATATTAATGATGAATTGGTCCCATTCACACGTGAATGAATGGGGATCTGTATAAAATAGTAAAGATTATTAAACTTTACTAGCCACCTCTGTCCAAAATTATAGTAGTCAGTCAATCTAGCATTACTATTTATTTACTTACAGGGTGCTTCTTCTATTGAATGATCCCAAACAACTGACTCATGTACTATATATGTTTCATCATTTCACTTAATAGTTTATAATATTTTATTTAATCTACCATATACTTCTATATTAAAAAATCATTAAAATAGATGCCTTTTAAAAAATATTTAGGTTACTTATTAATATTTTTTATCATATTTTAAATATTTCATGAAAATATGATTTTATATGTTAATTTTATTGGTTTCAGCTTATATGGTAATATTTTGTAAAAATTTATTTCTAAAAAGTCCCTACAGTTTACATGTTAATTTTCTTTAACAAATTAACAACTAAATAAATATATAAACACTATTTAAATATTATTTATATCAATAAAAATTGGATATGATTTATAAACGGTTTGTATTTCTATATTTTGTTAATATAGATTAAATTCTTAGGCCTAATTAATATATTTTTTCTCAGGGGATAAACTATTAATTGAACTACTTATAGACACTCTTCAATAATATTGTGTTAATTTACCTTGTTTCCAATGTTTCTTACACATTCATAGTTTCAAAATATAGATCCTCATTTAATATTTTATAAATCAATAATTTTTTATAATGATAAACTAAGGAGAGCCTTACTCAAGGGTAATTTCTTCTTCTCATTCTTCATACATCACTTTAGGGAATGTCTTCAATAGTTTATAGGAATGTGGGTCTATCAATATTAAACATGAATCATATTTCATTCTAACTCTAAAATTTATATTATATTAACCTCTAACATGTTACAATTCCACTTCTTCAAACAATTTTTGATTGAATCCACATTCTATGGTTTTAATTTTGTTTTCCTCTTTCAATTCATTATGATAGTGTCCTCTCATTGTGAGGAATAACTCTGTATATTTCACATAGAAACAATAATGAAAAAACTCTATATGAAGAATATAATTTAAAACTACAATTATCACTTTTATACTATATATTCAGTTCTTTAATCAGCTTAGTATAGTAATTAAATTATATACCATTTTTTTCTTATTCTAATATACTAGGAGTATAATTTTAATTCTTTTTATATTCTAGTATCTCTTCTAATTATCCCCTATTTAATATATATCGTTAATGTTCTTTATTTTATTCAAAAGATAAAATTTCTATAAGTCAATAACACTATGAATTTCCCATAATTAAGACGTTATACTCCCTCTAAAACAAATCATCATTTATTTATGGAGTAGAATAAATTTAATTCTCTTTAATTCTCCATAAAGATGCCCTATGTAAAATATTATTTTTGTTCTGACAAAAAAATCACAAATTTTTATTAAATCATAAAATATTTATCAATGATCACCATATTATAATTCCAAATTATTCCATTAATTTCCCTAGGATTTAGTTAACCATGATGGTGTGACATCCGAAACACCCATTTTGGGCTCTAACTCAAAAAAGTTCTTTGAAATATACGATATAATAACTCCCATATCTTATTAATTTAATTCATTTTAATTGAATTATTATAACAAATCTTGATCAACTATAGTGGGGAAAAATAATCACCATGGCGTAATAATTATATAGGAAAAATAACCTTCAAAATGGAGTCCTCCACGATCACTTACACATTCCTTCTTAAACATTAGAATCTTATGTCATAAATGACATTATCCTTGATATGGTTCTCATGTAGTTTACTATTTTTACCATTCTTAAATAAAACTTCCTCCAATTTTTTATACTTAGGTAAAATTCACATAATTTCAAGAGAATTAAAAATCAATATCCAAAATTTTTTGTTAGAGGATTTCTAATTTTTATAGGTATTTTTAAATGTCAATATAGAATCCTCCATGGTGTGGTACTCATCATCTTGACATTTCAATTAATCCTTTCACTACCACAGTCTCCATAATGCCTTAAACATGAATTGTAATCCATTTTTACATAATTACATCTTCATGTTGTTCATTGTATTTTCAAAATTTCTTATTTTAAGGAAATTAATTTAAGAAACTAAAGGGATAATCTCACACCATTTTTATAAATTCAGAAATATTTTTATATGTGGTCTTGATTCGTATATGACCTCTATCATTTAAAAACATGATATGTTTACAATTATGAAAGATGGGTTTCACATGACCTATTCTCATATAGATTTAGAGGCGTGACAGTAATACTACACACATCCAAATAAAGATATAATCATATATAGCTTCTATTTATGTAGGTTAATCTCACATAGCCCCTAAATTTCTTATCTAATATCACATATATAATTAAATATCTATATTAATCATAAATATACCTTAGATAATTTTGTCTAATCTTTTGTTGAAACTATTTTTGTACAACATTAATTTAATAAATATCTAGATATATCGAAATCTACTCTTATTCTATATTAAACAAATGTATTCTCAATAAGATCATCACAAGTTAACAAATCTAAATAAATCCTATTGAATCTTCAACCTTCTCTAATTGAATTTAGACGTACTCAAACCTCTTCCAATATAGTAATTATAATGGTATTCCTCTTTATAAAACCATGAATCTAATGATTCAACTTATAGTATTAAAATATCTCTTTAAATTATTATTCCATTCATTATAATACAATCATATTCACCAAATGTGGTTCTATATCCTATTTTCAAGTCTATTCATCATATCCAACAAAAACTAACCAATCTTATCATACATGACTCCATAAATAGTATCCATCTCAACCATATTCATCTCAATATTTTGTCACATCACATCATTTATATATTTATGCATATTATCTTGTTTTTACCTTTTATATACAATTGTATTTAATCATAAATCATCACAAAAAAAATTCGAAAAATCATACACACAATTCCTTGGATTCAACACACATAATTATATTACTCTCAATAATAAGGTGAGGATATAAATCAATATTATGGTATTGAAATCTAATACATGAAATATAAAAGACAACTATCTAAAATATTGACCAATATTATTAGATCCTTCTATAGTGGTCTATGTATGGAACTTTTCTTCATCTTCATTCCTCTCCAAAAACAAATGCATTTTTTGTTTAGAAATTTACATGGAATTTTTTTGGGCCCATCTCCATGTTTTTCCAAATTTATAAGAAATAATTATAATATTTATAGTTAAAACATTATAGTGAATCACCATCAATTTTGAAATAATTCATAGTAAATATTAAATCCAAAAATCATGGGACAAATAATGATAATTAAGTGACCATCACTAAAGATATTTAAAGATAACATGGGCCAAATGATATTCATCACACTAAGAAAATGTAAAATTTAGCGCATTTTTTTACATCAAGGTAATAAAAAAATATTTTTTTACAAAAAAACAATATATTTAACAAAACTAATATTGATTTTCTCAATAGAATTTTAAATCATATGTGTTGAAATACTTTTAACTATTGAGAGTGAGTTATGTATGCAGTATGGTTAATTTATTGTTACATCATCCGTTATTTTATATTTAAATTTTACTCTATCACTTGAGAGTTATAGTATAGTTACTCTTTATTTTATCGTTTTATTTAGTGGTAGTTAAACACACTGATAATCTCACAATAGAAAATAGTGTTATTTAACTATAGTTAATGTTAGTCCCATACTTCTAAAATAGTATAAGTGTGGTATCATGTAGTATTAGGCTATAATGTGAGAGAAATATAGTAACAAAAATCCTTATATACAATGAAAAAATTTGTTTCTTGGGTTTCTATGTATTTTACTAAACATTAAAATTCAGTACCATTATCAATACAAAATTGAATTTCTATTAACATTTTGATTTTCTATGATATTATTTATGTTCAATCAATGAAATATTAATTTTTATTTTTCGTGAAGCATTAATATGATTCTATAATTCCAATTTACATGTATAATAAAACTCAATCATCTATTTTTTAATCTAGGAAATCATTTCAATGATATTTACTATTTTTAGCATTTTAAATTTAATTGGAATTCTAGGTTCTTTTTTTAACTTTTGATGGAATATGATACAAATATTCAATTTTGGAAGCTTACCATGATTATATCATCAATTGATTGCAACAATGAGTAACTATGGTCCATGTGTAATTAATTCTTCTTACTCTATTTTGAAAAAAGGCATACCCATATATAATCTCAATATTCACGTTTAGATGCATCCAACACACAATACTCATGCACACACACACACACACATGTCTTTATTATTACAGTGACCCACATCATATTAATAATCCCATAAAACATATCTATATAAATTCAAAGGTAGGAAAATATATACATGTTTGTAGTGTATATTGGGTGACTTGTTATGTTAGAGATTAACATAGAGTCCGTATATATGCTGATTGTAGAGAGACGAATCTTTTTGTACCTAGAAATTACATTACTTTTTAAGAATAATTAATACATAATAAAAACAAACACACAAGGACCATAATAGTTTAGTGTCTTTGGAAACTCATAAAAACAATCTTCTAATCATGATGAAAGATCTTCAATATCTCCCATAAAGATCTTCCACTTTCGTTTTCATACCATAAACCTTTCTTTATATCCTGGTGAAAAGAAAACATAAGATGGGTGAGCTCAAATTCTTAGAAAGGGTAAACATAGAGAACATAAAACAATCCATAAACATTTGAATGCAAAAAACCCCCTGAACATAAAATCTATACATCAGAATCTTGGGCAAAGACATAAATCGTGGAAGTATGTAAGGAATATATCTAAATGGAACCTCAATTATGATAAAATAGCAAGGGAATAAAACATGTAATTATGGGAAACCATTATTCACATGATATTATTTCCATAGAAGCCAAGGCATTTCTTCCAAGACCATCTTAGTGGACAAAGTCCCTTTCGGAATTGAGTTCACTCCTCATTCCAGTCCTATAACACTGAACCAGATTAACTTACCGTTACAACCATGTCTATCTCATGAGATATAAATCCTTAACCAATGAGTTGGATGGAGATATAGGTCCCACCCATCTCATAGTGAAATCATTCTTACTTGTACCACAACATAATCATAAATAATTCATCATAACCCAAAGAATAAAAATGGGTTTCATAAATGTCATCACAACATAACATAACCCATATAAAAAATGGATATCATTTAATTATAAGAAAAGTGAAACCATGTAAATCATAGAGATATCATACTTGAAACCTACAAATATGAAATAATGTCATCTTAGATGGAAAATGGTTTTGATAAAACACTTGAAAATAATTATTGAGGAAAATATCATTTCTTCTTTAAAATCACTTTCTTTTTACACAATGCCACACAATTTTAAAATAAATGGGTTTTTTTGAAAATAGTCATGAAATCTTGTAGAGGAAACTTCATTGAAATAATTTTTTATGAAACTGTAAAAATCCCTTCATGCCGTATATGTTAAAAAAACATTCTCCTTGAACTTTTGTCAGAAAAGTCAAAAGGGTACCTCGTAACGTAAAAAAAAGAAAGATTCCATACATAAAATGTAGTAAAAGTCAAAAATGGGTAAAAATGAAATTAAAAATACATAAAACAATTTTTTTAAAATAGGGACATGGATGATAAATATAACCCCAGTAAATTCTTATGAATAAACAATCTCAGATAAAAATGAGATGGGAAAGGTTATCCCTTACCTTAGGTCAGATATTCATCGTATGTATCCAAAACTCCTGTATAATGATTTAAATAATGACCTTGAATTATTATAAAATCATCTTCATTATTATGACATAATATATGGTTCACTTATGTCTTTATATTACCCGTTCATTTGGAAATTCCATTTTAAAGTAGCATTCTGGGTATAATCGTTTTATTTATCATACGTGTTTGAACTTATTGTTCCTGATATTATTAATACTTATATCATGATTTAATTACTTCCAGAATGTAAATCATGATTTATATATCATATATATTCATTATATATATATATAATAGATATATAAATGAAATGAAATACACCGTTCTTGGAGATGGTAGGTCATAAGTACGCATGAACGTTGTTTTCTTTTCCTTATTGACTTGAATGGAAGTAAGTAGATCACACATATATATATAGATAAATCCAGTATCTTTATCATATTATATATTTCATTATTATTCATTATATATACTTTATAATCATTCTTGAGTGGTTAACATGGAGAATGAATCTCATCGCGTCGTGGAGACGGTAATCCGTACGTACGCACAAGCGATGATATCATTCCCATAATTATTGAAATCAATTTGACTGGATGATATAATATCTTAGAATGTTTATGATTTTATAATAACTAAATATAGTTATTCTTTACACCATTATACTGATCCAAGTAAGTTGGTGGTGGAAAAACAGATTACACCACGGCGTAGATACAATATTCCTTACGTATGCAGGCGCGGTGATTTCATTTTCCATAGGATGGATAGAAGGTGAAATTTGGTTGTTTCATATTTATAATAACATATCAGTATATTAGTGATACTGATGTTATTACTTTATTATGAAACAACAAAATAAGAGTAAGTAGAAGAATAAATGAATTTGAAAGAATCGGTAAAGGATATTACTTCTTCTTCGACACGCGTCTTTTTAACCTCCACTTAGGATACTAAAATTAGTCTTTTAAGAAGACCAGGACCACTAGTATGTTTCTAGGTAAGTTGATAATTGAAAAGGGCAGGGTTTGGGCGAGCTTGAAGGCTCAAAATTTTGTAATGAGAAGAGAGATGAGGTGCCCTTTTATAAGGGAGGAGAGGGGAACCTTTGGAAAAACATAAAAAATTATTTTATTATCAAGTCATATTCGGTATATAATAGCTATAAATTGATTTATTTAGAAGCTAAAGTTAGGATTCATTGGAAGCATTTCAACCAATAGGTTTTGGACAAGTTTATGTTACTATTTTATCCTTATCATTTAGATTTAACTCTAAGTTAAATAATTTAACTTTTACAGCGTATTCTTGTTTTATTACACTATATGGTTAAAGAACATACTATAACAAGCCAAACAAACCCCAAGTGATTAATTATTAATATCTATAACCTTATCTAAGTCATTTGGCTGAAGCCTAGATTTTTAGGAATATAATAACAATTAATAATATAATACTTGTTTAAAAAACTATTTTATGTCAATTTACACAATATTTGGTAATTAATTTTTGTGAAAATCATAACAGCATGATAAGTTCAAAAAATATTAATTAAATCAATACTAACATGTCATATTAACCTATAAAATTATTGTAATTCATAACAAAAGTCTCCAATTACATTTATTTGGGTATTTATAACATCAATTATGTTAATATTTCACGAAGAATGTAATTATTCCATCATCATTGTGTCATAAGTAAATTAAGTTATTTAATGTCTAAAAATTATAAATAAAATACCATTATATAGGAAATAGTTTTATCTTTCTAATGAATATTTATAGTTGAATTTATATTATGTATAACCCAATATAAAAAATGTTTTATTTACAAAACATTTAGTTTAACTCTTTTAACTCTTCTTTGAATTAAATATTAATAAATGTCAAAATCTAATCCAAGTGGACGTAAAAGATAATATTATATTTCTATGGTTTTTTTGGTAGATTTACACGTATCCAATAGAATTAGGACATGTATTAGGGTAATAATAATATCCTTTTTATCCTAAATTACTCTATTTACTTTTAACCGTGGTAAATAAAAGTAAAAAGTTACTATTCACAAAAAAATTATCTTATTGAACCACATTTTACTCCTGGATATTAACCGTGTTTCACGGATTTTTGAAATTTCAATCATAGAAGTGGTAAAATTATGTTTTATGTAATTTTTCAAATTCTCCTAAGAGGTGGGTAAAATACAGTGAAAGATTCAATAATTTTTTTTATATATATAAAATTATTATAAAAAGACTCCAATGAATTAAATTGAACATATATAGGTATTATGTATCAATTTTGACCAAAAATATATTTAAATAAAGTAAAAAATTATTTAAATAGAAATTCGTTTTTTAAATAGTAACCGAGTGTTGTCACTTTTCATCAAAAATTGAAATTTTTCATAAAAATAGAAAAAATTTACCCTAGGCTAATTTCAATATTCCGAATCCAAAAATAAAGTCCATTTTGAAAGATTAAATTTATAAAATTTCAAAAATTGGGTATTACTATTCATAACAGCTAGTTTATATAATATTTTAATAACATATCATTGTTTAGTGAAACTCTGTATTGCGTACAACCCACACTATTGTGGAAGGTCGCGATTGCGTGTAAAGCAAGCCATGTCAAGGTTGCATGTAGAGAAAGATTCATTTGTTGTGGTGTATAATAGAATCCAGCCATATTTCATTTAAACATTGAATATATATATAGACACACACACTCAATGTTGCATTGAATAACTTCTATCAAAAGAACTTGAAAATTTTTGTAACACGATCCAAGAATACTGTTGTGTATACTGTAAGCTAATACGGTGTTGCATATAGCGCAAGATAATCTTGGTGTAGAATAAAACACAAGACATCAAATAAATTAAAAATAATACTTCTCATAAAATCTCGGGGTGTTACATTCTATACCCTTAAAATGAATTTCGCCCTTCAAATTCGTCGGGGTTATAAATCATTCACTACTTGAAAGTTTATTTCAAATAAAACCACATCATAAAAAGGAATACTAAAACTTAATTTTAAAAATAAATGTATAAAACGTAATGGTAACCCAAATTAACTCATCACTGGGCTTCCACATAGAAGAAAATAGGTGAAAATATCGATATGGAAGAGAAATAGAACCATAAACTTCTAATGAAGAGTGGTAGAGGACATGGCTATAAAAAAAATACAACAATCACAAAGCCATAAATTTGTGATGATTTAAGGTACCATCTAATTCATCGGATATAAGGACACTAGGGAAACAATTTTATTGTTTTCAATATCATTTCCCAAAATTTTAAGAGTTTTTGAATTAAAATAAATACTTACTTGATTTTGGTACAATCTCACCATTGTTCATGCCTTGAACAATTTCCACTTCATCTCTTAAAAAAATGAAGTTGAATGTGTCATTCATGAAGTGTTGGTAGATCATGCGATAGAATGATTGGTCATTCCATCTATCTCAAACATAAGGTTAGAAAAAGTTATAAGTCCATCTTATGGTGAGATTAATCGTATATGGTTCCAAAAATGGACTTATCCTTTATCTATCATACCACTTAATAAAATAAAACTAGTTTCTACTAACCAGGGACTTCATGTAGGCCAGTGGTAGGTGATAAAGGCCTGTCGCACTTTGGTTGTGGGTTCGATTCCCACAGCCTTGTCCGACACGATGGGTTGTCGCCCGTCCTACATGTTGTCCTTTTTCTAAAACTACATAATTATAACATTCCATCAATAATATGGAAAAATGTTTTTGCCTTAAACAATACTAAATTATGTCCAACATAATAAATTTCAAATCTTTAGTCTTATCCAAAATACTTCTTTCCATGATCATAGTATAAAGAAAACAATTACTAGAAATGTCATCTACCGAGTATGTGAATACAATCATTTATCCCCGATATATCTTATTGGTCACATTTCGATCATGTGAATACCTTAATCATGTATTCTCTTGAAAATGAATACCCATTAAAACTTAGTGAAAACATGAATGTTGTCAAAAGATAACTCTTTCCACATACCAAAATACCAAAATTTCTATATACTCATACCATGATATAACTTTGTCTTTATATCAGTAATGAGCTCATTTCATTTTCTCTTTATCCCTTCATTATGCACATATCATCTTATTTCCAAAAATATTTGAATAACCTTTCATGGTTACCGGTACCATTCATCATATAATTTAAAAACTCAAGCAAAGGCAGTAGTGGAACAATCCTTAGATTTTTCTTTATTCCATAGTACCATACAATATTCTTGATAAACATACAATCATTACACTACCTTCTTGAACCACAGACCATGATTCATCATTTCTTTCATCTCATATATCATTTTTAGTCTCTTCATCATCATCCACATAAATACTACACATATGACCATGCCAATTCTCTTTATGGGATTTTCCCTTAGGGAATTGGTTTGAATAATGCCCATACATTCCACATTTAAAACACTTAACCGATGTTAATGTCTTAGAAATACCATTATCCTTATCCATGGTGTTAACTGAATCTTTTCCTTTACAATTACTGGATTTGTTTCCTTCTTTTACACAACCAAAAAATTTTCTAGTTCCTTTGAAACATTCTCCCTTATGCCTCTTCCCACGTGATTTACATGATGGAAATTGAACTTTCCTTCCTATATGATCATCATGAAAGTCCATATTTCTCTTATTAGTTGATTCGGGAAACATACCAAAGTTGAGATTATTGATCATATTATGAAATTACTGATTATGCATAATAACTATATGTGGACATCCAGATCCAATTTCATTTGGTTGCTCATGAAGAATATCATTCCATTGTCCATCATATCCTCCATTATCGTGAATCTTCATGTTTCCAGCCATTTTCTAAAACAGAAAAGAATAGTGTGAGAGGAAAAATCGTAATCAAGGGGGAGTACCTTCAATATCTAACATCTTAGGTTTAATTCTAATATCTTTACCATAATTCTAGGACTATAACCTATACTTATACTTATCCTTAGGGACATCCCTAAACATACCTTAGAAATATCTATAGGGATTTCAAAAATGTTTTCGCATCCTAGTTTTCGAAGGTTAACTAAACCTTTCCTTTGATACCAACTATAGAGACCCATATCTTAATGTACCTAGAAATTTCATTACTTTTTCAGAATAATTAATACATAACAAAAACAAACACACAAGGACTGTAATAGTTTAGTGTCTTTGGAAACTCAGAAAAATAATCTTCTAATCATAGTGAAAGATCTTCAACATCTCCCATAAAGATCTTCCCCTTTTTTTCTTAACTAAAACCTTTATTTATATCCTTGGGAAAATAAAACATAAAAGGGGTGAGCTCAAATTATTATTAAGGTTAAACATAGAGAATATAAAACAATCCATAAACATTTTAATGCAAAAAAAACTTGAACATAAAATCTAAATATCAAAATCTTGGGAAAAGACAAAAATCATGGAAGTGTGTAAGGAATATATCATAATGGAACCTTAATTATGATAAAATATCATGGGAATAAAACATGTAATTATGGAAAACCATTATTCACACAATATTATTTCCATAGTAGCCAAGTCATTGCTACCATGACCATCTTAGTGGACAAAGTCTCTTTCTGAATCGAGTTCACTCATCGTTCCTGTCCTATAACACTGAACCAGATTAATTTATCATTCCAGCCATGTCTATCTCATTAAATATAAATATTTACCCAATTCATTGGAGGGAGATATAGGTCCCACCCATCTCATAATGAAATCATTTTTACTTGTACCACAACATAAACATTAATCATTCATCATAACCCAAAGAATAAAAATGGGTTTCATAAACGTCCTCCCATCATAACATAATCAGTATAAAACAAATGGATATCATTTAATCATAATAAAAGTGAAACCATGTAAATCATAGAGATATCATACTTGAAACCTACACATTTGAAATAATTTCTTCTTAGACGGAAAATGGTTTTGATAAAACATTTGAAAAGAATTCTTGAGAAAAATATCCTTTCTTCTTTAATATCATTTTATTTTCACAAAATTCCATGAAATTTTAAAAGAAATAGGTTTTGTTGAAAATATTCATGAAATATTATAGATTAATCTTCATTGAAATAAGTTGTTAAGAAACCGTAAATTCCCTTCTGGACGTATACGTTAAAAAACACATTCTCCTCATACTTTTGTCGGAAAAGTAAAAAAGCTATCATGTAACGTAAAAAAAAGATTCCTTACATAACATGTAGTAAAAGTCAAAATTGGGTAAAAATGTCATTAAACATATATGAAACCATTTTTCGATAACATGGACATGGATGATAAATATAACTCCTGTAAATAATTACGTATAAACAATCTCAGATAAAAACGAGATTGGAAAGGTTATCCCTTACCTTCGGTCCGATATGCTTTGTATATATCATAAACTCCTATATAATGATTTAAATAATATCATTTACTTATTAAAGAATCATATTCATTGTTATGACGTCATATACGGTTCACTTATGACTTTATATTACCTGTTCTAATGGAAATTCCATCTTAAAGCAGCCTTTTAGGTAAAATTGTTTTATTTATCGTACGTGTTTGGACTTGTTGTTCTTGATATTATTATTACTTATATCATGATATAATTACTTCCATAATGTAAATCAACATTTATTTCATATATATTCATTATATATATATAATAGATAGATAAATGAAATCAAATACATCGTTCATGGAGACTGTAGGCCGTACGTACGCTTGAACGCAGTTTTCTTTTCCTTATTGACTTGAATGGATGTAAGTAGATGATATAAATATATAAATATACATAAATACCGTATCTTTATAATGTTTTATATGTTATTATTTTTCATTATATATATTTTATAATCATTCTTTAGTGGTTAACATGGATAATGAGTCTCTTCACGTCGTGGAGACGATAATACGTACGTACGCATGAGCAATGATATCATTCACATAATTATTGAATTGAATTCCAGTGGATGCTATAATATCTCAGAAATAGTATGATGTTATAATAACTATATATAGATATTCTTTACACTATTATACCCATCCAAGTTTGGTGGTGGTGGAAAAACAGATTACACCACGGCGTGGAGACAGTATTCCGTACGTACGCAAACGCAGTGATTTCGTTTTCCATAGGATGGATAGAAGGTGAAATATGGTTGTTCCATATTTATAATAACATATCAGTATATGAGTGATACTGATGTTATTACTTTATTTTGAAACAACAAAAGAAGAGGAATTAGAAGAAGGAATGAATTTGAAAGAATCGGTAAAGGATATTACCTCTTCTTCGACACGCCTCGTTGAAACCTCCTCTTTGGATACTAAAATTGGTCTTTGAAGAAAAACAGGACCTCTAGTATGTTTCTAGAGAAGTTTAGAATGTAAATGGGTAGGGTTTGGCGGAGCTTGAAGGCTCAAAATTATGTAAAGAGAAGTGGGAGGAGGTGCCCTTATATAAGGGAGGAGAGGTGCACCTTAGGAAAAACTTAAAATAATATTTTATAATAAAGTCATATTCGGTTTATAATAGCTCCAAATTGGATTATTTTGAAGCTAATGTGGGGATGGGTCAAAATAATCTCAACGAATAGGTTTTGGACAAGTCTACTTCACTATTTTATCCTTATCATTTAGATTTAACTCTAAGTTAAATAATTTAACTTTTACAGTGTCTTCTTGTTTTCTTACAATATATGGTTAATAAACTTACTATAATAAGCCAAACTAACCCCAAGTGGTTCATTATTAAAATATATAACCTTATCTAAGTCATTTGGACGAACTATATATTTTTAGGAATAAAATAACAATTAATAATATAATATTTGTTTTAAAAACTACTTTTTGTAAATTTTGACACTATTTGGTAATTAATTTTTGTGAAAATCATAACAGAATGATTCGTTCTAAAAAATTTAATTAAATCAATAATAACATGTCATATTAACCAATAATATTATTGGAATTCATAAAAATCCTTAAATTACATTTATTTTGGTATTTATAACATCAATTATGTTAATATTTCATTAATAAGGTAAATACAACATAATCGTTGTGTCATAAATAAATTAAATTATTTAATGTCTTAAAAATATAAATAAAATACAATTATGTAGGAAATTTTTTTATCTTTATAATTAATATTTATAGTCAAATTTATATATCATGACCCCCTCCACCCAAAGATTCCCCTCCTGAGCTGGAAATGGTGAAAGGGAGATCATGACCCCCGAGTCCCGCCTCCAGTAGGCCCTGGGGTGGCGACTAGCACCAAGGGTATGAGTTTTCCTCAAATATGGGAGGTAATACCCTTTTTATTTTTAAAGATCAGGAAATAGGACAAGTCAACCACCAAAAAGGAAAAAGGGAAAGTGTATATAAATAAACGCAAACCAAGCCCATATGCATGTTTAAATAATTTTATAACAAGGTAGAAGTACAAGAAAGCTCAAAGTACAATACCAAAAGAAAAAAAGGTACATAAATAGAAACAACTCCAACTGTCTGACTAGTAGGGTCCCACAAGGCCCTGGTAGTCCTCCTGGAAACCTGAAAGTAAACGTAGGGTGAGCATGCAAGTATACTCAGTATGAAAACCTAAAGCTCTCGTGCACAAGTTGGGAGACATCCAAATGTTCCGTGAGAACAATAGAAAAAACCTAGCAAGGAATTATATCCACCCAACCTCACCAGCCACACTCACCAAAACACAATCACATCAGGTAGAAGTAGTATATAAGAACAAGAGTATTGGGTACCCTACACCATTTCCCTTTAGTTAGCTTCTCTTCCTAATGACGAATGTCCTGACGCTGCCATACTCTCCCCGCCCGCACACACCTGGGTCTCACAACCACGTATCCCACCCGCACACACTCGGGCCTCACAACCACGTATCCCGCCCGCACACACCTCAGCCTCACAACCAAATATCCCGCCCGCACACACCTGGGTCTCACAACCACGTATCCCGCCCGCACACACCTGTGCCTCATCCTGAAGATTCTTGGGAAACATAAGAACCTTCCCAAAGAGTCTTGGGCTAAAACCACCCCAATCGAAACCTACACGAAGAGTCTTAGGTGTAAGGTCACCTCAAGCCATCACAGCCTTGGGGAGAAGGAGCAGGAAGGAGCTAGTAACTAAGAGAAAACACCCTCTCCCATTAAATGGGTGTGTTTGTCACTAAGTTCTCAACAAGGGTGGGGTGCAATAAAAACACAAAAGATACAGATATATATATATATATATACCAACCTCACATCACAACCTATGGCTTTTAAAAAGAGAAACTGAGCACGTGCCTCGGCACTGCTACTATGAAGCATGCATACAACAAACAAACCCAACCCCCTTTATGTTTTCACAATTCGGTAGAAATAGTTATTTAGTTCCTTAACTACTGGGCAAATATCCACAAATAACCACACCAATCGTTCGTAAAAACATATCCCTACCATCCACAAATCATGTGAGGAAAAAGCAAGTAGCACAACAAATCCCTTCTTATCAATCAACCAACCCCATTGATTAACATTACTGTTCCATTACCACGCCCCACCATTCATTAACTCTTCCACTTTAATTTAATATTCACAACACACTATTCATTCACAATAAACGCATCCCTGCAGCCCCGCTTCCGACCACCATAACCACAACCACATCGTACATCATTATCCCTTTAATACCATTATTGCAGCCCCGCTGCCCATTACCAACATTCACACCAACCCACAACTAAGTCAACTGTAGCCCCACTGCTTACCCAATCCACAACAACCCACAAAAACACCCCCATCACATGCCACGTAACCAAGCCAACATCCACATGTTCATTATTCCATTTTGTTTAACCGGGGTGATAACACAAGGGTTCCAGATTTAAAACAGCCAACTTTACATGATTAACCAATTTCCACAATCCACAAGGTTTCCATCCATAAGAAAACCCAGAAGGAGAGGGAAACATTTAATTGCGTAAGCGAAAGCCCCCAACAACCGTGAATTTAAGTAGGTAGAAGCTCATTCAATTCACAACATAATATCATAGGATATAAAGTAACAACAATCACAACTTCCCATCCCCATTATATAAGCCAGTTATTATCTTTATTAAACTAGTTCAAAATTGTTTCACGTAAACAATAGAACACCCACCCCGCATGATGCACAGATTAGAGAGACGAAGGTAAGATCCCTAACTCAACAGGTTCTTGATTGCAACGCTCCCCCAGATCAACCTTATAAGACGTCCTTCGGCGTCCGTCACCTCTGTCGGGTCCCAGAAAAACCTCCTCGGGTGGATGTCGGAAAGGAAAGGTAGAAGGAAAGACAATAGACCTAGGCTCGGAAGTTCCTCCTCGTCGTTACGATCCCGTGGCCGCTGACAGATCGTAAATCAGAGCTTGGACAAAGAAGTTATGGTAGGAAGAGCATTCGAGTCTCTTGAGAGAGCTCTGTTGAGAGGAGAGGGGAGGAGAGGTGTGAGTTTAAAGGAGGAGGGGACCCATCCTTTTATAGGCGTGAAAAGCAAAAGTACACGGTGTGTACTTTAAAGTACATGGCGTGTACTCGGTTCTTTCACACAGTCTCCATGCAGCTTCCAAAATGGCTCTACGGCCTTTGAATGGTCAACACACGGTTTGATGGTAACACATATGCGGGGAAGGACTACACAACGTGTAGTTTAGATACACGACGTGTACTCATTCATTGCAAAAGGCAAGGACACAGATCCTACACGGTATACGGTCGTTGACTGGTAACGCGTACGCGGGGAAGGACTACACGGCGTGTAGAACTGGTCACATGGCATGCACCCATTATTCCACACAGTAAGGACACAGCTTGTAACACGGGGTGTACCCGGAAAAGGGAGTACACGACGTGTACCCAAAGTACACGGCCAGTAGTTTCAAAATTTTGGAAAGTGTGGGAAAAGTCCATTTTACCCTCCAGAACACTTCTTGAACTTCTTTTTGACAAAGGAAAGGGCTGGAGAGGTCTGGGACTTCACATTATATTATGTTTAGCCCAATATAAAAAATGTTTTATTTATTTAACATTTTTTTAACTCTTTTAACTCTTCTTTGAATTAAATAACAATAAATGTCCAAATCTAATCCAAGTGGACCTAAATGAGAATATTATATTCCTAAGGTTTCCTTTTGTCAAATTATACTTATCCAATAGAATTAGTAAATGTGTTAGGGTAATAATAATATAATTTTTACCCTTAATTACTCTATTTACTTTTAATAGTGGTAAATATAAATAAAAAGTTACTATTCACCAAAAAATATTTTTATCTTATTGAACCACATTTTACTCCTTGATATTAGCCGTGTCTCTCAGATTTTCTAAATTCCACTCATAGAAGTGGTAGAATTATGTTTTATGTAATTTTTCGAATTCTCTTTGGAAGTGGGTAAAAGATGGAGAAAAGTTCATTAAAATTTTCATATATCTAAAATTATAATAAAATGACTCCAATAAATTACATTTAACTTATATAGGTATTATGTAACAATTTTGACATAAAATAAATTTAAATAAAATAAATATTTATTTAAATAAAAAGTCATTTTTTAAATAGTAACCCAATGTTTTCACAATTCATCAAAAATTTAATGTTTTCACAAAAATACAAAAAATTCACCCTAGGATAATTTCGATATTACGAATCCAAAAATTATGTCCATTTTTAAAGATTAAATTTATAAAATTTATAAAATTGGATATTACTAATCATAGCAGTTTGTTTATATAATATTTTAATAACATATAGTTGTTTAGTGAAACTCTGTATTGCGTACAATACACACTATCATGGAAGGTCATGATTGCGTGTAAAGCAAGCCAAGTCAGGGTTACATGTAGTGCAAGATTCCTTTTTTGTTGTGTGTAATAGAATCCAACCATATTTCATTTATACATTTAATGTATATATATATATATACACACACTCAATGTTGCATAGAATAACTTCTATCAAACGAACATGAATTTTTGTGTAACACAATCCAAGAATAGTGTTGAGTATTTAGTAAGCTAATATGGTGTTTAAAATAGTGAAAGATAATCTTGGTGTAGCATACAACACAAGACATCAAATAAATTAAAAAGATTACTTCTCATAAAATCTCGGTGTGTTACATTCTACCCCCCTTAAAATGTATTTCTCCCTCGAAATTTGTCGGGGTTATAAATTGTTCACTACTTGAAAGTTTATTTAAGAGAAACCCACATCATAAAAAGGAATAATAAAACTTAATTTTAAAAACTAATGTATGAAATGTAATGGTAACCCAAATTAACTCATCACTGGGCTTCCATATAGGGGAACATAGGTGAAAATATAGATATGGAAGATAAATATAACCATCAACCTCTAATGGAGAGTGGTAGAGGACATGGCTATAAAGAAATCCAACAATCACAAGGCCATAAATTGCTGATGATTTAAGGTACCATCCGATTCATCGAATATAAGGACTCTAGGGAAACATTTTTTTTCTCAAGATCATTTCCCTAATGTTGAAGAATTTGAGAATTTAAATAAATACTTACTTGATTTTGGTACAATCTCACTGTTGTTCGTGCCTTGAACAATTTCCACTTCATCTCTTAAAGAAATAAAGTTGAATTTGTCATTTGTGAAGTGTTAAGAGATTATGTGATAGAATTATAGGTCATTCCATTTATCCCCATCATAATGTTAGCAAAAGTTATAAGTCCATCTTATAGTTAGATTAATCGTATATGGTTCCAAAAATGGACTTATACTTCATCTATCAAACCGCTTAATAAAATAAAACTAGTTTCTACTAACCAGGGACTTCCTGTAGGCCAGTGGTAGGCAATAAATGTCTGTCTCACTTCGGTTTTGGGTTAATTTTTCACAGCCTTGTCTGACACGATAGGTTGCCTCCCATCCTACAGGTTGTCCATTTTCTAAAACTACATAATTATATCATTCCATCAATAATATCAGTAAAAGTTCTTTCCTTAAATAATAAAAACTTATGACCAACATAATCCACTTCAAATATTTAGGCTTATCCTAAATACTTCTTTTTAATATCATATTATAATGAAAAAAATTACTAGAAATGTAATCTACCGAGCAAGTGAATACCACCATTTATCCCTGATATATCGTGTTGGTCACATTCCAATCATGTGAATACTGTCAAAAGATAACTCTTCCCACACACCAAAATCCCAAAATTTCTATATACTGATAGCACGATATAACTTTTTCTTTATATCAGTCATGAGCTCATTTCATTTTCTTTGAATCCCTTCATTATGCACATATCATCTTATTTCCAAAAATATTTGAATATCCTTTCATGGTTACCGGTACCATTCATCATATAATTTCAATACTCAAGAAAACGCATCAATGTAACAATTCTTAGATTTTTATTTGTTCCATAGTACCATAAAATATTCTTGATAAACATACAATCATGACACTACCTTCTTAAACCACAAACCGAGATTTCTTCATTTCATTCATCTCATATATCATTTTTAGTCTCTTCATCATCATTCATATAAATACTACCCATATGACCATGCTGATTATCTTTATGAGATTTTCTATTAGGTAATTTGTTTTCATAATGCCCATACATTCCACATTTAAAACACTTAACCGATGTTAATGCCTTAGAAATACCATTATCCTTATCCATGGTGTTAACTGAATCTTTTCCTTTACAATTACTATCTTTGTGTCCTTCTTTTCCACAACCAAATCATTTTCTAGTTCATTTGAAACATTCTCCCTGATGCCTCTTCCCACATGATTTACATGAGGGAAATTGAACTTTCTTTCATGTATGATCATCATGAAACTCCATCTTTCTCATATTAGATGATTCGGGAAACATACCAAAGTTTAGATTATTGATCAAATTATGAAATTATTGATTAGGAATAATAACGTTATGTGTACTTCTAGATCCAATTTCATTTGGTTTCTCATGAATAACATCATTCCATTGTCCTTCATATCCTCCATTATCGTGAATCTTCTTGTTTACAACCATTTTCTAAAACCAATAAGAATAGTGTGAGAGGAAAAATTGTAATCAAGGGGGAGTACCTTCAATATCTAGCATCTTAGTTTTAATTATAATATCATTACCATAATTCTAGGACTATAACCTTTACTTATACTTAACCTTAGGGACATCCCTACAAATACCTTAGAAAGATATATAGTGATTTCACTAATGTTTTCGCATCATAGTTTCTGAAGGTTAACTAATCCTTTCATCTGATACCAACTATATAGACCCATATCTTGATGTACCTATAAATTAGATTACTTTTTCGGAATTCATAATACATAACAAAAACAAACACATAAGGATCGTAATTGTTTAGTGTCTTTGGAAACTCAAAAAAATAATCTTCTAATCATGGTGAAAGATCTTCAACATCTCCCATAAAGATATTACCCTTTTGTTTTCATAACTAAAAACTTTCTTTATATCCTTGGGAAAAGAGAACATAAAAAGGGTGAGCTCAAATGCCCAGTAAGGGTAAACATAGAGAACATAAAACAATCCATAAACATTTGAATCCAAAAAAAACTTTAACATAAAATCTAAAAATAAAAATCTTGGGCAAAGACATAAATCATGGAACTATGTAAGAAATATATCATAATGGAACCTCAATCAGTATAAAATAGCATGGGAATAAAACATGTAATTATGGAAAACCATTATGCACACGATATGATTTCAATAGTATCCAAGGAATTTCTACCAAGATCATCTTAGTGGACTAAGTCTCTTTCTGAATCGAGTTCACTCCTCATTCCAGTCATGTAACACTGAACTAGATTAAATTATCGTTCCAACCATGTCTATCTAATGAGATATAAATATTTACCCAATGCATTAGAGGGAGATATTTGTCCCACCCATATCATAATGAAATCATTCTTACTTGTACCACAACATAAACATAAATTATTCATCATAACCCAATGAATAAAAATGGGTTTTATAAATGTCCTCCCATAATAACATAATCCATATAAAACAAATGGATATAATTTCATCATAAGAAAATTGAAACCATTTAAATCATAGAGATATCATACTTGGAACCTACACATATGAAATAATGTCATCTTAGATGGAAAATGGTTTTGATAAAACACTTGAAAATAATTCTTGAGGAAAATATCCTTTATTCTTTAAAATCATTTTATTTTCACAAAATTCCATGCAATTTTAAAAGAAATTGGTTTTGTTCAAAATATTCATGAAATCTTTTAGAGGAAGATTCATTGAAATAATTTGTTATGAGTCCGTAAATTCCCTTCATTCCTTATACGTTAAAAAAAATTCTCCACGTACTTTTGTCGGAAAAGTAAAAATGGTACCTCGTAACGTAAAAAAAGAAATATTCCCTACATACCATGTAGTAAAAGTAAAAAATTGGTAAAAAAGTCATTAAACATACATGAAACCATTTATAGAAAATAGGGACATGGATGATAAATATAACTCCTATAAATAATTACGAATAAACAATCTCGGATAAAAACGAGACTGGAAAGGTTATCCCTTACCTTCGGCCTGATATGCTTTGTATGTATATGAAACTCCTGTATAATGATTAAAATATTTTCATTTACATATTAAAGAATCATATTCATTGTTATGACAACATATACGGTTCACTTATGACTTTATAATACTCGTTATTTTGGAAATTCCATGTTAAAGCAACGTTTTGGGTAAAATCGTTTTATTTATCGTACGTGTTTGGACTTGTTGTTCTTGATATTAATATTAATTATATCACGATTTAATTACTTCCAGAATGTAAATCAAGATTTATATAATATATTTTCATTATATATATATATATATAATAGATAGATAAATGAAATTAAATACATTGTTCATGGAGATGCTAGGCTGTACAAACGCTTGAACGCTGTTTTCTTTTCCTTATTGACTTGAATGTAAGTAAGTAGATGACATAGATATATATATATATATACATACATAAATCCAGTATATTTATCATGTTTTATATTTCATTATTATTCATTATATATACTTTATAATCATTCTTGATTGGTTAACATGGAGAATGAATCTCTTCGCGTCGTGCAGACGGTAATCCGTAAGTACGCACGAGCGATTATATCGTTCCCATAATTATTGAATTGAAGTTGAGAGGATGATATAATATCTCAGATTATGAATGATGTTATAACAACTATATATAGATATTCTTTACACGATTATACCCATCCAAGTAAGGTTGTGGTGGAATTACAGATTACACCACGACGTTGGGACGGTTTTCCATACGTACGCACGCGCGGTGATTTCGTTTTCTGTAGGATGGATCGAAGGTGAAATATGGTTTTTTAATATTTGTAATATAATATCAGTATAAGAGTGATAGTTATTTTATTACCATATTATGAACCAACAAAATAGGTGTAATTAGAAGAAGAAATGAATTTGAAAGAATCGGTAAAGGATATTACCTCTTCTTCGACATGCCTCTTTGAAACCTCCTCTTTGGATACTAAAATTGGAATTTGAAGGAAAACAGACCTCTAGTATGTTTATAGGTAAGTTTATAAGGGAAATGGGTGTGGTTTGGCCGAGCATGAAGGCTCAAAATTGTGTAAAGATAAGAGGGAGGAGGTTCCTTTTTATAAGGGAGGAGAGGGGCACCTTAGAAAAACACAAAATATTATTTTATAATAAAGTCATATTCAGTTTACAATAGCTCCAAATTGATTTATTTTGAATCTAAATTGGGTATGGGATTAAATAATCTGAACCAATAGGTTTTGGAAAAGTTTAGGTTACTATTTTATCCTTATCATTTAGATTTAACTCTATGTTAAATAATTTATCTTTTACCGTGTCTTCTTGTTTTCTTAAACTATATGGTTAATAAACATAATATAACAAGCCAAACGAACCCTAAGTGGTTTATTATTAATATATATAACCTCATATAAATCATTTGGCCAAACTGTATATTTTTAAGAATAAAATAATAATTAATAAAATAATATTTGTTTTAAAAAATATTTTATGTCAATTTTGACACTATTTGGTAATTAATTTTTTTTTGAAAATCATAAAAGAATTATTAGTTCAAAAAAATTAATTAAATCAATAATAACATTTCATATTAACCTATAAAATTAGTGAAATTCATAAAAAGTCTAAAATTACATTTATTTGGGTATTTATAACATCAATTAGGTTAATATTTCATTAATAAGGTAATTACTACATCATCATTGTGTCATAAATATATTAAATTATTTAATGTCTAAAAATTATAAATAAAATACCATTATGTATTAAATCATTTTATCTTTCTAATGAATATTTATAGTCGAATTTATATTATGTATAACCCAATATAAAAAATGTTTTATTTATTAAACATTGATTTTAACTCTTTTAACTCTTCATGGAATTAAATAATAATAAATGTCCAAATCTAATCCATGTGTACCTAAATGATAATATTATATTCCTATGGTTATTTTTTGTTGAATTATACTTATCCAATATAATTAGGAAATGTGTCAGGGTAATAATAATAATTTTTTACCCTTAATTACTCTATTTACTTTTAACATTGGTAAATAAAAGTGAAAAGATACTATTCACCGAAAATTATTTTTATCTTATTGAACCACATTTTACTCTTTGATATTAACCATGTCTCTTGGATTTTCTAAATTCCACTCATAGATGTGGTAAAATTATGTTTTATGTAATTTTTCAAATTCTCCTAGGAGGTGGGTAAAAGATGGTGAAAAGTTAAATAAAATTTTTATATATATCAAATTATTATAAAATAACTCCAATGAATTACATTGTATTTATATAGGTATTATGTATCAATTTTGACCTAAATTAAATTTAAATAAAATAAATAATTATTTAAATAAAAATTCATTTTTTAAATAGTAACATAGTGTTTTCACTATTCATCTAAAGTTGAAAGTTTTCAGAAAAATAAAAAAATTCACCCTAGGCTAATTTTGATATTCCGAATCCAAAAATGAAGTCCATTTTGAAAGAATAAATTTATAAAATTTCTAAAAGTGGGTATTACTATTCATAATAGCTGGTTTATATAATATTTTAATAACATATCGTTGTTTAGTGAAACTATGTATTACGTACAACAAACGCTCTCTTGGAAGGACACAATTGCGTGTAAAGCAAGCCAAGTCAGGGTTGCATGTAGTGCAAGATTCCTTTTTTTGTGTGTAATAGAATCCAACAATATTTCATTTATACATTGAATATATATATATATATACACTCACTGTTGCGTAGAATAACTTTTATGAAACGAACATGAAATTTGGTGTAACACGATCCAAGAATAGTGTTGTGTATACTGTAAGCTAATATGGTGTTGCATATAGCTCAAGATAATCTTGGTGTAACATACAACACAAGACATAAAATAAATTAAAAAGAATACTTCTCATAAAATCTCAGGGTGTTACATTATATCCCCCTTAAAATGAATTTCTCCCTCGAAATTCATCGGGGTTATACATCATTCACTACTTGAAAGTTTCTTTCAATGAATCCCACATCATAAAAAGAAATACTAATACTTAATTTTAAAAACTAATGTATGAAACGTAATGGTAACCCAAATTAACTCTTCCCTGGGCATCCACGTCGGAGAACATAGGTGAAAATATGGACATGGAGGAGAAATATAACCATGAACTTATAATGTAGAGTGGTGGAGGTCATGGCTATATAAAAATCCAACAATCCCAAATCCATAAATTGTGATGATTTAAGGTTCCATCGGATTCATTGGATATAAGGACACTGGGGAATTTTTTTTGTTTTCAAGATCATTTCCCTAAAGTTGATTAATTTTTTAATTAAAATAAATACTTACTTGATTTTGGTACAATCTCACTGTTGTTCATGCCTTGAACAATTTACACCTCATCTCTTAAAGAAATGAAGTTGAATTTATCATTTTTGAAGTGTTAGCAGGTCATGCGATAGAATGATAGGCCATTCCATTTATCTCGAACATAAGGATAGAAAAAGTTTTAAGTCTACCTTATGGTGAGATTAATCGTATATGGTTCTAAAAATGGACTTATACTTCATCTATAATACCTCTTAATAAAATAATAATAGTTTCTACTAACTAGGGACTTCCTGTAGGCCAGTGGTAGGCAATAAAGACATGTCACACTTCGGTTGTGAGTTCGATTCCCACAGCCTTGTCCAACCCGATGGGGTGTCGCTCGTCTTGCAGGTTGTTGTTTTTCTAAAACTACATAATTATAACATTCCATCAATAATATCAAAAAAAGTTATTGCCTTAAGAAATACTAACTTATGTACAATATAATCCATTTCAAATCATTAGTCTTATCCAAAATACTACTTTCCAAGATCATAGTATAAATAAAACAATTACTAGAAATATCATCTTCCGAGCATGTGAATACCATCATTTATCCCCGATATATCTTGTTGCTCACATTCCAATCATGTGAATACCTTATTCATTATTATCTTGAAAAATGAATAACCATTGAACCTTAGTGAAAACATGAATGCTGTCAAAAGTTAACTCTTTCCACATACCAAAATCCCAAAATTTCAATATACTCTTAACATGATATAACTTTGTCATTATATCAGTCATGAGCTCATTTCAGTTTCTCTGTATCCCTTCATTATGCTTATATTATCTTATTTCCAAAAATATTTGAATAACCTTTCGTGGTTACCAGTACCATTAATCATATACTTTCAAAACTCAAGAAAAGGCAATAGTGTAACAATCCTTAGATTTTTCTTTATTCTATAGTACCATACAATATTCTTGATAAGCATATAATCATTACACTACTTTCTTAAACCAAAAATTTAGATTCCTCATTTCTTTCATCTCATATATCATTTCTATTCTCTTCATTATCATCCACATAAATACTACCCATATGACCATGCCGATTCTCTTTATAAGATTTTCCATTAGGGAATTTGTTTGAATAATGCCCATACATTCCACATTTAAAACACTTAACCGATGTTCATGTGTTAGAAATACCATTATCCTTATCTGTAGTGTTAACTAAATCATTCCCTTTACAATTACTGGTTTTGTGTCCTTCTGTTCCCCAACCAAAGCATTTTATAGTTCCATTGAAACGTTCTTCTTGATGCCTCTTCCCATATGATTTACATGAGAGAAATTGAACTTTCTTTCCTCTATGATCATCATGAAACTCCATCTTTCTCTTATTAGTCAATTCGGGAAACTTACCAAAGAGGAGATTATTGATAATATTATGAAATTACCAATTAGGCATAATAACGATATGTGGACTTCCAGATCAAATTTCATTTGGTTTCTTATGAAGAATATCATGTCATTGTCCAGCATACCCTCCATTATCGTGAATCTTCCTGTTTCCAGCCATTTTCTAAAACCAAAAAGAATAGTGTGAGAGGAAGAAATCTAAATCAAGGGGTAGTACCTTAAATATCTAATATCATAGGTTTAATTATAATATTTTTACTGTAATTCTAGGACTATAACGTATACTTATACTTAACCTTAGGGACATCCCTAGACATACCTTAGAAATATCTATAGGGATTTCACTAAATTTTTCGCATCCTAGTTTCCGAAGGTTAACCAAACCTTTCCTCTTATAGCAACTATAGAGACCCATATCTTGATGCACCTAGACATTACATTACATTTTAGGAATACATAACACATAAAAAAACTCACACAAGGACTGTAATATTTTAGTGTCTTTGGAAACTCAGAAAAATAATCATCTAATCATAGTGAAAGATCTCCAACATCTCCCATAAAGATCTTCCCCTTTTGTTTTCTTAAATAAAACCTTTCTTATATCCTTGGAAAAAAAATCATAAAAATGGTGAGCTCAAATTCTTCGTAAGGGTAAACATAGAGAATATAAAACAATCCATAAAAATTTCAATGCAAAAAAACATGAACATCAAATCTAAACATCAAAATCTTGGGCAATGACATAAATCATGGAATTATGTAAAGAATATATCATAATGAAACCTTAATCATGATAAAATATCATGGGAATAAAACATGTGATTGTGGAAAACCATTATGTACACGATATTATTTCCATAGTAGCAAAGGCATTTCTACCAGGACCATCTTAGTGGACAAAGTCTCTTTTTGAATCGAGTTCACTCCTCATTCCAGTCATGTAACACTGAACTGGATTATCTTATCATTCCATCCATGTATATCTCATGAGATATAAATATTTACCCAATTCATTTGAGGGAGATATAGGTCCCAACCATCTCATAATGAAATCATTCTTACTTGTACCACAACATAAACATAAATCATTCATCATAACCCAAAGAATAAAAATGGGTTTCATAAACGTCCTCCCATCATAACATAATCCATATAAAACAAATGGATATCATTTCATTATAAGAAAAGTTAAACCATTTGAATCATAGATATATCATACTTGAAACCTACAAATATGAAATAATGTCATCTTATATGGAAAATGGTTTTGATAAAACACTTGAAAAGGATTCTTGAGGAAAATATCATTTCTTCATTAAAATCATTTTATTTTCACAAAATTAAATTAAATTTTAAAAGAAAAGGGTTTTTTTTGAAAATAGTCATGAAATATTTTATATTAAGCTTCATTGAAAAAAGTTTTTATAAAACCGTAAATTCCCTTCATGTCGTATACGTTAAAAAACATTCTCCTCGTACTTTTGTCGGAAAAGTCAAAAAGGTACCTCATAACGTAAATAAAGAACGATTCCTTACATAACATGTAGTAAAAGTAAAAAATGGGTTAAAATGACATTAAACATACATGAAAATAATTTATAAAATAGGGACATGTATGATAAATATAACTCCTATAAATAATTAAGAATAAACTATCTCGGATAAAAACGAGATAGGAAAGGTTATCCCTTACCTTCGGTCCGATTTGCATCGTATGTATCCAAAACTCTCCTATAATGAATTAAATAATTTATTTGAGTTATTAATGAATCATATTCATTGTTATGACATAATATATGGTTCACTCATGACTTTATATTACCTGTTCTTTTGGAAATTCCATGTTAAAGCAGCGTTTTGGGTAAAATCATTTTATTTATCGTACATGTTTGGACTTGTTGTTCTTGATATTATTATTACTTATATAATGATATAATTACTTCTAGAATGTAAATAAATATTTATATCATATATATTAAATATATATATATATATATATATAATAGATAGATAGATGAAATGAAATACACCGTTCATTGAGAGGGTAGGCCGTACGTACGCTTAAACGCTGTTTTCTTTTCCTTATTGAATTGAATGGAAGTAAGTAGATGACATAATATATATATATACATAAATCCAGTATTTTTATCATGTTTTATATTTATTTATTATTCATTATATATACATTATAATCATTCTTGAGTTTTTAACAAGAAGAATGAATCTCTTTACGTCGTGGAGACGGTAATCCATACGTACGCACGAGTGATGATATCGTTACCATAATTATTGAATTGTATTTTAGTGGATGATATAATATCTTATAGTCAGTATGATGTTATAGTAACTATATATAGACATTCTTTACACCATTATACCCATCCAAGTAAGGTAGTGGTGGAAAAATAGATTACACCACGTCGTGGAGACGATATACCTTACGTACGCACGCACAGTAATTTCATTTTCCATAGGATGGATCGAAGGTAAAATATGGTTGTTTAATATTTATAATAACATACCAGTATATGAGTGATAATTATGTTATTACTTTATTATGAAACAATAAAAGAAGATGAATTATAAGAAGAAATGAATTTGAATGAATTGGTAAAGGATATTACCTCTTCTTCGACACGCCTCTTTGAAACATCCTATTAGGATACTAAAATTGGTAATTGAAGAAAAAAAGGACCTCTAGTATGTTTATAGGGAAGTTGATAAGGGACATGGGCAGGGGTTGGCCGAGCTTGAAGGCTCAAAATTGTGTAAAGAGAAGAGGGAGAAGGTGACCTTTTATAAGGGATGAGAGGGTCACCTTAGGAAAAACCTAAAATATTATTTTCTAATAAAGCCATATTCGGTTTATAAAAGATCCAAATTGATTTATTTTAAATATAAAGTGGTTAAGGGTCTAAATACTCTCAACCAATAGGTTTTGGACAAGTTTAGGTTACTATTTTATCCTTATCATTTAGATTTAACTCTAACTTAAATAATTTAACGTTTACCGCGTCTTCTTGTTTTATTACACTATATGGTTAATAAACTTACTATAACAAGACAAACGAACCACAAGTGGTTAATTATTAATATATATAATCTTCTCTAAGTCATTTGGAAGAACCGTATATTTTTAGGAAAAAATAACAATTAATAATATAATATTTGTTTAAAAAACTATTTTATGTCAAATTTGACACTATTTGGTAATTAATTTGTGTGATAATCATCACAGAATGATTAGTTAGAAAAAAATTATTTAAATCAATACTTACAAGTTATATTAACCTAGAAAAGTATTGGAATTAATAAAAAGTCTCCAATTACATTTATTTTCGTATTTATAACATCAATTATGTTAATATTTCTTTAATAAGGTAATTACTACACCATCATTGTGTCAAAAATAAATTAAATTATTTAATGTCTAAAAATTATAAAAAAATACCATTCTGTAGGAAATCTTTTTATCTTTCTAAATAATATTTATAGTAGAATTTATCTTATGTATAACCCAATATAAAAAATGTTTTATTTATTAAACATTGATTTTAACTCTTTTAACTCTTCTTTGAATTAAATAATAATAAATGTCCAAATCTAATGTAATTGGACCAAAATGAGAATATTATATTACTAAGGTTGTTGTTTATCTAATTATACTTATCCAATAGAAATAGAAAATGTTTTAGAATAATAATAATATCATTTTTACCCTTAATTACTCTATTTACTTTTAAGAGTGGTAAATTAATGTAAAAAGTTACTATTCACCAAAATTTATTTTTATCTTATTGAACCACATTTTACTTCTTCATATGAACAGTGTCTCTCGGATTTTTGAAATTCCACTCATAGAAGTGGAAAAATTATGTTTTATGTAATTTTTCATATTCTCCTAGGAGGTTGGTAAAAGATGGTGAAAAGTTCAATAAAATTTCTATATATCTAAAATTATTTTAAAATGACTCCAATGAATTACATTAAACTTATATAAGTATTATGTATCAATTTTGACATAAAATAAATTTAAATGATATTAATAATTATTTATATAAAAAGTCTTTTTTTAAATAGTAACTTAGTGTTTTCACTATTCATCAAAAAATGAATGTTTTTTAAAAATACCAAAAATTTACCCTAGGCTAATTTTGATATTCTGAATCCAAAAATGAAGTACATTTTGAAAGATTAAATTTATAAAATTTCAAAACGTGGGTATTAATATTCAAAATGGCTGGTTTATATAATATTTTAATAACATATCGTTGTTTAGTGAAACTCTATATTGCGTACAACACACGCTATCATGGAAGGTCGTGATTGCGTGTAAAGCAAGCCAAGTCAGGGTTTCATGTAGTGTAAGATTACTTTTATGTTGTGTGTAATATAATCCAACCATATTTCATTTATACATTGAATATATATATATACACTCAATGTTGCGTAGAATAACTTCTATCAAACGAAATTGGAATTTTGTGTAACACGATCCAAGAATAGTGTTGTGTATATTGTAAGATAATATGGTGTTGTGTATAGCACAAGATAATCTTGGTATATCAAAAAACACAAGAAATGAAAAAAATTAAAAAAAATACTTCTCATAAAATCTCGGGGTGTTACAATGATGGATTCTTAGACAAACAAGTTATAATTATAAAATAAGTTGAATAATTTTCCCAAGAAGTGATACTTAATACTGCGAGTGATGGTTTCTCATACAGAAAAGATAACATTGGTTGGAAACACTTCTTATAAATTTACTTGGTCTAGTACTTTATGCACTCTTGAAAAGAGACTCCATCTCATGGGCAATGTAAAAATTCTAGTGCCATTGAAAACAAACCTCAAACATGGGAAAATATTTCACATTGTTTCATAAGGAAGATTTTGTTCGCACACTTTAGTATCTAGTCATAAAATTCTCTCACATCATTCATAATATATTGGTCAGTATATCCCATATACATATTGAAGTATTAATTAGTGTATATAACCCTAAATTATTAAAAATGAACATCTACCAGAGTCTTCTATCTTCAAAGGAAATATCACTGTAACTGATTTGATGATATGTAATAAACAATTTTTCTCAAAAAAATCCTTCATTTTTACCCATATAATTTTTCTACATTTTTACCTTCTAAGGATCCCATTATCTAGTTTGGTGATAATTATTTTAATGATTGGTAGATGTTATGGTGTATCATGTTCTACGGTCCTGTGGAATTATGCCTTCATCTTGATAGAGGATAGAGTTGTTTCCAATTAATTTTTATAGAGTAGATAGAATTTTTAGTTTTCAATGTTCATCGAGACAATAAATTTTATTAAAAATACATTTGGGAGCCAACAGTTCATGTGTATTGGTGATATCTAGGAGCGTTTTTTGTTTTTTAATGTTCTACATGAGTCTTTAGTGGGCAACATGGTGGTGATTTTTCCTTGAATATGAAATATGGTTCAAGGTATGTAAACCATGAAAGTATACATATTTTCATAGTTCTAACCATGTATATTGTCATATTTACATGTCTAAAAACAATGAAAATAATTCTATGTTGAAGAGGCTAATTCCATGTTTTTAATAGTGGAAATAACATGATTTACAGTGGTTCATCAATGGAAATAAAGCAATACCCATTGGTCAAACCATTTAAATAAATCTCTTTCTATGGTAAAAAATGGGTATATTGAATTTTACCTATATCCACACCAATATTATCCATTTGTAGTTAAATTATGGCTATTACTTATTAAAACAGTATCAGTGTCTATATCCAGAGTTACAAACCATGGGTATAGCCTATTTTTTATGTAGTGTCATTGAGAAACATCCTTGGGATATTTTCTTAAGAACCATAGGGTCTATATTTTGTGGGGAACAGATGATCTATAATGTGGATAAGTATTTTAGGGAAGGATTTTTTAGGTTTTGGTTGATCCAAATTTCATTAATGGTTTCAATAAGTGAGGGGATTAAGAGCCCTTTAAAAATTGGGTAGAAGCAGTATTTTTATAAATACCCAAAAATACTCATAATGGGGAGTCACTCTGACCCCAAGTGGCTCCAATATTGATAATTAATGGGTATGAGGTATGATATGGTAGTGCAACACATCTTATTCCTAAAAAAACCTATGTTTTAGATATTTTGTTCCTTGACATTTATGTTTCATTTCTTTCACCATTTTAGTTTGTCAATATAGTCACTAGCTTATTAACAAATGTAATTAATCCTTTAACAATATAATAAAATTTCCATTATTAATAATTTTGATCTACATGTTCTAAATAAGAAATCCAATTAATCCAATAAAAATTCTTTGTGTTTTGAAAATTAATTTTAACACATGCACATGTTACTTGAAAAAACAATATTTGGACCTTAAATATATCAACTTAGTTTTCAATATTTAGTGGTCAATATAGTCACTATAAAAGAATAATTGGTCCATGAGTGGATAATAGTTGATATTTTTAATCGTTTAAAAATAAATTGTAAGAAGATATATTTCCATGATTTTTAAATCATTTAATAAAATATTATTTATTATGAAAAAACATTAATGTCAATTTTTAAAATATTAATTTAGTTTGAATTCTAAAAAATATCGATAGTGTGAAGTGATTTGAATATAACAAATAAATAACTATATAAAATGATATATGTATCTAAAAAATTAATGGAAGACAATAATTAATTAACTTTATTTTACTTTATATATTTTTAATATAATTTATTTTATTTTATTTTAATAATTACATCGTAGGTGTTTCATGAGAATTTAGATTATATAAATGATTACAAAAAACATAAAATAAATTTAATTCATGAAATTAATTTTATTATTCTCAAAATTTCAATCTATATTCATTCACAACATTCTTATTTTTCTATGGTAACAAATAATTGAAATTTAAAAGTAAGATGTTAATGTTTTTTATTTTCCATTATTTGAATTACTATATAGATCAGACTCATGGAAAAGTGTCCCAATAACCCATAAAATATATCATAAGGTGATAAGGGTCAATATATTGTATTAAATAAGAATTTTACATGTTTTAATTTCATTTTAACAATTATCCTTTTAGTTTAACCCCTTAGTAAACTCGTTTAAACCTTAACCCTCTAATTGTTTTTTACTCATTTTACTATTCATTATAAGAATAAACTAAGTTGATCTTATTATATAATATTAATTATTATAATTCCATAAATATAACCCTCTTTGTTAAATTCAAAATATAAAAAATTGGAATATATTAACATAAAACTAAACCCGCATATGCGATGAAAAATTAGTTTTCCAAAGCGATAATTATACTATGTGTAGAATGTTTTAATATATAAATTCCCTATGAAATTGATTCCACTAAACTAAATTATATGAATTATAAATTAATTTTATTATGTTTACCTTATGATAAATTATAAATAAAAGATAAATATTTGAATGATTTAAATTAAAATGAATCTTTCAACAAAACCAGTATTTTCACTATTCGTCAAAAAATGAATATTTTGAAAAAAATCCAAAATCAATTCACTATGATAATTTTTATATTAAAATATTAAAAAATAATTTCATTTAATCTAATAATATTTATAAAATGGCTAAAATTTATTTTTAAAATACGCGAGCAAGGCGCGATGAAACAACCTTTTAGAAAAATATAGTTGTTCAAAAAAGATTTTCTTTCGAATGTTATTAATTTTATTTGTAATTAATAGATAACCATTTAAATTATTTAGTAATAAATATATCATAATTTCTCAAGGTGGTAAATTTTCTTCTAATATTGGTGTTTTTTGTTATATACGCTCTCAAATATAATGCCCATATTTATGAATATTTTGGTGTTACAATTACATATATAACAGATGTTTATATATATATATACTTTATTTTGAATGTAGAAATAACAAATTAAATAATATTTTAATCTTAAAATTGACACAAAATCACCATCTTTAGTCATATTGAATCACTATTGGTTGGATTGGGACTGTTTCAATGCCCACTAAATTAATGTGTTTCAAATTTAATTTTTCATGGCATAACAATTTCATACGATCCTTTAAAAAAATTGATTTTACTAGAAAAATTGTGGAAGCCCAAAAATCGTATTATTTCTAAAAATTCCCCATGTGATCGACATAAGTATGTCATCATTGTTAAATCAAATCCTGGTACAAAGGCCTGATAATCCAACACGAATGTTTAAATCATAATAATTAAACCAAAAACAGTAATTGATATAAAGAATCATTTGAAATATGAAAATTAATGATGATGAATGATCGAAAAAACTATATTAGATCCCTCTATATTTTTTAAATACACTAAAAAAGTATATGATAGTTTCGATCATCTAATTTTATGTTCTAGGGTAGAGATTAGATGAATCCTTTGACGTCTCAATGATCGCCTCTGCATCAACTGATAGTCCCGTGGATAAGAACATTGAATAAAGTATTAAATTAAGTGATTCTCTCATTAATGTGTAAGAGAATACTATTTATCTACCAACATTAGAGTTGAGAAACCCATTAAATCACCTAAACAGATAATAAAAAGTCATTGATGTGAAAACCATTCATATGAACACACATTGTGTAATATAATCTCTTTGCCACACAAAATCACATAACATAGAATGTGAACTTCGTGTTGTCATCATTTTTCATTGACCTTACTAGATAGACTTACCTACTTCGACCATTTTGAAGGACGTTTTGGCATCACTACTATCAAATTCAACTTACACCGAGATTTCATTTCTTTTCAGAAATAAAAAGTTTTATCTTGATTATTCAATCAATTTAATATATCAATGTCCCACCCAATGAACGCTACCTCACTATGACTTCAATACCACTGTTTTTATCTTTAATCAATGTATGAAATCAAATAGTATACATAGGTACTAACATCGTGTTGAGAATCCATTACATGTCTTCATTGATGGGAACTGCTAATGACACCAGAGACATGTTTTTTCCTATTTTTGGTCCAATTCTCATGATCTTATCTACTAGAGATCACCATGGGTGAAATTCATGGGAAGAAGTATCGATGATTTTCCCCCCTACACCTGATGGTTGGAAATCATTTGTGTCATTTCATAATGATGTATAGAGACCATATTCCATAGGTTTAAGATAAATGTTATAGTATCTAGAGGTTCCCATTATATTCTGAGAAACTCATTAATCATTCAATAAAAAAACTCAATAAACAATAACATTTAAATTGTGGAAATAGAAATACAAACACTATTATAGTAAGTTTAAATTATTCATTACTAACTTTTTACATGATATGGTAATAATAAGTTAACATTTAAGTTGGTTTTAGGGATCCCACTAATAAAATAGTTTTTTATTTGGAGCCATCGAGGATCCCCTCATTGATTGTAGTATGAAATACTTATCCTCAATGTGGATCAATTCCAATTAATGACCAGATAGTAGATGAAATTTTGTAATGATCCATATTAGGACTTCATATAATCATTGATAATTGAATCCACCCGCCTCTTATTAATATATGAGTTGGTAGGTCAGCTACCCCTGGCTATAGATTTTCTCCAAATCAGTGTCAATGATTAAATAATGAAACTAGTACATTCCTCATCTTCATTTGATCCTCCTTCCAGCATTCATATCAGAGGGAAGGAGTATGTGAGGAATAAATTATGACATATACTTTAGTATAGAGAATTCTAAGGGAAGGAATGGTTCATCCGATGAGGAAGGAATGAAAGTGGATCAAGCTAATCTTCCTCTATCATCAGTATTCTATGACCCTTCCCTAGTTTATATATAATTCACTATTGGTATGGAAGGATCAGTTTAGCCAGCAAGATATGTCTGCTCATCAGAAGTCTCATTTCAATGAAAAGGGGACTTTTTTAGGGATTATTATATCTAGAATCAATTCCATTATATACAAAAATAATGGTTTTGGGGATTCACATTATTTATTTACTTATTTAACTGGTAGGATAATGACACTAGGGGAGCATGATTCCACCCATGAATTGGTCTAGTCCTAAGATAGATAGATAATAGTGTTTAAAAGTGGAAACATAATCATGAAATTTGTATCATTTCATGTCCTCATCATCCATAATTAACTAATTATACTATTATTCTTTTCTAAGAATACCCAACAAAAATATGGAGAAAACACCTTCTAGGTACAATGAAACCAAAAAGAAAATTTGTAAGGGGAATATGGTTAAAAAATGACTAGTTCATGTAACGGGTATCTAAGAACCCCATCCAGAAGTGGGAGCTTATATGAACTCTCATCCGAAGAACCAATTCAATTGTCAATAATATTACCAAAAGATATAGGGTAAGACACTAAATAGAAAGAATTATGCTTTCTCAACATGTCGAAAACCTAATTAACATCTAGAAACATTTTCTTGACTGTAAATATGTTGTGTATCATGGGAATGAATAGGTAATAAGGGATCTCAATAGTATTTTCAATGAAGTAACATAATAATTTTGACATATCTATACGAATATTAACTATAATGTCACACTAATCGAGTAAGGGATATTAACCTATTGAATATTGAACATAATTTTATAGAGATGGTAAAGGGTTGGAATAACTAGGTTGAGGGGTTTTTTATCTCACTAGTGAAGCCTCCATCACCAACTCAGTTACCCAAAAACCCAAACATGAATCTATATCTGTGAAAATCCATCTATTAAGAAACATAGAAACAAATACCAGTAACCAAATAATTCTGGACACACATGGTTTCACATGGTAGCCCCATGTGGTGTAATACCCTCCTTATAGAATTGAATAGTAAAAGAATTCACTATCCCAAGACTATATGGAGGAAAAAATGATGAATATGTACTATAGATAGTTAAGAAATGATTCAATAATAGATGAATCATATCCATTATTTTATGGAAATGATTATGCTCAGGCCCATCACATTCTTCATCTTCTCTCTCATGATTGGGATCATATACCAAGATATGTTGGTGGAAATTTTAGTTTCATACCAAAGGCTTCCAATATAATGGAACTAATCATATATATCCCCAGTAGGAATGATTTCATCAAGCTGGTAGATATCCCATAGGTTGATTCCTACACTTCCATGGGTCTTGTTAAAAGAGATGGTGCCAAGACAGCAACAACAAAACAACTCTCAAAGAATCTCTAGTGAGTGTTACTAGAAGAATTGAGAACTAAATGTTCACACATTAAAATGTATGGCATTATATTAATAAAAAAAATTATATATATTGTTGATTAACCAAGAGTGGTTGAGTATATTTATTAAAAATGTTATTACCTGGGTGCATGTCAAATTTCAATCTCAAGAAACATTTTTGATTGTCCAAAGGGTAGAATAGATTGTTTTAGTAGCACAAGGTGATAAGTTGATGAGTGATATTGAAACTATATAGGATTGTAGGGGAGTTATTAATTTCATAGGATGGCCCTTATAATGGCTCGATGAATAGTTTTCTATTCATAGAGGCAACAACATGGATACATTCCAAGGAAGACAAATTCTAATAAGAGAAATGATTTCAGTAGGGAAGTGGAATGAAAGTGTAATATAGAAAAATGAATTAATATATAGGTATTATATGTGACCGAGGATTACTGTTATGATAAAGAAAATGACAACCCATTAGAATCTCATTCTCAGAGAAGACATGATATTAGGAATCAATATTGTGTTTTCCAGCAATTATAGTCCTTCAACCATTCACATTGGATGAACCACATGATGTTGAACCCATTTGGAACATGGAATAAGAAACGTATTTCAAACGAAGTGAGTATTTAACATTGTAAAAGGACCATTTCACTCAGATTAAATCATATAATTTCATGACTTGGGTTGTATCACATGGAGTGTGTGTGCCATTCTAGGTCATGCGATTGCAAGAACATAGTAAGGTGTTTCAAACCCCATAAATCATTATGTGATCATGTTTCACCAGGGATTATTACATAACTCTATAGAATAATTTACATTTACAAGGAATAAAAAAATTCTTTAATGAGTTACTATTGATCAATCAGCTAATTTGTTTTGAAAGATGAAGGGAAAATGTGACTACAAGTTTAGTTCTAAGGATTTTATTTCATAGAGAGGTTACAAAATGTTGTCTCACAAATGAAAAATGTGGGGGGTAAAAATTAGTATAACTGTTTATATTTGGATTTAAGGTGAAATTGATAAACCCTCACCCAATAATTTATATGGAATCACACAGAATACCAAATGTCTCTTAAAATACTAAAGGTCACCAAGAAAACCAATGGGAAGAAGCCTAAGGGACTCAGGTGTGCATTAACATCCTCAAAACTAAGTCCATGATCTTTCCCTAACAACTATCTTATAAAGTGGGGAATTTATTCATTTCCACTAAATGATAATTGTTCAAACTAGAGTATAAAATTTACAAAATAAATAATTTCAATTTTTCATAATAGAAATGTATAAATCATGAATTCATGGCCATCAACTACAATCAAGTGGTTTTTAATGGATAACATGATCGAATTAATCTTGTTGAGAATGTTTCAAGGAAGACAATAGAATATATTATTGATAAGGTTAGGGTTTACTAACATGATTCAAGATTATTCGTGCAACTTATAGAAGGAATTGGTGGGTTTAATTACAAGGGCCTCGACCAACAAGGTTGTCCATAAGGTGAGGATACCATGATCATTTATCTCCACAAGACCACTCTTAAGTCATGAAAATGACTCCATGAAAGTCAATAATATAGAATAAGGAAATTAGATATGTTTTATATAAAAATTTGTTAATGTATCTCCCTAGGAATTTACGATATATTTATTTTTAAACAAATTTCATCTATTTGACATCTTTTGATACACAAAACAACACGTCTAAATGAACCGTATACCATTATAACCTAGACATTAAATCTCCAAAAATGAATAAAACTAAATGAATCATGATAAATATATTTCTTGAAAATTTATAAAATAAATTCATTTGTTAGCCATCGATTATAAATAAAAATATAATTTATTTGAAAGTAAAAAATAATCATTTTTTAGGAAAACATTTTTTATGCACATAGTTTTTTAAATCTTAATAATTATAATTTTTCACCATTTCAATATTATTTTATTTAAATTTAAATTTTATATTTTCAATAAGTTGTTTTACCATTCATATAATATTTTTTTCTAAACATTATATATGAATAAATCTAATTTATTCTTAAAAGTGTATTTCATTAAAATAAATATTCATTATGTTTTGTGCATAAATTATAAAATTCATTTTCATAAATTTTATATTTTCTTGAAAATATGAACTTCATTTTTTAATTCATATTTCCAAATTTATCTTAGAGTGAACTCTTGATAATTTTCTGAAAAGAGTAATTTTATTATGTATAGGTACAAGTTTGAATATTTATTGAAGACCACCTTTTTGTTTAACGAATTTTAACAGATCCTTTTAACTTTAAAATTGTTTTAAAAGAATATTTAGTCTAATTATATTATTATTAATCAAATTTAGTCTATTTTAACCGATTTAATGTTAATATTGAATATACAATAATTTTGAACATAAGAACACTTATCTTTGGAAAACCACATTTTCATTATGCCCATGAGTTAATTTTAAATTAAATTATATGAGTTATGTGAATTGAATATAAAAAAATGAATTACATGTTTTTAATTAGAACAATTTACAGTAGGTAATAATTCCAATGTAATTTTTTTCCAAAATGAATAGTGATTTTAGAAAATATTAATTACCTTTGTTAAAGTTAAAATGGGCCCACCAAGGGTTAGACCAAAAGATATGGGCATGTATTTCAATTAAACGTGTCCAAATACAATTTCATGGCCATATTTATCCTTATACAAGCATTAAAAAAATATGACCATTTTGATTAATTTTTAGTGTGAATAACATTATCAATTTCCATACTTTTATGAAATTTCTAATGCAGTCCCATAACCAACTTATAAAAGGAAACCACATATCCACACACATAAAAATAGAAATATCCCATTGGTTTATCCAATAAATTCCATAATATATTCTATAAATACCTCCACATGGTTTATTTTCAATGATTTAATCAAAAAATCATCCTTGTAAGGCCTTATGTTTAAACCTAAAGAGGTTCTCTAAAGAATATGTATAGTTTTTAACCATGTGTCTTAATTTTATTTCTTACTATACCCATAAAAATACTCAAAACTATGATAAAATTAAAAGTTTCATAAATCTACAGATATGTGATTATGTTAACGGAGAAACCTTTTTCCATCCCCTCATCCGTTGAATTGTAAATGAAATAGTTGATCATGCGTACAACAGACTAGAGCCTAGTGAGCCAATGAAGTTTCTTTTCCATCACCACCTATTATAGATGGATATAGTGATGGATATAAAATTTATAAATATATATTTGATATTTATGAAATAATAATTACTATAGAATTATAATATCACATCTACTTTTTTAACTTTCAGTCCTCTGAAAATGATAACATCACTCTTTTGTATATGTGGACTTCCACATCCATGAAGTGATGTGATACATTTTTCATTTTATTTAGAAATAGATGGTAATAGTAATATATTAAAAGAATCTATATGGTAGATATTATATAAAATTATTATATAATAGTTAATTACTATATACCTTTCTCCCATTCTATCTATTAAAAAATGGAAACTTTGGTCATGTGTTTGTAATACCCACCATATCCTTGAATAGTGTAATTAATTTTATTGTATGTAAATTAATGGATGAATGAAAAATAAATTTATAATAAATATATATGATATTTAAATAATGATTAAAATTATTTATATGATGCAACCCTTATCAAATCAAAAATAATAAAATAACCAATGCAGAACATATTTTAAAAAGGAAGAAATTACTACATAGAATTTTGATTTTAACAAATAATTGTGAGAAAAGATTATAATTAAATCATATAAGGTATAAAAAATATATGTATGGTTTTTTAATACATTTATATTACATAAATATATATTTTATATAATGTTTACAAACATAAAAGGAAGTCTGATTAGAGGTATGGCTTTATTTCACAGTCTTATAGTTATCTGGAATTATTTATGTTTATGAATCCATTGGGGGTATTAATTTATCATTTTTTAATAAAAGTAATATATATTATTCTATTATATTTACTTATATAAATTAAATTTCTTCCTTAATTTTCCACTATTTATGTACTCGAGATACTCAAAGCCATGTTTTTAATGGAATCCCATTTTATCGTTCTACTTAGTCGAGTAATATTTTTCATACATATCAATATCTTGTATAAAAAATTAAAATTATTTTTACTATTATATAATGATTTATTAAGTAAATTTATTACCATTTTTATAAAAAATGTGTTAAACTGAGTCTTATTTATTTTCTAATGATGTTATTTTTTACTATTTTCTAAAACTGAGAAGGGAGTATTTTTTAATGTACATTACATGAATATAATTTACTAACATCATGACTGGTCATTTCTTTGATTCTTTCTTTAAAAGTTTCAATAGTTATTTTCTATGTTATTTTAGTTCTAATATTATATAAATTTCTTGTTTTTGAATATGATTTTGAATGTAAAGATGAAATTTTTCTCAAGAATGTTTTTAATTACATTTTTATAGAATTTATATTCACTTGCGACATAAAAAATTATTTAACATATTCTAAAGTAGGGATATGTTTTAATGATAAATTCCTTATTATTATTTTTGATAGTTTATTATCCATTTTAATGCATATATTTAATTCTAATACCATTCATTAGATGAAACTTGATTTTTTATGGTGAGTCTTATTGATCGGGGAAATTATTAAAATTTTATATGGAAATTTTTCAATATGAATGATTATGCATATTATGTTTTACCCATGTAATAAGAGTAATGTATTAGACTTAGAAAGTGTTGGATTTGGATTTTTATAACCCCCCAATTCATAGTTTGATCTTAGGAGAGAAACTAGTTTGGATATTTAGATTAGACATTACCCTTTTATATAGGATATCTTGGAAAATGGCCGTTATGGTATGTTCATTATATGCAACATTATGAATTCCCTTATTATGATATTAGTTATTTGTGTATATGTTTTTGTGTTAATGATTATGAATTCCATTAATATGTTTCATGCCCATGTGATGATTTATATAGAATATTTGATCATCAATTATTCCTCCCATATTAATATTTATGCTCAAGTTATTAACTAAATAACATGTGGATTTATATATTAACCTTTTTTTATTTATCATTAATTTTTTATTGATAATAGATTCAACTTATTCATACCCTTATTGTTAATTTAATATCATCTCTTTCTTATATTTCCATTCCTGGTGATGTTAAGAACTAGATATTCATTGATATGTATGGATATTATAATGGAAATAATGGTGTTTTAAAAGAAAAAATTGGTTTTTTATATTTCAATTGTAATGGGAGATTCAAGATTATACATAGTTTAACAAGAATAATAAAATATTTGATGCTTTGAGATATTATAACTTGTATATTATGACACTGTAACAATCTAACTTCTAACTCTGGGATACTAGGTCCTATGTTTTTCTATTGGTATCATAGGAAGTTAAGTAGAAACATTTGGATTTATAATTTTGAAAACATTGATTAGAGAACTTAACTCTCAGGATGAATTTGGGGATAATTCTACGTGTAGTTAGACATACTATATTTTAGGTAAGATATAGATTATGTGGTTTTCTGAGAAATACATACATGTATAGATACAACTAGTGGTCAAGGTTTTAAAGCATACACATCTATGGGTAATAAACCTGAAAAGAGTTTGTTATATTATATATCACAAATTATTTTCGCCCATAGTGACTGTTCTAGTATTAAAAACCTGGTTTTAACCTCATAGAAGATATTCAAGGTTTATGTAACATTTAATTTACAAACCATTATGAAGGATTTGAAAATATTTTCCTATTTTTAAAATATTATTACTGAAACCTAATTTATTATTTAAATATTAGATTTGATTTTTTTCAATTTATGTTAAGTCTTTCACTATTTTTGGAATTATACTTTACGTTCCATAATGCTCTTATTAATTCTAGTGTATTCCATTATATAGAAATAGAAACAATAGGAAGTAATTTTAACCAAATCAATGCATGTAATCCATGTTATGATTACCCTCATAGGAATGACAATGAAGGTGGATTTAGAGATTGAGCTATAGCTAGATCAGAAAAAATTATAACTATATTAGTGAAGTTGGACATAGTTATGGACAATAACCATACTTTTATAGAACATCCTAATGATCTAAAAAAAATTTGGAAATTGGTATACCTTTTTATGCACTAAAAACCTTCTATATTTAATGGGACTACATGTAGTGCCTCGGGTTTTAACCAGTATTACCTTAGAATATTTCTATGAATGTTTTTGAAGCCAAACGCTACATCAACATAGGATTATGATACCCAGAGAGCTGGAGTGTGGTGATGTTAAACATATTAAATATATTATGTCAAGAACATATGTTTTATCATAAATCAGGGAATGACTCCCAATTGTAGCCTTCGATAAAAAATATATGTCCACAGTTGAGTTCAAAGTGTCATTTTTCCCTATCCGCAATACAAAGTGGTCCACAATGGAGGTTAGGTCAGAGGTGAGATTGTGGGGAATCATGTGGATAAATTTTCAATTTTATGTGAATTAATATAATAAAAATTATCCTAAAATGTCGCCTACCACATTGGGTGTACACAACACAAGATGAGTCGCAACTCTTCTTCCCCTTTAGTGGTATACTAAACTGAGCCAAAATAGAAGTGATGAGGTTCTTTTGATATCCATTCTTGATAACAGCCATCATCTGATCAAGGATCAATATGATCCACGCATCATTCTACACCATAATCTTTAGAGATTCACCCTAGAGGTTGGCGTATTTTAGTTTTGATCCTCATCCACTTTGTTGTGCTTTTTTTAGGTTGTAGAACCCTATTATGAATGCTAGAGATCCCTCCTAGGTCAATCTACATGTTTTAGGGAAAACTAGTGTTAATTGTGAAAAAATCCAGGTAATTATTATCTATAATTACCATTTATATAGTGTGGAGTTCATTCCATAGGTTGTGTATCCTTTCCATTTGGGGAATATGATGAATTATACGGTTTACACTTCATGTACTTGTGTTACATGTCGTGTAGTAATCCCAAGATGTGTGGCCAATGGAATTAGACCTGGAAGACATGTGATAATACATGGTCATTTATAAAAACAAAGAAAACATACATGGACATGAGGTGTAAAACAAGAGATTAGAAAATTACATGGCCCAAGAATATAGAATGAGGGTGTCGGGAATAGGCACAAGAAAACTACATGTACAAGTGGTTGTTTAGACTAATCTCAATGTGTTTTATGGGATGCATGATGCCTGATTAACTTGGATGGATAGGCCATGTATAGGGAGAACATGTATAGGGGTCGGGATAAGAGGAACATACCATGTACTTGATGTACATAATGTGGGAAGCTTTTGGATAGGTAATCCATGTGAGTAAGATACACAACCATATTCTTGAGAAGGTTACCATATTGTGTGGTCCCTAATGCACACCGTTTACTTGTTTGGGACATTTTGGAGATTATCCACTTGACTTTTCTCCTTCTCTAGAACTCGAATTCCGGCTGGTGAGTACTCTACCCTGAGTGTTTTTCCACATAGAACATGATGGTGGCCTCTACAGTGGCCTCTGAGATACATTGTAGAATGATTAGATCGAGATGCTATAGTAGTGGTGCATAACCTATGATGGCGATTAGGTTAATTTTAGGGTCGGCACCCAACCCATTTTCCATAGTATGTGGGTCCCGGATGCTCATTAAGCATGTAGTGTGCTGCTCCACTATTTTATTTCGTTGTTGGTCACCAACCCATGGTTTTGTTGTGATTCGTGGTGGGATACACATGATGCTCATTTTAGTAGTGCTTGGATGATGTTGGATGTTAGTGTCGTTATATGTGAGATATATATAGACTGAAACAACCCTATGGTTGTTTTGAATGAGTTTCCCTTACCAATATTATTTATTAGAGAAAGTACTCCCCATGGCATGGGTGTGGGTTCCCCATTTCCTTCCTATAGTTAGAGATAGTTCTCCCCTATCGTGCTAGGGTGCATGCCCTCCATACTTGTTATCCAGATAGAGTCCCATACTAAATCAGGGTGTGTTCCCACTATCCTTGGACACAGAGCTCCCTGATTGTGTTAGGGAGAAGGTCCTTTATATGTTACGTTTAAATAGAGTCTCTACAACCATTCCGTGTTATAGTGTGTGTCCTCTTTCATTATATTGAGAACAACCTTGTATTTATAGTGTGTGGTTCCTCTATACATGTAACTCTAGTAGAGTTATTACTCCCCTATCAATCCAGATATTGAGTCTTGTATCCTAGGTTCGGTACTCCAATATCATGTCATGGTGTGGGTCCCCCATATAATGCGTTCTAGTAGTGTGGTACTCCCCAATAGTTCTAGGGTGTTGGTTCTCAATCTACAGAGTTGTACTCCCCCATCTTAGATGATTAAAGGGGACAAAGTATTCCATTATTGTTAGTAATTCCTTGGTTGTTGAGTGTAGTTACGTGGAGGGGAGACATCGACCAGTTACATTTAATACTTGGTTTGCTGGTAGTTATCCCTCAATGGATTGATGTGTGGTCCACTCAATATAGAAGAGGTAGAGGTTTAGTGGATTATTATTGAGTAGTGGTCCCTCAACTATCGTGTAGTGGAGAGGTACATGTCCCACCATTCTATCTCGTTAGAGAAGATGGATGTTGTGCTTATTCGGGATCATTTCTCCCTAGACAGTAAGGAAGAGGCAAGGTGTGGGTACCTCGATTCTATCTCATTATATAGGATGCATCTGGTCTATATTTAGAAGCAGTTCTCCCCCAATATGTATAAGGAAGACGAATTTTACATGGTGAGTTATTCCTGATGGAGTTTATATCTCTGATGGGTGCCATCTGTGCTAGAATTTCTAGTGGAGTGTGTTCTCCTAGTTTTGTGTTACCTCTAGAACCTATATTATAATCTGATAACTGATTGTATGGATGAAACCTAATGAGACTTTGAGTCTATGAAAATTATATATGAATGTTTCTAGGATTCCTTTCATTGTTTTCAACTGTATGGGTTGACTCACCATATGGAATGACATGGCTTGTCATGTATAGTGAAGGATAGATTGCGATGGAGTTTCTCCCTCAATTGGATTCCCTCTGGCCAGGTCAAGTAGACTGTTTCCCTTTAGTTTCACCCTTTTCTTTTGGTTTTATCGGCAAGCTAATGTGTTTTTATACTCACCCATGTGTGGCTTTATCTTACAAGTGTTTTCTTGTGCACACTTGGAGCCTTTCAATGGAGTCCTCAGTAGACTCGATCCATGCATAGATTAGTGAACTAGAATGATAGAAATTTTTATAGGAGTTATGCTGAGGATATTTCTGATTGTTTCATCTGACAGTGATCCCCTTCATCTGAGCATGTGAGATTCTTTTATAGTTTTTGGTGGGAATGTTTTTTTATTTTTATTTTTTCAATTATTATTTTATAATATATTTTGGGATAGTGGTATGCATTCATTTTTGTTTCCATCATTTTATAACCATGAACTATTGCATGGAGGTATTTTGTGTGTGTGCATATAGGTACTTTTGGAAAAGGATTCTATTCTATTAGATATTCTTAACAGGAGCTATTTGCTATCCCCTTTCCTATTGAATGTGGGCATGGGGAGAAACTTCCTTAGCCCCATTAGGTCGGGTCATGTCACTAAAAATCCATCTGTAGTAGGGAAAAAGATATGTACTTAAGAAAATAAATTTCTCACTTAGGTAAGTAATGAAAAAGTGATGATTATTATGGTAATTTATAGATTCTTAGGAGATTCATATGAATTTTGGTAACTTATTAAAAACACTAATGAGGAGGAAGAAATAGAGGGCTTGGAATGGAAGAATTTTAGGGAACTTATATTTGAAAAATATTTTCCTTTTGAACAATGAGGGGAATTGGAGAGACAATTCATGTGTTTGAGATAGATGGAAGAGGAAAATGTTTCTTACTATGAATCTAGATTTACATGGTTATAAATTCATGTTAAAAAATATGTATATAAACTAAAGAGTAAGATTTATTGTTTCATTTTTTGGATTAATCTAATCCTTAGAATGAAACTATACTCCCAAACATTCGCATCATATGATGATATCATATCATGTTTTATGAAGAACAAGAAAGAATTCACCATTTCATATGAAATCCAAAGAATGAAATGTAAGAAGAGTGCGGCCGAGTACTCTATAAAAAAATATAGAAAAGGGGAATAAGTTAAGGGATGAGTCTACAATGTGAGAAATATGTGGAAATCCACCACATTTAAAATGATTTATGGGAATGAGAGTTTTCTAAATGTATTGAGAGAACGTTCACAATGCTAATGATTGAAAGGGAATGAAATAATCTTCCAATGTGTAATTATTAAACAGTAATGATATGGGGAACTATGAAAATAATTGTCCATATATTCAATTTAATTTTACCTATAAAAGGAATAGGATTAAAGTCCATGATTATGAAATCACAACAGCTGAATTTGAAGTTCCAAAAGATGTAGTGGAATTTAATTTAGTAATATCCTCTTATTTAGAAAATGATTAATTTTAGTTTGTATGTTCACAATCATTTATATCATCCATTACTTCTAAAAATATAGATATCTCCCTAAAACCTTAATAATGTAGTTATAATTCAAGGCTCCTAGTGGAAATATCACTCCAATGAGGATGTGTCTGTCAGTTCCCATTTGGAAAAATTAATGATATGAATTTCCAGAGTTTTTCGTTACACAGATAGTTGATTTTTTTATTATCCATTATGTGGTATGGATTTAAAAAAATGATAAAAATATTTATTTCAAATAGAAGGAAATTATGATTTGGGATGGAGATATATAATTTATTTAATTTATTAGGGATACTTAATTGTCTAGGTCATGGTTATATCAAGCCTTCATTTCCTTTCTGAATGATATTCTTTAAGAGGATGAGCAGACAAAAGCTATATATATAAAAAATGTAATCTTAAAATTAAGGATATATCTATTATATTAGAATACACTAATGTATTTCTTATGGAATTACCTTTACATACACAAGAATGTTATGTTATGTTTTATTTTTATTTAATCCTTGGTAAAATAACTAAATCACTGACTCCATATGAATGTACACTATTGAATGAGTGGGGATTAAGAATAGCTATATGATTTTTGTGATAATAGATTTATATTCCCTAGTATCTCTCCTTGGTTATATGCTATTATATTCTTTAAGAAGAATTATATATCTATGTGGTTGTTTATATATTATAGGGAAATAAAATCTACTATGATAAAAAAATATCCTATACCTCATATTAATGACTTGTTTGATCGAAATTAGTAAGATTAATATTTTACAAAATATGAACTCTACTCTAGGTATTATCCATTGTGAGTAGTAGGGGAATATATCCCCAAGGAAACATTTTGTAAGAGGTATGTACCCTGTGAGTTTACAGTGATGCAATTTAGATTGATTAATGCACCATATGTTTTCATCTATCTAAAAAATTGAGTATTAATATAATATGTTATTGTTATTTTTTAATTTATTTATTAATAAATTCTTGGTTTACACTATGAGATATGAGAACAATGATTATCCCTTTTGGATAATTCATAAGACTGTAAAAACAATTGTTTTATATGAAAAAAATTAGCAAGTGTGAATTTTGGATATAGAAATTTTCTTTTTTCGACTATAATATCTATGAGGATGGAATATCAGCTTATATTATCAATAAAATGGTTTTCTAGGAATAGAAAACATCAATGAAATTTTCTATGATACATAGTTTTATTATTTTTATATCCCACTATCTGTGATTTTTTTTTAAAAATTCATGATCGGAAAAACCATTAACCACAATTACTTGTAAAGGGGTCTGGTCTATATGGACAAATGAATATGATAAATGTTTTGATGAATAGAATAATATATTATTAAATGATTCGATATTTACTCTAACATCATCCAATGAAGGATTTGTGATATATTTGGATTTAACAAAGAAGGTACTTGGTTGTTTACATATGGATAATGATACGGTTATTGCATATGCATCATGGAATTCATGGATTGATGAAATAACAATCCAACCTTTGATCTTGAACTTGAAATCATAATCATTTCTTTTATGATATAGATAAATTATATATATAGAGAATGTTGTGAAATATACTTGGATTATAAGAGCCAAAAAAAAAAAATTGTGAAAGATATCAACATGATGAAAAGGAGATGGCTTGATCTACTAAAGGATTGTGATTTCTCAATACACATCCATGCATTGATGGAAAATAAGCTAGTTTATGAATTGATCAAGAATGATAATTGAGTTATGAAAGAAATCAGGATCGATAGGGATCCAATGTTCAAGAATATATAAATTATGTATATAAGAATTATTAAGTAAGTGTTGAAATAAATATATTTTAAAATATTTCAAGGCCAAATTTGTTGGAAAAAAATGTTATCAACCTGATCATAGGAATTATGAAAATAAAATTGATGATGTGAATGGTTAAATTTTTTTTATTTTTTAGGATGGTGTTAAAGAAATTTAGAAGGTATTCTGTGATTCATCTATTCTTAATATGATGAGGAAATTATTGGATGATTCTCATAGATATAATTTCTCTATAAACCCTGATAGCACCAAGATGCATGGATTTTTTAAAGATCATTTTTGGTTCGGTTATATAACTGAGAAAATTTGGGATTATGTGACTAGATATTTGGTTTTGATAATAGGTGAAGGCTAATAGGTAAAATCATAAAAGATTCATGTATCTTATACCAATTATTATGTAAAAATGGTATGGAATTACTATAGAATATTTCACAGTATTACCCATGGATCCATGAAATAATGATAAAAGAAGGGTTTTTAATGATCTCCTCACTAAATATACACACTTCCATACTATAAGTGAATATTAACCTCTTTATTTACTTCAAAAGATATACATTAATTATGTTTTTAGACTTCATAGAACAAATATTTCAATTTTTTTGGTCATGATTTACATCAAGATTCAGAAAAATTCATTAAAATGACATTGATAACAAGTTTTATTTGATCATATCCTATCTTCCTCAAACAAATTTATATTCTAAAAAGAATATTTAAAAAATATAAGACATATAGAGGCCACGATCTATGGATTTTAATGGTATGTAGTATCAGTATTTACCTTTGGTAGAGTTCACCTATAAAAATAACATCCATTTAAGTACTCATATGGTGTGGTATAAAGCATTATATATTAAGAGATATCATACTAAAAATATTTTCATGAAGTTTTCCAAAGGAATATTATTTGAAATTACTTTGTGAAGGATAAAATTAAATGGTAAATACAATTAAAACAAATATCATGGAAGATTAACGAAGGAAACTCTTTTATACTAATAGCTGTAGAAAATATTTTGAATGTTGAGTTGGTAATCATGTTTTATTAAACATTTATCCAAGGAATGGTGCTATAAGGTTTTTTTGTGATGCAAAATAGAGTTATAGGTACATCATATCATTTTTATATCCTTAAAAAAATTAGAGTGGTTACTTAATATTTTTCAATTTCACCAGGTCTCACTAAAGTGCATAATGTGTTCATAATATCATTATTTTGGAAGTAAATACCAAACCCATTGAATGTTATCACCTCTAAAGAAATAGAACTCGAAACTAATAAATATTTCTATGAATATACTATCTAGATTTCCTAAACTAGTGTATAACTGTTGAAAAATCAGATGAGTCATATGGTAAGGTTAATTTTGGGAAATCATATAATAGAATAGCCAAAAGGGGAACCATAAGAAATTATGATAAAGAAGTAACCAAACATGTTTTTGAGGTGAAATTGTGTATATTTCAAGGCTGATTTTTTTATGGAGGTAATAATGTAATACCTTGAGATGTTATGGTATATTTATTTTTAAATAAGTTTAATATGTTCAATAGCATGAAATAGACCCAACCCCAAGTCTAAAAGAACTGTATACTATTTTAACCTAGTAAAATTGGATGATGTGAATATGAATAAATAAATTTTGAATATTATATATATTATTGAAGTATAAAATAAATATTTTATTTCTTAATTTAATATAATTTAAAGATCAAAATAATTGGAAAGTAAAATTAATATTTTTATAAAAACTATTTTTATGTGCAGAGAGTGTTCTTATCATAAAAATTTAAATTACTTAAAATTGATTAATGATTATAATGAAATATATATGTTATGTCTTAAATAATTTTTTTAATCATTAATAAAATATTTTTTCTAGTAATGGGATAAGAATAAATCAAATATTATGCTTAAAAAATATATTTTTTCAACAAATATGATTTGTAGCTTTTTTGAACAGATTTTAAAATTTATTTTCAAATAATAAAGAATTTTTTTTAACAAATTAAATTAATTTTTTAAATCCTCATGTCAAAATTATCTCAATGTTATTTTTTTATAATTTTTTTAAAATATTTTTTATGAAAAGTGAAAAATATTAATTTTATTAAAAACAAACTTTTTTAAAAAAATATTTTCAAATAAACATTTTCAATTGTTTTGAAAAATAAAATTAGTTAAATTATATTATTACTAATCTAATTTATCATTGGAGTCAATTTTATGCTGAAATTTGATATAATTTGTATTTAATTAACAAAACATTTCTTTGGAAAATTGTATATTCATCACACATGTGGGTTTATTTCTAAATGAAATTATGATAATTCATTTAATAAAAATTTGAAAATAGGATTCCATTTTTTGAATCAGCATATGTAACTATAGTTTGTATGATCAGCTTATATTTTGTTCATAATTAATTGTGAAAACACTAAAAATTTAATTATCGTTGTTAAGGTTTAAAATGTTTTATCATGGGTTAAACAAAAAAATAATGGATTATTTCAAATAAATCTATCCCCAAATACAATAACATGAACATATTTTATTATTACCCAATAAAACCATGAAATATATATTTCCATTTCATTAATTTTTCTTGGTAATGACTTTATCAATTTGTATTTATTATGAAATTTCCAATGGTGACCTCTACCCAACATAGAAAAGGTCACCCCATCTTATCTCCTCTAAAAACATAAAGATCAATTTTATTAATCAAATACTTTCCAAATTAAATTATTTACATCCAAATCCATTAACAGATTATTTTTTATTAGAAAAAAAATCCCTTGAATGGTTTAGGTATAATCCAACTTAGGTTCTTTGGAGAATAGTTGTAGTTCTTAACTACAGATATTTGTTTTATTTATTCCTATACACTATTAATATATTCCAAGAATAATATAAAATAATAAATCATATATATTACATATAATTTAATGTTATTATGTTAATGTAATAATATATATATCTCCCCTCTAATTTTAAATAGGAAATGTAATCGACAATCATGTGCACAATGCACTACTCCAACATGGCCCGATGTAATTTGTTTCACATCCCCACCTCACACCGGTGAATAAAATGATGCATTTTTTGCGGAATATTGGAGATATTAATTGGTCACTAGACTCATATCCCTCACAAATTTATTAGGTAAATAAATTTTATAGTGAAAACAAGAGGTACAACGAGTTTTCATTAGCATGAAATAATGATTTGTTACATAGAAAAAATCCATGAAGCGCGTAGAAATGAAAAGAAAACAAAATAAGATATTATATGAGTATATTGAATGGTATATTGAATCCTTTAAAACATAAAAAACATGTGAATTTCTCATCATGGTCTAATAAAAAGTTCTATAGGAGTATTAAATGTATCACCAAAAATTGTTCCAACTACACTTTCTTGGAAAATATCCCCCGCCACATACTCAAAAAATGAAAAGAAAACAAAGAGCATAAATTAAATGGGTTAGTTATGTTTCAAATAAATCAGGATATATGTATCCATGTTTTGATATTCCATACATAATCCAACCCCCCATGTATGTCTAGAACATTGTATCGACTTACTGCTCAAATCTGGAATTTCCATCACATAAAAAAGTACACGTGAGTTTGATTTACCTCTTTCATTGTACAATATATAGAAGAAATTCAAGATTAGAAAAAATATATGTAGCATAATCCATTCATGTGCATCAAAATGGTGAAAACTCCTCATACCCATGAATAGATAGCATAGTAAATTGCAGTAAGAAAACACACATTAACAACCGAAAGTATTTCTACGAAAAATATCTCCGCATTAAAACTACCCTGATGTAGTCTATCTAAAAAGTTTATAAAGAATTTTCAAGATAGATTTTATATATCACCATGATTACTTTGAATAATAGTCTAGTAAATTATCCCAATAAAAGCCCCCAAAAAACTGACATTATTTTTCTATTCGTTTAGGGAATATTTTTATTCTATAACCATATCACCCATAAAAATTTTATAATTTTTTTACTATTATTTAATTATTTATTAATATCCTTTATAACCATATCCTTATTAAATGAGTAAAAAATATCATTCAAATAATTTTATGTATGAGGTAAATTTCGAATTTTCATTGGTAATGGGAAATGAATATTTATTGTAATATACTCAGCATGAACAAAATTTCATATCATCATGATCAATCATATATTTTAAGGATCATTTAAAAGTTTACATAATTATTTTTAATGAATTTTTATCCTAATATTATATATGTTTTTATTTTTAAAAAGTGATTCTTAATGTAAAATTTTATTTTCCTAAAAAATGTTTTCCCCAAAAGTTTTATTGTATTTATATAAATAAACATACACAAAGCTTATTTTAAATGTTATCCACTAAGGATATGTAGAAATGATATAGTCCTTACTATTTCTGCTGATGAATTTTGATCAATTTGAATCGGTTTGTACTATTTTGATATCATTCGCCGTATTACTCAAGATGGTTATTGATTATGTTTATTGATTCAAAAATTTATTAAAATTTAATACAATGTATTCTCAATAAAAATTATTACATTGATTATGTTTCACTAATTTAATATTAGTGATGGATTTACTTATTTTGTGATTCTTTAGTCCCTTTATATCCTCTGATTCATCAGTTATTTTCATGAGATGGCCCTGATTAGCTATTTAGATGTGGCATTATCCATGATTTTAATATTTATTAGTACAATCCATGTTCACTTGATTATGTTGACTAACATTAATCGTTCCCTCTTTAGGATATTAGTTATTTTTGTCCATATCATTATTTGACTAGTTATAATATACATGGGGAATTTTCAAGAAACTACGATTATTTATATAGAATTGTTTTATCATAACTTGTACCTGAAATATTGTATTTTTATAAAGTTATTGATTAAAGGGAATGTGTTTTTAGACATTTAACATTCTATACAGATTATTCCAAATTTATTCATGAAATCTTCCACCATACACATTCTCTTACTGAGCATCTAAGCTCACTACTTTTTTAGGTGTCCTTTCCCCTGGACTCTATAAAGATTATTATGATTGATATATAAGTATATTCCAATGGGAATAATGGTTTTCAAAAATAAAATACATTATGTGTTTTATGTTTTCAATTATAATGATTGATTAAAATATGTATCATGTTTAAAAATACTACTAAACTATTCAATCCTTTTGGATGAAATCAATTTGATCTAATTAAACTGTAATAATGTAACCCATGACTCTATGCAACTAGTTTCAGGGTCATTATAGTGAATGTCATTGGGAGATCTGGTTGGGATCAGGTGATTTTCTAAAAAAATATAATGATTTAAAACATAATGAATTCTAAGATAAACTATGGTAAATATGGACCAATAATGTGATCAAAATTCTGTACATGATGTAACTTAACTCATGTCAATTACTCATTTCTAGAAAATATGCTTTTACCAGTGCCAAAAAATTAGTTTTATCAACACTATAGTAGCGATGACTGTTGGAGAGAGATTATAATCCATAGTATATTATTGGAACTAATCAAGGGGGATACTATATTGTGTTGTTCAGGAACACTATAACACTAGGAAAGTTCACTATAACAACACACAACAACACAAAAAAAATTAGAAAAACTATTTATTAGTGCTTGTAAAAGAACTAATAAAGGGGTATACTGTAGTGTGTTATTACAACACATTATAGTACCCATGTAGTGTGTTCTAACAGGACACCGCAGCACCAAAAATGCCTTGAAATTATCAAAATAAGGTATTAATACATAATTTAAATGAAGAGAAAATAATCGAGGCTTGTTTCTCATTTTTTGTAATGTGGTGCCAATTTTAAACGAAAATGATATATATATATATATATATATATATATATATATATTAGAAAACACACTTTCAGTCATACCGGCCACATCATGCATCATATTGAAGTGAATTTGATTCTTAGTGGTCACAATTGACTTATGGATCATTTTTCCTAATGTGTACAAATAATCTGAATGTGTTTTCTCAGTTGTGAGTATGTCGTTTGTCCTTTTTACTAGAATGACATTTTAAAGTTGAAACACAAACTTTAACTCATATTGGTCACATCTTGTGGATTTTTTATGTGATATTGATTCATACACATAAAAAATGACTTCGGAATCATTTTAATGAATTATAAATAAAATCAGAGCATGTTTACTCTGTTTTCAATGAGTAACACTTTTTGAACTAAAATGTTGATTTTAAACTGAAACGAACACATTGAGTAATACCATAAAAATCATGTATCCTATTGAGGTTTGGTTAATTACTTCACTTAAAAAATAAAATATGGATCATTTTCCTATTGTATAAAAACAATCTGAATGTATTATCTTAGTTTTGAGTTGGTGAGTTGTACAATTTACTAAAATTGATGTCAATTTTATATAAAAAGTGGCACTTGGAGTCCTATCAGTCACACCATGTGTCAGATTGATGTGTGGATAATTATTACATATCCCAAATGTATTATGGATATTTTCTAAAAATAAGGATAATAATTTGAATCTATTTACTATATTTTGAGTATGTAACATGTCTTTATTACTACAATGTCATTTTAAACTAGAAACATGAACTTTTACTCATGACGATCAAACGTGTATCATTTTGATATTATACTGATTCCTACACATAATAAATGAATTATGATTAAATTTCCAAAATTATCAAGAAAATCCATGTATATTTCATTACATTTTAGTGAGTGAAATTTTTGGAACTAAACTGATTCTTTTAAACTGATAATGGATAAATTGAGTCATATTGGGAACATCATGAATCTTATTGAGGTGTAGATGACTCATAAATATCTAAAATGACTCATGGATTGTTTACTTAAAGTATCCAAACTATATAAATCAGTTTTTTGTGGTTTTGAGTAGGTCATTTTACCTTTTTATTAAAATTGATGACATTTTTAAATAAAAAGATGCAATAAGAGTCATATCATTTACATGACGTGTCAGATTGAGGGGAGGATAATTTATATACCTCCAAAATGTCTTATAGATCATTTTTAGAATATTTCAAAATAATATGATTTTTTTGTTTAGTTTTGAGTTGTATAGTTTTCATTTTTATAAAAATGGATGTCCTTTTTAATTAAAAAGATACACTTAGAGTTATACCAATCAAACTATGAATCGGACTGGGGTGAGGATAATTCATAGACATCTCAAATGAATTATGGATACATTTCCTAAATTATAAAAACAATATGATATATTTTATTGGTTTTTGAGAATGTCTGTTGTTTTACTAAATTTTCATTTCAAACATGAAACACACACTTGGACTTATAATGATCACATCATGTATCAGTTTGATGGGAGGATTATTCCTACACGTCCAAAATGACATATGAATCTATGTGAAAAATATAAATAATATGTGAACTATTTTTCATTATTTTATGTGAGGGGAATTTTTTGAATGAATCTATCAATTCTAAATTGATAATGAACACATAGAGTCATAGAAGTCAAATTGTTCCCTGTATTGAGGTGTGGATGATTCTTAAACATCACAAATTAATAATTTATTAGTGCCATAAAGTATCAAAATAACCAAAATATGTTTTATTAGTTTTGAGTTTTTCAGTATTCCTTTTTAATTAAATTAATGTCTATTTTAAATTAAATCTAGCACTTGGAGTCATACTTTCCATATCACGTGTCATATTGACGTGTGTTTGATTCTGACATGTCCCAAAGAGTCAAAAAACTCTTAAATAACAATGTAACCATGTTTCCATTGTATTTATATGTTGAACTAAAAAAACTTCTTATTGAATCGATGTTATTAGTGAAATTGTATTCTAATTGTAGAAAATAAGAAGAGTAAAAGAAACTCATGGCCCCATTATATCATAAGCAGTCACTACAATGAAAACATGAGATTCCTCTACTAGCCCAGTTTTCAACAAAAATGAAAGGTTTTTTTGGATATCAACATAAAATCTATATTTAGTGTTGGAATCTTAAAAAATAATTGAAATGAATAGTGAAAATGTAGATACATTGATAGAAAGAATCATTATATCTTTTTTGGGGCTTGTTGTAGATAGTTTAATGAAAAATATGACTTCCCAAAAGATCTGTGTAAAGTACTAAATAATAATTAGATAAAAATGATAAGGAAATTAACATAAAAATATTAGACAAATGATGAAAATATGAATTAAATTAGAAGTATGAATTCACCTTTTCCAAATTATTATATACATTATTGACGCATTTCCTTGCTGTTATTATCACAGTTGAAGGTTCGATGTCTGATTACTCATGATCATGAGTAGATTCAAACAACCCACCCCAACGTGAACAAAAGAATCCACTTGTAAAAGAATACAATTATTACATAAGTAATACTGAAAAGAAATAAATTACACATAAATATGAAACAATGTATTGAATTTATTGATACTGATTTTACTTTGAAAACATTGTTGACAACAAGGATATGAGAATGGTAAAACAAGAATGATAATAAAAAAGGAATATATATCCCTCCCAAAAATAATTCAATGAGAGAGGAGGATGAGGAGAAAATAAGGGTGGAACCAAAATTACATGATAGATAATGATATAAATTTAGATGGATTAATGAAAACCATACATAGTGTTTATTATATGTGTGATGAAAGAATGATGTAATTATTAAAAATTATTAATGAGCGTAATATAATTTAAAAGATGGATATATTTTTATCAACAATAAGAAATAAAAGTAAGGCTGAAATTAGTGAATAAAATTTCATTGGTGAATGTAATGTTTCATTGCAAACTCGAACGAGTAAGACTCTACAAAACCCACATTTTTTACCAAGTAGTGAGTAAATCATTTTTTGTGTATGACAAGGATGATAATTGGATGAAATATATGCATTAAGATATTGATCTGAATAAGTACAATGTGACGTGAGGTGCTTTATCTGAATAAACAAATAATGGCTTCCTATAGATCTAGTTGTTGCATATATTGTTCAAAAAATTTCTATAAGTTTAAAAAAACATGTGTTTTTTAGTTAATATTTTGTTTCAATTTTTTAAAACACTTAACATAAATGATCGTGTAAAACTATTATAATGGATAATTTTTTATGTCATGTAATTGGGATGCCCAAATATGTGGGGAATCATAATACAACTACAAGAACATAGAAAATGAATTTATGTTTATATTAGTAAACCATAAAATTCAATAGACTTAATATTGAATAGTAAACATATCATGTCATAAAATTATTAAATATAATATAATAAAGTTTACATGAAGTTGGATTATAATGGTTTAATTATTTTAATAATTGAAATTATTTTTTATTTCAAAAAATAGATTCTATTAATACTTATTTATTGAATTTAAATCAATAAATGTTAATATTTTATTTTGTAAAATAAGGTAAATAATGTTTTATAATATTTATTCTGGAATTATTTGAAATATTCATTAAAATTTATATAGTCGAAAACTTTTCTCATTATATAAGTTAATTCTCAATGAAAATATCAAATTGAGAAATTTTTTGATTAATGTTAAAGGATTGAGAATATTAAATTCTATTAACAATTTACTCTTCTTCAACACCATGTAATGAAACATTATTTGGTTTCATAAAAACCCATGATGTTGTGGTTGTTCCTAGACAATAAATAATTCAAATTTTTTATTTGCAAATTAAATTTCAAAAAAAATCACAATATCAATTACGTTTTATCTCAAAATCATTGTTTCCTATATAATATATTCTATGGATTATAGAACCCTAAAACACTTTAATTTTACTTTCTATAGAATTTAAGTCATATTATTTAAATTCAAATTGAAATATTTCAAAAATGGAAATTAAAAAACATTAGATTTTTTCCAAAAGTAGTTAAACAAATAAGAAAACCAATCAAATATATATATGATGTTTCTTCGTATCTAAATTTATTGATTCATTAGAATCATGTGATTGTTATATTTCATAAGTGAACCCTAAATCTATCCCAAACCACGTGAAATAGTTCATAGTCATCCTATAAATCCATTAATTTAACACCATATTTTATTTTTCATTTCTCTTGATAAATTCATTATATAGTAGTTCCCTTGCACTACTACATATTTCATCATCCATTTTTTTGGAAACAACTTCTAATTTTTTTTCAAATAGAAGGGGATAAACCTATTTTTCAATTACTCCTCTCTCAACCCTCTTAGTTCCAATTATTACAAGACATAATATATGTCCCCAATGATGTCAAGTATTTCATCATCCAAGTGATTTGAAATGTAATATTCACCACCATTGACATCACCAACCACTATATGGATGAATTTTTTAAAATTTGACAGTTGAAGAAGGTATATATCATGGAATATATGTATTGGGAGCCTATTATACCTCACAATAACATGACCTAACATTGGTTTTGGCATATTTCAAGTTTCACAGTGTCGATGCTGTCCCAATGATACCCACATGATATCAAGGATGACGATTCATCAATATATTTAAAATATAGTAAATTTAGGTTCTTTTCATAATAGGATAGTGCAAATAGATTTGTTGGTATACATAAATGTGGGATGATATGGTTCATCAGATAACTGATGGAAAATAAAGAGATAAAAAAATATATTTCATTCAATATGTGGTTGCATTCAACCATTGAATCGCTCAAGACTTGGAATTGATCCTTTGGATAGTTGGAGCCTTTATTTTGGCCTAGATTCGAGCATGGATTTGGTAATAATAAGAAATGATAAGATGTATCTTCTGTGGGGGTCTTCGAATATTGTGGACTGGTTCATGATGGTTTGGGTATTAAAAATAAATCATGACAATTTTATCAGCGATTAAAAAAAAGAACCGATTCATATAAATTTTATAAGCACTATGTAAATTAGAATAGATAAAATAAATCATTATCAGTGCTGATAAATATCTTTGTCTATCAGTACCAAAAATGAGATGATAAATACATAAAATAATTTTTATAAATAACTCATATTTTTAAAATCAATATTATTATATATCATTATAATAGTTACAATATTGTATTTTAAAAAATAATTATTTTAAAATTCTATGAATATATAATTATTTATATATAATTATATAAATACCTTTTTTAAAATTATTTATTTATTTATTTATAATTATAAATATTTAATATATATACATACACATTTATAATTATACTTATTTATGAATATATTTTTTTTATAAATGTAAATTTAACATTATTAATGAATATTTAATCTGAAGTTCATGCATGTTAAAATGAGTAAAATTGAATAGTTTAAAATCATTGTAATATATTGAAAATTTTGGTAATTTTCATTAATATTAATCATTAAATAATTGACATATATAAAAACAAAGATGAAAACACGTTGATAATATTAAAACATCATAAATAAATAAATATGAAATAAACAATATAAATCAATTAAATTGAAAAAATTATTTGTGCGTTTTTAGATTTATATAATACTTATATGTGATATATAAATAATATATTTTATTTATGTTACAAATTGAAAAATTAAACAATATTCAATTATGTCAATTACTTGAAGTAATTAGTCAATATTTTTAATTCATATTACCTTTTAATTATAAACAGTTATTCAATAAATAAATTATTATTTAATGTAAATCATAAATTAATTTTTTTAATATATAAATCATATTTCTATACATTAATATATATCTATATATTTAATAAATACTATTTATTAACATTATAAATAATATTCTAATTGATAAAAAAATTTATATCAATTTACTTATTTTTAATTTTATGTGGTTTAATTTTCATTTTTCATATATCTATATATTTAATACTTACTGTTTATTCATATTTATAATTTTTATATATTATAAATAGTTTTTTCATTTTATTAATAAATATTTAATTAAAAATTTAATATTATTTTTAATTGACACATTTTTTATTTTTTTATTTTTTTATTATTTCATTTTACTTATTCAGATATTTATCGACGCTAAAAAAGCATAGATAAAGGATTCTTTTATGAGCGGTAAAAATATAGTGTTGATAAAGGATACAATTTATCAGTGCTAAAAATAAAGCATTGATAAACGTTACACTTTATAAGCACTAAAAATAAAGCACTGATAAAGGGTCACTTTATCATTGCTAAAAAATCATAGATAAAGGGTTAAATTTATCAGTGAATTTTTTAGCACTGAAAAAGATTACATTTATCATCACTTTTTTCAGGTGATGGTAAATACAATCACTGTTAAATGCCTATTTTGTAGCAGTGAATCCATGACAATACAAGGACACAACTCGAGATGGTAGAGTGGTTTTCCTTGACAAGGATGTAATTCATTCACATGATCCAAGCTTTATCATTCGATGTCGAGAAGTCATATGGTGGTCGAATTCTAAGGGCATCCAACCAGCAAGGCAGTTCATGATGTGAGGAGCACATAATCATTAGTCTTCACATAACACCTCTTATGTTATATAGTGACCCCTATAAATAGATGAACACATCAATTGATTACGAAAAAAAATCCCATTAAAAGGTTTTTGGACCATCACATGATCAATATTTGATTATGTGATAACCTAGAGACATGTAGTGGATGAATTCCAGGGGCCTCTCGTGATAAAGCTATCTATGATGGGAGGATCATGTGATTGTTTTTCCCTATTTTATTCCCCTTGTAATCCTATTATAGAACTATGTCAATCAACTCTCCAAACATTTTTATTCATGTAAGGGTAGATAATACACCCCATAAAAATAATCTAAACCTCTCTTCATGTTTGTGTGACTTGTGTAAGAAACAATGTTTATCAGAGAAAGTAAATATAGAATCGTGAGAACTATGATCGATCCAGTGACATAACCAGATACCATGTGACTACCCTTTTAATAATATGTAAATGTCTCTCAAAACACAAAGTATCGTAATGATGGAATATTTTTGTGATTTATGTCTACAACTCTATAAAGGGGATAATGTCAAAGATGGAGTGTGACTTGGTTACATGAAACATGTGAGACATTGCCTACTTATGAGGATAATCCTTCAATCAATTTATGATGAGCTAAATGGTTTTTCCAAAATGCAATGGTTTAAAAATATAGGTGAGGTTATACATATATATAACCCCTTGTGATGAAGAGGATACATACAAAGTAGAATGAGAGGATAACTAGAGAGAAATTCTAAAGTAGAGGGATAACATGATCACATGTACATTCAGGTTAAAAACATATTTGTCAGTACCTTCTAGAAAATAAAAAGAAGAATGACTTGTGGAAGGACAAATAAAATGACAGCCCCCATACATGTGATTTAATGAATGATCAATAGTCATGAAATTGACATCCGATCATGAGATCGACTTTTTTTGATATGACAAGAATGTGACCACAAGAGGACCTCTTGGTCATGTGATATACATGAGATAATTAGACAGCCACTTTTTCATGAGATTATTCCATAGTATTTACCAAATCCCTCATCATATTTCAGATTATATGTCACTTTTTTCTTCTGTGTTCATGTGATTCCATAGAATTAATGTGAAGTTTATAACTCTACAACCTTTATTGGAACAACATGATGAACACACATTTATGTGAGTCACAGAACCCCATGACACTAGCATGACTCCATAGGGTGTCCACATTGCATTAAAAATTCCTTTATAATCCATAATGTACATACCCCTTTAATACCCCATAATAATATCAAACATGTGTATCCACCATGTGGTATGTCTCAATCATCTCTAAACCCTTGGAAATAATACTATTGTGTTTAATCATCACTCCCTACACATCAGTGGGATAAAAATGTTTACTATGAGGACTCTAATTCCAGTTATTGGATGGATATGTATGATTCACTCCTAAGGGATGATCTCCATATCAAATATATTTGCTACTTTCTTCCCAAACAACAACATCCCATGCCTTTTGTGTAAAATCATAATATCATATCCTTCATGTGTTTATAATATTATTCTTATTGGTATTACTAAGTGCATAATCTAGAAACCTTTATACAGTGCATCTGATCTCTTATTTTCTCTTCTTTCTCACATCGAGTTTAAATCATGTGTTCTTAGAGACCTGTATGGATCATGAAACTATCATAAAGAAACCCTCAAATATGAGAATCCTCTCTATTAGATATCCCTTACTATAATTTCCTTTCCTTTCAGGGGACATAATCATATTGATGAATATTACGGAGATTTTTGTGTATAAGTCCTATTGAATCATCTAAGTGTCCTTAATTTGTAATAAACAGTCAATATTCTGGGATACCTGAGTGAATAATCATCATACATTATAACATCACTCTCTCATGAATGAATCCAATATACCATAAACTCTTGTCTATCACACTGAGAAACACACATATGTACCTATAGATCATCAATAACTATTCCATCATCATGGGTATAATGCCCCCATACGGGACTATTTTTAGTTGTAACATCAATTACACTTATTTTTACTCAAAGGGAAATACTCCAAATGAAGAAACTCATGATTTCCCTTGTTTGAAAAATCCCCTCTCTAATCTCTTTCATCGCGCCCTTTTGTGACAAAGACACCCATAAAAATAGAACTACATATACTATGATTCATGTCCTCATATGATACATAGGACACATATCGAAGGCTCGAGACCCATATTCAATATTCAAATACACTTGTATACACATTTAATCTATGATGTGAAATTTCATGGTGTAGTCTATTCATATGACTATAAACTATATAATATAAAGAAATAGGGATTTGATTATTATTCTTATAGGATAAATAGGGTTCCTTTTTGAGGTTTAATCGCTATTCTGAAATAGTAATCAACTCATGGGATGGTACTAAAACATTAGTGTTCCGGATAACATTAATTAAAAATAGAGAAAATTATTAATCCATCATTTATAATTAGTAATGAGTATAATTATGGATAAAATAAAAATCATATATATGGGTTCATTGACAGTATTCCCTCTCATATGTATTGGAATTCATATTAGAAAAAGTCAACACTAGATCATTTTGTTAGGGTAACTAGTCCTATACTGGTATTTGTGAAAAATTCAAAAACCTATCATAAATCTATTGGAGGGTCTTAGTGTAGTTAATAATTCCCACCAATATGGTTTTATGAGCATGACCACCCATCCACTTAACCAATATGAGTTCCAAAGTTTCAATGGGAAGATAACCCAATAATCGTCTGTATTTAGAATACATGCCCATAGATTTTTAAAGATATGGGAGGCTTTGGGTGGTTATATAGATTAACCATCCCAATATTTATTATTGTGAAACTAAACTATGCCTCTCACAATAAATCATATAGCCACTAATCTGGTTTGGAAATAAAATGGTTAACCCGGAGTGAATGGATTGTAGAACCATATGTAACCCTCCACAATCGAGCATAAATCCCCATCCAATATTCTAGGGTGAGTCAATATTGAATGAAAAAAATATATAATTGATATATATCCAATTATAATATGTCTAATGACAATAAAACCAGAGACCATATATAGAATAAATCATATTTCATTCATATACATAATCATCCATACATGAATAAAATAATTCATTAAATTCCCGAATTTCTTTGTCAATATATTTATCATATTTTTAATTAATTTTAAAATTATATATTTATTAATGGTGGTAAAATCATTATGAAAGGTCATGATGATGAGGATTTAAACCTAATTTCATTTTTGTTTACATATGATTTAATTTCATTAAATAAAATACTAATTATGTTTCTTTTAGTTATAGTGATTTTTTTGTGTTGCAATATTATACCAGAATGAAATTTTGATTTTTTTCAGTTTAGATCATTTTTTTGTGTATCTCAAGGAATAAAATATACAAGAAGTTTTTAATTGGAAACACATACTAAAATCACAGGCTATTACATAATTTTTTATTAATCGTGGTTAATTTTTTTTGATTGATTTAGTGTATGAATTGGAGTTCTCTAGTGATGGATATGAAAGTGAAAGAAACATGGACTTTATATTGAAATTTGAATTTTATGAAAATATTGTATAGATTTTTTAATTATAGTTATATAATATAAAGACAATAACTATACCAAAATTATATACATTGATGTTAAAAGCCTAATGAGAAATAATTTCTTTGTCGGTAATGGATACTGATGGTTGGAAAAAGCGATGTGTTGAGGAAAATTATATAAATGGCGATCTAAACTAGAAAATCAAAGAAAAATAAATGGAATATAAAAATTATCATTAAAATGTTTTATTGGTGAAATAATCAAGAATAAGGTAATGTTTGATTATGAATAATATGGGAAGGAAGTTTGTAAATTTTATAAGTGCGGTGGGAATTATTATAAAATTTTAGGACCCTCTCCCAATAAGAACCCTTACTAGTCCTGTAGTAATGATAATGGTGTCACTAAAACCTCCAAACAAATTCAAAAAAGTTAGGTAATAATAATGAGGGTATAAAATTAATTAATTTTAGTAAGCCTAATTAATCTTTGGAACAAAATAAGACAATAAAAATCATGTTCATAGTATAAATATATAACAAAATTCAATAATAATTTTAGTTTAACATAAGAATATAGATTCTAAAATAAATATCTCATGTAAACTCCAATAGAAGAACTCCCCAAGATCCAATCTAGTAATATCCATCTCGATCACTAAATCCCTTTAGCAAACTTGTAAAATATATTTATATATATTGGAGTGATAAAAAATGTCAGGTTAGTAGGATCCTCTACAATACCACTCTTAAAAATCTTAAATAATCATACAAATAATTTAGTTAATAAATTTTACAACTAACTCACACCATTACTCAATGATCTACATACTATACCCACTAAGTCTCACTCTCCCAATAATAAAACAATGTAAAGTAACCTTGTATGTAAATAATACATCATGAATGTAACAAAAAACCAATTCCTCACTGATTTTTTCTCTCATAGCCCGAAAATATATGTAATGGTTGTCCAAATCCATTTTTAACCATGAAATACCATAATTTATCTCAATAAAATCCATATACTACATACCAAAACTATTTTATTATCGTCACTAATCCACCCCCACATAACATATTCCAAAATAAGAACAAATTTTTTTTCTTTAAGTTACCATGAACATGATGAATAATAAACTCATAGCTTCATTATACCACGCACAACCTGCACTATATATCATTTTCTCAGTCGTATAATTAAATTATTCGTTATATAACATAATATAAATTTAATTTTTTACAGTTCATATGATTATACCAATGTTGATCAATCAAAACCAATTATTAACTTGGAATTGAGTGTGTGGAAGAAGTATTAGTTGTCCATTCATTCCCTCACCAACTAATATATTTGGAAAAAACACTTGGAACCCATAATATTTGGGCATATATAATGTTACCTAGCATTAGTGGGGTGAATGTGAAATCATAATGAAAGTATATCATATATGGATCCACCCAAAATCTGAACATAAGGTTCTTAACCAACATTTAACTAATACTTCCCTTAGTAAAAAATCTATTTAAACCACGATTCATAATCAAGAACTAGCATTTTGATGACTCGTAAAAAAACTATATTTACATTCAAAAAACTAAAATAACCTCAAAAATTTCCAATGTAATCCAATAATTACCCGTATCGATTCATTCCATATACTAGTCATATTAAATTTATAGTTTATTTAATTAACCATTTCTAATTAATCATACTGCATTAATCTTACCACAATATTTATTTCAAACCAAATTCCATATAGCCAATAAACTAAAAAGTAATCCCCAATAATATTTCAATAACCATAACAACTGACATGTGAACCCATTTAATCATGAAAAAATTACACAATAACCATAAATCCAATAAAAATCTAAAAAACATACAAAAAAATACAAAATCAAGAAAAATATAATAAAAAATATATAACATTCACATATAATAAAACATCCAAACATTGTAAAACCATTAGTAAACCACAAAAAACAATCTATTTTAGACAATCCTTTCTAAATAATATATTATATACAACACAACTATTACTACCACAAAATCATAATAAAAAAAATATCCTTTAAAATTTAAATAATTTTCTTTTATTTTAGGTGATTCTAGAAGTTAATTATAGAAACTAAAACGTATTTTATAACTTAAATTAAACTCTTAGTATCAAAGAAAATATCTGTAGAAGCATTAATATCCAATTTGAACATGAAATAATTTATAATCATATAAGGAAAATGTTATACCATTTTAACGTCATTTATAATCATTATAGGAATTATATTTGTTAGGCTAATTAAACAGCTTACTATGTGGAAACATGTTACATAATAATTCCACAATTAACACATATAAGGAAGATGAATCATGAACCCTCTACCACAATATTAAGGTTCAAAAATTATTTTTTCATAAATAATTATAAATATAAAGGATTTGTAGACCAAAAAGAATCAGAATACTTGAAAACCCTAATAAATAGAAACCCCCTACAAATCCCTAACACAAAACTAAATTTTACTACTTGTGCCACCTCCTAATAAGAATAGGAAAAGACTTTATATAAATAGTAAGAAACCCACTGTAAATAGCTATATGATAATCACATAAAACCAAGGTCCAAGATGATCAATAGGTTATTATGGATCTCCAATAATGAAAATATGTTAATATATGGTTTGAAAGAAAAATAAATATCCAAATAAAGAGATTGGAATATTAAATTTAAAATTTTATTTACATGAATCACATGATGATTATCTTGTGCGTGTCCTCTATTTGAAATCATAGTGAACCTTTTTAATTTATATTTAAATCATGATTTACATTTATCATCACATCACAAAATTTAACCCCCATAAAAAATCATTGTTTAAATCATATAAAGTTTAGGAATTTATTTTCACTTTTAAATAACTGATTTTTTAGGGTTTTATTAGTGATAATTTTATTAGAAAAAAAAGTATTCATGTCATCAGGGGAGAATTTTCCAGATATTTCTAGGTTTTATGATTGCAATTTGAATTTTAATCATAACATACTATTCAATATGGAACCATAAATAATTCTTTTTTGGGTATTTTATGCCTCTAACATATCAATATTTTATATTTAAATATGGGAAAAATGCCCGTACATTAACAAATTCAGAAAATTGATGTCTCTTACATACCAAAAAAAACACTAATATATATAATGTTTTTAGAATTATGCATGGTGGAAAACAATTATGATTCAATAATTGTAAGTAAACTACCATTATATATAGGGAAATAATGCAAATGTTTTTTACATGACTCAAAAAAATTAATATTTAACTAACTATTTATCATATAATGGTTTTTTATATGTGGAGTGTTAACGAAATTAGTCATTTTATGCATAATAGAATACATACAATTATATATAGATATAAAGGAAATATTTAATTGTCACATTTATAATTTGTAAATATGTTGGTTCATCTAAGAAATATCAAAAAACAATGTTTATACTAAAAAAAATTATAATTACATTACGATTCAATTGAAATAAAAAAATTCATACCATAAAAAAATAAAAAAGACTCTCTTACTCCACAAATTCTCAATGTATGAAAAACTGAGGTTCGAGTTAAATCTATGAAATTATATCAAATACCTCTAAAATAATTCTCTTCTTCATGAATAGAAAATATCCTAAAAGGAAACAATAAATCAAAACCCAAACACTCATTGAGAGATACCTCTCAAACATAGAATCTGTCATTACTAAAGAATACAAATAGAATTAAATAATTAATCTTAAATAAATAAGTATGAAATAAATAATTTCATTATATTGAAATCAGGGTTAAAAACTCAATATATTGATTGTACATTCGTCACTCACATTCCCATGTACATTCCTCCAAGATATTGTGCCTTTATTAAAAAAGAATCAATAGAATATATTATAAAATAATTTATATATTTATATGGTATGAACCCCAAAAATTTCAGTATTATATATTTATATTTGTAATGTATTTTCTCAAAGGGTTTAAGAAGGGTTATGTATCATCCAAGACTCAATCATTGATTGGAGCTCCAGTTTTCTGGAGAAATACATAGAGGCACACAGTTATCACATGGTAAATAGTAACCATGAAGCTCAACCATTTATACCTGTGAGAGGATGAGAACAGTTTGTAAACCATTAATGTTCATGCACATGATTGTGCAAGAAAAGAAATAAATTTTTCAAATATGATGTGTATGGTTAGTGCATGCACTGTCCAAACATGCATCTAACCATATGATGGGGTTGCCTCTAGGGATAGTGTTAGCATAGAGTTGGTGCATGGGTTTTCCAAACATGCGGTAAAATCATTCCCCCCTTAAATAAGGGTAAAAATAACCTTTTCAACTTATGTCCTTATAATTTTCTACTCCATTGTATTCCTCCCATTCAAAACAGCCTTCTCCTCTCATTGGATGCTTTCCACTCCTCCTAGGTTTAGATATAACTTACTTATTTGAGCTCTGATTTCTAAATAATCAATCACATTGGAAGTGTATTCATAAGATCTCAAATATTATTTCTTCCTTAATTCAATATTCTCAAACTATATAATTCTCAAACAATGCTTGAAATTTTTACATTCTTTCAAGGGATTTTCCATATTTATTGGATTTATCCTATTGTACCTCAGAGTAGAATATGATGTCATAGGTGTAGTCTACTAAGAAACTATGTTAGTTGGTATCATTATTTTCCTTTAATCTCCCATTATCTATATATTGATATTTCCAAGTATTCATTAATAAAGTGAGTTTTAATTAATATAAATCTATATGCATATGTTTATATGACTCATGGGGCTTTAATAATTGGTGAGGGAGGGGAACCCTAAGTAGAACCACCCCAATGGATGAATTATTTAACTATCCTATATATAAATAAATTTTTTGTGAATTGATAGACATTCAGAGGTGTGTTCATTACACCATAAAATTTGGATAATATAATTAATCAAAGGAAATAAATTAAATAAATACAATGGATAGAATGATAACTTTATAATGATTTTAAGAATAGTCTGTGAAATTAAACTACAAATAGAGGATAAATATAATTATTTCGTAAAAATTAAATTCATAATTCTATTAATTGTGGTATTAAATGGTATGGTGATATTGAGAAACCAAGAACATTAATTATGTGAAAACGTAGGTGAAACATGGATTCCCACTATGAAATCCATGAATGGACTCATTGGGATTAACTCATTTAAATGACTTATAAACATAATTATATCCTTTCATGATATATGCACATGTTCTTATATGAATACCATGGAAAATCACACATAGTGGGTTAATTATGTTTTGTTGAATGGAAATGATACACATTGTGTCACCTATTTTATATTAAAATACAAGTGAAAATTGGGTGAGTAATGCATAATTCTATGTAAAATCTTAGTGGGAGATGATTTCATACCATTCCAAGAGAGATACCTTGGTTTCTATAAGTATTTCCAAGGATGAGCATGTAGGGTGATGTGTTATTAGTGCACCTAGAGTGATAAAAAGGATTCTAACATTGAAATATAAAGATGATATAGGGTTTCCAATAAGAAAATTTATTAATTAATCTAAATTATGAGACTACCAAATCAATAAACATGCTTGGATTCGGTCAGTGCCTTATGTAAATGAAATTTTTTTCTTAGTTTATTATCAAGTGAACTGACTAAGAGAATGTTCATACCATGTACTGATATAACCCATAGGGGAATCCTTGTCCACAGTTTCGTTCTATATCCTCTTATATAAATAAAATCATAAATGTTTAATATGTCATAGACATTCCAAGTTAAATTAAATCCAGTGGAATCGGTCGAGTGTCTAACTGGGAACTCAGCCTGACACGGGTATTATGTTTTCCATTTATATCTCCCACTATTACCTATAGTATCCTTCCATAAGGATTCATGGAAAATATATAATTACAAAACCTTGTTGGTGGCCTTCTGAGTATATCTCACACCTTTCTTAGGATTCCATTTGGTACCTGGGATGACATCATGGTTATATGCTTGAAAAATGGAAATGATACAGTATCAGATACAACATTTATTATGCTAGGACGAAGTGTTGGAGAAGAGGAATGAACATACACTCAGGATGTTATTAGAGACATATTTTGATTTTCAGTTTTTTTTGTATAGTCTGTTGTATATGTTCGATCCTTTATATCCTATATATTCCATTTTTTTATCATAATATCAAGGTTAATATGATTCTGCAAATGGCATTGGATAATATTTTATCTATTTTACGTATGATATCTTGAATATTTAGTTATTATGGTACTATTTTTTATTCATTAGGATTCCATCATTTATTAATATTATGCTTTTACTATGACACACTTTGATCCTGATGGTATAGTGTCCCCAACATACTCTTATTGACCCTAAAAACTAGTTAACATACTCTTGTGTATGGGGAGGTGTTGTGGAGTCCATGGGATGATTGGTTCGACTACTATAATCATGTGAGCAAGGATGGGATGTCACAATGAAATATCATAGGTTTATTTTCCCTTTTGTCTTACTATTTGGGATATTATATAAGAGACTATGAATGTGTTAAAATTTTTTAATGATCTTGTTTCATAGAGTAGGTAACCCATGCACATGGAAAAGGAAATTTCAAAGGGAAAATATATTTTCCTTTGGGATTATTTCTACTAGAGTTGCATTGAATTCCATATTGGGCGATACTATTGTTATGTGGTGTTTATTATCCTATTTATGTATTTTCTATTACCCTTGGTTTAGAAAGATAAAGAGGTATTGGTCTCATACATCCTTATTGGAAAATGATGATTTATATATCATGCATATTTCATTCAATTTTTATATTAATGTTATCAGTGTCTTCTATATATTATTAGTTCCCAAATCGCAATGATAGAATAGAGATAATGTCTTATGTAGGGGTTAGATAAGTAATTGTCTGTTATAGTTTCTGAAGAAAAATAAACACCATTTTCTTGATTAACTTGACGATAGAACCATAATTAACCATTTATGACATGTTTGAGCCATGGACCATTGGTCACATGGGATGGAATCTGTTTATGTTTGTAATTCAATGTATTATAATTGTAAATTTATAAGGTGTATGGGTTTTTATAAATTGGGAATGGTGATCCAGCTAATTAAACCATCCTTAATATATTTTTATGATTTGAATCCAAAGGTTAAGACCTGGGAAAAGTTATATAACATGCCAATTAAAATTTTTAAGGAATAGTACATTATTATTTGGGATCATTAACTCTCTAAATGGAACATTATATACCAAAATGTGAATGAACCATTGATTCATACAAAATTAATGTAATGATTTGTATTAAATGGTGATGATAATGGAAACATAAAAGATATTTCCTTTAATAACATGAAATTGAAACACAATATAGTAAAAATATAGATGTGAAATAGAGAAATTGAACCTAACACCACATTAGTTGAGGGTAGTAGGAATTAACTATTTTTATTATTAATGGTCTAGTTTAAAATGTAGAATTGGAATTAGTTGCAGATATAGGGGTATTATTCTTATATTGAATTGTTTGTACCTGACATATTCTTATGTATATGATACATATTGTTATCAAACCTTATCTGAGTTTTTCTCATTGAATTTAGAGATATATTCAACTTTGACATCCTAATGTTGTGCACTAGAAGGGTGGATGCTAAGATGCTCCTAAGGTGGTGGGCCCTAAGCCACCCATGTTACCTTTTGAAGTGACACATGTGGATTTTTATCTTTAATTGACATAGTAACTGACACATAGTTTTTAAATGTTTTATTACTACTCATTTAGAATATGAATGGATCCACGTGATGTTGTATTACTATATAAGAGTTAATGTAAGGACATTAATATAAGCATCCAACATTTTTTTTGGGGATGTCGGTCCATGGGTTGTAGAGTCATGGTTAGATGCCATTATATACATTTTCAAAAATCAGGAAACCCTTCTTAGTGGAGAGTGAATCTTTCTACATATATTTTAAAATATTCTACCATAAAATAGAGGGAAATTGTTACCTAGGAAGATATTCCTTGGGATATTATTTGGAGGTATTTTAATATTGAAAACAATAACTATTATTATGCTTATATATTAATGGATAAAAAATATAGATATTTTATTCACATGGATCAAGGTTCATTATAAGTTATGGATTAATACACATGTCTAATGGAGATCCAAAACTTCACAACAATCCTTCTTGGTGATGTGTTATCCAAGGTTAAAAAATTTTACAATGGTGTCATTCATGATATATGATCATAGGTAAACATATTCAGGTAGACCACCATATATAGTATAGTGAATAATTAACTCAGTACTAAGTGTAAATTGAGAGAGGTTGATGGGGTGATAAATGGTTATTGAGCTCCTAGACCATGAACTACTTCGACTTGCAATAGGAAGAAAACTTTGGAGCCTTCTCATGAGAGAATAAGTATCTAGAGTGCGCTCTCTAGTAGATAATTATTATTCTATCAGTGTGGTAGGCTACTACATATGATGAATTAGTATATTGAGGACCTAGTTGAGTTACATGATTTTTTCATGATAGGTTATATTCAACATTTTTCATAAATATTCCTCTAATGGATTGTGAGAGGAGATCTATACATACATCTTGATTAAGAGGTGGTCAATAACCCCTTGTAAGAAAAGCATATATGGTGCACTATCAAATAGTCATGATGAGGTGGTAGTTATAGAAGAGGGATCCAAACACCATATTAACATTTTTAGAAGAGAAGCCTAACCATAGTTACCAGGTTATATCATAGGGCCACAGAATGTAATCAATGTAGTTAGTGTAGAAAATCCATGAAGAGTATATTTCTTTTACATAGATGTATATAAGTATGATATTAGTATCGTATAACCTAGTATCTTATTTATTTGTTACCAACACTTACCACTCTTTTTTATTTATTTCTTTTATAGAGAGGTTTGGGCTCTAGATTATATATTTCTCTAGAATAATGATGCTTGATAATCTATTGGGAATTTCATCAGATGGTGTATTCTAGTGCAATGAGTTATTCCTTTAGATCGGTGGGTATCATTTCTAATGGTACTTGTTTTTAATTGAGATGAAGGATTCGGACATCATTATCTTTATGGAATAGATGGTTCCTTTTCAGGCGTATTTTAATTTCTATAGGTGGAGTCTGTCATTCACCACACCAGATGGTGATATTTATATTCACATGGTTTAATTGGATGTCCAATAAAGTCATGCTAAACCTAATAAACATGGGTTAAACAGAGCAGAAACTGAAATTTCTAGCATTTATATAGATGATCTGGGAATATGTCAAGATGATTTCACTCAATTTGTAGATCATTTCAGGCATTTATTTCCTGATGAATTTTCTATACTACAACTTTTGAGAAATGAAGAGTTTACTATTGATTTTGAATAAGGAGTAACACTAGAATCTATTCCTAGTTATATGATATATTATATTGAGTTGTCAGAAATCACGTGGCACTTAGAAGACTTCAATTGTAATGTTTTTATACTCCCCTGTAATTTCATGTATATTACCCCAGTCATTTTCTTCATGAATGAGGATGGAATCCATAGTAATTTCATGGATTTCCATCAGTTTATCTAGCTTATGGTTAATAACCTATAACCTAGGATACATATAGATGACATTTTTGACTAACTATGAAGAGTGAACATTTTCTCTCAGACCTATTAAGGTTGGGATACCATTATGGGAAAGTTAGAATATCAAAAATACCATGTATTTATTTTTTTAAAGGACATGGATTGCATGATTATTTTGTCATGATTATTTTTCTTAAGAACAAACCAATATTATTCATGGATTTAATGAATCATATTTTCCACACATATCATGATTCACTGTGGTAGTCTTCATGGATGAAATCTTATGTAGTCATATAATAAACACAGACACGCCCAACATCGTGATATCATTTTGAGCAAACTAAGAGAGAATTAAATGTAGTTTCATCATAGAAAATTATACTTTTGTATTGAAAATGTCAACTTCTTTATAAAAACCCATAATTTACGTACATTGTTATTACTTCAGAATTGAAGAACACTTATTACAACATATAACAAAACTAGGAAAGGACCGTATAGGTATAGAGTCTTTAGAAACATGGGAACATAAACAACTGGTTCATAAAGCATCTACTTTGTCTCCCATTTATTTCATCATATCTAGAGTCCCTTTTTGGCATATCCTACTTAATAACCTTGTTTATGAACTAGGGAAATAAAACATACAAAAGGGTGAGCTCAAATGCTCAGTAAGGGTAAACAAAAGAAATATCAATCACATCATATACATAAGAACATAACTTTTGGAAATCTTAACCTGCAAAAGAAATCATAATTTCATAACATGGGATAAAACATAATAATGAAATGTAATCCCAATAATCATAACATAAAACATGAAACATTGTAGGATACATACATAATCATAGAGAATCATTTCTTATTAGTCAAGAGTCATTTCCAAGACTATCTTAGTGGACGAAGTCCATTTCTGAACCGAGTTCACTCCTCGTTTCAGTCTTGTTTCACTGAACCGGTTTAACCTGCCGTTCCAGCCATGTCTATCCCATGAGATATAAAATCTTTACCCAATGCATTAGAGGGAGATATAGGTCCCACCCATCTCATAATGATACTATTATTATGTGTGCCACAAAATCATAAACCATACATCACAGCATAACCCATGTAATAAAAATGGGAATCTTAAACATCGTGACATCATAAAACAATTCATATAAGTTAAATGAATTCATAAAAATAATTCCATCACAACATAATCAATTAAATGTAATAATAGGGATAAAAACAGAACCCTTTATTATCTTAGATGGAAAATAATTTTGATAAAACACTTGAACTCCATTCGTGAGGAAAATATCCTTTCTACTTCAAAAACACTTTTCCTTTCTTAATATGTCATACAATTATAAACTAGAAGAAGTTGATTAAAAATAAACTTGAAAACTTGTAAAGGAAGCTTCTTGGAAATAATGTTTCAAAAATACATTCATGCCGTACAAGTTAAACAAAAAAACATTCTTCTCATAATTTTGACGGAAAAGTCAAAAAAGTACCTCGTATGAAAAATGAAAAAAGATTCCTTTCATATCTTTTACTAAAAACTCACCGAATGGTAAAATTGGATTTAAAAAATTGTAGAAGGATTTAAATATTACATATTAAGGAAACATGGATGTGGATGATAAAATACACCACAGTAAATACCAAAGTATAAACAATCTCTGATAAAAATGAGATTGTGATATTTCCCTTACCTTAGGTCCAATTTTCTTCGTAAGTTTTTAATACTACTGTATGATGATTTAAATACTGTTATTGTCTTATTCTAGAATCATAAATATTTTTATTATATCATATATGCTCATATTATTAACTTCTTATTAGTAATATTTCATTACTACTTGTTTATTCGGGTGTTTGTTACTTTTTGTTCTTATGCGTGTTTTGTCGAATAAATTCTTATACTTATTTTTAGGTTATAGATACCTCATTTCCAGAATGGTATTAGTGTAATATATATCATATTTATTCACTCAATTCATTTATATAATCATTATGCAATGAAGATCATGTAGAACGAGCCGCATCACATCCTGGAGACGGTATTCCGTACATACGCACGAGTGATGATATCGTTCACATGATTGTGGAATTGTATTGGAGTGTATGTATACTATTTCATAATCCATATCACTTTACAATAGTCATATATAGTCATTATTTACACCACTAAACCCATTTAAGTAAGGTGGTGGTGGAAAATAGATTACACCACGGCGTGGAGACGGTATTCCGTACGTACGCACGCGCGGTGATTTCATTTTCCGTAGGATGGATAGATGGTGAAATTGGGTTGTTTCATACGTATAATAAAATATTAGTATATGAGTTATACTGATGTTATTACTTCATAATGAAATAAATAAAGAATAAGAAGTGGATGAAGAAATAAAGTTGAAAGAATTGGTAACAGACATTACCTATTCTTTGAAGTGCCTCTTTGAGATCCCCTTTTAGGGCACTAAGATTGGTCGTTGAAGAAGACCAGGACCTCTAGGATGTTTCTAGGGAAGTGGAGAGAAGAAATTGGCAAGGTTTTGCCGAGCATGAAGGCTCAAAGTGGTGTGGGGAAGAGGGGGAGGAGGCGTCCTTTTATAAGGGAGGAGAGGGGTCCTTTCAAAAAACTAAAAATATTATTTTATTATAAAGCCAAATTCGGTTTTAAATAGCTCCAAATTGATTTATTTCGAAGCTAAGGTGGGGATGGCTCTAAATCCTCTCATCAAATAGAATTTAGAAAAGTATAGGTTCCTATTTTATCCATATCATTTAGATTTAACATTAAGTAAAATAATATTACTTTTACCGTGTCTTCTTGTGTTCTTATAATATAAGGTTAATAAACATACTATAAGCATCCAAACGAACCCCACGTTGTTTATTATTAATATATATAACATTATCTATGTAATGTTTCTAAACCATAGATTTTTAGGAATAAAATAACAATTAATAATATAATATTTGTTTTAAAAACTATTTTATTTCAATTTTGACACTATTTAGTAATTGATTTTTGTGAAAATCATAACGGAATGATTATTTCGAAAAAGGTTAATTAAATAAATAATAAAATGTCATATTAATCTAGAAAATTAGTTTAATTCATAAAAAGTCTCAAATTACATTTATTTGGGTATTTATAACATCAATTATGTTAATATTTCATTAATAAGATAATTATTGCATCATCGTTGTGTCATAAATAAATTAATTTATTTAAATTCTAAAAATTAGAAATAAAATATCATTATGTGGGATATCATTTTAGATTTCTAATGAATATTTATATTCGAATTTATTTTATATATAAACCTATATTAAAAATTATTTTATTATTAAACTTTGATTTTAACTATTTTAACCCTTCTTTAAATAAATTAATAATAAATGTCCTAATCTAATCCAAGTGGGCCTAAATGGTAATATTTTATTCCTAAGGTTGTTTTTGGTCGAATTACACATGTCCAATAGAATTAAGACATGTTTTAGGGTAATAATAATATCATTTTTACCCTTAATTACCCTATTTACTTTTTACCGTGGTAAATAAAAGTAAAAAAGTTACTATTCAACAAAAATTATTTTCATCTCATTGAACCAAATTTTACTTACTGACATCAACCGTGTCTCTCAGATTTTTGAAATTCCACTCACAGAAGTGGTAAAACTATGTTTTATGAAAAATTCAGTTTTTTTAACTACCACTTAGTGGTTTCACTATTCATCAAAAATTGAAAGTTTTCATAAAAATACCAAAATTTCACCCTAGGCTAATTTCGATATTCCGAATCCAAAAATGAAGTCAATTTTGAAAAATAAAATTTACAAAATTTCAAAAATTGGTTATTACTATTCATAACTGATAGTTTTAATAATATTTTAATAGCATATTATTGTTTAGTGAAACTCGGTATTGCGTATGACGCAAGCTATCGAGGAAGGTCGCGATTATGTGTAAAGCAAGCCGATCAAGTTTTGTGTGTAGTAAAAGATTATTTTGATGATTTATATAAAATAAAAGTCTTGGGTGTTACATTCTACCCCCCCTTAAAATGAATTTCGCCCCCAAAATTCGTCACTTTGTAACAAACAGATGAGGATACCTCTCCCTCCTCATATCATCAAGCTCCCATGTAGCTTATTCTAATTGGTGGTTCCTCCATAAAACTTTCACCAATCGAGTGGTCTTGTTTCGTAGGACTTTTTCTCTATGATCCAGAATCACTATCGGTTGTTCTTCATAAGAAAGATCTTGCTCTAGTGGTACAACTTCTGAGCTGAGTACATTTGAAGGATCAGGTATGTACTTTCTCAAGAGTGATACACAGAACACATCGTGAACTTGAGGGAGATTCGGTGGAAGCGCCAATCGGTAAGATACCTTCCAAACACGATCTAGTATTTTGAAAGGACCGATATATCTAGTGCTTAACTTCCCCTTCGTTCAAAATCTCATGACCCACTTCCAAGGAGATATTCGTAAGAACAATTTATCACCCACTTCAAACTCTAGGACTTTTCTTCGGTTGTCGGCATAACTTTTCTGTCGAATCTGAGATGCTCTTTTGTGTTGTTGAATAGATCTGACCTTTTCTGCCATTTCATAAATGAGATTAGGTTCTAATAGATTTTCTCCCCAACTTCATCCTAGAAAGATAGAGTCCTGCATTTCTTTGCATAGAGAGCTTCATAAGGAGCCATCTGAATACTGGAGTGAAAGCTATTATTATAAGAAAATTCCACCAAAGGTAGGTGTTGATCCAAACCACCTTTGAAATCCATTGAGCAAGCTCTCAACATATCTTCTAGAGTTTGATTTGTTCTCTACAAACTGACCGTCTGTCTGAGGATGATAAGTAGTGCTGAAACTCAACTCTGTATCCAGAGTATGCTGAAGACTTCGCCATAACATTGAGGTAAACCTCGGATCCCGATCAGATATAATAGAAAGTGGTACTCCATGAAATTTTACCACTTCCTTCACATATATCCTAGCAAGCTGATCCAGAGAGAAATCCTCTCTAATAGCAATGAAGTGTGCAGACTTTGTAAGACGATCAACTATGACCCAGATAGCATTATTGCCTTTGGATGTTTTAGGAGGTCCGGTGACAAAGTCCATAGTGATGTTTCCCATTTCCATTCGGGTATGGGTAATGGTTGTAACATCCCCTTAGACTTCTATCTCTCAGCTTTAACTTGCTGACAAACCAAACATCGAGAGACATATTCAGCAACATCTCTTTTCATTCCATCCCACCAGAAGTACTCTTTCAGGTCCCTATACATCTTCGTGCTTCCAGGATGAATAGAGAATGATGAACTATGAGCCTCATCCAGCAGCTCCTTCTTTAATTCGGGGATGGGAGGAACACAAACCCGATTCCTGAACATTATTATCCCATCACAATCATGGTTGAATTCAGGAACATTTCTCACCTTCTTTTGAAACTCGACATCTTCTATCTGTGCCTCTTTAATCGTCACATGTATAGATGGTTGAACATTCATTTGAGAAAGATACGATTTTCCCCTTTCATTATAATTACAAGATTCATCCTTTGTAAATCCATAAATATTGGATCTTTTGTGATCCTCATCATGTATAAACTGGCATGGTCTTGTCGACTTAATGCATCGGCCACCTTGTTTGCTTTCACAGGGTGGTAATGGATTGAGCAGTTGTAATCCTTAATCAGCTCCAACCATCTTGTTTGGCGCATATTAATCTCCTTTTCTGTGAAAATAAACTTTAAACTTTTATGATCAGTATAAATGTCACACCTTTCTCCATTAAGATAATGCCTCCAAATCATTAATGCAAATATTACTGCAGCTAACTCCAAATCATGAGTTGGGTAATTTTGCTCATGGATTTTCAACTATCATGAGGCATAATCTATCACCATATCATTTTGCATAAGAACACACCCCAATACCTTCTAGGATGCATCATTGTAGATCACAAACCTTTCTCCACTACAATGTAGTGTGAGCACAGGTGGACTGGATAACCTACTTTTCAACTCCTTGAAATTCTCTTCACATTCCTCCATCCAGACAAACTTAACTCCATTCCGAGTCATCTTGGTGAGTGGATTAGATAATCATGAAAAATCATTCACAAAATGTCGATAATATCCATCCAAACCAAGAAAACCTCAGATCTCAGTTACTGTTGTTGGTCACGACCATCTTTCGATAACCTCTATTTTTGCTGGATCCATAGATATCCCCTATTTTGAGATTATGTGACCCAAAAATAAAACTTTTTGAAGACAAAATTCAAACTTGTTAAATTTTTCATAAAGCTTCTCTTTTCTCAAGGTCTTCAATATAATTCTCAAGTGATATTCATGTTCTTCCTTGCTCTTTGAATAGACAAGAATATCGTCTATAAAGACTACAAAAAACTGATAAAGACGGTATCTAAAGACTCTATTCATCAGATCCATGAAGATAGCAGGGGAATTAGTATGACCAAATGGCATCACTATAAATTCATAGTGTCCATACCTTGTACGAAAATCCGTCTTTGGTATAACCTCCCTTTTGACCCTTAATTGATGATACCCTAAATGAAGATCAATCTTGGAAAAGTATTTACCTCCGCATAGTTGGTCAAATAGGTCATCAATGCATGGGAGAGGATATATTTTCTTGATAGTGATTTTGTTATGTTCTAGATAATCAATGTAGAGTCTCATTGATCTATCTTTCTTCTTAACAAACATAATAGGTGCTCTCCAAGGTGATGCACTAGGGCATATGAATCCCTTATAAATATTTTCTTGGAGTTTCTTCTTCAATTCCTGCAACTCAATTGGGGACATTCTATAAGGTGTCTTTGAAATAGGTAAAGTACCCGGTACGAGTTCTATTGAAAACTAAACTTCACGATTTGGTGGAAGACCCGGTAATTCCTCCAGAAAGACCTCGTCAAACTCTTGTACAATGCTCATATTCTTAATAGTGAGTTTATCAAAAACCATTTGAGATAAATACCCTTCATTTAGTGTAATCAAGAACCATAAGATAGAAGAAATTTCCATTGGAAGGTTATGTTCATCCTTGAATCGATAGAAAATCATAGTTTGATCTGGAATATGAAATGTGACTTCCCTTGTTTGGAAATTGATATGGGCTCCATGTAGAGAAAGACGATCCATGACAAGAATCACATCAAATTCTACTATAGGAAGGATCACAAGATTTGCAGGAAGCACTTTCCCACAAACTTCAATCAGAGAAGAATTATAAAATTTTGATGCGACTTTTGTGCCATTAGGGGTTGTCACAGCTAACTCAACATCTAATTGTTGAGGTAATATGGGGATATCCTTAGAAAATTCTTCAGAAATAATAGAATGGGTGGATCAAGAATCAAATAAAACATTTTCTACTTTAGAGTGGATGGTAAGTGTACCTTTCACCACATCATTATCGTACTCCACATCCCTGATAGAAATTGCATGTGACATTCCTTTGTCTTTGTCCTTAAGAGTTTGCTGACGTCGACCATCATCATCAACCCTTGGATTTGGGCATTCATTGGCATAATGACCCATCTCTTTGCACATGAATCATTGAAGTGTGGTAGGTTCATTCTGTGTATCCCTTCCTTTGATTGCATCATTAGACATCTTCTTTCCCATCATTGAGGCATTAAAATTCCCAATGACCTTCTTTTCCACATTTGAATCATTTACTTGTCCCTTTAAGACAACTCCCTCCATGTTTCATTCCACACTTTGAGCATAAGGGAAAGCTCATCTTCTTTTTAGTGTGCTCTTTAGATTTTCCGTTGAATTCCATTTTCCTCTTCTTATCAAACCCAAATGACTGGTGGGTTACTCCAATCTACATCGCGACTTTGAGATCACATCGAATGATTTCCTCGTAGCTATTGAAGTCCCTTGTGGCTAATTCCCTTCGAAGACTTGGTTTTAAGACAACAAACAATTGATCGATCTTACTCTCAGGTTGGATAATAATACCAGAAGCATACCTTGCAAGTCTTGTAAAATTTGCTTCATAGGAACCAACAAATTCATCATCCTTTTGCTTCAGTTCAAGAAAATCTTTCTCCATCTTTTTTCGGTGAATACGAGGGAAGTATTTATTGAAAAATATGTTCTTGAACTCATCCCATTCCATAGATTGAATTTCATCCCATTGCCTCGTATTCTTAATAAGATTTCACCATTGATCAGCATCACCTTCCAAATGATACACTACTAATATGACTTTATCATGTTTAGAACATTGAAGAACTGAAAATACCTTTTCAGTAGTACTAATACATTGTTCAACAACTAATGGATCAGTAGACCTGCTGAATGAAGGTGGATGCTGTCTCATGAAGGATTCAATAGAATGTTTCTCATTATTTGGCTCGTTTGGAAGTCCTACATGATTCATATATTGAGAAACTTGTGTGAGCATGGCTACAATATTTTTTATTCCAGCTCCAATAATGTTTGGTTGCTCAGGGGGACAATCATTTCCTTACCCGTCGCATTCCGCATTAAAACGGTTCCTTCGGGTTCCAGCCATTAACTAAAACCAAAAAGAATAGTGTGATCAACACTAATTATAATAGGAAAACCACATAATCAAGAATAAAATTTCACACTTAAGGTCTTATCCTAGGTTATTCATGGCCATTTCTAAAATACTAAGATTGTGTTCTATGCTTTGGCTTATCCTTAGGGTTCTTACTAAGGCTTTCATATCCTAGTTTCCAAAGGTTGAATATACCTTTCCTCTGATACCAACTATAACAACCCATACTTTAGATACATTGTTATTACTTCATAATTTAAGCACACTTATTACAACATATAACAAAATCAGGAAAGAACCGTATAGTTATAGAGTCTTTAGAAACTGGGAATCATAAACAACTGGTTCATAAAGCATCTACTTTACCTCCCATTTATTTCATCATATCTAGAGTCCCTTTTTGTCATATCCTACATCATAACCTTCTTTCTGACCTGGGGAAATAAAACATACAAAAGTGTGAGCTCAAATGCTCAGTAAGGGTAATAAAAAAGAAATATCAATCACATCATATATATAAGAACATAACATTTGGAAATCTTAACCTGCAAAAGAAATCATAATTTCATAACATGGGATTAATCATAGTAGTGAAATGTAATCACATTAATCATAATGTAAAACATGAAACTTTGTGGCATACACACATAATCATAGAGAATCATTTCTTATTAGTCAAGAATCATTTACAAGACTATCTTAGTGGACAAAGTCCATTTCTGAACTGAGTTCACTCCTCGTTTCAGTCCTGTTTCACTGAACCAGTTTAACCTGCCGTTCCAGCCATGTCTATCTCATGAGATATAAAATCTTTACCCAATGCATTGGAGGGAGATATAGGTCCCAACCATCTCATAATGATACCATTCTTATGTGTTCCACAAAATCATAATTCATACATCATAGCATAACCCATGTAATAAAAATGGGAATCTTAAACATCGTGACATCATAAAAAACTTCATATAAGATAAAGGAATTCATAAAAATAATTCCATCACAACATAATTAAATAAATGTAATAATAGGGATAAAAATAGAACCCTTTATTATCTTAGATGGGAAATAATTTTGTTAAAACACTTGAACTCCATTCTTGAGGAAAATATCCTTTCTACTTAAAAAACACTTTTCCTTTATTAATATTTCATACAATTCTAAAATAAAAGAAGTTTATTAAAAATAAACTTGAAAAATTGTAAAGGAAGTTTCTTGGAAATAATGTTTTAAAAATCCATTCATTCCATATAAGTTAAACAAAAAAACATTCCTTTCGTACTTTTGTCGAAAAAGTCAAAAAAGTACCTCGTTCGAAAAACGACAAAAGATTCCTTTCATATCTTTTAGTAAAAACTCACCGAAGGGTAAAATTGAATTTAAACAATTGTAGAAGGATTTAAATATTACATATTGAGGAAACATGGATGTGGATGAAAAAATACACCCCATTAAATACCAAAGTATAAACAATATCTGATAAAAATGTGATTGTGATATTTCCCTTACCTTAGGTCCGATTTGCTTCGTAAGTGTCCGAACCTCCTGAATAATGATTTAAATAACATTATTGACATATTCCAGAATCATAATTATTTTTATGATATCATATATTGTTATATTCTTAGCTTCTTATTATTAATATTTCATTACTACTTGTTTATTCGGGTGTTTATTACTTTTTGTTCTTATGCGTGTTTTGTCGAATAAATTCTTATCCTTTTTTAGGTTATAGATACCTCATTTCCAGAATGGTATTAGTGTAATATATATCATATTTCTAAACTCAATTTATTTATATAATCATTATGAAATGAAGATCATGTAGAACGAGTCGCATCACATCGTGGAGACGGTATTCCGTACGTACGCACGAGCGATGATATCGTTCCCATGATCGTGGAACTGTGTTAAAGATTATGTATACTATTTCAGAATCAATATCACTTTACAATAGTCATATATAGTCATTATTTACACCATTATACCCATCCAAGTAATGTGGTGGTGGAAAAAATATTACACCACTACGTGGAGATGGTGTTCCGTATGTATGCACGTGCGGTGATTTCATTTTCCGTAGGATGGATAGATGGTGAAATAGGGTTGTTTCATACTTATAATAACATATCAGTATATGAGTGATACTGATGTTATTACTTCATAATTAAATAACTGAAGAAGAAGAAGTGGAAGAAGAAATAAAGTTGAAAGAATTGGTAATAGACATTACCTCTTCTTTGAAGTGCCTCTTTGAGATCTCCTTTTAGGGCACTAAAATTGGTCTTTGAAGAAGAACAGGACCTCTAGTATGTTTCTAGGGAAGTGTAGAGGAGAAATTGGTAGGGGTTGGCCGAGATTGAAGGCTCAAAGTGGTGTTAGGAAGAGGGGGAGGAGGTGTCCTTTTATAAGGGAGGAGAGGGGCTCTTTGGAAAAACTAAAAATATTATTTTATTATAAAGCTAAATTTGGTTTTAAATAGCTCCAAATTGATTTATTTCGAAGATAAGGTGGGGATTGGTCGAAATCATCTCATCCAATATAATTTAGACTAGTTTAGGTTCCTATTTTATCCTTATCATTTAGATTTAACATTAAGTTAAATAATTTTACTTTTACCGTGTCTTCTTCTGTTCTTATACTATAAGGTTAATAAACAAACAATAAGCAGCCAAACGAACCCCAAGTTATTTATTATTAATATATATAGCCATATCTAAGTAATTGGGACGAACCATAGATTTTTTGGAATAAAACAACAATTAATAATATAATATTTGTTTTAAAAACTATTTAATGTCAATTTTGACAATATTTAGTAATTGATTTTTGTGAAAATCATAACAGAATGATTATTTCAAAAAAGGATAATTAAATCAATACTAAAATGTCATATTAACCTATAAAATTAGTGTAATTCATAAAAAGCTTAAATTACATTTAGTTTGGTATTTATAACATCAATTATGTCAATATTTAATTAATAAGATAATTACTGCATCATCTTTGTGTGATAAATAAATTAACTTATTTAAAGTTTAAAAGTTACAAATAAACTATAAATATGTAGGAAATCATTTTATATTTCGAATTAATATTTATAGTCGAATTTATATTATTTATAACCCTATATTAAAAATGATTTTCTTATTCAACTTTGATTTTAACTATTTTAACACTTCTTTGAATAAATTAATAATAAATGTCCTAATATATTCCAAGTGGGCCTAAATGGTCATATTTTATTCCTAAGGTTGTTTTTGGTGGAATTACACTTGTACAATAGAATTAGGACATGTGTTAGGGTAATAATAATATCAGTTTTACCCTTAATTACCCTATTTACTTTTAACCGTGGTAAATAAAAGTAAGAAGTTACTATTCACCAAAAATTATTTTCATCTCATTGAACCACATTTTACTTACTGACATAAACCGTGTCTCTTGGATTTTTGAAATTATACTCATAGAAGTGGTAAAATTATGTTTTATGAAAAATTCAGTTTTATTAACTACCACTTAGTGGTTTCACTATTCATCAAAAATTGAAAGTTTTCAGAAAAATACCAAAATTTCACCTTAGGCTAATTTCGATATTCCAAATCCAAAAATGAAGTCAATTTTGAAAAATAAAATTTCAATTTTTTTTAAAAGTGGTTATTACTATTCGTAACGGATAGTTTTAATAATATTTTAATAGCATATCGTTTTTTAGTGAAACTCGGTATTGCGTACGACACAAGCTATCAAGGAAGTTCACGATTGCGTGTAAAGCAAGCCGAGAATGAGTTGTGTGTATTAAAAGATTATTTTGATGATTTATTTAACATAAAATTCTCAGGTGTTACATTCTTGGTTCATATTATCTCAAATACAGGAGTATCAAGTGACCTTATTAATGTGAGTGTTGTTTTTTACTTATGGAATCCCAAGACAAACATTTATATACCATGAATTTTAGTTGAATTAGTGATACTAAAAGAGCATAATTAATTATTTATCATGTAATAAAAAACCAATTACATACATTTCCCAAAAATGTTTCATGATTAATTGGTCTTAAGCATGATAGAAATCCTTCAATGAGCTGAATGATAGATTGAATTCACCAAAAATCCTAATTTTACTAGATAATAGTAGTGGTTACATGTTTTAATATGATTTATCAGGAACAGAGATGGGATCCATTATGATTCTAAGAGTTTATGTCATGGATTATGGTTCACATCAGTTAAGGCCTCATGAACAGAACTACCGAAAACATGATCTTGATCTAGTTGTTGTGGTTCTTTCCTTGTCTTTTTAGAGGCATCACATAAATGGATAAAGTTTTGTGGTGTACATTGACCACACCAGCCTAATGTATATACTTTCATATCATGAAATAATTTTTAGGAAAACAATATGGGTTTAATACCTATAGTTTTTCAACATTGAGTTTTTATACAAGCATAGTAATGAAAATGCAGTAACTATTTCTTTGGTCTTGAAGACTCAAAAACAAGTATTTTAAAATTCCAATAGTGAGAGGTAGTTAATGGACCAATTTTATGAGATGTGGTTAGATGTATAGGATCATTACTAGTATCCTATTATAATATATTTAGTAGTTACCTCTTTAATTTTTTATAGATTTAAGATATTACTATATTATAATCCCATGGGCTTGGTCCTACGGGAGAGTGTTTCTAGTGAGGACCCACCACATGGTTGGATCATTGATGAGGATACTGTCTTTTGAATTTATAGAAGTGTATTTGTTCTATAATACATCCTATAAGAATTTAAGAAAGAGTTTCATTATTCTTCTTGGGTGGTATATCCTATGATAATGTGGATCAATCATCATCTACGCCACTAGTATTGGTGTCACAGTATGAAATGGTATATAACTTGTTTCATTATTGGTGTTCCACCAGTCATTAAGTGAAGGTAGAATACCAGTAACAAGTATCGATTCTAAAACAATTTTCGATTTTATATTATAAATGTAATGATGTCACTATGGATTTTGTGACGTGTTTACCAAGGTCACCTAATGTAACTGACATTGTATAGGTGATCATTTTCTGTTTAGAAAAGCTTTCTTTCTTATTACCTATTAGAGGTACCTTTATTAGTAGATGATATTGAATTTTTATATGTTAGAGAGGTAAAAATCCCTATTAGATTTCCACACACTATATTACCATATAGAGGTTCTCATGTCATGTATTTTTTTTGGAATGAGATACGCAGGGCACTGTGTAGACATGTACTACAGATTAAAACCGCTTACCCACAGACCACTGGTTAGTCTAAGAATATGAAACATGATTTAAGGGAAATCATATGGGAATGCTTCAAATATATAAATGGTTCTTAAGAAAAACACATACTCGTTTCCATTTTTGTTTAAAATAACATCTTCAAAGTGACATTATTTATGGATCCTTATATAGTTTTATATGGTATACCATTCCATTAACCAATGTTTTAGTTAGTTGTGGGAGAGGTAGTGCTACTCGGATGTAATATTGTTAAGGAGACTTCAGAGTATGTAAATCATACATGAAATTGTATGGATATAGCTATGTATATAAAAAAATATTATGTTGATCTCCACATATGACCTCTATAGTTTGAGTTTAAGGATATATTATTATGGAATGTTTCACCAATACTAGGTAATTGAAGGATTCAAAGATTGGGTATGATTTTTCTTTGTTTTGTCATTAATTTCATGATTCGTGATTGACTATGGATAGTTTCTTACCAATTTCAACTACCTCAGTGGTTCTAAGACATACATGATTTTATCCACATATCATAGTTATATTGTTATCACTCTGACCAGTATCATATTATTCATCTGGATGAGGTTGAGTTAGATGTAGATTCATCCTTAGATGATCATCTTATATATATCATTGATATGAGCAAGAAGGATCTACCATGAAGGTCAAGTACTCTAGTACGGGTGTTGTGGAAGCATGTCCATGTGATCGAATTGACCGAGGAGAGGGATTATGATGTATGTACATAGTGGCCAGAGTTACTCTAAAAAAATGTTTCATCTTCCTTTGATGAGAAAACCATGGATGCATTGTTTTATATAGGGGATATTATAAGATAATCTCAATTCATATGAGGTATAAAACCATTAAATTTTTGTATAATATCATTTTTTCTATAAAATATGTAATTAATGGTTTAAGTATTTGTTCAAGACAATTTAATATTTATTCAGATCCTTGAGCTTTGGTTTTTTTAGGAACATATAAGGGTGCATGGTTAGTGCAAGGTTACTGGTAATAGTGAGGCTTAAATAAGTGATATATTGAGAGGAGAATTATTATTTTAAAACATTTCCAGGCGGGAATCCAGTCCATGTTACAAAATGATAACATATTAAAAAACTGAAATGCACAGTTAGAATATGTCTTGTCAAACCCAACACCTAACCATGAGATGAGGTGGATCCCTTGGAAAGTGTTGGCTCTTGATTGCCACATAGTTTTTCCAACTTTATGGGAAAACCCTAAATCTTGTAGAATGTTAAAATTAATCATTCTAAATTAAGTACTTATAAAATTATCCTACTTATTTTTCTTCCTCCCACACATCCTCTCATTGGAATTCTCCAAATGCACCTAGGCCAAGAGATAACATCCTAATTTGATAACTGATTCCTTCATCGTTGGTCATGTTAGAATCAAATCATTATTATCCCTAATAAACTCGATTCCTTTAATAATTTATCTCACCATATAGAAAACTACATATATGTGTTCTATTTTTTTTTCTATTTTTGGGCTTCTAATGATTTCATTGATTTATTTAATTATACACTAAATTAGAAGCTCATATCAGACATAGTGTCTTCTACCATGTTATTATAGGTGGTATCATTATTTACCATTAATGTAATGTTTTCTTAGTATTATTACATTATTCCCAGTATTAATATTTCTTTGAATCACATCCAAAACTGAGTTTTATTAAATAAAATTTATAGGCTTAAGTTTATATGACTATTGTGGATGTAATCACTTGTTAGGGTTGATAACACCATGTAGAACATCAATAATGGTTATGTTGCTAAACAGACCTACACGGAAAAAACTGTTTGTGAATTTATTCACCATATGAGGTGTGTTGTATACCCTTTTAAATTGGGAAGATATGATTAAATAATAGAAATGGAATATATGAATGTGGTGGATAGATTGATCAATTATTAAGACTTAAGACAAGTCTTATAAGGCGAGTTTTAAATATTCCTCATAAATGAAGTGGACAATTGAAATAAATTTGAGGCTAAATGTTATTATTTGATTGACAACCCATGATAATTTATTATTCCTTGTCATGGGTGAAACAAGATATATTGGTTGGAATGATATTAATAGAATCATTGGGCTCAATGAATTTAAATGAATTATAAAAGGATTTGTATCAAGTCATGAGAGACACAAGGGTTCTTATATTAATACCATGGATGGGAACACTTGTTGGGTGGATTATGTTATTCCAAAAGGTACACATGGGTAAATTGTATGGAATTCCAATTATAGACTCTTAGGGAAATGAATTACATTAATCCATGAGTAAAATAATCATTACCTATGTGGAATACCAAGGATAAGATCATAGGGTGATGATTATATAAAAAACATGATAAATAATAGATTTTCTATTAGAAATTACATGGATGATAATTTTAGGGTTTTGTTATAGAGACCCAGGCTTAGCATACATGGATATTGCATCATTTTAGATGAATATGTAGTACATTTAAAAAATACATGCCCATGGACAATAATTGTTTAGTGTGTTTGGTATCATAGAACAAAAATCTTCTATTCTCATGAATGATCTTCAAAGACACTCATAAAGACCTCCACCATTAGTACTTCTAACTAAAACCTTTATTCAAAACCTAGGTAAAAAGAATCCTAAAAAAGTGGTGTTCTTGGATACTCAGTAATTGTAAATAAAGGAAATGTGTAATCATAACATGAATAAAGGGGATGAAACATGAGCATAACATTTCAATAACATAAATTGTATATTGGTGATCATAATAAAGATTGTTAGATCATAAATCATGGATAATAAGATAATTCTAAGAATATTTCATAAAATTATAATATAGGAATGAGATATTGAATTTATGGAAAGCTCATTTATGTATAATTTTTTGAATATGTATAAGTTGAAACAGGTTCACTCATTAAGTAAAGGACATAAATATTCCCCCCCCCCTGCATCAACTTATGGACATGCTACCAGGTCCATGCATAACATTGTGAATGTGTAATCATGTTCACACATAACTTTATGGACATAAAACCAGATCCATGAAAAACATTTTGAACATGTAATCAGGTTTATGCATAACATTTTTGACATGTAACATGCTCATATATAAACATATGGTCATGAAACCAGGTCCATTCATAATATTTTAAAAATGTAATAAGGTTCACTCATAACATAGAGAACATGTAATCATTTACACACATTAACTTATGGACATGAATACAGATCCATTCATAACATTTTGAACATGTAATAAAGTTCATAAATAACATTGTGAACATGAAAACAGGTTCATAGATAACATATATACTCATGAGTCCTCCATAATTACCCAATACATTAGAGGGAGATATAGGTCCAAGCCATCACATAATAACATCATTCATACACATTCCAAATAATAAAACCTTCATTATATCTTGACCCATGAAAAGACATAGGTTTTATAAACAATAAATAATAACCCATGCAATGATGTTGGTATCATTAAAATTTTATCAAATCATAAATTATGAAAAGAGATAGGCATCGTAATAACTTCGTCATCGTCATTAAAATTAGTTTTTTTATTAGAAATGAGACATTACATACAAGACACCAATAATGTCAAAAGAGAAAATGTATAATGAAAACTAAGGGGGTGTAAAATGGTGGAGGTTGTGGGAATACCATCTAATCAGTTAAACCCCTTCTGGATTCAATGAAACAATGGCATGTTGCTATACCTTATCATTATCAGGGACCTCTATCAGTGATGGATGATCTTCAACATGGATGACCTCATACAAGGTGTTCCTTATTTTGGTTCAATTGGTGATAAATCTTTATAATTTCCTGATAAAATATATTATATTACAAGGAGGAGAGAATAAATCCTTCAAGACATTGTGCAGGTTATTTGAGTCTATTTCAACTTCAGATAAAGATATCCCCTTCTGATGGTAGAGATTAATACCCAGAAGCATATCCTTGGCTTTAGCCTGTAGAGAAGATCCATGTCCCATGTCGGAGGAGAAGGCCAAGAGGACCGAACCTTGAGAGTCTAAGATAGCCCCACCTCTGTGTATGACACACAACCTTCAGAGCTAATCAAAATTATGTTTAATGCCACTAGTGGTGGGATGCCATCACACCCAAAGGCCTCGATTAATGTTGTTCTCCATCTTGGAATCATGTGAGAAATGGATCATCCACTGAAGGGAGGCTGAATCTATCCAGTTTAAAATGATCCATGACAAATAAAAGATATTTCTCTTAGTAATAATGATGATAGGTGAACCTTTATAACAGATCCCATCATGTAGAATATTATTACTGGATTTCCATATAGACCAACACAAACAATGAGTATAACCGACCAAGCCATCTTCTTCAGACCTCTGTCCCTCGATCCATAAAATCCTTAGTCCAGGAATGGGAGTTTCATAAATTTATTTTCTTGGAAGCCGGTGAACTCCCAAAAGAAAAACTACATGAAGTTCTTAGTGTCCCCTGAAGAAGAGGTGGTCTTCAATTTCTTCCATTCAGGCATTATAGTAAGAACAATGCATGATGTATGGGATACCAAAATGTTTGATATTATCCACTGTTGTGTTGGCCTGATACATGATCATCCATAATAAGAATATACACTTCTATGTAACCATCCTGGGCCAAAGTGTAGAATTCCCTATATCTTTCTCCTTTGTGATGGTTCATGCCCGATGATAATCCCTAGAAGTGAAGAACCGTGAGGAAGAAGGCGTGAAAGCGCACCGATCGGGCTCCTACATCATGATGATGATTCTGAAGCAGTTATGTTTCTCCTAATCTAGCACATCCTTGAAAAGATATAGATTCATACTAGCCTCCCAAAAAGACATAGTGGGAGAAGGGAACCTTGGGAAGCTGAGCACCTTCCAAACCCATTTGTTGTGATAGAAGGAAACGTCTTCTCTCCCAACAATCCATCAGAACTACAACTAAAGCTCCAAGATAGATTTTAATAAAGAAGGCCATAAAGTAGAGTCTCGAACATGAACTAATGAATGGTTACTCAATAAAGGATGCATCGTTTCCCCCCACAGCTTACTCTGTTTGAAGATTTCCCAAGCTAGTATTGGGTGCATGCATATGAGGGTGTCATCCAAGATACTCATGTTAATATCACATTCCATAGAAAGAATATGAATGAAACCTTTATATCATTTTCCAATATAGTCATGACTAACATCAGTAGATGACATATTAGATGGAAAATAATTTTTAAATATACTCTGAAAACACTTATCGAGGAAAATATCCTTTCTTCTTAAAAAAAATCATTTTGGAAACAAAAAACATTTTAAGAATAATTTCATTGAAAATAATCTTGAAAAAATATAAATAAATACTTGACCTCATTTTAGATACGTTTTCTTTGAAAACTTCTACATAATTCGTGAAGACATTTAAACCATTTCTTAATCATAAAACATTCTCAGAAACCTTTTTCATTGAAAGTAGCAGTAAAATATTTTAATGGAAATATATGAAATAATAAATAAAATTTAAATACATTTTCCATGGAAAAAATATTCATGGAATTTTTGAAAACATTATTGAAAACATGGTTTTTTAAATAAAATTTATTTCTGACTGAAGAGAGAAGTATGATAAACTTTTCTTAAAAATTTTTCCTTATTATAGTAAGTACCAAAAAGTGGGAAAATGGTAATAATACTTGGATATATCATGAATAAATACATTAGAATTAAAATTATGAGTATTATTGATATATATATCATAATATTTAATTAATTAATCAAAGTCGTTGACAATCTTTTAAAGCGATGAGACAGTTTTGATAAATTCTTATCACTTGGTATTTGGGTTAATACTCACTATGTAAGAAAATTAAATTTAAAGAAGATTAAAATATAATTAAAATAAGAAAATTTATGATATAAAATATAAAATGGATGTGTATATACATTGGAAAATAATTTATGTGTATTTCCAAACATGAGTGTCATGGACGGAAAATTGATACAAAACTATTTTACTGATTTGGAAACATTAGAAATATAACCCCTGTAAAATAATGAGAAAATAATGGATATGTAAATAACCATAAATTTAATTATAATAATCATTTTATACATCTATGGGAATTATAAACACCACACAAAAGTAATGGTTGTTGAATTAATCATGTATCTCATGAAAATAAAAAGTTAGATGAAATACCCCAACCTTGTGTCTTGAATCTCTCTGTACTCATACAAGATTCATGAATAATTAATGTATGTTTATTGTAAATATTTTATAGAATAATATTATAATATCTAATACCATATATGTTTTTCATAAGAACATATATTACTCTCTTGTTAAAAATCTTATGTTAAGGTTTTACATTGGGTAATATTCATTTTGTTCTTCACATGTGTCTTAATTATAAATAGATTTGGTCATTATACTTATATAATCATTTAAATAAGGTAAAACATGATATAAATGTTATATATATATATTGTATTTCTATTATAATAATTTATCTAATATATATGTATGAAATGGAATACACCGTTCGTGGAGACGGTAAGCCATATGTACGCATGCATACTAACTTAGTTGTTATTACCATATTGAATGAAATAAAAACATGAAATATATAAATATATATATGTATATATATAATTATTAAATTATCATTAATTCATCATATATGTTCATTAAACCCATCCTTAACCCATTTCATGTAGTGTGTGAATGGATCATATCACTTTGAGGGGGCGGTGGTCCGCACTTCCTCAAACGAAATTATTGTATTTACACCAAATGGAAAGTAAAAAAATGTACTGTTATAAAAGGAATTAAAAATATTAATGAAACTATTAATATAATATATAAAATATATAAATAGGGTGGCCATCACAATTTTCACCATGATATGTTGTAAAGTATGAAATGAACAATCAAGGTTTAGTGAGGTGGTAGTATGTCGCACATATAAAATTATGTCTGTTACCCATTAGATGGATGTGTGTATAAGTATAGGTAGAAACCATAGCATAAAAACATAATAATATATTTAATATACTCGTTTTGTTTTTAATTATAAGAAAAATGATATTGGAGGGGGTGGAGAAGGAAATAAAAGAATGGAACCGAAAAGAATGAGTTACCTCTTAATCAGGTAACTCCTTTTGATTTATGCCAAAAGGCTTCCTTGGATTTCTTTCTTCCCTAAGGGAGACTTCAATGAGTGACCAGGTTATTTTGTTAAGTTAATTGGTTATATATTTTCTGATTCTAATTGTTTTGAGAGGTTTAAATAAAAGGGAGAGTTGGTGTCCTTTTATAGGGAAGGGAAAGGACAAACTTGGATTTTTTGAAAAAAAGTTAGGCGTACCCATGTTTCTTCTTTAAAAAATAATAAAAACCAGAAAAACCTCTTATAAATGAAGTTTAATGGAGAAATAATGTCCATAAATGGGTGTTGGATAAGTTTTCTTGGTCTTTTTGAGTCTCAAATATATGCTTTAGTCCTTAGTTAAACTGAATTTTACCTTAATAGATGTAATTAATTTTAATTAGATTCACTATTATTTTCAGTCAAAAAACTAATTTGAACTTATTATAAATTATAAATTAATCTTATTAAAAATATTTAATCCATTTTTCCAAATTCCAATAACAAAATTTTAAATAATTAATTTAAAATTAATCTTACAGACGGGATGACAATGCATATTTTTAAAGTAAAAATGATCTGAAGATTGCTTAGTTTTTATTTCCAATATTAATGTGAAATTGGTTCCAATGGCCTATATTGTATTATTTTATAATAATATTATGTAAATAAACATTTAAAACATTTTAAAATATTACATAACCTTACAAATAAATTTTATGAAAAAGCATTTATGAATTAAAATCCTGTATTTATAATTATTCATTAAAAAATGAATCCTGACGTAAAAATACTAAAAATATATCCTAACATAAATTTTATGTTTATGATCCAATTATACTGTTAAATTTGGAATACTAAATATATAAAACATCAGAAATTTTATTTAAAATGGGTATTCTATTAAAAGGATGTAAAAATAATAGATATAGTTTTTAAGCACAAAATTGGGATTGTTCTAATCTTATGTTAATCAAATATATTGAATTTATATTAAAAATATATTTTATTTAATATATAACATATATGTTACATTAATATCACTTACTAAATGTATTTAATTTAATTTATTAGGGTAAAACTTTTTTTTGACCTTAAAAATAATAATATTTTATTTTATATTCAACTTGGTTTTATATTCATTTCAAATTAATTGGTAACCTAATAATTAAACTAATATTTTTATTAACCACTTATTTTCATAAATTATAAGACAATATTAAAAACCACTAATTTTTTTCTATGTTATATCTTATTATTTTAAATAATAACATTTCGATGATATATTATTATTCAGTAAAAAAGGGTCTTGCATGTTATGAAATCCATTGAGGAAAGTCATTGTTTCCTATAATGCAAGATAAACTCATTGTTTTTTGTTGATAAAGCTAAATTTTTATTGCATGTAGTGCATTATTATGTTGGAGTTGCATATAATGAAATCCAAACACAAATCTTTAATATTAAATAAACTATTTTCAGGGTTTCGTGCAATGAAAAATATCAAGAAGATTAAATGAATTTGATAAAAATTCACAAAATATTAGTGTATTAAATTGTACGCCCTTAAAATTAATTTCTCACACTAAATTCATCTTGGTTATCAAATTTTTAGTAATTGAATGTTTAATTCATAAAAACCCACATCATAAAGATGAATATTAAACCATCCCTTAAAAATGGAGTGTTGGAACCATAACAATTACCCAAATTAATATATAACTAGGTTTAAAAATAGTGGATCATAGGTGGGAAGTAATAAAATGAAAATTGAAGAAAAATATAACTATCATGTTCTCATGAATAGGGGTATAGGAAAAGGAAAAGATAAAGTTAACAATCAGAAATCTATAAATCTCAAATGACCTAATGGAACATCTGATTCATCAATAATAAAGTTAGTAGGATAAATTTTTTTAATCAATATCATTTTTCCTAAAGATATTTATTTTTCATGAAAATATATACTTGCATGATTTCCGGATAGCCTCACCCTTTTTTTGTTCCTTGACTCACTTGTCCTCTTTCTCTAAAAAGAATGTTTACATTTTATTTCGTAATGTAATAACAGATAATGACACCCATGATTTGTCATCCCATTTATCATTAGGTACCATCAATAGAAGGTAGTTTTAATAGGATATCCAATATGTATAAATACTTATATTGGGAGATAAATTTTTAATCTTACAGACTTCATCTGATGCTTAACATAATTTTTCCATAAATAGTTAACTTTTACCCCTTCAGAAATATAATTCACCCTTTCCTCCTTAAAAATGATATTATCTAAAACCAAAAACATTTTTACTAGATAGTTGTGTTCAACCATATACTGATATAACAACAAAAATTATTTTATTGTTACATAATCCATGTAGGGAACGATAGTCACAGGAAATCTCACCAAATGATATACAGTAAGACTTTCATAGGAATTGTTCATAGTAAATAAAACATGAAATTTCGAACATAGAAGTGGAAGATAAGTTTTCCCTAAATGACTTGATTTACCCCATCCATTATGATTTCATAATATTTACCTTTACCCATAAAAATAATATATTTTTGATGTCGATATTCATCATTCTATTTTTTGAACACTTTTTAGCATAATGACCATATTACTTAAATTTAAAACACTGAATTGTGGGAGGTTCATTCTATGGAGTATTCATTTTATTCAAATTACATTGATATTCATCCCCTTAATGAACATTTATTGAACACTTGAAACATTTATTAGTTCCCCTAAGAATCTTTCCGTCATGTTTCCGTCCACGCATTGATCATAATGTAAATATAATCTTCTTTTATCCATAGTATTTAGAGATTACTTTGAATTATATTCTTATTTTCTTCTCATAACCATGATAATTATGAGATAATTCAATCTAAATTTTTTTAAAAAGAATGTGAGGAAGGTACATACTGAAAAAATAAGGTCATGATTTTATCACAATCGATGTTTTCAATTTTATATTATTGCCTCGTATTCTTGATGAATTTTTACCACTATTTCACTTAACCTTCTAAGAGATAAGTTCCCAACATATCATTTTTGAATTTTGAACAATGGGTAATGAAAAATATATTTTCATCTGTATAGATACATGTCTCAGAAACTAGTGGTCAATTCATTCCACTAAATGAAGGAGGATGAATCCTTAAAATGGATTCAAGAAAACATTATTCCCTCCTTTGTTTATTTGTAAATTCAGAAATATTCAAGTCTTGATATGGCTATTTGGACATAGAAATACTATTTTTTACTCCATAACCCATAACATTTGGTTTCTCAAGGGGAAAATCATTTCATTTTCTATTTCATTCTTCATTAGAACAGTTACTTTGGGTTCTTTCCATTTACTAAAACCAGAAAGCATAGAGTGAGAGGAAATTTTCATATATAGGAACCAAATAATCATGATACATAATTTATAAGATCTAAAAATTATTATAACTTCCTTAATATTTCACACATTTGGTTTATTCTAGGTTACTAAAATACAACTTAAATTCAATTTCTTCATGATGGTTCTTAAAGAGTTTGTGAAATCCCAAAGCATATCCTCTGGGAGAGTCAAACCAGGTGTACAACAAGGCATGTTTTCATGTAAACTTTTACATAGAGTGAGTCCCAATATATGTTTTTAGATTAGTTACCTCCAGGTAGATTTATGTCAGATCCACATCCAATTTTAGTATCCAGATATAGGGGAATTTCTAGGAAACCATGATATCCTTTACCAAAAATCCATGACATTTTCCAAAACATTAACTCATACTTATAAATATCCTTGAAGACATCCCTAAACATATTATCACATATATACCTAGGGATATCACGATGTTTTTATCATTCATTTTTCGAAAGGTTTGTTAAGACTTTACTTTGATAAAGACTATAGTGACCTAGGCTTAACATACATGGATATTACATCATTTTAGATAAATATTCAATAAATTACCAAAATACATGCTCAGGGAACATAATATTGTTTTGTATTTGGAAACATGGAAATAAAATGTTTTATCCTTTTGAAAGATCTTAAAAAACAATCATAATGATTTTTATTTTTAATACTTATACCTAAAACAATTCTTCATAACATGGGGAAAGGAAATATATGAAAGGGGTAACCTCAGATACTCATTTTGGGTAAATAAAAGAATTGCGTAAGAATAACCTAAAAGAAGTATATGGAACATGATTATATCATTTGAATATAATAAAATTCATCTTATAGATTCTAATAAATATTGGAAGATAATATCACATTGATCATAAGAGTATTTAGAGAATAAGTCATGAAATACTAAGATTGGAATAATACGTGGAATGTTTTCCCTGATCACTAGTTTATAGCGTTTTGAACATGTATAAGTAGAGAATTTTTCACTCATTAAGTTAACAATACGAAATTAGACTCCCTCATCAACTTATTGACATGAAACCAGGTCCAATCATAACATTGTGAATGTGTAATTAGGTTCACACATAATATCATGTACATGAAACCAGATCCATGAATAACATTATGGACTTGTAATTAGGTTAACACATAACATTGTGAAAATGTAACCAGGTTCATGCATAAACATATGGACATGAATCCATGTCCATGAATAGTATTGCGAACATATAATAAGGATCACTCATAATATTATGAACATATAATGAAGTTCATGCATAAACATATGGTCATGCATCCTAGTCTTTGTATAACACTATGAAAATCTAATCAGGTTTATGCATAACCTTTTTAGTATGAAATTTAGGATGACACATAATATATATACTGAAGAGTTCTCCACTGTTACACAATGTATTGGAGGTAGATATTGGTCTCACTCATCTCATAATAACATCATTTATACATATTCCAAAATATAAAACTTTAATCATATAATGACTCATAAATATTCATAGGTTTTACAAAAATAAAATCATAACCATTGATATAAAATGTGTATCATTAAAAAGTCATCAATTCATAAACTATGTAAAGAGATAAGTTTCATAATCACTTGATGAAAGCATTACCAATGAAAAGAAGTGGGTTTCAAAAGTATATAACTCATAGAAGAGATATATGTTTCATATGCATCATGAAATAAAATCCCAAACCATTAATAGAAAAAATAAGAATGGAAGATTTATATAATCTCTTATAAAGGCAAGAGTATCATCAACATATATCATCTTATATAGAAAATAATTTTGAAATATCTTTTGAAAACATTTCTTGATGAATACATCCTTTATTATTTGAAAAAATTTACTTTTTAAAATATAAATCATTTTGTAAACCATTTCCTTGAAAAAAAATGTGAAAACTTATAAATAAATATTTTAAATAATTTTGTAAACCTTTTTCTATGAAAACTTATGAATATTTATTGAAAATGATTAAAACATTTCTTAAACAGAAAACATTCTTTAAAATAATTTTCATTGAAAATAGTATTGAAATATTTTAATTGTTTATTTTAAAATAATAAATAAATTAAAATCATTTTTCATTTAAAATTGTATTCATGTATTATTTGAAAAAAAATTTAGAATAATTTTTAAAAATGGTGTTTGAAATAAAAAAAATTCTAATTAAAGAGAGAAATACACTCAAACTTTCATAAACATATTTTCGTAATTATCTTAATTACTAAAGAGTAAAAATGGAACTAATTAATGGTTATATATTTAATAAATATAATATATGTATATTCATGATTATTCTTGAGATATGTATCATAATATCTCATAAAAGAATCAAAACCATTAACAATATTGGAAAGTGATGAGATTGTTTCAATAAAATATTATCACTTAGTTACATGGAATCATATTATACATTTAAGACAATTAAATAACATAAAGATTAAAATATATTGAAAATAATTATATTAATGATAAAACATGTCAAATTTAAGTATATAGATGTTGAAAAATAATTTATGTTCCTAACCAAACATGTGTCTCAAATAAGACAAATTGAGACAAAACAATATTTTTGATTTTGTAACTTTAGAAACATAAAACCCATGAAATAAAGAGAATAAAATGGTTTTTTAAATACTCATAAAGATAATTATAAGTGTCATATAATACATCCCTGGTATGTATGCACACCACAAAAAAGGTACGGTGGTGAATAAAGTTTGTATTTCACATAAATAAAATGTGAGATGAAATCTCTTAACCTTGTGTCCTGACTCAATTTCTACACATATAAGATTCATTCATATTAAATTTATGTTTATTATAAATATTTTAATGAATCATTTAATTATATCTAATACCATATATTATTTAATTAATACCTAAATTTACCCACTTGTTAACAATCCTATGTTATGGTTTCCCTTCAGGTAATATTCTTTTTATTCTTCGCATGTGTCTTAATTTTTTATATCTTTTGTTCTATACATATATAATAATTTCGATAATTTTGAAGTTTATATAAATTTAATGTATATATATTATATTTTTATTATATTAATCTATATAATATATAATCACTAAATGGAATACCCCATTCATGGAGACGGTAGGTTGTATGTACATAAGAACGTTGTTCTCAGTTATATTGTTGTATTTAAAGAATGAAGAAAATTACATATAATTATCTATATATGTATTGAAATTATTAATAAATTTTTATTATTATATAATATATATCATATTATTTCACTAAAATCATCCATAAAACATTCGATGTAGTGTTTGAATGAATGACGTCGCCTTGAGTGGGCGGTAGTCGACCCTTCCCAAAACAAAATCATCATATTTACACCAAATGGAAAGTAAAATGGTATGTGTTAAAAATGGAATATTGAATACATATCATATAATAAATATAATATATTATATATATAAACATTTTTTCTTTCATAATTTCCACCATGAGAGGTGGTAAAAGAAAAATGAACAATCATTATTGAATGATGTGGTAGTTCGCCGTACACCTAAACAATATGTTTGTTACCCATTAGATGGATGTATCTTTATGTTTATGTTAAAATATTAAGGTATATATATCCTAATATATTTAAAATATTGGGTTTTTAATAAAAATACAGAATAAATATATTTTTGGGGGTGGGGAAAGGAAACAAATGAAATGAGCTTGAGAGAAGGCATTACTTCTTAATCAGGTAAAGCATTTTGGTTTGTGCCAAAAGGATTACATGGGTTGATTTATGCACAAAGGTAGGATTAAAGGTGTAATTGACGTATTATGGTAAGTTTATTGGGTAGATATTAGCAAAACATAAGTGGATTGAGGGGTGTAAATAAGAGGGAGAGGTGGAAGCCTTTTATTGTGCAGGGAAAAGATAAACCTGGAATTTTTTAAAACAAGTTAGGTGTGCCCATTGTTTTAGACAAAAAATGTTATACCAAACAAATAAAAACTCAATAAATGGAGGATAAAGGACTAATAATTTCTATATAGTGGGTTTTGTTCATGTTTTTTGGTTTTTTAGTATTATATTTATGGTTTAGTACTTAGTTAATCTTAATTTTACTTTAATCAATGTAAATAATTTTAATTAATTTCGCTAATATTTTTGGTAAAAAACAATGTTAACCCTATTTTAAATTATAAATTATTATTATTCTAAATATGGAACCCATTTTTCTATATTTCATTCATATAAGTGGAAGTAATTAATAATAAATTAATCCCACTAGAGGGATGACACTGAGGGGTTTCTAAAGTAAAAATGATCAAACATTTGTTGGGTTTTCTTATCCAATTTCATTTTTAAATTGGTTACAATTACCTATATTTTTTTAAATGATAAAAATATAATGTAATTAAACTTTTAAATTGATTTAAAACATAATTTTAAATTATAAATAAATTAGATGAAAAAGACATTTTGAATTAAGATCCATTATTTTTTATTATTCATTAAAAAAATAAAACCATACAGATTAATACCAGAACGTTATAATAACCACTTTTTTTGTTTATCATAAAAATGTATGTTTTATCATTATATATTAAATCTATAAATGTTCTAAAAATTACATTTAAAAAGGGTTCTCTATTGAAAGTCAGTAGAAATAAAAATATTGGTTTTAAGCACAAAATTATGTTTATTATTGTCTTTTGACTATCAAATCTATTAAATGGATATAAAAAATATTTGGATGAATATATAATATATATATTACATTAATATAACTCAGTAAATGTGTTTAATTTAATTTATTATGGAACTACTGTGTTGTGACCATAAAAATTATAATATTTCCTTTCATATTCAATCAGTTTTCATATTAATTTCTAATTAATTGGTAAAATAATAATTCATCTTATATTTTTGTAGAAAATATATTTTAAGAAATTAAATAATACTATTCATATAAACTAATTTATCAACTGGGTTATATGTTTTTATTTTAAATAATAACATTTTGATTATATGATATTTTCTGGTAAAAATTGGTCATGTGTGTTACGCAAGTAATCGAGAAAAGTCATTGTTGCATATAAAACAAGATAATATAGACGCTTCATGTAGAGAAGGATAAAAATTATATATTTTTAGTGAAAAATTAACTTGGATATTATATAATTCTATCCAAACATAGTTCTATAATATAAAATAAATTATTTTCAATGTGGTGAAAACTGAAAAATATCAAAATGATTAAATTATTTTGAAAATAATAATTCAAAAAATCTCATGGAGTTATATATGTGTTTTGAGCTGATATTTAGAGATAACTATGTATATCATGTGAAACAGCTTGGATAGGCTCTGGTTTCCAATAAGTAAATTGATAATTTAATCTAAATTATATGCCTTACAAGTCGAAGAATATAATTGTATTTGGTTTGAGCCTTATATACACGACAAACTTTTTATATCCATGTAATTAAGTGTAATTACATGGGAAAAGTTTATCCCTTATACCAATATGAACCATGATGTATGTCATGGCTATGAACTGGGTCCAAATACTCTTATATAAATAAAATCAAAAATTTCAAATTTTTCAGAGATATTATGGCATAAGTATAAGAAGATTGTATCGATTGAGTATCCCATTGGGAACTCAGACTGGAAATGGTATTAAATATTTCAATTAAAACTTTTGTTATTACCTGCACACAACTTTATTATGTATTTATGTACTGAATATCATTTTAAACTATTGGTGGTGGGCTAATTCATATATCTCACACCTTCATTGAGCCTCAGTTTTGTTCTTAGGTAAATTTAATGGATAAAGGTTGGGAATATAAAGGTTCATATACTGGATTATTGATTACTTATGTTTGGATAAATTATGGGGAAGAGTTATGATCTTATTATTTTCATGTTATTAGAGATAAAATTTCATCCTTATTTTCATTTTTTATAGCCTGTTATATATGGGTTATCCACTGTAACTGTGAATTGATTTTTTGTATCTCTTTATAAAGTGGTCAAAATAAATTTTAAAATATAATTGAATATGATTTATACTAATTTATTTGTGATATATGGATGATGTAATTATTCTATTGTTGGTTATTTATTTATTATAATTAAACGATTAATTAATATTATGGATATTATTTTCTACACCTTGATCATGTTGGTATAGTCTCTCCCTATCCTCTTTAAAACCCTCTCTACTATTCAAAATCTTATGGAATTTGTGAGGAACACTTAAGTCCATGTGGAAATCATTTGTAAACTATTATAAAGTGATCCATGCTATGATGTAACATTAGTCTCCAGAAAAAAATTCTATTTATGAATTAGAATCCTAATTGTTTATACATTGAAATTCAAATCATACTCTACTTAGAAATCTCTATAGTTTATTACATGGGATTCATTGTGATGATACTAGAAAGCTATGACACAAAGAACAAATCTAAGATCCAGTCTAAATATAATGAAATCATTATAACTCCACCCCATTTTAGTTACACCACACATTATATATGTAAATTGATCCTTTGAAATACTTAGGTTAGGTTTTGAATGTTTTGAAGAGGATTATACATATTTTTTTTGGTTGTTATAGAGGTTCATGGTTTGTACATGGTAATTTGAATCTATGAACTACCTCCACAATATAGTACACCATGTTTTGGGAGTAACTGGGTAGGAACACATATGGTGCATGGTTTTGAAAAACTGTTTGCGTGCCTAGGAGAAACTATGAAAATTTTAACAGAGTGAGAATCATTGTTACCTTGTGGTTTGTCTATCAATTTAAGGTGTTTACTTAAGAAAAAGGTACCAAAGGGTTGGCACACGGTTTTCTAAAACATGTTTCTATTTAGCATAGCGTAGAGTTGAACATTGAATATATAGTATCTAATCAAAATGAGTCCCCAAATCCTCTTTATATTCCTAATTATCTCGGATATTTAATTCCCCTCCCTCCCAATTATTGATATATCAATCCTTTCAGTCCTAAAGTGAATTTTAATTGTGTCGTAGCACATTGGAGATATATAATTTTTTGTATCCATTCATCTCCATTAATTTTATATCTATTATTTTCTTATCTCTAGGAACCATAGATATAGTCCATTATATATAGATCATGTTCCTTGATTGGAATCTTGATGATATATCATTGAATCTTTTGAAGGGAAGAATACACAATCCCAGATCCTAAGTTGTGTAGTGTTTTTCATCATTTTCCCCTACTGTTGATAGGTGGGTGGATTCTATCTAATCTCTTATTGGCTTATAAATTTAAGGATTTGTTTGGATTATTTTATTTGATATTTTATTTAGAAATACTTAAGTGATTAAGATGGAAATGTTATATTTTATGGCATGAAAATTTGGGAATTGAATAGATTTCTGTAAAACCGTATTTGTTAAAAATTTAAATTTATTAGTTTTAAAATTATTGAATATTTTGTTTTCACAGAAGTTGTTTGAGTAGATGTTTCTAAGAATTAATTTTTTTATGGGAAATTTTATGGATTCGTTTTTTTCACATACAGTTGGTGTGAGTTCGTGATTTCAATATGACCTTGATTAAGGGGTGTATACCATTGGGATAAAGTGATGTCACATGGTATATAGGGTGTGTGCCACTAGAGAAAAAGGAGATTGGATGCCTATGGATTAATTTTTTGATAGATGAGATACTGCGCATGAGTATGGAACTATCACTTAGCCTGAATGGGTTTTTGTGTGGATATATAAAAATAATTATTCCAAATAACATGAAATTATTTAAGAACATGATTATTTTTTTCAATGAATGGTGTTTATGGTTATGACATAAATTTATTAAACTAATATTGATCATTTTTATGTCAATTGGGCTAACATGTTTTGTTCTAGTGGTGTGAGTTGGGAAGTTGTTGAGGAATTCCTAATGATTTTATAGACACACATTCATTGGAACATTATTGAGTTTTTAGATTTCATGTATCATGAAACTTGTAAAGGTGAGGTATCATATTTCTATAATGTTGCATCTAGATTCTATGAGAATAGTAGGTCGAGTTTGATATTAGGGTTTTTTTGGTGTTTCATAGAATTATATCTTTTATTTGTCTTCAGGTTTTGGTGCCTCTTTATTTTTTTGGTTCTTTTATTTTTTCATTGGTAATTAGATATTATTGATTAATGTTGGGTACTCAAAATTTGTATTTTTGTTCATTCATCGTATAGAATATTATATTTTTACTTTTTACGTTTTTTTAATTTTATATTTAATTATAAAATCGTCTCCCAACATTCTCTTATTCCATTGGAATTTTATTTATAGCCTTTGAAATCTTGGGGATGTCAACTATGGCTAGTAACACCAATCCTCTTCTCAATTCAATTTTAAGTGATATGATGTTAGAAATGGTATCATATTTGATTGGTTCGTTAGTCAGAAATGGTATCATTCTTATCAAATCCTTATTTTGGGTTGGTTGAAAGAATATAAGAATATCATAACTTTAAATTTATAGTATAAAAAGATAAAACTATCATTTTTATGATGAGGTTAATGTGATCTTGGTTGTTTGGGTATAAAAGTACATGGAGGAACTGATAGGTGTATTTTTACAAAATCATTCTGGGTTCAATTGATGAGAGTTTAATAGAATAAATTATATTAAATAATTCCTAGTAGGACCACATTAATCATTCTGAGATTAATGATTTATGAAATGCTGAAAAAAGTATTTATTTTTATGAAAAGATAATATGGAATGAGTTTAATGAGAATGGTTGTGCTATTTTTAAAAATGTTTACAATGGTTATATTTTTGAAATTTTTGATTTAGTTATCTTTTGATATAGTAAATTTGACTTATTAATCATTTATTTGATTTGGAGGGAGGCTAAATGATGTTTTTTAATGCTTATTGTGAATGGAACTGGGTAGACATCATAGGAATCAACTGGAAGAGGCTAATTTAAATGATGATTCAACTTATCCATAGTTATATTAACAACTTATAGAAATTATTAACATGAATTTTAAGCCATGGATAGGGTCAATTAGAATGATGGGTCTTGAAAGGTGGACCATTTGGTTCTGTTCCAAAAAACGAATCAATATTTTGTGGGCATTCCAATATAGGAAAATAATAAGTATTTTTGAATATGACGAATCAAAATTTTTATTTCCTTAAAACACCAGAAAAGATAAAATTAACACTGGAAATATATATTTTAGAGGATCTAGCACACAGATTGTAGGATTTAGCTTCTTTGAATAAATTTGACCAATGAATCATGTTAGAGGATATTGAATAATTTTTTAACAAACAATTATATCCTCACATTTTAATAATTTCTTGAATAACTAAATAATTTATTTTAAAGTAAGATAAGATCTTATTAATAGAGCAAAATACTAAATTTATGATGTTATTACAAATTTCCACAAAAGATTTTGTATGTTAATCCTAGAAAGATTGAATTTTTTAGATGGGGATGAGACCCTAAATTTTCTAAAAGGTATTTTTTATTTTTATTATCAACGAAACTAACATGGTCAATAATGTGATGGTGGGAAGAAAGATATATATAAGGAAATATGGTTAGATCGATCAGGGTTATTCATATAGTACTAGGTGTAAACTCTAATGATGGGAATAAGTTGAATGGTAACACCAACTTATAAAGTGATGGGACACGTCAAAATTAGACTATAAGATCAGTAAACACTCCTCCCTAACCAAAAAGTAACAATATATGTATTCCATGTGGTTATTTAAATCGTATTAAGTGAAATATTATTGCAACACCAAGTGATTTTCAAAATTTCAATCAAACTAGACATATTCAATGTTATATTCTCGGTTCTATATAGTATGGGGTTAATGATACATCTATTCTTTCTCACACGTCATATGTTTTGACTGGAAAAGTCCATCTAAATAACTCTCATCATCAGAACTATTTGGGCAATATGATTCTAGGAATACTATAAATTCTCAAACTAAACAATCTCAATAGGGTAACAAAGATAAAATCATAATGAGTAACTAAATTTATGTAGCTATAAAAGTGAACAAGGATAATCAAATATATCTTTTGATGGTGATAGGTATGATTCATTTAAATTATACCCTAACATATGATTTTATTGATATATGATCATACCACTCAATTATCTATTCTTGTGTTGTTAATCATACGATATTTCATGAGGTGATAATTCATTCCATATAATAAAATTATATCTTTTCTTGGAAAAAGTGATTTTCAATATATTTTTTCTATATCATTCTCTATTACCATTTATGGGTATAAATTGCTTTGGGATTTCCCTATTCATGAAATAGATTGATATGTGAATATTTTGTGTATGGATTGGTTGATATATTTCGAAGAACATATCAACTATTATACCGAAATGTTTATTTTCACACCTTTTGATGGAATCGAGCCTAACATTAGATGACATTTGTATGTAAAAGGATGTAGAAAAAATATTTTGGAACCATTGGTTTGAATGGACTCTTATAAGTTGTTCGAAATTAATTCAACATCTGTTTTTGAGATCCAAAATAGAGATTTCGAAACCACATTTTTTAATTTTATGATGTCTTTTTCTGATAATTTCCTAGGGTTTTCACCGAAAATATAAGTTTATTTTATGATTGATCTCATTCTGGGGAGAAATCCTATTTAAATTATTATTTATATGATGAACCAAAAATATAAGGGATTTGAAATCTTAGTTGGAAGAGTTAAAAAGAAAAGGGTTCATTCGATTGAGATTGTCTCCCTTAAATTAACCAGTTCATTTATAATGAATATGGATAGAAATATTAGGATTTTTGTGGGATATTTTAAGACTAACCAAGTTAACATAAGGAATTGGTATCCTCTTCCATGAATAGGTCACTTGGTTGACCAATTAAAGGGATCTTAGTGGTTCTATAAAATTGGAATACATTCAAGGTATCTCCAAATAAGATTTAAGAAGGCTAAAATTACACTGAAAACATTTAGATGTCATAATATTCATTCAGATTATGTGGTTATTCCCATTGGAATTAGAAATACACCAATAGTTTACATTGAATTATTAAATGAGATCTTTCAAAGGTATTTCGATTATTTTTTTGTAGTATTCATTGATTATATTATCAAATATTAAAGGACTAAAGAAGATCATGAGGAATAAATGAGAATAGTGTTTAATCTATTATTGGAGAATTACCTTTATGGAAATATTTTAAAAAAATTATATGGATATAATAGTTACATTTCCATGGATATGTCATTTCACAAAAAAGGTTTTTCTATGGATCCCTTTAATAAATATTTTTTTATCTCATGGAAGTCACTAAATAATACATTTTCTATTTTCTATTTTCCTTAGATTAGAGGGATACTATAGATGTTTCATACATGATTTTTCATGTTTGGTGTCATCTATGATAACATTATTGAGGAAATGAATTTTTTCCAATGGAATAATAAATTCCATAAATCATTCCGAGAACATAAGGTTAGACTTACATTATATCATTTCCTCATGATTCCAGAGTTTTGACAGGGCTATGTAGTTAATCATGATGCATCTCGAGGAGGGATTTGATATTTTCTAATTAAGGGGGTCAAGTTGGTTCATATTTCCATGTTAGGTATGTAGGTTTTTGTGAAAGTACCCAACATGTGATTTGGAGTTGGTTTTCATAGTTCATTCTGTTAATACATGACATTTTATATCTTCTTGAGGAGAAAATTATGGTGTATATTGGTCATAAAATATTTAAGAATATTTTTTCGCAAAAATTATTTCAAAATAAGGCATTGAATATGGATGTAATTTCATCAAATATTTAATATGACCTAATTTATACACTAAGGAATATTAATTATATTTAACATTCCTTGAGTATAAAATACTATGCTCCTTTGAATAAAGAGGATTTAGAGCAATGGTATCTTATGTTAGTTATAGATGATATGCATCTAGACAATGTCGAACTAGGTAATGTGTCAATTTTAATTATAGTTTTTCATTCTTTATTTTATTGAGAATTTTTTTAAATAACCAAATGTTCTATTATGAATATGTTACCATGATGTAAAAACTAATAGTTGTGAATACCATTAAGGGATGTAAGCTGTATAAGAGTTTAGTGTTAAAATATTGAGATCAAATGGTTATAACTATTTGTTATCAGCAATGAATTTATAATTTCTACCATCAATCAAGATTGTTTATTAATCATGGGATTCGAAAAAGTTATATGGCATAGAAATAATTTTTTGGGGTTGGAATGAAAAGATCTTTAATGGAGTATGTATCAAGATGCATCACCAGCCAGTGGGTCAAGGAAGAGCATAAATAGCTAGCTGGTATTTTGCAGTATTTATTGATTCTCTAGTGGAAAGGGGAGAATATTTCCATCGATTTATTAATTTTATTACCAAGTATAGTTGGGAAACATGATTCAATATGGGTGATATTGGATCATATCAAAATTTCGGCTCACTTCATCTCTATTAATGAATCTAATATGGTGAAAGAATTATACAAACTCTATATTTGGGAAATTGATAACATTAATGGAGTTCTAGTCTCGATTGTATTATATTGAGAATCTAGGTTTATGTCCTGTTTTTTAAATCCATATATAAATCCCTAAGAACATAGTTATCCATTAGAATGAATTATCATCCTCAAACAGATTGAAAAAATTGAAGGATGATCCCAACATTGGGGGAAATAATTAGAGCTTGTGTAATGGGTTTTTTGGATTATTGAAGGAGCATATTTTATTAATGGGGTTCCTATACAATAATTATTTTCTTTACTTGATTCAAATGGGTCATTTTGAATTATTTTATGGCATATATTGTCGTTCTATAATTTTTTGGATGAAAATGAGTGAGACTACACTGTTGGAACCACCATTGGGAATGATTCAATTGAGAAAATTCAAATGATCAGAAAAAAGAATAGTGAATTCTTAGAGTAATAATATGTTGTCAAGATATAATAACCAATGACTATTTTAGTTTTAGGAAAATGGTCATATTTTCCATAGAATATCTCTATGTATTGGGCATAATTGTTTTTTTATGTAGGGAATGTTTTCCTCATGAAAATTGATTGTTTTAACAAACTGGAATACATTTATAATGTCACTTATCAGTTATGCTTTTCTCCAAAATATAGTTCAATTAATATTCTATTTCATGAACCTCAATTGAAAGAGTTCTAGCTAGATCTAGAACATTAATTCGATGAGACCATAATGATATTCATATGGATGCTTGATTGATTCATGTTATAATATAGATTTTGGATATGAAATAGAATATCATGAATGGGAAAAGCATCAGTTTATTGTGGGTCTTATACAAAAAACAATTAGATTTAGGAAGAAGCATTGGATTATGAAAAGTAAATTCTGGAGCTATATCACGAACTCCATTAGGACACACCACTTTTCTAATTTACATCGATGGAGAGTCCAATGTTAGAGGGAATGTAGCACCCACTTATTTATGTACATATTATTCTATTTATGTGCTTCAAGCTTATAAAATACTTGGGTTATTTTTAGGGAGTTTCTAGGAGGTTTATACATTTTTTGTGTTTTTTATGGATGATCACTGTTTGTGCATGGCATGTAGAAACTATACATCTCCTCTAAGAAAACATGCAACATGTATTGGTAGAATCTAGATTGGGAAAAATATTTTACAAACCATCCTATTATTTAGGGGAACCAATGAAACTTGAAATTGATGGAAATAATTGATGACACATATTTAGTCTAATTATGTGATCGACCCGTGTGAGGTGTTTCCATGAGATAGTATCACCACAAGATTATTGAATGGGTTTTCAAAGCCTACCACCTAACCCTGTGGTGTATTTTTTGATTTAATAAAATAATTGATCTAATATGAATTATGCCATGTAATCCTAAATAGATTCTTAATTCTATAGGAAAACTAATTCTTATCCCTCTTAAGTCTTAAGAGATATTTCTATTTGATATGAATGTATCTTTTATGGGGTTCGAAGCACACTGTGGACATGGAATCATTACTAAGTACACATTATTCCCTATTCTTCTTAGAAATATTCTTATTCTCACACCTGAAACCATAGATCTAGTGTATTATAGATATATCTATGTTATGTTATGGGGTTAATATTAAGATATGATTTAATCTATTGATGTGAAGAATATTCAATCCCAGATCTAGGGTTTTGAAGTGTTGTTATTATTTGTTTTCTTACCATTGGGGGGGTAGATGGAATCTCTATCCTATTTACATGACATATAACATGAAGTATATGGTTTGATTATGTTTATTAAATCAAATTTCTATCAAAACACTATTTTTTCATTTATAGAAATCCTATTTTGGTTATGGATCAGAAATTGGGGAATTGAATCATTTTTGAGAAAATCCTCTTTGTTAATATGTTTTAAATGAAACTACTAAATTATTGAGTTTGTTTGATTACGAAAAGTTGTCCGATAAAGTGTTTTTCCAATAAATAATTTCTTTTTGTGGAACGGTATGGCATGGGATTTGTCATACATGGTTAGTGAGAGTTCTTGCTTTCGATGTGACCCTAAATTATGGGTGTATACCATTAGAGTACAAGGTCATGACGAAGGATATGGGACCTTTTACATTGGGTAACAAGGATACTAGACTCCGAGTGGAGACTTGGTGGATGGATTAGATACCTATCATGAGTTTGGGAGTGTCATATAACAAGAATGGGTGTGTTTGTTTGGATACATGGGGATGATAATGCCAAATAACATAAAATTCCATTAGACCATTATTATTATTTTCCATGGAAATTATTTATGGTTTGATATAAATAATTTGAAAATATGTTGAGGAATTTTATATAAATTTATTTAATATGTATTGTCTTAGTGGAATTATATGAGAAGTCATTAGGGAAATCCTATTGAGTTTATACTCACCCCCATATTAGGCACATTGGTGAATTTTCAGAATTCATCAAATTGGATACATGTAAAAGACATGTATCATTTCTATGTAGTTATATGTATTTATTCCATGTAAATAATAGGTAAATTTATATCTTGGATTTTTGTTAGGTGTTTATTTGAATTATGTCTTTTCAGTGTCTTCAGGTATTGGTGTATCTTTGTTTTCTTTGGTTAATGTATATTGATTCTATCGACGATATGATATTATTGTTTTTCTGTTTGGTATAGCTTTGTTATTATTATTTTTCATATATCTTATATTATATTTTATATTTATTTTTCATTTTATTTTGAATTCCTTAATTGAATGAAAAATCATCCAACTAAATTCATTGAATCCCTTATCATGTATTGCAAGCATTTGGTGTGTTTGGGATGTCACATAAGGCTAGTATCACCCCCAGTTATTCTCAACACAATGTTATGGGGTAGGATTTCACAATATTCCAATGATATTACTACTAACCAGAATTCACTAACAACATATAAGTACTGATATACCAGGGAAAATCATACTAAATTTTAATTGGATACTTAACACTACTTACTTATGTTTTCAAAAATTTTAATATATCAATTTACCATATTATGATTATTATAATTTCCATCATATTTTAGTAAATCCTTTCTTCCCATTAACATCTGTGTAAAAACATTTTTATCATATTTTTTATCCCTTGTTTAATTTATCTAATATATTTATTTATTGAATTCTTTTGTAATATGTGAATTCGAGTTAAAAATATTTATATGTTTTGATCGACTATTAGGTATGAATATGTGTTTGACTTGATAAATATACACTATTTTGACTATGGGTTATGTATTGTCCATAGAAACAATAGATCTTCCACATATATAAAGGAATTGAACACATATATTATGGATCAATCATATGTTATCAATCAACTACTACAAAATAGCGGTTGTGGCTCTTGACCATGTTAGAAAATATACCATCACAGAAAGTAATTTTACATTTATCATAGTATTTAATAGATGATATGAATTGTTTTATCAAGTCATATAATTTAATCAGCTACCATTATAAATTATAAATATTCTGTGATTGATGCCATAAATTTTCCTATCACTTATTTAATACTGATCAAAAACATATTTGTTTCCATCCACCACATGAAGTAAGAACTGATCTACCATAATGGCTAACCTTATAAAATAATTAAATCACTATAAGGATGAAACTACCATTTGTATTAACCTAGTACAAGAATTTATCTATCATAAGGTTTGACTTTCTCCAAGTACTGACCTACCATATGTTTTTATTAGCCCCTTGAACATCATCATGTAGATATGATCTATTTTTATATTTTTTACTAATACTATTTAATAAATTTTCTGGTTGATTATTTTTAGAAACTTATTTGTTCTATAATTACTCTTTAATCATTTTAATTCCATCAAAACCTTTGATCATGTATTTTACGTGTATTTAAATATAAGATAGATAACATAATTCATGGTTTGATATTCACAATGGCAGTGACTCATGACTATTTATAAGATTTGTTATATATTTTATTGTGATAACAAGGAGTATTAAAAGGATTAAATGATAATTTTTTTATAATATTTACTACAACATTAATTTATATAATAATTACAGCTTAATCACATGTTTAAAAATTATTACGAGAACCCACATGAATATGTTTCACATGCACACTTAATAATGTTTATATTTGATGAATTTTATAGAAATGATACTCTAATAAACTTTAATTATTTTCATTGACGCTACATGTGTGTATTTTTTAAGATTGAAGAATGAAAACAAATAATAATTTTTTGAATATTTTGTGAAAGAAGATACTCTTTTAAATGATTTTGACAGATCCAATACAATTATCAATGGTTGAAGATATTTTAATAACATTTAATATGAAATTATTTTATGATTAATCACTAGAACACTCTTGTATATGAAAAATAATTTTAATTTTTTTCTATTTTTAAGATAACATTATTGCCTAAACATACATTATCTAATTGATCAAAAGTATTATGTGGTTCTTAATTCTATAAATATCTTTTTTTATGAATAACAATATTAGGTTTTACTACCCTTAAAAGGTTGAATTTTCATATTTTACCACATTAAAAAGTAATTAAATATGAGTTTATACTAACTAGTAAAAATAATTGGGATTTAGTTTTCATTTAGTCCAAAGAATAATATTTTTGGTTTATTAAACGACCTTAAAAATATGTTAGTTGGGTTGTAACTATTGGTGTGAATTTTTTTGTCTATGGTGATGCATAAAGGATAAAAAAATAATTCTAAATTTCTTGGCTCCCTATTTAAATTTAGATATTATATTTTGAGTGGGGGATCTTTGTCCTTGTGTTTGAGATGCGTGAATAATAGACGTAGGGTAAAATAGAGTCGAACTATTATAAAACCCATTAGGTTTAATTTTTTTTCTCCAAATTTTTTTTATTACATATGTTGATATTTAAAATCATTTTAATATGTAAATTATCCCACTCTTGACCATTTTGAAATTTTAATTTTAGGTCTTAACAATTGGTTCCAAATCATGACCCTTAACATAGCACGTGTGTGTGTATTAATTCTAAACAAATATGAACATAACAGTAAAGGGGAATTTTTTTTAGATTGTAGGAAAAAGATAAAATTATGGATGGACTCCTAAAAGACACTAATTTTAAATGAAATGGATTATGTATATTAAAATACATTCATTGAAGATTACATTATGAAATTAATAATAGATAGTTGGACTATCACTCTTAATATGTAAAAATAACGATGTGTCAATACTAATAAATTGAGTGCTAATGTTTTTGTTTTCTATGATTAGAATATTTGGTTAATGAATATTTTATATTATTTTATAAGTATAATGTAAATATTAATATTTCTTCATATAAACTAACACATTACACTATGGAAATTCAGATAGTCACTCATCATGGTTATGATAACCCAATAATATTGAGTCTTGTTGTGTTACAGATAGAATAAAAAGAATTTAAAATGGTAGAAGAAGAAACTATTAAAAAAAATTCCTATATTTTATTTTACAATAAATGGTATGAGTAATTTAGAACAAGTTTTACAAAATCTAGTTTTTACTGAAATAGTTTTCAGGTATTTATCTCATATGTGGAATGAAAACATGGTAGGGATCTATGAAATTAAAAAATTTCAAAGAATATACATTAGATGATATAATTGGATAACTATTGCAATATTATTTAGAAATAGAAAATATTCCTCAAAACGATATTTTGAGAAATAATGGAATTTATTTTAAATAAAAATTTCATGTTACAATTTAATCCTATAGTTGTAAATTCAATATAACTGAAAGATAAAAAGTTGTTCATGTTTATAAAGGATGAATAAATAGAGTTCACTAAATAGGATACCAAATGTATTATCCTCAAAATGATAGTAATGGAATCTTCAATTTTAATGTTATGTGTAATGAGTCTTATGTAATTATTATTTTTTGAGTGTGGAAAAATTGGTCACATAAATCCCACATTTTTTTGGCCCAATATTGAAAAGAAAAATAGAATATATTATAACAAATAGAAAAGGCCATGGAATATGTAAAAAGTGGTATAGGGTATTCTAGTTCAAAATGATATAATATTCATAAAATAGATGGGGAAAACCTATGTTAAAAGGATTTATAATGTCATGTAAGTAAATATGGTTATCATTTATCTTCTAATTTTGATTCTAAAAAACTAATCGAAGATCAATTTTATAATGAAATGAAGTGACTCAATAATGTGAGGGATACAATTTATGGTATGAATAAGGGTTATACTGTTAATCCTAAATAACCTATCAAATAAAATAAAACCTTAAGAAAATAAATTTCGTATAGAACAACAAATAAAAAATTAGAATCAACACATGATGTAATCGAGATAATTCTGGTTGAAAATGAAAAATTGAGAAATAATCCTTTAAGATCCGAATAAATTTTTTTACTATCATGGAAATTACTCATATCAAAAATCTCAAATGTAAGGATTATATGAATTCCCCAAACTCGCACTCAATGATCTGATGCTAAAAACAGAAACCTCATCTTTTTGGCTCTAATACTATTCATTATGAAACAACATTTACCATAAAAAACATACAATATAAAAATTAAATATAGAATCACTTACATAGTGAAGGATCATTTTGGTTTAGTGTTTTAGAGAAATAGGAAAAATTATTTCATAGAAAAACCATATATTATGTAGTAGAAACTTCTACTTAGTATATATTTTTTACAATATATTATTTTTTTTAATTAACAAATTATATTTTCATGAAATATCATCATAATATTAACATTTACCTCATCTTTGTCCCTAAAATACCTTAAAAACCTATGAAAACATTTTTATATATGTGATGAGAAAAAGAAAGACAAGCAAGGGACACAAAATAAAGAAATAATTATGTCTACTAAAAACATGAAAAATCATATGATGTTTACCTTTATCCAATATTATTTGAGAATATGAAATTAATTATATCCACATGAAAATTAAAACCCCATTTTTAATAATAAAAACCATTATAATCATAAAAATAATATTGAAACACGTTTTGGGTTACATAAAGAATAGTATTCCTAACATGTTTCAGAAATAACTCAATCACAGTTAAATTTATATTTTAAAAATTCGTGTTTAACTCCATCATTCATTTAATTTTGGATAAGAAACATTACCCAATTAATTAGGGAGCTATTATGGTGCTCACCTATCCTATAAGCAATATCAAGCTCATCCATTTTTATAATTTGTATCAGAACCACCAACTTGTATAATATATATCAAGATATCATACTATTATTTTATAATTATCATGTAAAAATCAAAAATAAAACATTATTTTTCTCTCAATTTTCATTATATAATCCTTGAAAAACACCTTTGAAATCGTATTCATGACACATTAAATTTCTGAAATACCCATTCCTTTTAAAAGTACACATTCTAACTAAAATATCCAAAATAATGGGAAAAGGGGATTCTATTGTAGAAAAAATAGGTTATTTTAGAGGAAAAAAACCATTAAATAATAGTTTCAGTGGTGTAAATTTTTTTTGATTATATATTTGTTAAAATAAATAATTCCTTTTACCATTTTTATGGAAATTCAAAATATTCCATATAAAATGCATAAGAATATTCTTCCTGAAAACCAATGAAATAAATTCAATAGATTAATAAAGTATCATTTAAAAATCAATTATCTCTATATAAATAATCGTTTAAAATAATTTTATGAATATTGAAATTGAATAAAAATATTTAAGAAATAAATTATTCGAAAAATTAAATATATGTTTTATGTTATTGTGTCCCTTACATTGAGTCAGAATAATCACATATGTTCTTAAAATCCAAAATAATTAGTTTAAAGAAATTTTTTTTATTTAATAATAAACATTATCAATTTTCTTATTAATTTTATATTATTTATTAAATTTTTATATTCTATTAAATCATTTATGTTCATGTATGATGTTTGGACGATATTAAGATCATATCTCCAAAATGACTTTTGTAGGTTGAATATGATCAATGAGTTCAATATAACATCATATATAGAATAAAAATCATGATATAAATATATTTTTTATACATAAAGTATACCTTTTAAATGATTAGCAAATGATGGTTATGAAAAATAAACAATGCTATAATCATAGAGAAGGTACGTCATACGTACGCATGAGTAACACTTATATTTTTCAACGATCATGGTGGAAATAATGAATTTGATATTTTATGAATAAATAATTAAATTATATCAAAATACCATATTATTTCATTTAATATACTTTTGTATATCATCTATTTAGTGTGGTGATGGAAAATGAAACATATTGCTTTGTGGAGGTGATAGTTCACACATATGCATGAAAAACATTATTATCTTTAAATCAATGGAAATGTAAAAAAGAATACGAATATTGATTTTAAATAATTATAATTTTGTAATTAATATAATACATATACAATAAATCCATCAATATAACTACCCATGAGAGGTTGTGATGGAGAATGAATTATTTTATTCGAAAGGAGGAAGTCCTTTGTAAACACGAATAATGGTTTTGTTTCCCATTTGATAGAATAATAGAAATATATAGGTTATATATTTTCATAATAATTTTCTAATATATATAATATAATGGTAATATTATCTAATATTGGTCTTATAATAGTTTAACAAGTTCTAAAAATAAATAAAATGAAAATATGTGGTTAATAACACACCTCATCTTTACACAGCTTCTTGAGGATTATACCTAAAACCTTCCAAGGATAGATATCTGATCAAACCAAGGACTCTAGGATGTGGGGAGGAACTTATGTAAGGTATTTTTCTATTATTTTTTTTAAAAAAAATTTATACTATGTAGATAATAAGAGAGGAGGTGACCTCTTATAAGTAAGGGAAAGAGAACTACTAAAATTACATAATGTATTAATTCAATTTAAAAGAACATTATAGTGAAAATGGTTAAAAATTGATATAATTATAATATAGGATAAGTATGAGTATAAATAATATCCTAAAATAAAATTTTGAAATGTTTATATTATGATCTTACCCTTATCTTTTTGTTTTAACCAATACTAACACTTTTTTATTATTACCATGATAATAATGTTTGTTTAATATTTAGAGTGCATGATAGATGAACAAATGAAAATTTAACTATAAATGGACAACAATTAATATTTCCATACATATACTAATAACTTGTATTAATATGCCATTTTTATAAATTTTCATTATTTTAATAAAATATTATTTAGTATAAAATAACATAATTTTCATTTTCAGAACTATTAATTTAATTTACGTTGAAAAAAACATGATATGAATGTAATTTTAAATAAATAATTTCAACCACCCAAAACTAGTTATATATATATATATATATATATTTTAAAGACCTGTAAATTTCAAGGAAATTATTTTTCTAAATTTCTTTGGGATTTTACGAGTATGTAGTTTCTGACAGCACCTGATTCCAAGGCCCAGTGTGCCCGAAATCATTTTCTGAAGTTTAGCACGGGTACGTTTAGTGAACGAGCGAGCAGGTTTTCCTATCTTTTGTACCGGTGCTCGGAATCGAAATTCGAGGACACCGATGAAACCGCAACGCCGGTAATTGCTTAAGAACACCTTTTCAGATGGTGCGTTTTCTTGGTAGGAGTTCTTAAAAAAATCTGAAGAATAAAAATATAGTTGTTATACAATTATATTTTTATTAAACTACATATGGTTTATGTGTTATGGGAACAGAAGATGTGATGAAGTTTGGGTGGGGCCCACACGAGCCCCCACCTCCTTCAATTTCCGCAACACACCATTAAACCCCCCTCAAGCAATTAATTTTGTAACTCTTCCACTTTAAAATACATGCCAATAAAACACATAATTAATTGGACATCGCATGTTATTTAATTTGGTGAATTCAATTTGAATTTTGAATGTTTGGCATGAGTAATAAAATAAGGAAAAGCCTTATTTTATTATGGTTTTATCTTTGTGAGGATATTTTTGAGAGAGGGAGCATTATTTTCTCAGATGAAGTTCTTCATCCTCCTTGAAGAATGCAAAGAACACTGATGCGCCTTCCTTCATTCTTATTCCCACATCAAAGGAAGGGGGACACCGCTCCTCCTCGGACGATCATCATCAACGCATACGGAGATTTACCTTGTGATGCATTTCTCGCGACAATATTCATTCAATAACTACTTCAAGATAGGTGTTTTATGTTCAAATTTAATGGATTAAATTTTTTCTTTGATTTGCCGATGTTGTTTTATGTTAATTTAGCCGCCTGTTATCAAATTAACAGGAGGAGGTCATGTCGCACAAACACGGCCGATCCTCTTTCCCTTTGTTGTTGATCATCGACGTGGTTTGGAATGGAGGCGGTGCGGTGCAGGGGCACCGCACGAGAATGAGGATGAACGCGGCGAGAGTGCGGGGCACTGTCGTGCCGCGCCGGCAATGCCTTAGAAAGTCACGGCCAAGGACGGGCCACGGTGGAGGAGCACGGTGCCATCGCGCCGCGTCGGAGCATCACGAAGGTCTGCAGCCGGGGAGGTCCGCGGCGGAGGGGCATGGCGCCATCGCGTCTTGACGGTCAGACAAGGCCTCAGATTAAGGCAGCGGCAGTGCAGGGAGGGGTGGCCGGAACCGCTGGCCGCCGGTGCATGGAATGCGGGTCCTACGGGGGGTCCCACGACGGCACACTGGCCAACCAACTTGGCCGACCGTTTTCTGAAGATCCAGGGGTTGTAACCCCCGGCTGGCCAAGATGTGGGCCCCCCCATGTGGGGGCCATTTATTCAATTAATGGGGGCAGCGCCCCCCATCCACATCCCACTCGGAAGAACGGCCGAGCCGTTGGCCACGTGGGCTGCGCCCGCGCCGGTCCGGGCCAGCCACGTCGTGCTGGGCCGCCCGTGCTGGGCTAGACACCCGCGCCGGGCCGGGCTGCGCTGGGTGGGGTGGGCCGTGCCATCCGAGCCGAGCCACGCCCTAGTGGGCCAAACCCAGACCCGGGTCGGGGCGACCCGGTTCGGGCCGACCCAGGGGGTCTTGGGCCGGGTTGGTCCGGGCCCAAAACCCCCTAAAATCGGATAGCTTCGTTGAAGGGCCCATAACATGGGCTAAGGAACTCTGATTGATTCTCCTTCAGTTGCGATGCGATCCTTGGATCGATACGGTCGTTTTGGTATATTAGACTCATGGTTTCAGAGAACTTTGGGTATGTCCAGATTGGATCGAACACGAAACCAACTGGGCCTTCGGAGCAGAAAAACATATAACTTGAACTCCGTATGTCCGATCGATGTGCCATCGACTTTGTTGGATTTCCACTTAGTGAGACGGTCCTTTTGGATTACCCCGATCGAGGTTTGGACACACTTGGAGTATGGTCAGTTTGGTTTTGACTTAAGAACCAATCGGGCCCCTGGGAAGAAAAATCCAATAACTCTCAAACTAGGAGTTCGATTCATGCACTGTCTATCAAGTTCTGTTCCTATTGACATGACAGAACCTTGAGATACATCAACTGTGGTCTATGTGACAGTTGATGTATCGACCTCTTGGCTCATGGAGCGGACTGTCCCGGAACGAGTGTGTTTTGTGCTGGAACCCTAGAGCTGCCTGAGACTTGACGACTACTGATCGATCGACTCAGATTTTTTCGGATAGCCCAGTGGGGAGCACTTGGTTGTAGCGGCAGACCCACGGCAGAGGTGCGCTTGGTTGTAGCGGCATACCCACAGTACTCAACAGAAGGAGTACCTTTGTAGTCTATGAGGGGGACCGCTTGGTTGTAGTGGCAGACCCATGGTGGGAAGCGCTTGGTTGTAGCAGCAGGCCAATGGTACTCGATAGGTGGAGTACTACAGTAGTCCAAGGTTATTGGGAAGCACTTGGTTGTAGTGGCAGACCCACTATACTTGATAGAGGAGGCATTCTCCAGCAGCTATGGTTTCAACTTCATGAATAAAATCCTGGTTTGTGCTGAGTCTTCATTTTCAATCTTTATCTTCGATGTGATTAGATCATGTTTTCCTATGTGGATTGGGTCGTACATTCCTATGTGGATTATGTTTTACTTTCTTGAGTGGACTGGATTGTACTTGAGCTCGTGAGTTGGAGCTGAACTATATTTGATGACTTAGGTATATGTATGGGCATATACCTATGTAGTTTTGGATAATACTTCGTGATTGTGTCTTTTCTTTGTGGTTTATCCTACCAAAGTGGCTCCATGGGGTCCACAAGTTGACCTATGGATTTTCGTGTTCGACCATGAGACATAAAATGAGGGTAGGACATGTTTCTAGGTCATTTCATATTATTAAATCATTATTTTTACCTTAAATTTCACTAATTACCTCTAATCACGATTAATAAACTTAAAAGGTACTATTCACCAAAAAAATTATTTTAATCCCATTGAACCAAATTTTAATTATAAATGACAACCACATATGTAGGATTTTTGAAATTCAAATAACAGAAGTGGTAAAGTTTCATTTAAACGAAAAATCGGTTTCTTTAACTACCACATAGTTGTTTCACTATTCATAAAAAATTGATGTTTTTCAGAAAATTACCAAAAATTCACCCTAGGATATATTTGATATTTAGAATTAAAAAATGATATCTATTTTAAAAAATTTAAAACATATAAGTTATATTAATTAATTTAATAATTAATTCCCGTTGTCAGAGAAAATAGTGTGTTTTTATGAAACAATAAGAATCAAAAGATTGACACTAGTTTAAGTCCAATTTCAAGATGAAATTAATTCCGACGACCACTATTGGATTAAATGGTAAAAATATAGTCTAATTTTACTTTTAAACCAATTAAAAAGATAATATAATCATAAAAATAAATTAGATTAAAAAAAGTTTTTGAATTAAAATACAACATTTTTCACTATTCATTAAAAAATGAACATTATCGGAAAATAACAAATATTTACACAAAGTAAATTTTGATGTCCCGATTCTAAAGAAGAATTTTATTTTGTCAAACATAACATATAAAATTTTCAAAAAGTTTATTTAAAAGAGTTTCGTCATCAAAAGGTGGTTAATCGACCTTTTAAAGAACATTAGAATGTTTACACTTAAAATTGGATTCATTTGCATTTTTAATCCTCTAACATTTATTGTAAAAAGTAAAAATATTTGAAAAACATATATAATCATTTATTTGTATGTTCTTTTCATTCCCACCATTACAACGGCTAAGAGTTAACTATAATTCAAAATAATATTATTTTATTATTAGAGTGCAACGTAAGATTCCCAAAAAAAATCGTTGTTGCGTATTGGGTATGCCATCGATCATATCATCCTCTTTAAAGTTATATTAATATTTTATTCAAAAATATGGATAAATGTGAAAATGAAATATTCTTTATTTACCTGGGGTTTTACATCCTTCCCCCCTTTTGGGAATTACATCCTCGAAATTTTAAAACTGGTCTTGCAAACTTCATTGGAAATCCCATATTGGAAGAAGAGTCAGTAAAACTATCACTTTATAATAAAGAAAGAGAAGTACAAAGGTCACCAGAGTTAACCCATACAAGGATTACAAGTATGAAAATATGGATATAGAGGAGAAAAAAAGGGTTATGTCCTGATGCAGAGTGATAGTAAACATGTTTAGAATAAAGTTAACAATAAGAAAATCACAAACTTGTGGTGGGTTAAATGGTATTCAATTCCCCGGTAGGAAAAGTAAATAGAAAACATTTTTGTTTTAAGTTACTCTTCATTGAAGAATTTATTTTTGATCTTATCTAAATCATAATTAAACATACTTACTTGTCACATAGACTTTCAACTTTTACTAGATTCCTTAATCAAACACATATTTTCTCTAAAAGACGAGTTTCTAGGATGACTTGTTCACATTAAGAGTACTATAATCAACTTATTGAGAATCACCTAATCCAAAAAATAGAACTATATATTTCCCATGTCTTTAGACAAAATCCAAAAACAAAATTGTTAGTATGATATCAGATAATCCACGAAAGTATAATCCTTTATATAAAAGAAAATCTATTCTTAATCTCTAAAATATGTCCAAAAAACCCAAAGTTCAATGAAGACCATTCGATAAACAATTTCTCCATAATATTCTTCAAAGTAAACCAAACTAATATTGAAACCCAAATATTTGAAGGATTTAATCACATAGTCTTCAAAGGTACAAATTAACTTTTATCTCTAAATAACATCAGTTGCTCTTAAATTCACATATTGAAAAGTAATTAACCTAATCACATATCCTCGATGATAGGTTAATCATATTCATATATAACCCAAAATAAACTTACCCTTGATTCCTAAAATCATCTAACTAAAAAGATTTAGTCAAACTAACCAGGGACTCCACGTAGTCCAGTGGTAAGCGATAAATACCAGTTGCACTTTGGATGTGGGTTTGATTCCCACAGCTTTGTCTGACGCGACAGGTTGTCACACGGTCTGCGTGTTGACCTTTTTCCAAAACTATATAATTCATAAAGCATTCCCCAAAATGAGATAAAATCTTCAAAAATAATCATAACATAATTTGACCTCAATTTTTTTCTCACACCTTTCACTTTCCATCATAACATATAGTAACCCATAATTACCTCAAAATTAAGGATCATATAAACCCAAATGGTTCTTTATAACTATTCCCACAAAAGAAAAGATAAATATTCCATTAAAAAAATTCATATATCAAACATCAGGGTTACACATACTATAAAAAAGTCTTCTAATGTAACCCTATCATCAAAAGAGACTTAATTCTCTTAAGAATTTCACCATAACTCTTGAAGCCCTTATATGTTGACTTCGTACTCATTCAACATTCTTCATGATCCATTAACCATTCCTTTCCAATTTATTCTAAAATACTTCTTTCCAACAAACAAAATAATGAATCATATCCCAAGATTCCAAAATAGGAAAACTAAGTTAGGAAATAATCCATACCTTTTATTGGTCATTGTCAGTTTCTTCATCCTCAATCAGAATGGCATTAGGTATTGGTAAAAGAATATTTGTATGATCTTGGTGACCCCATTCTCGAAACTTTTTCATTGGACATGTGTTTTCGTAATGGACATGCACACCACATTTAAAACATTCAATTGATCTCTCAGAAAGAACTTCTTTCCCTTTCCTCGAGTCAACTGGATGCTTCCTTTTTCCATGGCAGGTTCTTGCTTTATGACCTTCATTTACACATCTATAGCATCTTTTTTCCCATTGAAACATTTTCCTAGGTGTTTCTTTCCACATCTTTGACACATAGGTTTTTGAACACAGATACCTTTATGATTATTACCTGTAGTTCGGTAGGGATTTGTTTCTCTCATAAATGATGCCTTATAGAAATCACTGTGGTTTAGGTGGTCAATCATGAATCAAGATAGATAGTTGAGGATAAACACAAGAGTTCTCATTGCAGCTCCCATATCATTCAGTTTCTCACTCAAAAAACTGTCACAGTTTCCTTCACATCCACTTTTACTTTGGTGCCTCCTAGATCCAGCCATTTACTAAAACCAAAATGGTTAGTGTGAGCATATAAACAAAACCATCATGTACTAATGAGGAAGATAAACACTAAGATATACATACTCGATCACTTTTTCTAAAACTAGGACTCATTCTGAAATCCTAACCATTATGGTAATGTCACTTATGCTTAGAGAATACCCTAACCTCTATTGTTATCTAAACCATCCTCTAATACAAACTGTAAGGCCCCAACCTTAAACATTACATAATCATGAATTAAACGAATAATTCACATAGAGGATCTTCTCAGGTTTAGAGTTTTATAGAATTAGGACATAACTATTATATCTCAATATATTAAATAGTAGACACCTCTACTATGATTCCATAAAATAAAAAAAACACATAAAAAGAAACATGTCCAGTTCCATGTTTTAGATAGAATGTCTTTCCTTGGTCCCATCCTTGACAATATTGATCTTTAAGTCCTGTGGAAAACATTTGAAAAACATGGGATGAGCATAAAAATCCCAGTAAAGGATACACAAAGAAGGAAAACTTTTATTTTTTCAAAAAAACAAGTAAACCATGAATACTTTACCAAAGTAATACTTTTCACCTTTATGAAGTAGTAAAAACACTTCACTAAATAAAAGACCATTACTTTCCCTTTTGTAACCAAAAGATGACCATAAAACCCATATAATAAACAGAAAACATATAAAGGTAACTTGGGACATAAACATACTTAAATGGAACAACCATACGATCAAACTCCACACATACTTAATGGAATAGTCATACGGCCGACTTCCATACCCAATGCATTGGAGGTTATAACGTAACCACCCGTCCTGGTATTCACGGCACCACCCGTCATATGGTTTATCATGTAACCACCCGTAAAATGTCCAAGTACCATAATTACACATAAAATATTGAAAATATAAACATTTCAATAACAACATTTCATTTTCAACCACAATAAGTAATTCCATGATATTGAATTAATCAATCCATTTTCAAAAACCATTTACAAGAGATTTTCGAATCAAAGTGTCCCATGCCACTTTGAAGATTTTAATGGAATTATAATTTTAAAACATTAATGTCCATATAAATAAATACTGAAAACCATTTTGAAAACATGGAAATTAAAGATTAATATTTAGATTAATTAATCATTAAAACATTTAAAACGATATTTTTGTTAAAGAGTTTTTAACAAAATGAGAGACTCTTGAATACAGATAATTTCGGAATAACATTTAATCCAAACTTTATAATATCATGAGAATAAATGGATTCAGGATATAATATGTCATAGGACATTATATACACCATATAAGAGTAAATTGGTGTATAACAACAATGATGTCGCAATGGAAATGTTAACTGAGATGAAATCCATTATAAAGATGTTATCCTTAAATTAAGGATAAATATATCACATAATTATGTATGAGAAATATAAATACACCCAATATAAGTGGATATTAAGTGTGAAACAATCAAAGGTCATTCACACATATTCATATGATGAAATGATCAAGATTTACAAGTTGAACGCAAAGAAATCGAAATTGGGTTAAGATGTTCCCTTGTAAAAATTCAACAGCCTAACGGCGTCACTTTAAAATTCAGAAAATGAGTTAATGAGACAAAAAGGGTATCTCATCACATGGAAATATATTTTAAATCAATAACGATATATAATAACATATCCCAACATAATAAGATGAAAATTAAATGACATAACAAAAAAAAGTCTTTTAAAAAGAGGAGGGTGAAAGGTCCCCTTACCGAGTTGGGTAACATTCGAAATGTACACCCCATGGAAGAAGGGTCATACAATGAAGATTTAAATACCCATAAATGAAATCATACTACACAATGTGTATAATAATTGGAAGTACAAACACCACTAAAATGAAATAGTGGAAAACATAGCATAAATGTCACGGGAATAAAAGTGAGATGAAAAATCCCCGACGAAAACTCGGCCACCTAACGATACCACTTAAAATAGAAAAAATGGATTGATGAGATAAAATAGGTTATCTCATAATATTAAAATAATATTTACCATAAGGGTAATATAAAATAACATCCCAATCATGAGAGAGATGAGCTTAAAAGAAATGACATAAAAGAGTGTACTTAAAAAGAAAGAGAGGGGTAGGATCCCTTACCTCGGGTCCGACTTGACTCGATCATTCTTTAACGTCATGAATAATAAACTTGAGTTAATTTATACTTTCTTAAGAACCTTTTTCAAGTTAATTATTCCTTTTATATCACTTATTTCCATGTTATAACCATTATGTAATCATTTTAGTTAATAATGTTTGTTTTGTCGATATTTGGTTCTTAAGTCGAAAGTGGACTTCTTACAATTACATGTTGTTTGTGTGGTCAAAGGTTCATTATATCCATAATGATATTCATGATTTTAATATCAGATATATCATATATATACAGAATATACATGTATTTATAACATTACATAATCATTTAGAGGTATGAAATGAAATGCACCGTTCATGGAGACAGTAAGCCCTACGTACGCATGAACGCTACATTCATTTCTATGTCATATTAATGGAATTAAAAATAATTGAGAGATATATAAATTATAATTCCATTATTATATATATTTTATATAGGTCTCATATGCTCATTAATTTCATTCTTTATACATACCATGTATTTCATGAACAAGTCACATCACTTGAGGGGGCGGTAGTCCACACTTCCTCGTATGAAATTATCGCATTTTCACAACATGAAAAGCATAATGGAATGATTTAAATATTAAATTTCAGAAGCATATTGAAAACATAAATACCATATATATCATATATAAAATATATTGACATCATAATGGCCACCATGAAAGGTGTTAAGAGGAGATTGAACAATCATCGTTTCGTGAGGCAGAAATTCACCATCCACAGAAACAGTATGTTCTTTAATAATTAGACAAAGGTGTGTGTAAGTATAGCTCGAATCCTTCACATAACAACATAATAGTATATTTAAGATACTATTTTTGTTACAAAATAATGGAATAAGAAGAGTTTAGGGGTTTGGAGATGCAAAATAAAACAAAAGAACACAAGGGAAGACATTACCTTTAAATCAGGTATCTCTTTTTTTATTTGAGCTCAAAGGCTTCCTTGGAATGGATTCATCCCAAAGGTGAGGCTCCAATGATGAAGAGAGGGATTTGGAGAAATGAAATGGTCAGGGGTTGGCCGATCCAAAGGCTTGAGAGGTGTGGGTAAGGTGGTAGAGGTGGAGGCCTTTTATAAGAGGAGAGGAGGGGCACTCTTGAAAAGTTATAACATATTACTTTATTATATAATTCTTTTCGTATTTTAAATGTCCCAAAAGGATATATTTCGAGGATAAGGAGAATAGGTTTCTAAATACACCCGTCCAATAGCTTTGTGATAAGTTTAGGTCTTAGATTTTACATTATCGTTTCATTTAATTTAAATCGTTAAATAATGAGGTAATCGCTGCATAATCATTGTGTCATATATAATTTAATTTATTTAGTGTCTAAAAATTATAAAACAAATATCATGATGTAGTAAATCTTTTTACCTTTCTATGAATATTTAAAGTCAAAAATATGACTTGTATAACCCCATGTAAAAATTGTTTTAGTAAAACAACACATCATTGTGACATTTTAACTTCAAATTTAAATAAAAAGGCATTAATGTCATTTTCCTACCAAAGTGGCTCCATGGGGTCCCCAAGTTGACCCATGGATTGTCTTGGTCGGACATGACACATCCAATGAGGGTAGGACATGTGTGTAGGTCATTTCATATTATTAAAACTTTATTTTTACCTTAAATTACACTAATTACCTCTAATCGTGATTAATAAACTTAAATGTTTCTATTCACCAAAAAATTATTTTAATCCCATTGAACCACATTATACTTATTAATGAAAACCAGGTATGTAGTATTTTAGAAATTCAAATCACAGAAGTGGTAAAGTTTCATTTAAACAAAAAATTAGTTTCTTTAACTACCACTTAGTGGTTTCACTATTCATCAAAAAATTGAAGTTTTTTAGAAAATTACCAAAAATTCACCCTAGGATATATTTGATATTCCGAATTAAAAAATGATCTATATTTTACAAAATTAAAAACATATAAGTTACATTAATTAATATAATAATTAATTATAGCTGTCAGAGCAAATAGCGTGTTTTTATGAAATAATAAGTATCAAAAGATCGACACCAGTTTAAGTCCAATTTCAAGATGAAATTAATTCCAACGACCACTATTGTATTAAATGGTAAAAATATATTCTAATTTCACTTTTAAACCAATTCAAAATATAATCTAATCATATATATAAATTATATTAAAAAGAGGTTTTGAATTAAAATACAACATTTTTTACTATTCATTAAAAAATGAACATTATCGAAAAAATACCAAAAATTTACACAAAGTAAATTTAGATGTCCTTATTCTAAAGAAGAATTTTATTTTGTCAAATATAACACATAAAATTGTCAAAAACTGGATTTAAAAGAGGATCATCATCAAAAGGCGGTTAATCGACCTTTTAAAGAATATTAGAATGTTACTGCTTAAAATTGGATTCATTCGAATTTTTAATCTTCTAACATTTATTGTAAAAAGTAAAAATATTTGACAAACATATATAATCATTTTTTAGTTAGTTTTGTTCATTCACGCCATTACAACGGCTAGGCATTAAGTACAATTTAAAATAATATTTTTTTATTATTAGAGTGCAACGTAAGATTCCCATGAAACTCGTTGTTGCGTATTGGGTACGCCATCGAGCATAGCATCCCCTTTAAAGATATATTAATATTTTATTCACAAATACTGATAAATGTGAAAATGTTGTATTATTTATTTACCTAGGGTGTTACACCTGATATATGAAATCAATTTTTCCATTGAAAAACAAGAGCACCCATGAAATTCTTACCATTATGAAATATTATTTTATCGTAAGAAATAAATTATATCCACATGAAAATTAAAAAACTTTTTCTCAATGAAAACTATTAAACTCGTAGTTAGAAAACATAAACTCCTTTTTAGTAACATAGAAGATTATATTCATAAAAAGTTTAAAAAATAACTAGATACTAGTTAAATACATAGAAAAATTATTCTATGGTAACTCCCTCCTTCTTGAAAATTAATATATGGAACATTTTCCAATGAATTATAGAGATAAAATTGAAATCACAAAACATATATGATCTCTTGGTATCACACATTCGTTTAAGAAATATCAGACTCACCCACTCATATAAGCTCCATCGAGCACACATGATGTTCATATATAATGTTAAAGAACAAAATAAAAAACAAATAATTTTTATTCTGGAACTTTTCATCATAAAAACCTTTAAAATATCTTTTAAATCGATATAAAAAAGACATTCAGATATCAAAATACCCTCTCATTTTTAAAATACCACTCTCAAAATAAAATTACCAAGAACAGATGGAATAATGGATTTTCTTTAAAGAAAACATGGATTCCTATAACAGATTATAAAAACAAACTAAAATTTATCATGGTCAAAAAACATATTTATCCGCACATGATAACATAGAGAATTACAATTTTCCTTTTGTTATGTAAGTCAAAAACATATCTATAAAATTTATAAAATGATTCATTTTAAAAAATACTATAGGAAATTAAATGGGAATATAATATTTTATTTAAAAAATTTTAAATACATATAAATACATATTTAGAATAATTTTATGAATTTGGACATTGAAGAAATGTATTTAGAAAGAAAATTATTAAAAAATTTATAAACAAGTTTCAAGTTAAACTATCCATTTCCAGGAGAATAACTAATCACATGCATTCTTTATCATCTATAATAATGATATTATATTAGTTATTTACTTTTTTAGGATTGTTTTTCATGTTTATTATTACTTTAATTTATTTTCTACCATTTTATATTATATTACTAAATCATTTAAGTTCATGTGATGCGTTTTAATGATATTTGGCTCAAATGTCCAAAAGGACATCGATATGTTGGCTATGCTCAATGTTTCCAATATTCCATCATATATATAATAATAATGATGAAATAATTATAATTTTTTATACAAAAATCATAAATTTAAAACCAAACATGTTGGATGGTTATGAAAAATTAACTACTTTACAATCTTGAAGAGGTTGGTCGTACATAAGAATTAGTAACATTTCAATTTTTGAATCATCATGATAGATAAAATGGTAAGTAATATTTTATTTTTATATAGATATAATTATATCATAAAAAATATTTTTTTCCGATTAAATATACTTATATATATCATCCATGTGATGTGGTGATGTAAAATGAATCATGTTGCTTTTTATAAGATGTAGTCCACTCGTATAGAAAAAACTGTTACCATCTTTAAAAATTGTAAATTTATATAAAAAATGAAATTTTACTTTTAAAAAATTATAATTATGTTATTAATGTAATATATATACATTAAATCTATCATTATTACTGGCTGAGAGAGAGAGTGATGGAAATAAATTACATTGGATTGTAAGGAAGTGGTTTTCCAGGCTTATGAATGATAATTTTGTTTCCCATTTGATGGAATATGAGATAGATATAGGTTATAAAATTAAAAAATTACTTCTTATTATAACTAAAAAACTAATTTTATTATATAATCCTGGTTTAAGATGATTTTATGGTTGTACTAAAATAAATAATATTAATAGTCAGTGTTAAAACCATACCTCTACATTAGACAACCTCTTTATGTTTATACCAACAACATTCCCAGGTAAGATATATATTAAAAAACCCCTCTATGATGTGTAAAATTATATAATTAAGGTATTTGGGTATGTAATTTATGAAAAAAAAAGTTTTTTATATTTGAATAAAATATTAGAGGAGGTATTATTTTATAAGTGAGGGATGGGGTACTTTTCGAATTACGTATAGTATTAACTTAATATATATTAGTTTTAAAGGATAAGTTTCTCCAAAATGATATAATAAAAATATAACAGGAGTATGTATAGACATACACTAAACTATTATAATTTGGACTAGCTTAGATTAAAGTTTTACCATTAACACTTTATTTTAACCTGTATTAACCTTTATTTATGATCCTCATGATAATAATTTTTATTAATATTTAGGGGCCAATATAGTTATTATCAAAGGGTAGATGCACAATAAATGGAATATAGTTTCTATTTTCAACCATATATCGACATACTTACCAAATATTGGATTTTAACATATTTTAAATCATTTAATAAAATGTTCTTTTACTATAAAATATCATTAATTTTATTTCTGGAACTATTTAGTAAAGTTAAATTTTAAAATAAAATTACTTCCAAATAATTTTTATCCATTCATATAAAAACATAACAACATATAATAATTTTAAAAAAAATTATGGAATATAATAATTAATTCAAATTATATAAATTTTAATATTATTATAATCATTAATTTATTTTTATATTAATTTAAAAAATACAGTGTTGGTGTTTTGTAAACAAATAAGGTAATTATTTTTCCTCTAAAATTTTAAAATAAATTAACACGATATGATATTATGTATATTAAAAATATAAATTTAAAATTCAACATAACTAGTCTTTATATCTATCAAAAAGATATTATAGAGAATACAATCATGAAAGTGAAATTTTTGAATTTGTCTTTCCATGTCAAAAATCAAACAAATATAGAACCAATGACCCTTATTTAAGAAATATTCTTTATAATTTAATAAATACACTCATCCAATTAGATAAATTAAATTTTTAGGTCCATTTTAAAGTCATTATATTATTATTTTAAACCATAATTACTCTATTTACCCTTGTCATTTCGCTAATAATTTTCTACTATTTCAATTCATTGTGAATAAAAATAAAAGGGCCTATTTAAAAATATTAGAACTCTTGAATAATAATTGGAATATATTTTTCTATATAAAATTCATATAATTGGCTGAATTTAATTTAAAAATGAACCCATAAAACATGATGAAGATTTTTTTTTCTAAAAATGCATTTTTAGACAAACAATTAAATTCTTCCAAAAGTAGGTAGAAATATGATTGAAATATAAAAAATTAGATTATATCTAAATAAAAAATAATTTTTTGTACTATTAAATCATTTTTTAAAATTTCATTTTAAATTATATAATTTAATGAAAAGAATATAGTGTTTTATAATAATTGGTTTTTTCAATATCAATATTTTTAGAAAAATCACCAAATATTCCCATAAGATGATTTTGATATGATTATTAAGAAAAATTAAAAAAAATTAAAAAAATATTTCTTAAATTTCCATCAATTAATTATAAAATTGCCTCGCAATAATCAATGAAATTCATCATTGAAAAAACATATTTTTGAATAATAAAATAACCTTACAAAGAATTAAGTTCTTATTTCCCAAGAATTAGTCAATAAAATGGTATTACATTAGATATATATATATATATATATTATTATGTGTAAATCTTATTCATATCCTCTCAGTCAATGGCTATGATTTAATAAAAATATTTAAATAATAAAATTTCATGGTTCATTTAAGCTCATTGTTGCGTATCATTTATGCTATCGAACAAAATATTTCTTTAAATATATTAGTATATTATAGATTATCAATAAAACTATGATAAATCATACGAAATTATGTTCAAACATATAATATAAGACAATTACCAACTATGAAATTATATTTAACTATTTGAACCTGATTTGTACTAATTTTCTATAGAAGGGAGAGTTTTTGTAAATTGTTATGATGAATAATATAAATTAAATTAAAACTGGTTTTGCATTGAAATTCATCCAAATAATAATAAATATATATATATATTTCACTTATCAATATTTTTCATTAAAATATTTGATAATTCATGTAGTATGTGTATAACTTTTTCAGAATTAGCACTTCACAGGTTTCTATGGAAAAGGGTAGAAAAGGTGAAAAAATGAGAACGTACATATCGTGATTTCTTAGTTCATGTCATGTACCTAAGGATCAAATCCTATCCAAGTTATCAAGCCAAGCTGTAACCATACCAAAAATCCATAGTTGAAAAAAGCCTCTACATGTCATGTACAGCCAGACCACATCAAGATTCTTATTAAACAATTTGGAGAGATATCCATGAGGATCCCACAAAAAAGCCAACCAGAAGTGGAGTACATGTCATGAATAATCAGTACACACCGTGTACCTTGTAAAACCTCTTAAATTTATGATAATACCTAGTTCCACATTGGAGATCCAAAATCTATTGAGAATGATGTGGATCAAGGCTATACATTGTGTACCTACGGTACATGCTCTGACTAAAAATTCCTATATAAAAAGTTGAATAGTAGAGCATTAGAGACACTTCGGTACAAGATATTCCCTCCCCCTCCAGATTCCCTACACATTCGTTCTACCTTTTTCTTTCCAAACTATAAATTTTTTAGTGTTTTCACATTTTTATTAATTTTAGATCCATGTAATTTTTGTTCTTAAACTCGTTCAAATTCCATTGCGCATTCCGATTAAATTTCTCCTCTCTTCTTTCAATTGAGTATTTTGTTTTTCACTATGTTTTTCATTGTGCAATTTTCATCCCTTTTTTTCATCCCTAAACCATTTCAGGATTTCACTTTGAGTAATTAGTATGCCAAGAACATTTTATTTTGTTTATTTTTATCCTTCCATAAAGAGTAGCTAAATTTCTTAGGGGTAGGGATCAAGCCCAATGTATCTTTATATTTAAATATATTATTAATTCAAAACATGGAAAGTATAATTGAATTAGTAATTAGGATACAAACCAATGGTTCATCCCATTTGTGTGAATGTCACCATCTAGGGGACATTCAAACAAATGAACCTATCCTAATTGGAGTCGACTAAGCTATGACCACTGGCTCAGGAAACATCATTCCCTAATGAAGCTAAACCTATTTCACAGGGGCTATCACTATCTCCCAATCACAGAATAGTTACATCATAGGATGAACTAAGAGACTAAGACCAAAATCTACTAGTTACCCCAATTTTCTTCATAGACTAAGACATAAGACCTTTCTCACGATATAATAAATGGTCATCTTTCACCCAAATAGTCGACATGATCCCAAACCATCCATTTTCATTTAATATCACCCTATAAATAGATAATAAATAAATACTCACAAAAATAGACCTCTCTAAAGGACCGCTTTCTGGGATTAGAAACCATAAATTCCCCAAATCAAATGATAGTCTCCTTGTGGATTCGATATCGTACTCCTACAATAATACAAATTTTTTGATTCGTGAATGTTTTGTAAAATATATAAATTCTACATTTGAACTGACTCTTAGAGGAAGTGATAAAGCCTTTTTGGGGACCGTCAATTTCTAGTGCTATTTTTGGGGATGAAAAATCATTTATGTATAAAAGAACTCTGATTTTTGAACCTAGTATTACCATTCCCTTATCCCCTTTCTTTATTTCCAAACACCATTACATTCCTTTAATTTATTTTTAGTGCATGTACCAATGTCCCTTGAACCGATTAATGAATATTGATGCACATGAAACCCTGTTCGTCGATACTGATATCGAAAGGTGATTATATTCACTTCTTCGATTATCAATAGCCGAGAAACACCACCTAGAGAGACCCAACCCTCCATACCATCAACTCATGCCTAGATAACATCATATTCACCTAGAGATGATAATCATGGAATACCATTTACCATCGATCCATGGTGCAATGCCCAGCATAATTCACCCGCCTAACTAAGCCGATAGATTTGAAATTTAAGCAGGACTAATTCGTGTGATCTATAACATGTGGATGTTCAAAAGTATTCATAGTGAAGAACCCCACGAACATATTTCTAACTTCATGGAAGTCTACGATTGCTTTATCAACTAAAGAGTATCATCCGATGCAATACAACTTTATGTCTACCATTTTTCAATAAGAGATTGTGAAAATGACTAACTCAAAATCCATGATCCTGACTCCATTATGACATGGGATGAGGTCCAAAAAATTATCCTCAAACACATACCACCCATACAGACCTAAAAACTCTGTACTGAAATTATAAACATTTCACAAGGAGACCGAAAATCTGCATGGGATGCATGGGATCAATTCAAATAACTCATGAGGAAGTGTCAGCATCATGGGCTCGACGCTTGGATTCAATTACATAAATTCTATCAAGGACTCCCAATAGTATAATGAGGAGTTTTATATGATACAATTGATCGAGGATTGATGTCTAAAGCCACTATAGGATGAATAGTTTATTAGGATGAAGCATCCAACAATTCTAGTATGTGGAAAGGTGATTGTGGACCACCATGATGTGGAATCAACAAAGATGATGAGACAGCCTGGAAAGTGTCCCAAGAAGTGGATCTAACAAAGATGCTGGAATCATATCAGATAACAACCACCCTCATCATGGAAATTCAATCTTGTGAAATTTGAAGCAGCACAGAATTGTATCAAGATTTCAAGGAAATATATGAAGAACCAACAGATTTAAATTATGTTAATGAACAAAATTAACCATTTTAGTAGAAAAAACACTAATTTTACCAGTAGAGGACTTCTTAGATCCATTGTAAAATCATTGATATTTTAAGAAGCATAGTGGTTAAGCTTAGTTTTTCAACCAAGGACCACCAGGGTATCCACCAATGAACCTTCTCCTGATATCCCAACATCATACATATCAATAGAAACCCTTTACAAGGCCCCAACACCAACAAAAATTTCAACCCTCTCATCCAGGACCCCAACTGCCACCTCCACCACTATAAAGTAACTTGGAGAACCTCCTAAAATCCTTTTTTCGGATTTCTAATCTGCGGATGACCATGCCGAAGTCAAAAATGAAAAATCAATGGCCATATTTGAGAAACCTGGAGATTCAAGTGGGTAAAGTCTTGAAGCCCTTATATGAAATATTACTAGGTAATCTAACTATTAATACTGAGATATACTTATGAGAGGAGGTTAAGGATGTAGAGATGAAGATGGGAAAAGTTCCTCACTTTCAAAAACTAAAATATTCATGGCCATAAGATGAACCTAATAATTAACAACAACAAGAAGTAGAGGAAGTATTTCCCACATCACTACTAGAAGTAGTTCTATCTGAGAAGAAGAAAGCCCTGAAAAAACATAAGGAACTTTTTTATGTAGCCCTACATCCATAAAATCGACCTATTCCCTTCTTATAAAATTTGAGGAATGGTAGGCAGGAGGCTCAATATAAAATGTTCCTTGAAATATTCAAATAGTTTCCCATCAACATTCTTTTTATTGAAAAAATCGACCAAATTATTGTATATGAAAAATTCCTCAAATAATTTGTATCAAACAAAAAAATATAGAAGATCAGGGATTCATCTCATTAAAAGAGGAATACTATTATTTGTACAGTAGAAAATCCCACATAAGATGAGGGATCATAGAATCTTTTCAATTCCTTGTGTGATAGGAGAATGTAAATTTGGAAAATCACTCCATGATCATGGAGACATCATTAACCTAATGACGATGAGTGTGTTCCAAAATCTCAGACTCCATGAGATAAAAGAAATAAGGGTATCATTAGGGTTATCTGATCATTCAGTTAATTAACCATGTGGTATTATCGAATATATTCTAGTTAAGGTTAGAAAATTCATTTTCCCAAAATATTATCTCGTGTTATACACGGAAGAGGAATTACATGTCCCGGTAATTCTTGATAGACCATTCATAGATATTAGAGAATCCTTGACTAATGTTAATCAAGGGTGTATCATATTTAGAGTGGTAGATGAATAAGTAGTGCCTAACTTGATAATGGTCTTACAACACTCAGATTACACTGTGGTCTAACATGCCATCTCTCTCCATAAAAAGGATAACAGTACATGGATATAGAGTAATAGACCAAGGAATCATATTTTGAGAATAAAGAAGACATTCGAGGAGGTCACCTTTATCGAACTAGTCACCATAAATGGTGTACCACTATTTATTCCATTCATCATTCAACAACCACAGTTAGACTAGAATCCTCTCCCCATCACACTAAAGTACACATACATAGGGAAGTCATTCTATATTCCCACCATCATTAACTCTGAACTAACACATGCTCAATAGAAAAAATTGATTTATGTCCTAAAAATATATAATAATTCAATTTCCCGGGGATATTAGATATCAAGGGGATTAATCCAATACAGTACACTCAACTAATTTTACTAGGAGAGGATGCAAACCCAAAAAAAATATCATAGGCAACTAATGCCACCAATAAAGGAAGTTATCCGGAAATAAGTTATGTCACTCATGAATGCTAGAATAAACGTTCTAATATAAAATAGTGAATGAGTGAGTGCCATCTAAGTCATTCCCATGAAAAGAGGTCTCACAATAGAAAAGACATAGGATAACGAACTAATTAAAACATGCACCATCATTGGATGGAGAGGTTGCATGGAATACAGATGTTTGAACTCAACAAAATGAAAATATTATTTTCAATTAACTTTTATGGATAAAATTATAGAAATTATAGTGGGGAATGATTTATTCTATATCATGGATGGCTATTTAGGATAAAATTAAATTTTAGTCAACCCCGCTTACTAGCCGAAAAGAAAATTCACCGGCCCATTCAGTGCTTTAATGTATAAATGCATGTCATTTGGTATGTGTAATGCACCAACCAAATTACAAAGATTCATGGAACACATCTTTTTAAGATATGAATGATGAATTTCATGAAATATTTGTCGATAAATTCTATGTTTATGGGATATCATTCGATGTATATTTAAAAAACCTAGAAATGGTTCTACAATTATAGGAGGAGAGAATATTAATACTCAACATGATATATTTTTTACTTATAAGTACAGGGAGTAATCATACTGGGACATAATATTTACAAAGAAGAAATTGAGGTTGATCCTCTGAAGATCAAAGTCATCAATGATCTACCATAACTACCAATTGTTAAATGGATAAGATGTTTTCTTAGGCAAGATGGTCCATACAAACACTTCATGAATTATTTATCTAATGTCCCATGTCTATTGACAGAGTAGTTGTCAAAATATATTCCATTAAAATTTAATTATGACAATAAAAAAGATTTTGAAACACTGATAATAGTCTTATTATGTCTCCAGTTATCATTGAACCAAACTAGGAAAATGATTTTGAGCTTATGTGTGATGCCAGTGAACTTGTTGTAGGATATGTGCTCATACAACGCATTAAAAACATCCTCTGTCCAATCTATTATGCCATCCACATATTGAATGAAGTTGAGATCAATTATTCAACTATAGATAAGGATATCCTTGTTGTTGTTTCGGCATTTGAAATGTTTTGTTCCTAACTATTTTTGTCAAATGTCAGTATCCATCAGATCATTCCTCCCTTCGATATGTGATGAACAAGAAAGATTCAAAACAAAGATTGATACAACAGATTATTTTGCTACAAGAATTAAACATCAAAATCTTGGAAACCAAATGAACATAAAATTTCATTATAGGCCACCTCTCCAGATTACCTCTTACCATCATCAAAGAATATGAGGATGCTGATATTGAAGTAGATTTCCCCGATGAGACATTATTTAGTGTTTAGACCCAACCCTGGTTCTCATACATGTCAATATATCTTTCCAAAAGACATCTCCATCATGAAAAATCATATTATCAATGGAATAATATTTATCAAATGTCATGAACTGATTCTTGGATGAACCCCTAATATTCAATCACTGTGTAGATGGCCTTTTAAGATGCCTCATTCTAGAAGAATAGATGTAGAATGTGATTGAAATATGCCACACATCACCAAATGGTGGTCATAATTGACCTGAATGCATAGTGGCTATGATCCTACAAAGAATATTTTTATGCCCCTCAAGGAATCATGATACCAGGTGAATCTTCCTTTGATGTGATAGATGTCAATTAACATGGATCATCTATAGAATAAGTAAGATGCCACAGAACACCATTCTGGAAGTTGATGTTTTTGACGTCTGGGGTATTGAAATTATGGGACCATTACTCAAATCAAATGGAATGAATTACATTATAGTCGTATTAGATTATGTTCCCATGTTGGTGGAAGCCAAAGTAATGGCTCACGAAATATTGGAAGTAGTTTTGAACATGCTTTGGAAAAATCTGTTTGCACATTTTGTATTTTCGCAGCTACTAATCAGCGATCGTGTAACACACTTCTCAAATCAACTAGTGCAGATTATTCTAGAAATATATTCCATTCATTAGAACACTATTACTCCAATTAACCCAAAAACAAGGGGGAAAGTAAAATTTTCAAACATGGAGGTGATGAAAATCTTAGAAAAACTCTAAACCCAAGAAGAAGTGATTGGATCCTGAATTTGAACAATGCATCATGTGATTACATAAATTTTTACAAACCACACATAGGGTCCACCCATTTATATTGGTTTATGGAAAACCACATCATCTTCTAATGGAGATAAAACATCATTCATTCTGGGAAATTAAAAAGATTAATCTAGATGTAGAAAATGATGGAGAGGAACAACTATTAAAATTAACAACATAGGAGGAAATAAAGAGAAACGTGTATGAAAATACAATTATTTACAATGATAATAATGAACATGTTCCATGACTAAAGAATTAAAAGGCATGCCTTCATCTAAGTGAATAAGGATTCACTATTCGATTCATGATTAAAACTATTCCAAGGAATGTTGTAGTCAAGATGATCTGGTTATTTTTGAGGTTCTCCACGTTTTTACTTATATAATGATTGAAATTCAAAGAGACAGAGGACTACCATTCATGGTTAAAGGTAAAAGTTTGATGATATTTCAGGAACCATTCCATGAAGGCTGTATTATTAGTCTCAAGTTCTATTAAACGTTGAAGGAGTCAAGATTCTAACTATAATGAAAGAACTAAATGGGAGGAAACCCGGGCTAGGAAGGCATTGGATAAGTTATATTAGGATCATTGGTAAATAAAATATCATGTTTATAAGTGGATAAGGTTTGGAAGTAACAATAGAATTGGGCCAAACATTGTTCAGTACACGTCATATAAAATATTTTTAGGACATGTCTCTTTTTTCCAAAAATCCAAAATTCTCTGCCCACACATGATGTGATATCACCATAAATCTCATGTAAGAGGGAAGTTTCAATTTAAAAATGCATGTCATGACACACTGGTCACGACGCATCATAACCAAACCTCACCCCATGACCCTTCATCTTCCTCTTCTTCTTCCCAATGCCACCAGACAAGAACGGCCCCCCCTCAACTCTACTCTCAAACTCATTCCCCACTATTCATGGCCATTGTTGTGACCCTATATCTGATTCCCTAACAACCCATGCAAGTCTCCAAACACCCTCCTCCTCTAGTTCACGACATGCAGTATCCCTTGTGAACCACCCTCCTACATCCATGGTGGGCACCATGTGGCCCCAGCTCCATCCCAAACCCTCTGCTTCCTCCTCAGACTCCGAGAGACAGAAACCAGCTGCAATGCACCCCCATTCTATGTCTGATTATCAGGACAAAACCTCCTCTCCATCCACCGATGAGAACCTTCACTTTAAATCACTTATCTGCTTCACCAATCCATAACATCAAGTTAATATTATACACCTACATGAAAAATTGATGATCACGAACAAAACATTGGACATTGATGTTCTTTCCAATTTGAACATTGTTGATGATGTCTTAGACCTCTTAGAGACATTAAATAGTGATTACATTATAGAAGTGCAGAAGGAGAAGTATTAGGTTCTATATCAAGAGTTATTGTCCACGTTAGAGGTCACCATGGACTACTTGCATTTCTAGCTAGGTGGTAGACCTCAACATCTTTATTTGGCAGTTTTCAGAGTCGGGCTTGGTATCAATATCGAGGAGTTCATAATTTCAGATATTTATTTCACATTGAAGACATTGACATCCAGAGTGGCTGCACTGGACCTCTGTCCACTCATATCCCATGATCCATAGTCCCTTCATGATCCCAAACTCACAATGTTCACTCATCTACGGAGCTCAGATTTATGCATCTTACATCGGGACATGGCACATGGCTGGTTTTTGTAAGGAGAGACCCATTGAAGCATTAGTCAGATGAATGTCTTCATTCTAGTGGCCTCCAGGGGTGGGCCCCCCATAAATATGGCCACATGGTGTTTTTCATACTTCATGGTCCATGTATATTTGAAGTAGGGAACACGGATGGGTGGATCCATCATCACCCACCTAGCGAAGTACCTAGGCATATTTGATGCATCTCATTACCTAACCTCCTTTGGAGTTGCTGTGCTGATTGATCATGTGCTTCATCACAATATGAAGATTCTCATGAGAGAGGATGACATTTTTATATGGAACCAGGTGTCCAAGAGGCTTCCATTCTAGACCAGACAATAGGAGGAGTATCAGACCCACCCACGCAGTCTCTTTCCACCACCCCAACTACTCCATCCCAAACCAACCACCACCTCATCCCACCAACTAATGTTCCCCCACCATCGTACCGTCCTACCCTGGCTGAGTTATGGGGCCTTTTCAGTGCATTTTTTCAAATCTTCACTAGATCACAACCCTTCTCTATATTCAATTCATTGAGACAACTTCATGTACCCCATCATCCTCACCCACCAAACTCAGCCCCTTATCCTCCACCATTCCACCACCCCCTTCCGACCAGCTGGACCACCTCCCAATCTCACTGACCTATCCTCCCAACAAGAGTTTCTGATGGAGTAGACCTAGTGGGGAAAATGAGTTGTCGATGAGCCCATCCCTAAGGTACCATTCTTAGATCCAACTGCCATACCCAGGGACCCAGTACAAATTAGTACATTTCCACCTACCACTACAACCAATCTCCCTACCTCCACTACCACACCATCCACCACATCCACCCATCCATCCTCTACTATGGTTTCTACTGACACTAGTGTGGCCGACAAGTTGGTTGATACATCAGGAAATGGGATGACGGTCAATGAGATTTTTTTCGTAGATCAATGATCTGACATTGATCAATCATTTGGGATTTTTGGGACCTTTATAGGTACTTGGGATGGTTGTTTTTATCATCATTTTGTTTCCCACATCCATAAAAAAATTTGATATATATTTATGCGATTCTACGTTATGTTTTGTTTTGTTTTCCGTGATTATATTTATATCTTTATTAGGTCATGCTCCTAAGAATCATCTTCAATACTCAATGTAACAATACCACCATAGCCTTAGAACAATGGGTACTAGAGAGACATTTACTGACAGCTTCACGAACTATCACTCGAAATTCACCATCAGTAGCAGTAACTACGACCAATGATTACATTGTTAATGGGCCTCATCCATCATCGCACTAATGATCCTGATGTGATTAACCCCTGAAATAACCACGTGAGCATGAGAAAATAACCTCTATTAGAAGTAAGAGGCAAAGGAGAAACTGAGATTGTGGACCTTCAAACAACAACCTCTATCCACCCATCTGGCTGACAATGTTTAGTAAGCACTTTATGGGAGGCCACCCATTGTTAATATATTGTTTAGTCGCATCATTTTTTTGGTATTATTTCATTTTATTTTCATTCTTCATTTTCTGTCTTTCTAGGACATTCATTATAAAAGTAACACAATTGGAATAAAATTAGTTGATTAGTTTTTCACTCTATGTGCATTCTTTTTTTATCTTCCATTCCACATGATTAACCTTCTACACTAATGTTTTTACCTACTTCATGATTTTATTTTCTAACCACTTTACCGGTGTATTGAAATTCATACTTTGACAACTTCAAACACCCCATGGAATACCACTTTTTACTAGGGATCTCTTGATTACCTGTTATTTTAGTTTTTTCAACAATTCCATTACAATTTCATTAAGATTTTACAGCATAACCACTCCAACCTATATTTCATTGATAGTGGGGATACTACCTCTTACATTGTGGGGGGTGGGTATTCTCACAAATTCACTTGTGATTCACTTAATGTTTCTTATTTTTCTCACTTGTCTATGAGAATTTTTTTAAAATGATAAGCATGCCTTAAACCTGAGAATAATTATTCCCTTGTAATTAATGAAAAAAATAAATGGAAAATTGTTAAATACCATTTTAACTTATATTTAGACTTGTTTTGAATTATTTTTGGTATTATAAAATTAATTCCAAATCAAAAACATAGATATTATGATTAATTGACCTATTACTTTGGAATTATGTCCTTTTTTATTGTAAATATGCATCTGATTCTCACAACCCAAAAGGAATATATGCCTTTAATTCCATACTCTTATCTAAGAATATTATTTTATAGATTCTTTGGGGAATTTAAATCAACTAGAACGTGCACTGAGATCTTATTAAAATGATGAATCAACAAGCTTGTATATAAAATAGTTGAGGAACTCTTTGATAAACATTTTCCTTGAGACCCACTAGACATAAATCCATCACTTAAACCATAGTTTCCCTAAATGACCTATTAGAATAAATCTCTTTCAAACATATTTCCCTTTCCTACCCTACTCCATATACAATTATCAATGTTACTTTTGAACAAGAATTGGGTAGTCATTCTGACAGCATGGGATACTTCATATTTTAGAGATGTACAGTGCGCTCACCTAACTACGAGGTTATGATCCATATACCATTTGTTTGATTTCATTCATATTCTCATTATTTTTAAAATAAAAAAAATAAAGAAAAATTGATATGGGTTGTGTACTAGGAAGCTAAAAAATCACTATATCTCAGACCGATGAATCCCTCGAAGGATCATGTGTTGTTAAGTGATGGATGTGAGATTTATCCTAGGCGTGACTTTCGAAAAATAAAAATTAAAAAGAAAATGAAAAGTACTAGAATCATTTCTATTTTTACATACATGTTATACATATGGATCCAACCCAAGCTAATGGTGTATGGACTTGTTTGTCCAGTAGGGGGAAATTAATCATATTAGTTCTTATAATTTTTACATTGCACTATAGTGATTACCCTCATCTTTGAGCCTAATTTTTCACATTTTACCTACTTACCCACAGTTGTAGATTCATCAGAACCTGATTTCTTAAGCCCTCAAGATTAATTTTGTACTTGCCATTACATAATAGAGATAATAGAACAAGTCCAAGATTATGGTTAGGAGCATGAACTCGGGGTACGAACATACCTCTACATACATTTTCTACTTTGAGTTATGATATAAATGGTTTTGTAAATTAAAATTGGGCATATAACTTATGAAATAGTTACAAATATATAATTAAAATAATAGAATTTTTTATAAAAATATAGACTATGAGGCATAAGTTTCTTTCTATGCATGGATACTTATGGACTTTGACCTCTTTTTTTTCATACACCTAATTTTAATAGCATGTAAATAATGAAAATCAATTACTTTAAAAATTATTATCCTTTGTGAATTATTTTTTGATATAAATTTTTTGAGGACAAGAAATTGTTCATGTATGTGGGGATTTGATATGGCAAATACCTATATATATTTTACTATTACATTTCCATTGTTATTCATTAAAATATACAATAATTCACAAGGTATGTGTCTAATATTATTGGAATAAGAGCTTTAATGGTTTATAATGAAGAAGGGTAGAAAAGTTCAAAAATGACCATGTACACATCATGACCCCTCAGTTCACGTAGTATACTTGCGGATCACAACATAACCCAAGTCGTGATGCCATGTAGTGACCATCCCATGATGCGTGATGGAAAAATCCTATAAAATAATATACATCATAGCCACGTAGTGACTCCATTATAACTAGTTAGTGAGAAAGTTGTGAGAATCCCATATAAAATCCATCTGGATGTGAAGTACACATCTTGAACAACCAGTACACGTCATATACCTGGTTGAACGTCTTAAATTCATGAGAAACCCATATGAAACACTGGAGATCCGAAATATATGGATATTTACGTGGATCAAGGATAAATATTGTGTACCTATGGTACATGTCAATATGAAAAACTTCTATATAAGTAGTAGAGCGGCAAACCATTGGATACACTTCTGGATGAGCTCTTACACCCCCTCTTGATTCCCTGTGCATTCATTCTCCCTTTCCCTTTCTAAAATATACATTTATTTTTCTTTACACATTTTTATTATTTCTAGAGCTATGTAATTTCAATTCCTCAATTCTTTCCAATTATATTCCACTTTCAGATTCAGTTACTCTTATCCTGTTTAATGTGAGTATTTCATTTAATTACATTTTACATTTTGAATGTTTCATGTCCTCTTTTTATACCATAAAACTATCATGAATTTTTTGAGTAATTAGTTTGTCAATAACATTCTTTTTAATTTATTTTTATAGTCCCCTAATGAGTATCTAATGTCCTTAGGATTAGGGATCAAGCTCGATGTATCTTCACACTTAAATACATCTTTAATCATAAACATGGAATGTCTAATTGAATAAGTAATCAGGATATGAACCAATGGTCTATTCCATTTGTGTGAACATACCTACTTTGGGAAAATTGATAAAAATGTCCATATTTTAATTTGATTAGACTAAGCTATGACAATTATCACATGAAACATTCTTCCCTAATGAATCCAAACCTATTGCACCTAGGGTGTCACTATTTCCCGATGATGGAATAGTTACATCCTTGTTAGAACTAGGAGACTAAGTCCAATGTCAACTAGTGACCCCAGTTTGTGAAAATATATAAATTTTTAATTTTGACACGACACGCAGAGTAAGTAATGTCGCCTTTCAAGGGATTGTCAATAATTTTACCAAAAATGAAAAATAAATTCTTTATTGATGCTTCAAGCATAAATTTATCATGTGTATATCATGATTTAGATGTCAAATGATTTGTAATTTTGAAACTGATTGTTCCTTGATATTTCTAAAATCTCTTGGCCACACAAAGAATTATATAACTAAAAAATTATCCTATAAATTACCTATAAAAATGATCTAAATAAAATTGGGATTCCAATAATTCATTTTCTAAACTAATTTGACCAAGTAATTGTGGTTACCAAAACACCTTTAAATCTATTATTTATGAAACATTTCTAGTAATCATAAAAAAGTGTATACAGTATATTGATAGTTGATTATCACAACATATGACTGGTGATAGCTTAAATTTCTTGTCTTTTAATAAATGTGATGGTAGTAGTTTTATGTTTTTTGACACTCTGATAGAAAGGTAAAGGGTTTTGGAGAAGTTTGATTTCTAAATTTCGTAATCATTTCAAATGTGTTATTTTTTAGGGTTTAAATAATAATTAGAAAATAATTGTTCATCTATATAATGATTGATTATTTCATTGATTTTAAACTAATAAGTGTATTTTCATTAGGATTCAACTATTTCATTTTATAAAAATAAAAATATAATATTTATTTTATTTTTTATTTTTAATTGAAAATCCATGATATCACATGTTTAAATGCTATTTCATCTGATGACTTTTTTTCATATAATATTATGTCTCATTAATTTAATGTTAGTGCATATTTTTTATAAGACCCATATGTCCAGTAGTTACTCAAACTCAAGGAGGAAAACATCTTCTTATTTTATTCATGTATAAAAGGTGAAGAAAAAAAATTATTTTAAACCTATCAAATTTGTAGGCAATAGGAGGCCTCTTAAACTATTTCATTTATAATTAATATGGAAAGTGGACCCTAATAGTTTTTCTTGAATGAAATGTATCATAGTCATTTTAAATGATTTTAAATGATTTACATGGAGTTCTTTTATTGCACAAAAAATATGAATAATTAGATAAATTCAATTAATATTATAAATTATTAAAAAAAGAGAAGGGATCTCAAATTATATTGATTAAATGTGATCGAGGTGAGATAATTAATTAATCGTTAATTTTAGATGTTTTTTTAAGAAAATGCATTTTTATTTATTTTTCAGCCCCTATTACACAATCATAAAATAGTGTTGTATATAGGGTGTAATATAACACATAATCTAAAATTTATAAAAATTTTATGTGAATATAATATTGAATAATTAATTTGGGTTGAAGTTTTAAAATTATCATGTTATATCTGAAGCTAAATTCTTTTAAGAACTATTTAAAAAAAGACACCTTATGATCATTCAGAGAGAATAAATCATAAAATTAGTTATTTATTATAATTGTGTTTCTATGTCAAACACCATCATATTTTATGATATACCAATTTTTAAATGAATTCAATTTTGTTGATAGTCTTTGTTTCATGCAACATCGAGTTTAAACGGATTTTGATAAACTATTGATTAATTATTATTTAATATGAAATTTAGGGCCTAGCCATTTAAATGGTAGCTATGGATTTGGAAAATAAAATTATGAAAAATTTATAGTTTTTACATCTATAAATTTATTTCAAAGTATATAAAATAATTATAAATGAAAATAAAAAATATTTTAAAAAATTAAGAGTTGTTTTCCTAAAAATCATTTTTATAACTAAATGTGTTTTAACTTTTTAAATTTAATTTTTGTCTATTATTGAATTATTTTAGTGAGATTTATATATTATATATTCTGAAAAAAATTTAATAGTTATCTTTTGTTTTTCACTTGGAATTAGATAAGAATATGTTTATTCATAAGTTTAAAAATCATTTTCCAAAAAATCATTTTCCATTGGGTTTTAAATGTTTATTTTAAAATCATTTCCCCACATATATAGATTGAATCTAGATAAATGGAAAAAAAAATTAATCATGAGGTTTATATTATTAAAATACCCCCCATTTTATATTTGTAAAATATTATTAATAATTAGGTAAAATTTTTTCACCTCAATAAGGATAAAATGGGAAAAATTGTGTTAAAACATTAGGCTATTGATTATTAAATTCTATATCACATGAATTTATCATATTTTATAAGTTTAGTTCATACATATTCACCCATGACTCTAAAATATAGATCATTGGTTCCCTTTGATCATGATATTGAATGTTATTTTATTTTATGTAAGGAAAAATTCCAAATGTCACTCTCTTGATACTAAAATTATCTATTATGTTAATATTGGGAGAAAAATATTTTTTTGATAAATATTTAAATATATATAGTGACTAATGAAATTATTTTTATAATGGTAATTTAACTTTATTATTTAGGGATTATATAATTACATTAAATTCTTTCACAAATACAATAAAATAATTATTAAATTAGTGTAAAATTAAAATAAATGATTAAAAATATTAAAAGATACAATACTATGGTAAAATAACATGTTAATAATTTTTTATAGGAAAATATATATTATTTGGGATGTTTTAAATGTTTATATACATGTTAAACCTTTTTATTGTTGTATATTGTGTCAGACTAAATTAATAGTGTAAAAAATGAAACAAAAGTTATTATATGAATATAATATTTTACTTAGTGATTTAAAAAACATAAAAAAAAAATTAAATCAAAAAAGAGGGATATGAAAGGGTCTAAAATTACTTCCACTACAAATTTATTTTCCAATTTTCTCTTTATATGTTAAATTATAAACTTTTAAAATAAAAAAATTCATTTCCAAGGTTAAGATAAAAATTAGTAAACCAAGGATTTAAACCAAATAATAAATATTAAAATGAAAAAAATTCTAAATCTCATTAGATGAAGATATTTATATATTATAATTTTATTATATTCATATTTAGATATTTGGAATCAACTTTTATTGGGAATGACTTACTTATATTTTAATCTTTTCTGTATTTCCAAGCATCTCATCTCCCTCCATTATTATATGACATTGCTCTCTCTTTACTTAACTCAAATTTGAGCCATATAACTCAGAAACACCGAAAAAATTACCTGAGAACATCCTCTCACACATTATAGAGGTTATTGAATTCCAAAATTCTCATACCTATGGTTGTCAAGGGGAGATCAAAGGATGTTTATTCAAAGAAAATGAATTATTCTTACTTAACATCTTTAAATTTATTTCTTCCTTTACATCCTCTAAATCCAATGTATTTATAATAGGAAAATAATATTAATTCCATATAATATAATAAAATTTAATTATGATAATTAAAAAACCATTATCCACCCTCTTTTCCATCAAATGTAATGTGACAGTATTTGTTGGGTGTACATATGTCTAATTGTTACCATATATTGATAAAATTCATTTTTCTTCAGCATATTTCATGGATGGGTTTTATAAAGGGTAGAATTTTTATATGTGATATTTATTTAATATTTATTATTATATAATTATAATATTATATGTACATTCCTTCCTTCCAATCCATTGATAAAATGATAACATTTCTCATGTGTACGTGTAGACTACCACCTTCAAGAGGTGACAAGATTCTGTTTTTGTTCATGATATACATGGATGGTAATAAAGATATAATAAAGATACAAATATTATATATTATATGATAAATATTATATAAATGTGAATTAGTTTTTCCCTTTCTGTCATTCCATACACCAAAATTTTGAAACTGAATATATGTATATGATGTTACCATGATCAATGTATATGTACTGAAACTACAGAACCAAAACATATATAAAAACATAATAGTTGTCACCTAGAATAGTGATTTTAATGAAGAATTTATAATAAGAACGTTATGAAATATTATAAATAAAACATATTTGTTATGATATATATAATTATAGTTTTGTAATATGTTGATAATAAATATCTACTTACTATATATGAGGATAAAACATACCCAACAATTCTTAACCAGAGGTAAGGGTTTATTTCATCAACCCATTATTATTTGGTATTTTTTATGATGAAGTCTCCAAGTTGATGATTTTTTAATAATTTTACCTCAAAATCAATATATATTTTTATTTATTTAAAATAAAAAATATCCTGTTCATTTTCCACTATTTATATACTCAAGACATGATAATGATATTTTTAAGGAATAATGACATGGTTTTTTACTATGTCCGGAATATTTTTCATCAATGTCCATATTTTAAATAAAATGTATGAAATAATTATTTATAATTATCCATTGATTTATTAAATAAATTTTTACCCAGTTCTGGGATTTAAATAATTTATTAAAAGTAACATGCTTCTTATTTTCCATATTTTGTACTTTAATTATTTTTATTTCAAAATATTAAAAAGACTTTTTCTATCTTGTACATCATGAATATGATTTCCCACCATCATGAACAATCAATGCATTGAAAATTTATAAATATATTTATAATATTAATTTCAATGAAAAAAATTTCTATATAATTTTTCAATATAATAAATTTTAAATATGGTTGTTAAAAGTTAAAAGGGGTATTTTTCTCAAGAAAATTTCTAGTGAACCATTTAAATTATTATAATCTATATCAAAATCCATTATTGAATATTATGAATTAATTAGGAAATAATATAAAGATACCATACACCATATTTTTGTTAATTGTTTCTGATTAGTTTTAGTGTAAAATTCATTCGAATTCAATATGATAATTATTACAAAATGGATTGTTATTGATTTTTATGTAATGTGGATTATATTGTATTTTTTAGTCATATGATAAATATATTGGAATTATTAGGGGAATAGTGGGGTCCAGAATTACCTCAACCCTGGATGAATGAGTTTCTCTCGTGGGAAATAATAAATATCGTATTTATGCATGGAATTACCCATTTATATATGTATTGGCTAGAGGCCTTGATAGTATTATTTAGATTTCCTGGAATAAAGCCCTGATAGTACATTCCAGCTGTCCAAAATTATGAATTCCATCATTAAAAAATAATTTATTGATTTCCATGAGATTATTTGAATAGCTTTGATATCCATGAATAATATTCGAACTCGAGGGATTATTTATGTGGATTCATTTGATCATGATTTATTTCAATAATATTATTCATGCCTTATTTACCTTCCGGTGTATGCCTTCTTTTATCGAGTATTTTATCTCTCCACATTTTTATGTTTCCTTTACCCCATTTGTGTGTAAATTTTTTTTAACAATATATAGTTATATTCTAGAGATGATAATGGTGTTTTCAAATAAAATTCTATGTTCATTTTGTGTTTTTAAATATAATATAAGATTCAAGTGTACATCCTTTTTTCCACGACTAATAAACAATTTTATCTACTGGTATTCAATTACTTTTATCTAATTCCATTGTAATAATGTCACCACATACACTGGGATACTAGTTTTAGGAACATTATAGTTGGTACTATAGTAAAGATGATCAAATATTTGGGAACTATATTCATAAAAACATAAATTAGGGGATATAATCTGATAACTGAATTTTAGGATATTTCACCCAAGGTTTGACACCCATAAAGGATATTATTTTCTTAAATAACATTTTATATATGAACCATTATAATGGATTTGAATAGATGATGATTTCCTATGAATCATTTTTTAATGATTAGTCACTCTGTTTAACGGTACATGATTATCAGTCTATCCATTGAGGTTTTATTAAGAGGATAGAATAATGAATTTGAGTTGGATAAAGGTATGCTAAAGTATTTATTTATCTTATTTGATATTAATTATATGAATTCCCTTATAACATGTGTTGTATCTAGGAATGGAAATCCTTACACTTCAAATTAGATGTAGAGTTAAGGGTGAATTCTCTTAATTGTAGAGTAAAAAAATATCAATCTATAAGTAACCTACTATATATGATTGTGGGATTTTACATATTTAAATTTTATTTATTCTTACAGTAGTTGAATTTAATGTTATTTTAGGCTTTATTAGTTCTCTCGGTATAGAGCCATATTAAATGTTGAGGAATGGAAGTTACATTTGATTTTCTGAATCAAAATCAAATCTTCTATTAATTAAAGGATATAACTGAACACCTAATGTAAATTACTTCCATCGTATTTTTTCCCTACTTATTTATAAAGTATATTTTTCTCAAATTATTTTGGGGAAACTCATCATTGAAAATTTAAATATTTTCCCAGAATATGAGGATTAATTTCCTAAAAAATTTCAAAATTTACCCCTAAATCATGATGTTTATTTTTCGATTAAAATAATTCTTGGTGCTACACCTATATCTTATTCTTAATATTGGATGTCCCTAATTGAGTTCTAGGAATTGAATAAGAAACTCAAGGTGATCTTAGATATGGCATTCATTTGGCATAGTTCATCAAATGGGGTGAAACTGTTGTATTTGTTAATAATACTGATGGTTAAATGAGTTCTATTATTTATTTTTAAGAGCATATAAAGATAAATTTCAACTACAAGTATCATATACTCTATAATAATGATATGTTTGATCAATTATGAAGAGAACAATATTTTTAAAAGGTTGATATCTAATCTGGATATTATTAGCTAAGAATAAAAGAAGTGAGATATTCCAAATATAGACCCCATTAAGAGAAAATATATAGTGATAATGAAATGAAAATGACAATAAAACATGAAAAAAATTTATTTTATAGGGAATTTTTTTCCATATTCATATGATATTAAAATTTGGACCATTTTAAACTAAATGGATACATTTATAACCATTATAATATTTTATTTAATGAAAATTACAATAGGTCACACTATTTTTTATAATAAGTATAATATTTTGGATATGGACTTATCCAGAGATTATTTTTGTCTATAAATAGTCTATTAAAAAATAAATATTTTATCATCATTGTGATATTTTTTAAGAAACATTTGTGACTGCATTATTAAATTAAATTCTTACATAAGGATGACACAATAATTATTCAATGACCGGAAAAAATAAATTAAATGATTTTAAAATATTAGAAATAAATATAATTTGACACATTTAAAAGGATAAAAGAATTAAATATTTTCTTATAACATGTATAGTATATAATAAAATAGTTGTTTCAAATTTTAATAGTGGTCCTGATGTTTTTAATGTCAATGTAATGAATTTTATCGAACATGACAATAAGGATATATCTTGGTATTAATATTTTATTAAAATTAATAAAAAATAAAAATATTGAATAATACCAAAGGGGTAAACATATGGTCTATAATTTAATACACTATTCATTTATAGGTAATTTTATTTATTTTTTCTCTACAATAGTGTAATTATATTACTAATATCTTGAGAAATTACAAAACACCCCTCTCCTCCCCATATAAATACAACCCATTATCCTCCAACCATCCATGCCTTGAAGCTTGTAATATATCTTACAAGAACCCTCCAATATAATTTCCACAAGTCTATGTTCTTCTTGTCTCACAAAAATACCAATTTCATGTTCCTCACGGGTAACTTCAAGGAGGTGATACTCTAGAGGTTACATCCTCAATCTACCTCGTTTTATTTCTTTTCTTCTTCTTCCATCTCCTCAACTCTTGAATCCCACAATGAATAATAAATATATTAAAATTTATATAACGTTATATTATATTTCTAATTTAATATATTATTTATGTCCATTTTACTCATCTCTTCTTATTTAATGAATGGATATCATTTTCCAAATTACAAGGATAAATTTTTTCTATAGATTATGAGTTTTTTTTTTCAATTACAACCTTAAATGATGGTAATAAAACAATTACTAATGTTAAATTAGATTGAAATAATTATAATATAACTTATTTATCATTCTATAAATAATATAATATGTAATATTAAATAAAATTAAACTAATTCATGATGGTTGGTTAAACCACAAAAATAATCTAAACATTTATCATTAACATTTTATCAAATTAATCATCCTCATGTCAGAAAAAATGATATATGGCCCCATTTAAACTCCATAATTATATGTATTCTATTTCATTTCTATTTTTTTATATTATTCTCATTCGATAAGATCTTCCATAATTATACACTAGTGAACTGACGTTGAAACCACTAAACGATAACACTCAGAATTACAAAATTAAACATTATAATTCATCTAAATGAACATAAATGAACATAATAAAATTATTATAAATTAAATATATATGTAATATGTTAATAATTTTGAAATAATTTAATATAATTTTATTATCTAATACATTATGATCATGTTCAGAACACATTCAGACATTTGGTAGGGGATTTCATCGAACCTCCATATTTCCTTTGGGTTGCACATTCTATCTCATAACCTCAATTTAACTCTTCCTTATTATAATATAATTCACCTATATTATTTTTATATGTACCAAATATATTTGTATTGAAAATTTAATCTTTCATTTTTTTGTAATTACATATTTTATACGGTTCCCTTCTCAATTCCTATCGATAAACAAACTCGATTTAAAGGAACTTCACTATTTCTTAACGATTTCGATTTACAATTAAAAAATCAATTTTGGATAAATATATTTTTATAAAATATCATAATTAATCATGAAATAGTATTGTAGTTAATTTCTGGTCTTATGGAAATAATTATTTCCTTATATTCTTTAAAGACTCTTTATTCTTTTCTTAAAAAATGTGCTTAATTGGCAACTTTATAATGTTACCTAACCACTCATTTTACTATTTTCCATTCAGTTTTACTTCTTTATATATGTAATATTCATAACATTCCATTATAAATTTACAATAAATATATAAATACATTATTTCATGGATACCATTATGATATGACCTTGGGGATAAACCGTATGACATGATTACAAAACCCAATTATTTCAGTGGGTAACCCCTATGTTTATTCATTATGATAGATTAATTATGTGGAACACAAATGTAGGTACATGTTATGATGGGTGTGACCAGATAATGATCTAATGAATTGGGTAATTCTAGTCACATTAGACGTTATGTTTGGGATTATGGAAGAAACTATACCCAATATGGTACTCTTTCCACAATTTGATATAGTCTTTGAAGTTATCCTTGACTCATGTTTATGTTATGATATATATTTATTCCACTACACTATTTTTACATGATCAATTGATTAAATTTTCTACATGATATGATTCATTGGGATTATTTATTATTCATGCCTTTTATGTTATCATGTTATGCATTCTAACATATATTCTATGCATTAATTCCATATTAATTCCCTTACATGGATTTTTAGCCCATCACTTTTGACTGTGTATTCCCCAGCTTATCCTTTTCCATTGTATGAGAACAAAGGGAGTCACAAGATCATTATGGAGATTAATAAACATATATTTTAGAATAGTTCCATGTTTTCTAATTATGTACCTAGTCATCAAAATATTCTAGAATATTCAATCCTTGGTCTGTATTTCATAGATAATTATACCTAAAATATTTTATTAATATTTGTAAAATTATTGGGTCTCAATATTTAGTACTAGAGGGTGTTATAGTTATATTTAGATATTAGTAAAATAAGACTTTAGTATTTACTCTTGGGACAATTGTATCACCATGGATAACCTATATTAAAACATATGGGATCACAAGTAAGGATATGCATTTTATTTACAAGTTTATCCTTCCAAATTAAAAGTGTAATTTTTATATTCTAGCTATCTAAGTATTCAATCCCCCAAATTATATATATTTTTTAGTTAATAGCTTTAAATATTAGAACCCATTCTATAAAACAATGTGATATAAAATGTGATTATTTCTCTTATGAGATTCCAAACATGATGGAAACAATAGTTTATAACATCAGGACAATTATTGATCAATTGGTTCCAATTATGGATAATAATTTCAATAGTGTGGAACACCCCCCTTATCCAATAAATATCATGTTATAGTCGAATATTGTTTTGAAAATACCTCCTAACTTTAGTGGATTTTATAATCCTCTACTCGCGGAGCATTATATTTACTCTATTGAGAAGATATTTTATATCCTCCATTAATCATAAGAAAAGAAATTAGTGATAAATGGCTATCATTTTGACACAGAAGCTAATAAGAGGAGGATCCTGATCAAAACTCTAAATATAAATAGGAAATGTATTCTTATGAATGAGAAGGATTAAATAAAATACTCTTCAACAAATATATTCCCCAAAAACAATATATTAAGATATAGGGGGAGTTTACCAGGTTTATGGAAAACACATATGAGTATATCAGAGAATTTTAAAAAACTGTACAAGGATATCATGATATTCCACTAGTTTTTTGTGAACATGTAATACAAGGTGGATCACATCATTAGTAGATTAAAGAAGAGTGTAAAAATGTGTCAAAAATTCATGACACTGAAAACTATGATGATATTGTATATTTTGACCTTTAGGTTTATAAAGAGATTGGACACTCTCAGTGGCCTCATGGGATCAGAGATAAAAATTGGAATTTGGTGTTTAATATGGTATGATCAACTAATAAATTCATTAGAGGAAAGAAAACCCCAACATCCCAACTGTCAAAAGTGTGAGAAGAAGCATCTTAGGAACTGTCTAAAGGGATCAAGAAGATGATTCAAATGTAAAAGACAAGGGAATCAAGATTATCTTTACAGAAAGGAGTTTAAGAATCCCAGAAATATAGAATAATAAAGGGAGGTTCATATCCATATTCATCATATGGTAAAAATGTTACACTGTAAGGAACATGAGAATTATTCAATTACATTTACAAAGCCAATGTTTTTAGAGATAATCAATAAAAAAAACCTCCATGGATGTAAGGAAGATCATATCCTATCACTAGGACTAAGGAGGTGCCCGAAAAAGACGTGATGATAGGTTTGTTGGTTATTAATTCAAGAACAATTAACATAATATTTGATTTTGGTTCTACACATTCCTTAATATATTTCTAGTTTTGTTATACTGTTAAAATAACACAACAAAATATCAATGTTGATTTATCCATGACAATATAAAATAGGGAAATTATTGTATCAAAGTTATATAAATACTACCCGATCAATGTTTGTGGATTTGACCTCAGAACGAATATATTATTACTTAATTTGGTGGATTTTCATTCAATTTCAGGAATATATTTTCTATATTTATACAAATCCAACACCAACCATCGGGAGAGGAAGATCACTCTTCATATCTTGAGTATTATTCAAAATCAATACTATTTTTAGGTTTAGGATGAATCACTTTAATAATAATCAACTCAAGTGTGGGTACTATTGGATTTTGAGAAATAATATATCGCTCAAATGTTTGACAAAAATGAGGGGATCATGCTTACTAAAATTCCCATAATGAGGGAATACACTAATGTTGCTCTGATATATTACCTTGTCTTCCTCTTTAGCAAGAGGTTGAGTTATTAATTGAACTTATGAATGGATATCTACTCATATCAAATACTTCTTAAAGGATATCCACCATTAAGATTAAAGAAAAAAAAATAAGTGAAAAGTGAATCAGGACAATGGATTTATATGCCCATGTTATTCACTATGGGGTGAACTGGTCCTCTTTGTAAAGAATATTGATAGATCATTGTTCCTCTGGATTGATTATCTTGAGCTCACCAAAATCATGATAAATAATAGGTATCCTTTTCCTTGGATAGATGGAATCTTTTATCAATTTTGTAGGGTGAATTATTTCTCTATGTTGGACCTCCTATTTGGAAATCCCAAATTATATGTAATGAAGGAAAATATTTCTAATACTGCCTTTTGAATTTGGTGTGGAAAATACGAGTGCATAGTGATTCCATTCAAAATCTCTAATTCTAAATAAATTTTCATGTACTTAATGTAGAGATTATTTAGATATTACATCAAAAAAATGGAAGTCTTTATAGATGATATTCTATATAATCAAAGAACAAGGAGGACCATGAGGTGAATTTAAATATTATGGTAAATATAATAAAATGGGATAAAATATATGAATATTCTAGTAAATGGGAGTTCTTGGATTGGGGAAGTATCATTACCTATGAATTGTTTCACAAGAAAAAGGATATTTTTTGTCCCTTCTATGATAAATTCAATTGGGGTGTGTCCCAAGACATAATCTATATTAGAGATCTATAGTTTTCTTACTCAATCTATGTATTAAAGAAATGTTTTGGGAAACTTCTTATGATTATGAAACCCACTAATCATTATGAATCTAAATGGAGTATTTTTTCTAGAACAATAAATGTGGTGAAATTTTCAAAGATTTAAAAAATTGATTAATCACTACATAAGTACTAACACATCCTATAATTGGTGAACTAATTGTGGTGTAAAAAATTTATCAAATGGGGTATTAGGATATGTGAAAATGTTAAATGATAATGTAATATCCTATACCTCAAGGAAGCTGAAAGTTCATGAGTAAAACTACCCCGCACTTGATCTGGAGTTAAAAGTTATTATTTTCTTCTTAAAAATATCATATTATTATGTCTATAGGGAGAAGTTTGAGATATAAATGGATCACAAGAGCCTAAAAAATATATTCATGCTGAAATAAATAAATATGTGCCCATGAATATGGTTAGTGAACATCAATGACTATGACTACTCAATATACTACCACTAAAGTTAATAAAATAAAATTATAGATTCTCTAAGTAGAAAGGATCATACAACATTATCTATGTTGTGTACTTAGAAGGATGCGGTATTATTAGACTTATAAAAGATATACATTGAAATCATAATGTAAGGTACATCATCATTTGTTTTATAAATGTTTTCTTAACCATACATTATAGAGAGAATAAAGGATTATCAAAAAAATAATGTTGAAATTCTGAAGAAGGTGGAATATATCCAAAAATTAGACATTCTCCTTGTTATGAATTGATGACTATGGAGTACTATGTTTTGGTTCATGACTATTTATGTACTAAATTCCAACGATAATGACATATATTTTTTAGGATGCACATATTTTGACCTTCTCCATCCACCCAAGAAAACACAAATATGTATTGAGATATATGATAGAACTATTATGGGTATTATATGTAAAAGGTGGTCATTATATATATATATATCAAAGTTTCTAGTATGTAAATAAGTTAAGGATGAAAAGAAAAATACTGATGGTATGATGAAACCATTACGTATAACATCATGGAAATGGTAAAACATCACCATATAATTTTTTACTAGACATCCAATGATATCCCGTTGATGTAATTCAATTTAGGTTATTATGGATCATCTTACCAAGTTAGATCACTTAATTTTATTTTGATAGTACATATCAGTTGATCAATATTCACATATATGCATTAGAGAAGTACTAAGGCTATATGGAGTATAATTAACCATCGTATATGATTGGGATCCACGATTTAATTCAAAGTTATTGAAATTTTTCCAAAATTCACTAAACACTGAGTAGAACATTAGTACGTCTTGTTACCCTCAAAATAATTCCCACTATGAATGGACCATTTAAACTCTAACATAGTAGATGATATAATGATCAATGGACTTCATAAGAGGATGTTATTTGAATCATCCACTGGTTGAGTTCTCTAACAATAATAGTCTCCATTAAAACATACAAATGGCTTAAAATAAATCCCATTATGCGGATAATTGTAAAACACCTTAATGCTAGGATGATATTGGTGAACATAAGATATTTGGATGTAAAATGGATGAAGATATGGTTGAAAAGGTAAAGTCCATTCAACAATACATCAATCCTACCCAAAGCTGATAAAAGATGTACATGGAAAATCATTGACGAGACTTAGAGATTGAGGTTGTAGATAAGGTATTCCTCCAGATATCTCCATGAAAGAGTTTCATGAGATTTGGGAAGAAGGGAAAGCTATATTCATACTACACGATCCTCATTGTTATTCCTGAATGCATTTCTGATGTATAATATCGACTAGAACTACCACAAACCATGTCTTGATTACATGATGTGTTATACAAATCCCTCCTAAGGAAGTATAAACCAGATCACACATATATACTGAATTTAGAGTTGGATCACTGGAAAAATGATATCTCTTATGAGGGGAAGTCGTGGAAATTCGTAGACAATTGAAATTTTGTTATATGCATCAAGACCTATATTTTTTAAGGTACTGTAGATGAACCATAAATATAAAGAGTCCACATTTTGACCAGATGAAGTGATGAAGGAGAGGTACCCCCAACTGTTTTCAACTTAATAAATAAAAAATTGAAGGGAAAAACTTCATAAGGGGGATATAAATTTAACGCCCCAATATTTTAATGAAATATTTTTATTTTATCAGTTTCTTTTGTTGAACGCAACACAAATTTTAAAATACCATGATATACTATTTAAATATTATTATTTTATCATGAATCTTATAGCCTATCTATTGAATTGGAAGGTATAAATGTTAATAACCATATTATGAAATTTATTTATTAATTATTTGGAAATAAATAGTCAATTTATTTTAAAGAAACTTTATTCCTAAAAAATATTTTTTCTTCAAAAACCAATATTATTGTTTTCTATGAGAAGATAAATATAATTAATTTTCACACTTTTTGAATATTGTTATGAAAAAATAAACCTCATTTTTTAAATAATCATGTCAAAACTATCTTAGGATGTGTTTTGAAGAATTTTATAAAATGTTTCATATTATAATGAATAATGAAAAATAATGATTTACATTAAAAACTATATTATTATTTATTGAATTTACAAATTAAAATTATATTTTATATTTTTTTAAATTTAATTAGTTACTTTTGATTATAAATATTCTTGTTTTTATATTTTTAATTAATTATATAAATGAGATTGGTATAAATGTATTTTATACATAAAAATTCATTTTTGGGGAAAACATTTTTTCATTACGTTTTTATGGTTTAATATTAAATTAAATAATTTCACTTATAATTTTGAATTTGAAAAATGGGATACATATTTGTAATCATGAGATAAAAATTTATTGAATATAACCCTTTTATTTTTTGAAAATATGTATATTATCCTTGGTAATTTTTGATACGATGAAAAAGGTTAAAATTGGGCAATTTAGAGCACAAATAAATTTATAAGGACTAGAAAATGGTCCTAAAACATTCCATAATTTTATTGGTTGAATAACGTTTTACCATAATCATTCAATGGTAAAATATATGACCATTCTGGGCAACATATATGAGATTATGAACTATTTAATATATTATTTAATGAAAAAGTCGAATATGTCACACTCTTGTTTCTAATAAGTGTATTTTTTTAATATGGATATATTTAGAATACACATTTGAAAATAAGTATTATTCATAAATATAAATAATTTATCTTCATCATGATAATTTATTTTTAATTTTCAATGAATAAATAATTATCATGAATGCTTATACAACTATAATGCGGAAATTATTCAATTAATGTTGAAATAAAATAAATGATATTAAAACCATTAGAACAAAAATAATTTGAGTTATTTATCGGGATACATGAAATCTATAAAGAATCATGACATGTTTAGGATATAATAAATTATACGGTTATAATTTTAATTGTTTTCTTTCTGATTTTAACGTCAAATTAATGAATAGTATCAAATTTGAAATATAATGATATTTTATGGGATTAATATTTAATTAGATTATTTAGAAATATTTATATTTTAAATAAACCCAAAGGGAATATTATTTGGTCTAAATATTCATCCCTTATTCATTTATATTTCTTTTGAAATCATTTGTCTCTATAATAGACGTATTATATCTAAATATTTTCAGAAATTCTAAAACACCCATATCCTCCCATTATAAATACTTTCATCACCAACCATTATATTAACACCATCCAAGAATAAAATCTTGTAAAATAACTTAAAACAATATCGTCTACACTCTCCCAAAGTCCAATTTCTTCTGCTCCTACAAAAATTTCAATTCCATGTTCCCTAGGGGGTCTTTCAAGGAGGTGATATTTAAGAAGAATCATTCTAAAACAAACACTTTTAATTTAATTACTTATTATAAATTCTCCGCACATCTTCCATCCATATAAAAATGATAAATATATTATCATTTATAAAGATAATTTTTATATTCATTATGTAATATTCTCTATCTAGAATTTTTTCTCATCTCATCTTATTAAAATAATGGAGACCATTGTCAAAATATGGTGGTTAACCATCTCTATTGATAATGAGTTTTAATTTTAGATTACCTTCTTCTAGGATTTCAATAAAACTATTATTATTAAATAATATTTTATATGTATATTATAACTTATTAAATTTTTTAATCTAATATATGGACATGATATTAAATAAAATTAAACAAATTCATCATGGTCGGAAAAAATTCCAAAATAAACTAACCATTTATAATTTAAATTTTATCAAATCAATCATTTTCATGTCATAAAAAATGATAATGGGAATTTTTAATCTTATATAAGTTATTTAATACCATTTAATTTGAATTTTGGAATTGAATTCCCATTCATCATGAACTTCCGTAATTATACGAAATTGACTTGACCTTGAAACCATGAAACAAACACTCCCAAAATAAAAAAATGAACATTATAACTCAATTGAATTTCCATAAATGTTCGTAAAAAATTATAATTAATAAAATATATGTTTAATAGGTTTTTAATTAATCAATTTATGGATCTAATTTTATGATCCAGGACATTAAGTATAATTACAGAATACATCATTACAAAAGGTATGCGACTAATTCGAACCTCCATATTTATTGAGGATTCTAATTTATCCCTCATTGCATCGATTTATATCTTAATTATTGTTATATAATTATCCTATATTCATTTTATATGAACCACACATAGTTATGTATCTAAATTCATCATTTTTTGATAAGTAATTACATGTTTTATAAGGTCCTCTTCTCAATTCATCACAATAAGCATACCCAATTAATGGGAAATTCTCGGTTTCTTACCCATTTCCAAGGACACTTCATAAATTATTTTAACACTAAAATATTTTTATAAAATAAAAAAAATTATTATTAAAAACTATTTTAGTTCATTTCTTGTTTTATGTAAATAATTATTTCTTTATCTGCTTTACAGACTATTTATTGTTTTTCTTAAAATCATTTTTAAGTGGAACATTTTAAAAGTTAACTAAAACATATTTTTAATGTTTTCACATTAGATGAACTTATTTATTAATTATTTATTATTAAAATTTATTTATGTATGTATAAGAAGGATTTAAATATATTTTTTCATGTATAACGTTATTATATTTCTTTTGTTTATGCCTTATGACATGATTCTGAAACCCATTTCATTCCATGGGTAACCCATAAAATAATTCATTATGTTTGATTATTTATGTGGAACACATATGAAAGTACATTTTTTGATGGGTGTTATCAGGTTGTTCTACAATTCATTGGGTAATGTTTCAGTCTCATGAGGTGTTTTGTTTTAGATTAGGGAGTAAACTGAATCCATTATCATACTCTGTCTACTCCGTGATATTGTCCTGAGCGTTAACGTTGACTCTAATTTATTTCATGACGTATTTTTCTACCACTAACCAATTTTTCAATGATCATATCATTCCATGTTCTACATGATATTATTCAATATATTTATTCAGGATCAATGCATTTTATGTTATCATGTTATGCCTTCTTACTCATGTGATATGCTTTATTTCCATATTTCCCTCTTTCTAGGATTTTATGATAATTCATTTTTTGTATATATTGTCCAGGTTATCCTATGAAATTGTAAGATATTAAAGGGAGGTCGGATCTCAATATAGAGAATAAAAAAATATTTATTCTAGTTTCAGGTTTTTAAAGTATATGCCTCTTCCCACAAATATACTGAACTTTTTAATACTTAGATGTTATTTTGTGGAGAATTATTCTTGAAATAATGTAATAATATGTGTAAATGGACTTGGTCTCCCTGATAATGATCCTTCCACCTTAATCTATTTAATTAATGACATCCGTATTGGTTACCTTTACATGATTTTTGTAGTATTTATAGATAATAATATTATATATTCTGTGATCAAGGAATACAATGAAGAATAGTTAAGAATTCTCTAAAAACCCTAAGGTAGGAAATGTTTTGTCCTAAATTTACCATGTGTGAATTTTGGTTTCATAATGTTTCATTCTCAGTTCATATATTAACATGAGAGGATATATTTGTGGTTCCTTCAATTATATAAGATACTTAGAAATTGAATACACAAACCAAGGTAATAGAGATTCATAGTTTCACATGTGTGAATTTTGAGAGACATGTCATGAATATATAATCCACTAACCATAATGAATCAGGAGTTAAATTCATATGGTCTGATGAATGTTCATAGAGTTTCAATAAACTGAAGAAAGTATTGGTTAATGCTCCTATGCTTACAATAACCTATAGTGGGGAAAGTATTTTGATCTATAGGGATTTATAAATGAAGGGAGAGGGGTGAATCCCCATCTATAATGATATAGTGATATGACATGCCCCTCACCAATTAAAAAACCATAATCAAAATTATCCAACTCATTATTTTGAGTTCACTACTATAAATATTTTATTTAATATAGGGAAGAACTATTTTTATGTAAAATTTTGTGATGTATATATTTAAAATAAAATCATTAAGTATATATATACATAGAAAATGTTTAATATGATCCATAAAATATGGTTAGATTTTATCAAATAATATTACTACTCAATAAATTTCCACCTTGGGAAGGAAACCATGTTTGTTGATGATCTGAGTCGGAATGACCAAGCCATTTTTTTCCATGTTAAGGGTTAAAATTGATACAATATTTATGGATTTTTAAAATATGTAACATGAAAACATGACAAATTGTGAATGATCATATCTTTCAAAGATAAATGTTCACCCATCCATAAATGAGTGGATTAAAAAGACGTAGAAGGTATTTTTGGAATTATTGTTGAATGTAAAGAATGTTACATAGTTTAACCACGACCATGTTTCTAAAATAATGTTCATAAACAAAGAACATGTCCCACCTACACTATAATTGGAGAAGGATTTATTGGATGAATATCATAGTCCCTCAATTTCTATTTATCTTGTAATTAAGATTATTTATATAGATATGAATGTCTATTTTTTGTTGGATAACATGAAATGTGATATTTCAATGAATATTACTCAATTCATGGGATGTCAAAAAGCTAATTCTAGTAGATATAAGTCTCAAGGGATGTTACAAACATTAACCATAACAGAATAGAAATCAGAAAACATTTCCATTAGTTTTTTTCTGTAGACTCCCCTAAATTTCAAAAGAGTATAATGTTATTTGGGTTTTATTAGTTCTCCTTAATTATTCCCAACATTTTATTTATATCCAAGAAAAATTATTTATTGCTAATATTTTTAGAATATATATTAAGGATTTGGTATGTTTGTTTGTAATACCACATTTTATTTTATCTAATTTGGACCCAAGGATTATCTAAACGTTTTGGAAAATTCTTCAGCATTCTCTAGAAGCAGAGTTGAGTTTCAACCTGATTATCATGCATAGAAAGATAGTGATTTTGGTAAGACCATTAAAACTCAATAATTCATATAAATATATTTATCTATACATTTCAAAAAAAATTATCAAAACACACTTTTGTATAACTTTATTATAACAATATATTTCACTCAGGTATTCAGATGGTTCCATAAGTTGTCAAATATGGAAGGTAGTGTAGAAGTCCAACATGGTGGGTTGAGGTTAGAGAATGTTTTATTTAGGGACCAATTACAGTTGTGGAAATTGAATAAAATGTTATATCCATTCTATAGAAAATAAGGTAATCTTATAGTCGTTAAAAAGATACAGTAACAATCATTTATGGGATCTAGAGTTCACCGTTGGTGATATGGTATTCCAATGAATGTATCCCTGGAATAATGTTATGAGATTTGGATGGATGTTGGATATGTGACCTAAATTTATCATACCCATTGAAATTATTTATCATATAACGATAGAAACTTATCACTTAGTGATTTCCCCAAATCTATCTCTATTTCATGATTTGTTCGATGTATATCACTTGAGGAAGTACATAACTATTCCTTTACATGTACTGATCTCATAAGTCATACCACATGAAAAATATCTTCATAATTAGTAAAAAAGTGTTGAGATACAAGATCGTAGAGAAAAAGTTTTATGAAATACGACCACACACCTGGTCAATGTTTTGTGGGAAAATCAAAAAATTGTATATGTTACTTGTGAACATGAGGATGTGATCATGCAGAATTATCCATAGTTTTTATATTATTTCATTTAAATTACAGGGTAATAATAATTAAAATAAAGGTAAAATATAATGCACTAATATTTTATGATATGTTCCTTTTAAAATAAATTTAATTTCTTTGATATATTGTTTTACAATAAATTCCATGTTTAAATGAGCTTCGCTATATTATTGAACAATTATTTTTTAACGTGAAAGTTATCACCATGTTTTTAGGTTTTTAGATTTGAATACAAAAATCTAAATTATAAATAATTTATGGTTTATACATGTATAAAATGAATTAATTGGTTATCAACTAATAATATATGAAAACAGCCTTTTGAAAATATAGGAGATGTTTAAATGAAAAAATAATCTTTGGTGTGTAATATGTTATTACCTTAATAAATTTAATTAACAACTATTGGTTAATGATGTTAATGAAATTTATATATTAGATATCTATAAAAAAATTTAACATTCATTTAATGAAAATGTATACAGTTCCACATGCCTATAAGAACACACCCCACGCGCAGATTGGTTTTCAAAAAAAATTGGACTTTTACCTCCTCGGATTCATATCTGTATACAGAGGAAATTCTATTAGAATTTGAGGATCCCATTCCTTCAACTGGATCTCATCCTTGAATATGAAATGGAATATTTCCGCATCTGGTTGATGTCCAGTGTCATCAAGTGTCATTCAAAGACTCACTCCTTGGATCCCCATAGAACATTGATCATTTCATTACTGAGGTTTCTTCATAGACCGTAGTTGGTTCCCGTGATGGAAATCCTCTAGTACTCGACATACCTTTACTTGAATTCAATGAATCCATGGACTTTATTTTTTGAAATCTGGTGTCATGTTTTTGTGACGACAAGCCGTCGTTGCATATTTTCCATGGGTTTGTCATATCTGGGTGTTTGGAGTCTCTAGCTGGCATCTCATCCATGAATCAAAAGTCTTTCTTAAAATATTTGGATTCAAAAGGGGATTTCATTAGGTCATAGTGTTTTTATCACCATTTATTTTTTACGTGTCACTTCAACCTGTCTTATTGGGTGATGGAGGCCCATCATGGGTGTGAGTCTTCCTGTAGTTTGGTGTGCATCATCCTTCCTGAGAATCCTCACCCCTTCCACAATTTCTCTTTACAACGAGTCATTGGTTACTGTCTAGGTTTTTTATTTTTTTGGAAACCTAACACTTTTTATAGAATAATCTATAGTGGATCATATTTACGTCGAAATGGAAATCTCATAGCCTATCCGGGAATGAATCAAACTGAAAATTCAAGAATCATTCTCTAGGAGACAAGACCTCGTCTTCCTGTCACCTCCCATGTATTTATCTTTTTTCCATATTCAAAGGAAGTATTTACCTTTTTAGGAGTAATCAATATAATGTGCATGTTGGCATGATGCAACCTCCTTCATGAAATATTGTGTCCCCATATCTATATAACATCATAATATGGTTCTCACATTCACTGAGGGTTATGGGAATCTTTGGCCAGTATTATTATGAAAGATATCTCCCCAAATGGATTAATTGTTCTGTAGTTGAGTTTTGCATCCTCCTCCATACCTACCCCTGAGTTTTCAACTTATTTGGATATGGTTCCTTACTATCCACTAGTCACACTACAGATCGGGGGCTTAAGGGACATCTAGGCTATGTCCTTCAGGTTAACAGGAATAAAATATATGACAATCGGTCCATGGACCATTTTACTCCTACCCTATGATATAGGTCCTTGAAATGCATGAGTTTTTTCTACCTATTCACCACATAGTGCATTATTTGATGTTCAGGATATTATCTCTCTAATGAAGTGAATCATCCACCAGAGATCTCACAAGACCATCTCTCCGTAGCTGGAGTTATTACTTCCCTCTCCAATAGGTGTGGAGCCATTCCCTTCAATTGGGAAATATCAAGCTAAGTATACCTCTAAAAAGTCCCTCAAAGGACCGAGTAAAGACAGAGGTATAATCTCAAATCCATCCCCAACATCCTTGGAAGATCACATGATACCACTAAACTATGTTTGAATGATAGTGATAATGAATAAAATTCAATAATTCTCTCCTTCCTACTCCAAAATTAAATGTTCCACTTTTATGGGGCCAAATCCAGATGCTTCCAAGATCAATGATTAATTTCCTCACATGGAATTCTCATGGTTAGGGTATTGGGTTAAATCTGATTACATATCCACTAAAATTCTTAATCACAAAATCACCCTTGTTGTGGTGTTAAATCCCACAAAATGTTCCTCTATGATCTCTCTGTATTTTAAATGTATTAGGATATATGAGTTACTGTATGAAAACCCATGAAAGAGGACAATATAGATATTCTAGAATCAGTCCATCTCGGTGGAGTTGATCTTTGCGTCAGATCAATATTTGACTAAAAATGTCTACTATAACTCTCAAATCAACCTTTTTTCATATTTTATGGATGCTTCGCGGTGAAAATCAGATAGCATCTCTTGAATTAAATTGAATAATTCGACCTGGGGTATTCAATATGGATTTTTGTAGGTGATTTTAATATAGTCACTGATATGATTTAAAATAATGGTAAAGTCCCTTTCATTAGAGAGAAAGTGAATAATTCATCTGTTTTATGGCTCGTAGAGTGATCATGGACCAAGGTTTCTCCACATTCCATTTCACATGGTGTAATAATAAAAAAGGCAACCAATAAACCTGGTGCCTCCTTGATCAGTTTTTCACCAATGAGAATTTGGTCTCAACCTTCTTTAACAAACTGGAAATTCAGTTTGATTAGGGTATCTTAAACCACTCTCCTCTCCTTATTTCCCTAACATGACGGACAGAAATGGAATTATATTTCTCATTCTCCCACCTCTTGGTTGAAATTATAGGTTATCCTCAAATAGTGGGTGAGTCCTGGAACAATCATTTCAAGGAAAATTATGGATGTGTTTATATAATAAGTTGTGGCATATGATAGAATACCTTAGGAATAGAATATCATTGTATCCTCCTGGATTTCAAGACATGGATAAGATAAAATGGAAAATTTATTGTCTTGAAGCTTCCATTGAAGATAACTAAGATGAATGTGTTTTTGAGATCTTTGTACTAAGAATGACATTTTGGTAGGAATTATCCACAGTCATGAATTAAATGACCTTGAGAAAGAAAGAACTAAACGACTCTGTGAGGGTGATCAAAACACTACATACTTCTATGTCATTATTAAAGGAAAAATAAGACATTCAAGGCCCAATTTTATTCTTTATAATTGTTAGTGAATAGATAATTCATAGTTGTTTAGTTCCATGGAATTTTCCCACTTCAGTGAGATTCTTGTAGGTCATAACTCTCATATGCTTACTGAATATATAATAGGTTTTTACAAGAATCATGTTGTAGTATCCCATGGTGTTTCCAGTGGTTAAAATGTAGGTATTAAAGCTATACCAAAAGATTAAAAAGTGTTTTTGGTGATGATTGGGATTAACCCATAAAGAGATCAAAACGGTGATGGGTTTTTAGGGTCATTTTTAGATGGTCTTGATGTTTGGTTGGTCATGATCTTGTTGAGGCGATGTAAGACACCTTTCCAGGTGAAAATCTCTCCCATGTGACTTGTGCCTATTCCTTAGTGATCTTACCAAATGATAAATATCTCATGTACATCCTTCATTATAGGCATGTCAGCCTATTCAGCTTCACCTACAATGTGCTAGGATGTGTCATCAATAATTAGTTTACCACTCATATTCTTCACTAGACATGTATGGAGAATAACAGGGTTAATAAGGGAAGGATGATTCAAGGGTATATTTATTTGGAATAGGATATAATTAGTGACGTAAAATAAAAATATCATGGATCAGATAGGGTGATTAAAATGGATAGGGAAAAATCACATTATAGATTCAAATGAAAATTCATTATCAATGTTTTTTCCACTATGGGGTTCTCCTCCTAAACATTGGATATCATCTTCATATGTTTTAGTTATTCTTGTCTATCTATTAATTTTATGGGTAAAATCCATGGCTTCCTCAAGCCTATGAAAGGCCTCATATGAGGAGACCTGTTGTCCCCTATCATTTTTATTCTTGCACAGGATTTCGCCAAATGCCTCATCAATAGGACCCTATTTTGGGGAAGCGTTATCCAATATAGATTTCGGATACAAAACAATAGTGTATCCCATATTATGTATCACTACTACAAATATGCATTTTATCAGCCCTAGAAAAGTTCACTAACAGCACTAAAAAAGCGCTATTAATAAAGGTAAAGATAAATGGGGTCCCATTTATTAGTGCTCAAACAAGCACTGCTAAAGACCCCTTTTATCAGTTCTCTTTAAAAGTGCTGATAAAAGTAAAAAACAATTAAAAAAATTTATATTCATCAGAAGCGTTTAACAGTGCTTGACCCCCCCCCCCCACACCTTTTATCAGTGCTAGGCGGCCGCCTCCCACATTCGCGCGCTGCCCTTGCCCACGCGTCCCACACATGCACGTACACTTCCTTGCTTCCACCCGAACTCAAACCCGCGACCTCCCCCTTGTGCACATGCACATTTACCACTAATCCATTTAGTTTTTTTCTATTTAATGTGACATCTATTTATTTATATATATATAGTTATATTTATTTTTATATTAATATAGATTCATATTAATATAAATATATTAAGTTATATTAATACATATATGGTTATTAATATATTAGTATATATATATATATTTATATATTAATTCTTATATTATTATATATTTATATCTATTTATATATATATATGTAGTTACAATTTTTTATCCGTATATTTATTTGTATATTAATATATATTTATAAGATTAGTTTTAAAGAAATTTATAGAATATGTTTTTAATGTGTGTTTATAAATAAATAAATATATACATACATACATATATACAACACACACACACGCATATATATATTTATGAATAAATACATATATATATATATATATTTGTGTATTTGAATAGCCATATAATGTTAAAACGACCATAACTTCTAATATATAATCCCGTTACAACTCCACAATAAGTCAAATTGATGAAAATGAAACAATATTCGATATGATATGTGGTACAGGCCTAATGGACATCCAGACCAGACAATATACATGTTTGAATGTTATCAAATCAGGGTATCCCGACTAAAAACTCATTTTTGGAGGCCTTCTAGGCCTTTTTGGCCTCAGAAAATGTGATAAAATATTATCTTCAGTCACAAACGCGTAGAGCTCATCGCAGGCTTCAACTTGATATGCTGTAGATCTCAAATGAACACCCGTATCAAAAGTTATGGGCTTTGAAGTTTGAGTTACATTTTCAAATTATTTTAGATCTTTTTTTACATGTTTTGATTTTTTGGGTCCTCAAATTTTTATTAAATGATTTTTAATAGATAATAATTTAAAAATTATTAATTAATTATATTTTTTTAAAATATTGTAAATCAATTTTCAGAAAAAAATTTATATATTAAATATAATAGTCTATTTATACGTATATTTAAAAAATATATATTATATTTTAATCAATATAAATATACTTATATACCAATATATTATTATTCATGAAATTGTTTTTTGAAACATAATATTTATTAGAGCTAGGAAAAAGCACTGATAAAGGGGCACCCTTTAACAGTGCTAAAAAAAGTGCTGATAAAGGTGGGGCTTTATCAGCTCTAAAAAAAGTGCTAATAAAGGGTCAATTTTTACAGCACTTTTGTTTAGCACTGTTAAATGCCCCCCTTTATCAGCACTTTTTTAGCGGTGATAAAGGCCCCCAATATTAGTGATTTTTTTAGTGTTGATAAAAGGGTAGCGCTTCCCTTTCCTGTTTTTTTATAGTGTATAAAGATCATACAACTGTATTATTGAATGCAAAAAAAAGTTCAACCAAGTGAATCATTGATAATATTTAAGAATACAACAAGTGTAGAAGGTAGTTAATTAATCACATGAAGAGTATTATTTTTATCTCAAACTGGTTATCAGACAATCACACATTCTCTATAATCAACCTCTTGAACTTGTGGCATAGGAATTTCCCCAATGACTGTATGGGCGCCCCTATCTCACCAAGGAGGCTTCAAATTAATCAAATTTTTTAGATACTAAAAATAATGTAATGAAGAATCCTAAATTGAAAAAATAGGTATCTCTCTTTTGGTGGAAGAATAACCCTTATCATTAGTGTTCTCACATCCATCCCAGTCCATGCGGTATCTACTATAAGGGTCACTAAACATTTTATCTATAACATTGATGGAATTATTTCCTAGTTTCTATTGGAAGCTAAATCTGAATCCAAACACCACTGGGCTTCTTGAGAGAGGTTGGACCATCTTATAAGAGACGGAGGGATCACCCTGAAAATATTAATGACATAATGTGATACATGCCTGCAAATCTCAAAGGGGAATTTATGGGGGAATAGACTCTTTGTGGTAGAAATATGAAATATAAACATGGTCATGAGTTTGGAGTATTAGGGGGGGCTCATCCTTCATTTCGACCCTAGTTATTCCTCATATCTACGTTATCTAGGTTCATTCATGATGAATCATGGGAAGAGGTGAAATATCGTTCTACATTAATAACTAGGTCATCTCTATTATTAGGTCCCCTGTATTGCTTGATCTAGGATTAACATTTAGAGATTCCAAAAACTATTTGAGCTTCATCTATTCCATTATTATCCAAGACCAATAATATCTTTAGGTCACTATTGAGAGTAACTTGGAGATAGATAGATGTGTTTTCAATTCAAATTCATTTGGATCTATCTCTACAAAAGAATACCATAAGATGGTCCACCCAATAAGTGCATCAATGAGAGGGGGAGACTATTTGGAGAAGTGGGATCCCTTTAAAATTTAATTTCATGATTTGGAGGATCAAGAACTAGCAGTTGGCCACTATTGAGAATGTCTGACGTATGGGAATTGACTTGGCCTCCAGATGCTCATGTTGAAGATATTTCAAGGTGGAAATAATTGATCATATATTTTTTAATTCAATAAGGTCCATGAAATATGGAGTGGTTTGAGAGATTTCTCTGGTCTATCTTCCACAAATCATATGGGTCTCCACATTTTCAAGAGATGGTTTCAAGGTGCTGGTGGTTTCAGTCCATAATGGAAGGTGAAATATTTCGTTCTTCTTGACGGTTTAGGGAGTAAATAGAAGACTCAAAATTATACTCTCTTTGAGGAGGTTAAGAGGTGGAGAGATGCACTGATTTTCCGCACCAAAAACATGTTACATGACATGATTGGACTTATGAAGAATTGGGAGGACACATTCACTCTCAGGATTCTCTATGTAGGTGACTTTTTCTCCCATCCCATCAATAGTAGATTGCATGGGTACTGGGTTCACTGGAAACCCTGAATTTTGGGCCTCAAACTTAACATTAAAGTATCCTATAACATAGATATGATTTGATGAGGTGTTGTGGTTAGTGAATTTAAATTTTCTATCATCTTTGTGTTTATTTAAATCTTTAGATATGGAAATTCACTTCAAGGTAAATCATTGGAACTCCTCATAGGTCTCTAACTATGCCATCAGAATAAGATCAACTTGGCCGTTGTGGAAATGGACTCACTCATTCTCCATGAGTCATACAATGACAATGATAGGCTTCCATAGTTAATTACATACACCATCATAAAGTGTTGAGGTCTTATTAATAGCCAGATGGGGGTCTTTATCACCTAGAGGGAAGGAAACAAGTTAGTGTATTTTCATTCTTCTTCGACATCCCACACTATATACATTACTTTATTTTCTTGTTTAATATCATATCCCCTAGTCAGGGTGATCTTTGTTAGGGGGATGTACATGGATTTCACTATATCAGGTCCCCCTAATTTGGTATCTAGATAATTGTTATACTCGTTTCTTTATAATAAAAATAATTATTGTTGTTATCAAATTATTTACAGGGCATGGGATAAGAATAAATCTGTTTTTATGCTTCAGAGACCACTTTTCTAAAAGCTGTTATTCAGTATAGTTAAAAAATTTATGTTAAAAAATATTTAATTCACTTTGATATATTGAATAAGAAAAATTGATTCCATATTAGGAATAGATAGGTTAAAATTTGTTAAATATTTCCCCTTTATGTTTTTTTATTATGAATATTGACCATGGTAAAATTTTATCAGCCCAGTTAAGGAAAAATGGGTATAGTAGGGTTGAAAATTTCGTATAAGGAGTTGAAAATTTTATAAAACATGTTTTTTTTAATTTTAGAGAGAAGTTTGGATATTTCTAATGAATATTTTTAAAATAATTCCAAATTGTTCCATATTCTATTTAAATTTACCTTTATATTATATTAATTAAATAAAAATAAAAATGTCACTCTTTTGATGTTCACATTTTCATTTATGTCCAAATATGTAACACCTAGAGAATTTTTGAGTCAGAATCCTTTTAATTTCTTCAATGTCTTGTGTTGTATGCTACACCATGATTTTATAGAGCTATACACAACACCGTATTACCTTGTAGTATATGCAACACTATTCTTCGCTTGCATTACACAAATTTTCAAGTTCATTTGATAGAATTCATTTCACGTAACACTGTGTATATATTTTGTTCAATGTATAAAATAACTATGATTAGATTATGTAATACACATCACTAAAGTAATCCTGAAATATACGCAACACTGAATTGGCTTGTGTTACATGCAAGAGTGACCTTCCTTGATATCCTGCGTTGTACACAATACCAGGTTTCACAAAACAATGATATATTATTAAAATATTATTATTTAATGGGATATAAACTAGATTTTATGAATATTATTAACCACATTTTCAATTTTATATAACAATCAAATTCATCTTGTGTATTTTCTAGATCATGATATAAGAAAAAAAATATTTTCGGATAAAAGAACTACTTTTAAAAAAATAATTGTTTTTACACCGTTTGATGGTGCAACCATAATAAGTCTTGTTTTGACACATTTTAATCTTAAAGTTGACAAAATATACTTTTTCTTTCAGTGCAGAATATTAAAAATTACATTGGTTGAATTTTGGTATTTTTTTGATAAGTTTCATTTTTTGAAAAATTGTGAAAATACTGTTATTTTATTATAAAATAATTAAAATTATGTTTTGGATTATTTTTCAATGTAAATTAGTTAATTTTAAAAAAAATTGAAAATGATTTTATACTTTAATATTTTATAAAAACATTTTCTACTTAAAAAAGTGCATTTTCCTAAAAACTGTTTTTCCACATATTTTGACGGTTTTATTTTAAATTAAATTCTTTAACTTAGGTTTATTGAATTTTGAAAAATGTATGTAAAATATAGATTCATGATGTCCAAATTTATTATGTATTTTTTTAGTTTAAACCAATAATAATGTAAACCATGGTAAATTTGATTACCGTGGTAAAGGGTAAATTATGTAATTTGGGTTAAAAATAAAATTATAATGACTATAAAATGACCAGAAAAAATGAAAAAAATTTATTTGATGAATGTAATCGACACTTAACACTTAATGATCAATATTATGTCATTTAATAGATACTTTTCCCTAAAAATGAATAAAATAATATATAAATCAAACAATGACACAAAGTTACATTTTCATGGTCTTTAATATCTATTATGTATCCACATATAAAAAAATGGGTGATATCAAAATAATAAATTTTCATTTTTAACTTAATATAATTATTTATCTGATATAAGTATATTTTTGACGTTTTGGGGCCATTTTGGAGATATTGTAGTATTTATAATATTTTATTTAATGAAACATTAAAGATGTAACATTCATGTTTTAAATAATATATCATTTTGAGAATAAGGTTATACAGAATCTAAACTAGATTATAAATACTAATTTGAAATATAATATTTTTATCTTTATCATGGTAATTTATTGGAATTTTTTAGGAAATAAATAATTACCATAATGATTTATATGTAGATAATACATAGATTATTTAATTGATGAAAAATCAATAAACTAATTATATTTAACTTATAATAACAATTAAATATCCAAATAACATTACCAAATTTGATTAGTAGAATATATATCGACCATAAGCATCCAATGGTCAATTTTTGGACCATTTGGATTCATATGGAATAGATTAGAGAAATTATATTATTTTATTTAAAGTAATGCTAAAATTGATACAATCCTATAGCAATAAGTATAAAATTTTTAATGTTGGATTAAAAAATAGATAGATTTTATGAAATATATTATTATGAAATATAGAAAATTTATCTTCATAATATTATTTTATTTTTAATTTTTCTTTATCATATATGTATATTAAATAATTATAAAATATTAATGTGGTAATTATTTTATTAAGGGAAATATCAAATAAATGATATTAAAAATATTAAATTAAATATAATTTGATCTAATTAAATTTTCCAACGACTTATATAGATTCCCATGACCCCTTTTTGATATAATAAGATATTTTCTTCAAGGACAACATCTTGTCTTGATATTTTTATAATCCATGAAATAAATAGTGTTAAAATTGACACAATTGATATTTTCTTTCAAAATAATGATTTACTAAATTATTTGAAAATAAATAATTTTTTTTAAATATATATTAATTATTAAATGGTAAATAGTGTCCTAAAATATTAATTTATTTTCTAATTGATATCAAATAAGTAAATATTTCACATTTTTAATATTGATATATTTGATACCCTAGTTAAAAATTAAATATAAATACTAAGTGTCAATTTAAGTGATAATGTGAAAATTGACATAAAATTTTTCTAAAATTTATTGGTTGATTATATTAAAACACTATCTCATCCCATCTTCTTTATTGGTACATATTGGTAGCTTTTATGTGGGTATCCATTTTATTATTAATTATGATTTCTGTTGTTTTCAAAGGTTCCCTCACCTCAATTATAAAAGGGTGCCTCCTCCCTCATTTCTCCATAACTAGTTAACCCTTCATGTTCATCCATCCCATACCCATTACAATTCTTAACTTCACTGGTTACATTTTAGAGTTTTTTTCTTCTCAAAATACCAACTATAGTTCAATTAAGAGTATAGCTAAAGAGATCATGTCAAAAAACATATAATCTCCTGTACTGATTTTTTCACATTTTTTTCTACATCTACATCTAATTCATGAGTTTTTTCATTATAGAATAATATCTAAAGTATAATTTTTTTACTGATGTGTTATTATAATTATGAAATAACTATATTCAACTTTATATTCATCATATGAAAGATGAAATAACCACACGTGCGTACGTACACATTACCATATCCATGTTGTGGTGTAATATGTTTTTCAATACTACCTTTCTTGGAATGGTATAAAAATGGATTTAATAACTATTTATGATTATTATAAAATGTTATTTATTCTAAATTAGAGTACTCCATTCAAGTCTAAACCATTAAATGATTATGGGAATGATATCATTGCTCGTGCATACGTACGTCATACCGCCTCCACAATGCGATGTGATTCATTATACATGATAACCACTCAATAATAATTCTATAAATGTATAGAATGATGAAATATGGTATTTACTATGTTAATATCATTCTATAATATAAATATAACCTGATATGGGGATCCATACTTTATTCAATAAAACATGTATGTGGACATGAAGCAGTTAAAACCTGAATAACTTGTAACAATGAATTGTTACAAACAAATAAAGGATAATATGACCATATTTGATGATCAGGATTCTAGAATAAGTAATAACAATATCTAAATCATTATACATAATGTTTCTAAACATAGGAAGCATATCAGACCAAAGAAAAGTTATAATTTTGTATTCCCATTTTTATCTGAGATTATTTATACGTAAGTATTTACTGGAGATATATTTATCATCCATGTCCATGTTTTTAAAAATGTTTTCATAAAAGTTTTAATATTTTTATATGAATTTTTAAATTCATTTTTACCAAATATTAAATTTTACTACATGATATTTAAGGAATCTTTCTTTTGTTTACCCTACGATGTACTTTTTACCATATCTATAAAAAGAATGAGGAGAAAGTTTTTTTAACTTATACGGAATGGATAGATAATTAAGTCTTCATAATACTATATTTACATGAATATTATACTAAATTATATCTAGTTTATATTCAACAGAATTCTATTATTTTAAAATTTCACATCTTTTTGAAAATAGAAAACATGTTTGAAGAAGAAAGGATATATTCATCAAGAATTAATATCAAGTTATTTATCAAAATCATTTTCTATATAATATGACATAGGGTTATGTTTATATCCCTATTATTACTTTTATTTTCTTGTTTTTATGGAGGAATTATTTTTATGATATTCATTTAACATATATGGATTATGTTATGATGGATTTATGTTTAAGAAACCCATTTTATTTCTTAGGTTATGTTATGATGAATGATTTATGTATTTGTGGCACAGGTAAGAATTAATTCATTATGATATGGTTCATACATATAACAACCTCCAATGTATTGGGTTAATATTTATATCACATGAGATAGACAAGACTATGATGTGTAAATTTGGATTAATAATACTGGGTTGGAATGATATATAAATCTTCTTTAGTAATACATGGATGGAACGATAAGTAAACCCATCTCAGTAAAGGACTTTTTCCACTATGTTGGTCTTAACCGCAGTGCCTTAGCTACTATGAAAATAATATTATGAGATTATTTTATTTCAATAATTCCAGGTTTTATTCCAATGCTCTATTAATGTTCCATTATTATATATGCCTTATGTACTGCCAAGATTTATTTCATGACTCATGATTTTGATATTTAATATTTATGTTCACGTTTTTACCTTATTATGTTTATGGTTTGTTTTATATTCTCAGTTTTTAACCTTACTTATAATTTTATCTCACCCTTTTTATGTTTACTTTTTCTCTAGGATATAAATAACGGTTTTAGAAAGGAAAACAAAAGGGGAAGATCATAATGGGAGATTTGATGACATTTCACCAAGTTAGAATATTTTTTTCCATGTTTCCAAAGATACTATACCAATATGCTCTTTGGGCATCTGTTTGTGTCATGTATTAATTATTACCCATAATAAATTTAATGTCCATGTATGTCAATATTGGTTTGTTAGAGTTGGTATCATAGAGAATGTTTAGTCAACCATTGGAAACAAAAATGAAAAAACTTTAGTCAGATACCTAGAAATATTTCTATGGTATTTCAAGGTATGTAACACCACAAGCTTCTACGGTACGCTTCTCTTTGAATAATGTGATAGCGTGTGTTGTACGCAACACCGAGTTCTAACACACCATACCCAATCACAATAACTGTTATGAATAGTAATACCTAATTTTTTAAATTATATATATTTTATATTTCAAAATGGACTACATTTTTTGATTCAGAATATTGAATTTAGCCTAAGGTGATATTTTGGTACTTTTTGGATAACATTAATATTGTTATGAATAGTGAAAATTACTAAATTTAAATTAAAAATAACTTTTTTAATCAAAATAATTAATAGTGATAAATTATGAATTTGAGTGGTTTTAAAGTATATTTAGAATATTTTTTTACCATTTAATATAATGTTGGTCATTGTACATAATTGTACAATTAAACCAGTCATAAACAAGTATCAATCTTTTGATAGTTATTATCTCTTAAAAACACGCTTTTTGTTTTAACAATGGATATTAATTTTAAATTAATTTCTGCCACTTCTGTGTTTTGAATTTTGAAAAATTGATTCCATTTTTGGAATCAGGATGTTCAAATTGTGTAAATTGGTAACATTTATTTTTATACATTTTGAATATTTATTGCGGTAAATATTTTATTTACCATGGTTAAGGGTAAATCCGATAAATAAGGGTTAAAAAATAATATTATAATAATACTAAATTACCCTAAAACGTGTCCTAGCCTTATTGGTTGATACATGTTCGACCATAGGCATCTTTGGGTCGATTTTGGGTCCCCATGGAGCCACTTGTAGGTGATAGGGACACTTAATTTTAATTAAGTTAAAATAAGTACAAAAATGACATAAGCATATATCTTTTAGAAAAACAATTTTTACATAGGGTTATATATGTTGGATTTTCAACTATAAATATTCATTATAAATCTAAAAAGATTCCTACATCATTTTTTTTTTAATTTTTAGACTTTAAATAATTTAATTTATTTATGACACAATGATGATGTAGTAGTTACCATAATAGTGAAAAATTAAAATAATTGCTATTATAAATACACAAATATATATAATTTCAGACTTTTTATGAATTACACTAATTTTATAAGTTAATATGACATGTTAAAAATGATTTAATTAAATATTTTCTAAGTAATCATTCTGTTATGAGTTTCACAAAAATCAACTATTGAATAGTGTTAAAATTGACATAAAATAGTTTTTAAAACAAATATTATATTATTAATTGATATTAAATTCATAAAAATCTAAGGTTTGGACAAAAGACTTATATCATGATAGGTTTATCATTAATGGACCATTTGGGGGTCGCTTGGATGTATATAGTATGTTTAATAACCATATAATATAAAAATACAAAGAGACATTGTAAAAGTGAAACTAATTAACTTAGAGTTAATACTTAAAGATCAGGTTAATATAAGTACCCAAACCTATCTAAATTCTATTGGTTGAGTTGTTCTCGACCCATCCCCATATTAAAATTTAAATAATCAACTTTGAGGCCATTATAAACTGAATATAAATTTATTATAAATTAATATTTCTAGCTTTTCCAAAGGTGCCCCTCACCCCTCTTATAAAAGGGCACTCCTCCTTCTCATTTATTCACACCATCAATGCCTTTTGGTTTGGCCAAACTCTAACCAAATAATCTCCCAACTTCTCTCACTACAACCTAGAGGCCTTAGTTAGATCCGAAAGCCAACCTAAGGAGCCCTTTTGATCAAATCAAAAGGAAGAACCCGAAGAAGAGGTAATGATTTCACCACCCTTTTCCAAGTTCCTTTCTTCTTCCACTTCTTCTTTCTTTGTTATTACCATTATAAAATAATAACTCCAGTATCTTATATATACTATGATGTTATTATAAATATGGTAAAACCATATTCAGTATTCTATCCACCCTTTGAATAACATGTCATCATACGTGCGTACGTACGGCTTACCGTCTCCACGTCGTGGTGTAATTGTTATTCAATATATTATTATTTGGATGGGTATAATAATGATGTGTACCTCATGTAAATAATAAATAAAACATGAAAATGAATATTTATATATGATATACTATCAAATTATATATTATTTTAATATCAAAAAATGATATTGTCGCTCGTGCGTACGTACAGACTACCGTCTCCATGAACGCGATGAGATTCATTCTCTATCGTATCCATTCAAGTATAATTATCATTTTATGATTTAAAAATAAAGTTTAAGGACTTTATATCATTCTGTATATGAATAATATACAACCTATCCATGACAAACATGGATTATGTAACAAAACATATAAATGAAAACGAGTAAGTTAACATCCTTTGATGGATTTTACGCTTATTTGAAGTTGGTTTATTATGATACAAAACTTCTATATTGTATTGAAGGTTTTGTGATATGTTTGACTATGGATGTGATATTTTTATACCATTCATAGTTTATGGTGAAAGTATTTACATTTCTTATGCTAGTTTTAATAAGAATGTTTATGTTATGTTTAAACCTTTTCATATGGAAATGCATTGGACTTATTATGTGACGGGTGGAGCCAGATATAGCTCCTCGATACATCGGTAGGTCTCATGAGACAAACTAGTTTCTTGGAACAAGGCCTTGGAAAAATATTATTTGTAGTCTTGGTACGAGGCCTTGGATATGTGGTTATGATAGTCTGGCATTATGCATTCCATCATTATGAAAGTGGTTATTGATATTGCATGTGATTATGCGATTAGTATAATATCCATGTGAATAAGTAAATGGCAATATTTCATTTTACTTTTTCCATACTATGTTAATGTTCATGTTTAAAAGGAGTTTTTTTTAGTTATACATTGCCTTAAATGTTTATTTTTTCTTTTGAATGTTTCCTCTATATTGTTATACTTACTGGGAATTTGAGCTCACCCCTTTTCTATGTTTTATTTTTCCCAGGAAGTGAAGAAGTAAATTATGAATGACCTGCAGGGATATTATGTGGGGATATGAGTGTGGAATATGGATTAAATATGTTTTTGTAATAGTTTTCCACTTTATGATGTAATATAAAACTTTATAAATATATCTTGTGTTTCCAAGGCTACTAAACCAATCAGTCTTTCGAGATTTGATCTTTCTTGTGATCATGCCAATGTTATGTAATAATGCACCGACTCTAGGTAACTGGTGTCGGGGTGTTACAGTTGGTATCAGAGGAAGTTTAGTACAAACCTTGGAAGCTAGATTTAGATAAACTCTTATTAGAGCACGTAGACCTAAGATGAACTTTAAAGATTAGTATAGAAGAACTTCCTAGAATTTTGGTATTGTAGATATTTTGTGAGTTTTCTGAGAAATACATCCCCTTCTAGATACGAGTAGGTAGAGGAGGCTCTGGGAAAAATGTACCTAGGGGTAAAACACGAAAGTACCGCTTTGATCTAGACTCGAACGGGAACTCGTGCACGACAACATGCCTTGCTGCACTCTTGGTTATGACACTCCTGGGGGATATGCTTAGGATAACTCACATTTTCTTTACAAATAATTATGAATAGTTTATGAGTATATACTTCCTTAAAGAAAACATTATTATGATTATGGATTATATCTATAAATAGTTCAATTTATGTTAAGTGTTTTATAAGTATGGGATTATGTATTTTGATTCATAAACTGATCTAGTTTATTCCATTGTTTAGAAATGGAACCTAGTGGATGAAATGGAAACTGTATCAATGCACGCACTCCATGAAGGGATTTCCCTCCTGCTCAAGATAATTATAGAGGAGCTGGTGATGCAACTGGTGCCGATCAGCTAATCACCATACTGGGACAACTCACTCAGGTTATGAATAATAACCTTACCCGTAGGGAGCACCCTGATCCGAAGCGTGGAGGATCCATATTAGATCGATTCATGAGGAAACAACCACCAACGTTCAATGGGAGTACAAATCCCTTAGTAGCTGAGGAATGGATAAATTCCCTAGAGAAAATATTTCAGGCTTTAGGGAGTAGTGAAAGGGAAAAAGTTATCATGGCAGTTTACCACCTCACTGGAGATGCTGATCAATGGTGGTCATTGATTCAAAACACGAAGGAAGATGATGAAGTATCAAATATGGAATGGAGGGAGATTAAAGATCTATTTTTAGAAAAATACTTTCCTCACGACCATCGAGCTAATATGGAAAGGCAGTTTCTGAGTCTAAGACAAAAGAAGGATGAGAATGTCACAAAGTATGAGGCTAACTATACAAGGTTAGCAAGGTATGCTGGAGATTATATACATAACCCAAGATGTAATATTGATCGTTTCTTTGATGGGTTAAAACCATTTCTCTATCGGGAAATAGTATCACAATCCTTTTCATCATACGAAGACATTGTCTCATGTGCTATCAAGACCGAAAAGGAATTCTCTAAGTCATATAACTTTATAGTAAAGAAAGAGAAGAAGAGACCTGCTGATAAATCTGGGAATGGAAATAAGGGGAAGAAGGGAAAGGTTGAATATCCATCCTGTTGTAAATGTGGTAAGAAACACCCCAGTACTTGCTTGAAGGGAACATGAGTCTGTAACAAGTGTGGTGAAAAAGGCCACCAAGCTCGTGATTGCAAGGGTAAGAAGGAAGCTACTAATGTTCATTGCTACAATTGCAGGGAGATGTGGCATTATGAAAATTAATGTCCTAAGCGTCAGGAGAACTTATATCAGAAAAGGCCAAGGGATCAAGGCCAAGCTTATGATATTACTACTGCTAAGGTAGAAGCTCTGAAAGACATGGTGGTAGGTAATTTAATGGTTTCCTCAAGTTTAGAAAATGCATTATTTGATTTCGGATCATCGCATTGTTTCATATATTCCCAGTTTTCTAAGAAAATTAGATATTTCCAATTTGATTTAACAAGGGAGTTGTTAGTTAAAACTCCTAAGGGAAGTATCATTACAACAAAGTTTTGTGAATCAGTCCCCATTAGAGCACATAAATGTTCTTTATCTGCTGATCTTGTTGTCATACCTATGATTGAGTTTTACATAATCCTCGGTATGGACTGGATTTCAGACTATGATGTGAAGATTTATTTTAAGAAGAAAGAGGTTACGATTATTGATGATGATGATAAGGAACACCTTATCTTTAGAGCAGAATCATCACAAACTAATTCTTATCTAGATCCACCCCCAGTAGCTCAACTAAATTCAATTATTGGGGAGGAAGAGAATGAAATAACTGTGGGTGAGGAAAGGAATGTTCAAATAGAAGATGTACCTATTGTGAAAGAATTTGTAGATGTATTTCCGGAAGATTTACCTGAACATCCTCTAGAACGAGAAGTTGAGTTTTCCATTGATTTAATTCCTAGATCAAGGCCTATATCAAATACCCCTTATAGAATGGACAATGTAGAATTAGTTAAACTAAATAAACAACTAGAGGAATTGAGTAATAAGGGATTTATTCGCCCAAGTGTTTCTCCATGGGGAGCCCCTGTTCTTTTTGTTAAAAAGAAAGATGGATCTATGAGGTTATGTATCGACTACAGGGAGATCAATGATATAACAATAAATAACATGTATCCCCTACCACGCATTAATGATTTATTTGACCAACTGCTTGGAGCTCAATACTTTTCAAAGATTGACCTTCGATCTGGATACAATAAGTTGTGTGTGAAGAAGGAACACATTCCAAAGATAGCATTTCCAACCAGGTATGTGCATTACGAGTTTACTATAATGCCTTTTGGATTGACTAATGCACCATATGTATTCATGGATCTGATGAATAGAGTTTTCTAGGAGTATCTCGATGAATTTGTGGTGGTATTTATTGATGATATCTTGGTATACTCCAAAATCTACGAAGATCATGAAAATCTTTTGCGCATTATCTTGAAGACTCTGAGAAGGCATGAATTATATGGAAAGTTTAGCAAGTGTGAATTCTGTCTTCATGAGATTTCTTTTCTTGGCCATATTGTCTCTAAAGATGGAATCTCTATTGATCCTTCTAAGACCAAGTCAATCCATGAATGGCCAGCAACTATGAGTATAACTGAGGTAGGTAGTTTTATTGGTTTGGAAAGTTATTATCGACGTTTCGTCCAGAATTTTGCCTGATTGGATAACCCATTAATGAAGCTCACACGTAAAGGGGTTAAATTTGTTTGGACAAAAGATTGTGAAGAATGTTTCGAAGAACTGAAGAGAATATTAGTCAATGCTCCTATATTAACTCTACCATCGGGGAATGATGGGTTCGTTATTTATAATGATGCATCAAATAAAGGACTTGGTTGTGTCCTTATGAAGAATGATAGGGTTATTGCCTATGCATCACGACAGTTAAAAATTCATGAACAAAACTATACTACTCATGATCTCTAGTTACCAGCTGTGATCTTTGCTTTGAAGATATGGAGGCACTACCTCTATGGTGAAAAATGTGAGATTCATACTGATCACAACAGTTTGAAGTATATTTTCTCACAAAAAGAACTCAACATGAGGCAAAAGAGATGGCTTGAATTACTCAAGGATTATGATTGTACGATACACTACCACCCGGGGAAAGAAAAAAAGGTGGTAGATGCTTTGAGCAGAAAAGACCATGGAGTTTTGAACGTGATGAGAACTGAAAGGGATCCAATTTTTATGGATCTAGTGAAGATGGACATGGGAATAACCAGGGAAGGTGAAACATCAATGCTTTTTCAAATGGTTGCCAAATCATCTTTGCTAGAATGTATTAAGAGTTATTCGACCGATGATGAAGAATTTCAAAAGAATATTAAAGCTGTGAATGATGGGAGATTGAGAGACTTTGTGTATGAAGATGGAATTTTGAAATTTGGGAAGAGACTTTGTGTTCTCGATATACTTGATCTCAAAAAGGAATTGTTGGATGTTGCTCATAGTTTTAATTTCTCTATACACCCTGGGAGCACCAAAATGTATAGATATTTGAAGGAACAGTTTTGGTGGGACAACATGAAGAGGGAGATTGCTGATTTTGTGTCAATATGTATGGTTTGTCAACAAGTGAATGCTGGAAGGCAACAACCTGGAGAAGTCATGCAACCTCTTCCCATACCGGAGTGCAAATTGGACAATATTACGATGGAATTTGTCATGGGGATACCAAAGACTCCTAAAAGGAACGATGCAATATGGGTTATTGTTGATCGTCTTACCGAGTCAGCACAATTTCTTGCTATAAGAGAAAATATACCATTGGAACGTCTAGAAAGACTATATATTAATGAAGTTGTGAGACTTCATGGAGTACCCCTATCGATTGTTTCTGATCGTGATCCCTGCTTTACATCAAGATTCTGGAAGAGTCTTCAGAAATACCTGGATACTGAAATTCAATTGAGCACTTCCTACCACCCTCTGGCAGACGGACAATCAGAACGGACTATTCAAACCATAGAAGAGATGTTGAGATCCTGCTCACTTGACTTTCAGGGTATATGGGATCAGTATTTACCTCTGGTAGAATTTTCCTATAGAAATAGCTTCCATTAGAGTAGTCAGATGGCACCATATGAAGCGTTATATGGAAAGAGATATCACACACCAACCTGTTGGGATGAAATTTCTGAAAGAAAACTTGTAGGTCTAGAACTTATGGAGGAAACGATAGAAAAAGTTAAGGTAATCCAAAATCACATCAAAGCATCTCAATGTAGGCAGAAGAGCTATGCCGATTATCAAATGAAGGATTTGGAATTTCAAGTCGGTGATCATGTTTTCCTGAAGTTATCTCCATGGAAGAGAGTCAAACGTTTTGGTAAGAATGGTAAATTGAGTCCCAGGTACATCGGACCTTTCGAAATTCTAGAACGAATTGGGGCTATAGCTTACCGATTGGAAATGCCGCCAAGTCTCTCCAAAGTTCACGATGTGTTCCACGTATCTCTATTGAGGAAATACATGCCTGAACCAATGCATGTACTCACCTACGAGGAATTAGAACTGGAACCCGATATGTCTTATTGTGAAGAGCCCGTCAGGATTCTTGATATGAGAGAACAAGTACTGAGAAACCGGACGATGCGTCTGGTAAAAGTTTTGTGGAGAAACTATAAGATGGAAGAATCAACGTGGGAACCCGAGGAACTTGTGATGAAGAACCACCCTAGTCATTTCATGCGATAAGTATTCTAGAAATTTCGAGGATGAAATTATTTGAAGGAGGTGAAAATGTAACACCCCAAGCTTCTACGGTACGCTTCTCTTTGAATAATGTGATAGCGTGTGTTGTACGCAACACCGAGTTCTAACACACCATAACCAATCACACTAACCGTTATGAATAGTAATACCTAATTTTTGAAATTATATATATTTTATATTTCAAAATGGACTTCATTTTTGGATTCGGAATATTGAATTTAGCCTAAGGTGAAATTTTGGTACATTTTGGATATCATTAATATTTTGATGAATAGTGAAAATTACTAAATTATAATTAAAAAACTTTTTTAATAAAAATAATTAATAGTGATAAATTATGAATTTGAGTGGTTTTCAAGTATATTTAGAATATATTTTTACCATTTAATATAATTTTGGTTATTGTACATAATTTTACAATTAATCTAGACATAAACAAGTGTCAATCTTTTGATTGTTATTTTCTCTTAAAAACACTCTTTTTGTTTTAACAACGGGAATTAATTTTAAATTAATTTCTGCCACTTCTGTGTTTTGAATTTGGAAAAATGGATTCCATATTTAGAATCAGTATGTTCATATTGTGTAAATAGGTAACTTTTATTTTTAGACATTTTGAATAATTACTGCGGTAAATATTTTATTTACCACGGTTAAGGGTAAATCCGGTAAATAAGGGTTAAAATATTATATTACAATAATACTAAATTACCCTAAAACGTGTCCTAGAATTATTGGTTGATACATGTTCGACAATAGGCATATTTGGGTCGATTTGGGGACCCCATGGAGGCACTTGTAGGTGATAGGGACACTTAATTTTAATTAAGTTAAAATAAGTACAAAAATGACATAAGCATATATCTTTTTGAAAAACAATTTTTACATAGGGTAATATATGTTGGAGTATCGACTATAAATATTCATTAGAAATATTAATGTATTTCATACATAATTATATTTTATTTATAATTTTTATAGTTTAAATAATTTAATTTATTAATGGCACAATGATGATGTAGTAATTACCATAATAGTGAAAAATTAAAATAATTGATATTATAAATACACAAATAGATATAATTTGAGACTTTTTATGAATTAAACTAATTTTATAAGTTAATATGACATTTTAGGAATGATTTAATTAAATTTTTTTGAAGTAATCATTCTGTTATGATTTTCACAAAAATCAACTATTGAATAGTGTCAAAATTGACATAAAAGAGTCTTTAAAACAAATATTATATTATTAATTGATATTAAAATCCTAAATATCTACGGTTCGGGAAAAAGACTTATATCATGATAGGTGTATCATTAATGGACCATTTGGGGGTTTCTTGGATGTATATAGTAAGTTTATTAACCATATAATTTAAAAACAGAAAGAGACATTGTAAAAGTGAAACTAATTAACTTAGAGTTAATACTTAAAGATAAGGTTAATATAAGTACCCAAACCTGTCTAAATTCAATTGGTTGAGTTGTTTTCGACCCATCCCCACCTTAAAATTTAAATAATCAACTTTTGAGCCATTATAAACAGAATATAAATTTATTATAAATTAATATTTCTAGCTTTTCCAAAGGTGCCCCTCACCCCTCTTATAAAAGGGCACTCCTCCTTCTCATTTCTTCCCACCTTCAATGCCTTTTGGATCAGCCAAAAACTAACAAAATACTCTCCCAACTTCCCTCACTACAACCTAGAGGCCTTATTTTGATCCTAAAGTCGTCCAAAGATCCCTTCTGATCAAATCAAAAGGAAGAACCCGAAGAAGAGGTAATGATTTCACCACCCTTTTCCAAGTTCCATTCTTCTTCCACTTATACTTTCTTTGTTATTACCATTCTAAAATAGTAACTCTAGTATCTTATATATAATTTGATGTTATTATAAATATGGTACAACCATATTCAGTATTCTATCCACCCTTTGAATAACATGTCACCATACGTGCGTACGTACGGCTTACAGTCTCCACGTCGTGGTGTAATTGTTATTCAATATATTATTATTTGTATGTGTATAATAATGATGTGTAACTCATGTAAATAATAAATATATCATGATAATGATTCTGTATATATGATATACTATCAAATTATATATTATTTTAATATCAAAAGAATGATATTGTCGCTCGTTGGTATGTACGGACTACCGTCTCCATGAACACGATGAGATTAATTCTCCATCGTATCCATTCCAGTATAATATTCATTTTATGATTTAAAAATAATGTTTAAGGACTTGATATAATTCTGTATATGAATAATATACATCCTATCCATGACAAATATGGCTTATATAAAAAAACTAAAAATGAAAACGATTAAGTTAACACCCGAAACGACAATAATACCAAGATATTATTAACAAAGAAATGTTAAAAGATCATATATGATATCATATGAATGTATATGATTCTTGTATAATTTAATAACAATTATTTCACTATTATACAGGAGGTTAACCTACCTCAACCTAGTAAAAGTGCAAGGTATGGGTTATTTTACAATCTCTTCATTATCTGAGGTTGTTTATACATAATAATCATTGGGATATCTTTATCATCCACATCCATGTTTCTTAAAAATGTATTTCAAAACATTTTTACTATTTTAAAGAATATAGGTTAAAGTCATTTATACCGTTGTTTTAATTTTTATAAGAGTTTTATAAAGGAATCCTTACGTCGTTTTCCATACAGGGCGCTTTTTAACCTTTTTGACAGAATTAAGGTAAGAATGTTTTTTTAACTTATACCGCGGGTACGGTTATTTTCCACCATTATAAAATAGTCGAAGCTTCAATTACAAGCTTATAAAAATATTTTCAATGAAAATGTTTTATTTTATAAATATACGACACTTAAATGATTTCAAAATAGAATGAGATATTTCTCTAAAAAGAGTTTTGATTTCATCTATGTCAACATCTTTTGATGGATTTAACGCTTATTTGAAGTTTATTTATTATGATACAAAACTTCTATATTGTATTGAAGGTTTTGTGATATGTTTGACTGTGGATGTGCTATTTTTATACCATTCATAGTTAATGGTGAAGGTATTGACATTTTGTATGATAGTTTTAATAAGAATGTTTATGTTATGTTTAAACCTTTTCATATGGGAATGCATTGGACTTATTATGTGACGGGTGGAGCCCGCTGTAGCTCCTCGATGCATCGGTAGGACTCATGAGACAAACTAGTGTCTTGGCACAAGGCCATGGAAAAATCTTATTTGTAGTCTTGGCACGAGGCCTTGGATATGTGGTTATGATAGTCTGGCATTATGCATTCCATCATTATGAAAGTGGTTATTGATATTGCATGTGATTATTCGATTAGTAGAATATCCATGTGAATAAGTAAATGGAATTATTTCATTTTACTTTTTCCATTCTATGTTTATGTTCAAGTTTAAAGGGCTTTTGTTTTAGTTATACATTGCCTTAAATGTTTATACTTATTTTTGAAAGTTTCCGCTATATTTTTATCCTTACTGGGCATTTGAGATCACCCCTTTTCTAGGTTTTATTTTTTCCAGGAAGTGAAGAAGTAAATTATGAATGACATACATAGATATTATGTGGGGATATGAGTGTGGAATATGGAGAAAATATGTTGCTGTAGTACTTTTCCACATTATGATGTAATGTAAAACTTTATGAATATATCTATTGTTTCCAAGGCTACTAAACCAATCGTTCTTTCGAGATTTGATCTTTCTTGTGATCATCCCAATGTTATGTAATAATGCACCGACTCTAGGTAACTGGGGTCGGGGCGTTACAATGTATGTCCCTAAGATTATGTATAATTATGGGTTATAGTATTATAATTATGGTAATGATCATGAATAACCTATAATTAAACCTCATATGATAGATTTTGAATGTATTCCCCATGATTGTGTAGTTTTACTGCTATGATTTTTTCCTCTAATACTATTCTTTTTGGTTTTTAGATAATGACTGAAACCCGAAAGAACCGTGTTAATGATCAATGCACTGGGAAATGGAATGATTTTCCTCTTGAACAACCAAATGTAATGAGATATGGAAGATAAAATAATATTTTTATACATACACAAGCTATGAATCATTCTAGACTTCCAAATTAGCAGATAAGGGAACAACATTCTATTAAGTCCTTTTTGCGGCAACATCCACCTTTTTTTAGTGGGACATCTGATCCGCTTGTTCTTGAACAGTTGATAAGTACCATTGAAAATATTTTTTCCATCCTTCACTTCTCATAACATGATAAAGTCAATTTGTTGTTTATCATTTTGAAGGTGAAGGAGACTACTGGTAGAATATAATCAAGAATACTAGGCAGTAAGATGAAATTGAATCTATTGATTGGGATGAGTTACAGAACATGTTTATCATTAAGTACATACCTCATATTATTCAAAAAAATATATGGAAATGTAGTTCCATGAGCCTAATCAAATGGATCATGAATCTTTAGGTATATATGAGTCAAATATTACAATAACTTCATGTTATACTTCTGGATTTATCATCCAACCTGAATCTAAAGATGATTGATTCTTTAGTGTCTTAAGAACATGTCTTCATAGGGAATTAGCTATAAGAGACTTTAGTGTCTATTGAGAGATTGTGTGTTGCGCTATCAATGTAGAACTAGAGGATGGGGTTAAATATAAATCTCATGGTTTTGACAAGATATAAAATATGGTCTTCAAGGGAAATTCAAAAAACAATGGTGAACAGAAGATACGAGTTTCCATATACTCAAACTTTGTAAATAAGATTGGTGGAGATTAAATTAAAGGTACTATAAAAAGTATTCATGTACGTAAAAGATGGTTATTGAGTTGTTTAGTTCCAAAGTAATAGTAAAAAGTTTTATAATGATGTGAATAGATAAAAGAATATAAAAATGCACCACCAATACATCAATGCAACAAGTGCATGGAAATGGGTCATTATTATAACCAATGCCCTAATCAAGGGGTTAATGAGGATCGACGTTAAGAACCTCTTAAGGAAAAAGGAAAAAGGAAGTCACAAGTGATCACTATTGGAAATGTTGACTATAAATATGAAGTGGTGGAATGATTATGTGTTTATGTAATGGGATTTGAAAATAGTGTCATGGAATCTCATTTATAGTATTATGTAATATTGGAATATCTATGTATTGTTCAATTATGGTTCTCCGTAATTATATGAAACTTGTAACCCTGAAAAGTGATTGATATATTTTTGGAAAGCACGTGATATGCGTATAATGAAAGGATATGGTGATAATGAGATGGTTGATATAATTTATGAGTTCAAGGATAATATGAGGGAGAAGAGATATCATGCTTTGAGTATATAGAATTTTTTTTTGGCATATAGAAAGAGTTAATTTTGACAGAATTAATGTTTTCACTAATGTTCTACATTAATTCATATTCTTATCATGTTTCTAGAGAAAACATGATTAAGGTATTCACATGTTTGGATTCTAACAACCAAGAACTAACTTATGACATATGGGAGATAAATGTGATGTTGATTTTGTTCACCAATTTTTGAAGATTTATATTTTTGATTTTTGGAAGGATTGAAATGTTATCCATTAATAGATAATATTATTATCATCTAGTTGAATTTTTCTAGATTAATGTATTGTCTCACTATATGTGACCTTATGCATATTTTATTACCTATGCTAACCTTTTTTTCGAGACAAATGGAATAACCTATCATTCTATTTAATGATCTGCGAACACATCAAGAATGAAAAATGCATGTACATTTGATTATATAAGAGACGAAGTGTAAATTGGTCAAGGAAAGAACAATGGTGAGATTGTACTAAATTAAAGTATGTATTTATTCTCATTAAAAATTATTCAAAATTAGTAAAAGGATCTTGAATACAAAAAATAATATTCTCGTACCTTTTTATCTGATGAATCAGAAGGTCTCTTAAATCATCACAAATTTATGGCTTCCTGGTAGTAATTTTATCCAAACCATATACTCTATCACTATCCATCAGAACATGATATTTAGATTTTTATTTCATATCCATGTTTTCACTTCCCACATATGATATCTTATGTGGAACCCAGTGAAGAGTTAATTTGGGTGACCGTTATGTTTCTAACATTTCCTTTTCAAATGAATTTTTAGTATTATTTTTAATGATGTGGGTTTCCATGAATGAAACATTCATGTAGTAACCCATTTCTAACCCTAATGAATTTTGAGGGTGAAATTAATATTAAGGGGGTAGAACGTAACACCCAAAGATTTTATAAGATAACATATTTTTAAATTCATAGTTGTCTTGTGTTGAACACTACAGTAAGATTAGTTTGCGCTATACACAACACCGTGTTAGCTTGAAGTATACACATCAATATTTTTAGCTTGGGATATATGCAGTTTCATGTTCTTTCGATAGATTTCATTTCACGCAACATTGAGTATATATTTTTTTCAATGTAAAAAAAGAATGTATGGATTATTTTATATGTAACACCAATGTAATCTTATACTACATGCAACACTAATTGTCTTTCATTACACATAAGAGAGACCTTAAATAATAGCTTGTGTTGTACGCAATACGAAATTTCACTAAACAACGATATATTAATAACATATTATTATTTAATGGGATATAAACTATACATTATGAATTCAATTTAACAAACTTTGAATTTTATAAAACATAAAAATTCATCTTATAAATTTTATAGAACATGATATAAGAACAAAATCAATTTCCTAGATAAATAAAGTACTTTCCAAAAAAAGTATTGTTTTATCGATCTTTGCTGGTGTTCCCATTTTAAATCCAATTTTTACACATTTTTATATTAAATTTGACAAAATAATCATATTATTTTAATGAAGAATAGAAAAATTTACTTTGGTTGAATTTTCGGTATTTTTCTAATAAGTTTCATTTTTTATGAATGATGAATATAATAATTTTTATTATATTTAAAAATCCATAAAATTATATTCTTGATTGGTTTTAAATATTAATTAGGTAATTTATATCTACTTATTGGTTTTGAAAATTATTTTTACATGAATTTATTATAAAAACATTTTCCACTTAAAAATGAATTTTTTTCGAAAAATTATATTTTGTGACATTTTAAATGTTTTATTTTAAATTTTATTTAGTAACTTCTGGGTATTGAATTTAGAAAAATGTATGTAAAATATTGATTTAGGAGGTCTAAATTTGGTATGTAGGACCCTTTTAGTATGGACTAATATGAATAGTAGACATAGTAAATTTTATAACCACGGTAAAGTGAAAATTGGGTAATTTTCGTTAAAAATTATATTATATTGACTATAATATTACCAAAACAAATGAAACAATTTTATTTCGTAAATTTAATTTGAACCTTAACACATAAGAATCTATATGATGTCATTTAATGAATACTTGTTCTATTAAATGACATAAATAATATTTAAATCAAAGGAAAACACAAAGTGTCATTTTCATTGTATTTAATATCTATTTTGTATCCAGATATAGAAAAATTGTTGATGTAAACAAATATAAATTGTAATTTTTATCTTAATAAACATATTTCTCTGATATAAATATATTCTTGACGTTTTTGGGAAATTTTGGAGATATTATAGTATTTATAATATTTTATTTAATGAAAATTTAAATATGTCACATTCATGTTTTAAATAATATATCATTCTTAATATAAAGTTATATAGAAGATACACTATATTATAAATACATATTTTAAATATAAAAAATTTATATTTATCATGGTAATTTATTTTAAAATTTTAGGTAAGAAATAGTTAACTTAAAATTTTATATATGGATGATGCATAAATTATTTAATTGATGAAAAATCAATAAACTAATATTTATTAAAATAATAATAACCATTAAATAGACAAAACCATTTACCATCTTTTATTTTTCGAGTATATATAGATCATAATCATACAATGGTCTAGTTATAGACCATTTTGAGCCACAAGGAATAGACTTGGAAAATATATTATTTTATTTAAAGTACTGCAAAAATTTTCACATTCAAACATTATTAAGAATAAATTTTTGTATGTTGGATTTCCAAACAGATAAATTCAATTACATATATTATTTTTAATTTTATTAAATTTATCTTCATAATTTTATTTTATTTTTAATTTTTTTCATCATATAGGTTTATTAAATAATTATAAAATTTTGTTTTATTAATTATTTTATTAAAGGAATTATCCAATAAATGTTATTAAATATATTGAAATAAATATAATTTGGCTTAATTAATTTTTATAATGATGTTTGTATATTTTATTTATCCTTTAGGGATATGATAAAATATTTGGTTCTTGGATTACATATTATCTAGATATTTTCAAAATCCATGAAATGAATAGTGTCAAAATTTTCACAATTGATAAATAATGATTTATTAAATAATTTAAAAATTATAAAACATTTTAAAAAATACATAATAATTATGAAATGTTTGAAATGCCCTAAATTATTCATTTATGGTCTATGTTACTTTACAAAAGAAAATAAATTACCCTTTCTGTTTTGAAAAATTTGCCACCCTAGTAAAAAACCAAATAGAATAACTAATTGTTAATTAATATGATAATGATGAAATTGACATAGAAAACGCATCTAACGTTTATTGGTTGATGATAATACAACCCCATATCATCTCATATTTAAAATTAGGATATTTTTGAGTTTTTTACGTGGGGTATTACTTTATAATAAATTAATATTTTTGAGGTTTCCAAAGGAGCCCTCACCACAATTATAAAAGAAAACTTCCTCCCTCATTTATCCACAACTCATTAGTCCTTAATTTTCACCCATACCCTACCCATTTTTCTAATAAACATTCATAGTAAAATTATATCTGTTATACTATTATCAAAAGACCATATGTAGTTCCATTAAGTGGAGATCTAAAGAGATCATGTCAAAGAAAAGGTAATATCCTCTACCAATTCTTTAATATTTCTTTATAGTTCTACACCAATATCATGAGATGTTAAATTATAGAATAATAACTCATGTATCACTTATATACTGATTTGTTATTATAATTATGAAACAGCCATATTCAACTTTATATCCATCCTATGAAAGACGAAATCACCATGCGTGCGTATGTGCGGTTTACCGTCTCCATGCTGTGGTGTAATATATTTTTCACCACCACCTTAAATAATTTGGTATAAAAATATATTTAATAACTATATATGATTATTATCATTTTATATTTATTATGAAATTGATTTAACCATTCAAATCAATATCATTAAATAATTATGATAATGATATCTTCACACCTATGTACGTATGACCTATCTTCTCCACGATGCAATGCCATTCATTCTATAAGATAACTCAAGAATAAGTATATTATTGTACAGAGTGAATAAATATGGTATTTATTATGTTAATATCAATTTATAACATAAATATGACCTAATTAGGATAATTATAACTTACTCAAAATAAATACATACGATCATAAAGCTTTTAAACCCCCAATAAAGAGTAACAATGAATTTTTACAAATAGTGGTAGGATAATATGACTATATATGATGGGTATGATTTTGGAATAAGTAATAAAATTATATAAATCATTATACTGGAGGTTCAAACACATAAGAATCATTTCAGATGAATGGTAAGGGATAATTTTTCAATTTTATTTTTATTCTAGATTGTTTATACGTAAGTAATTACTAGGGATATATTTATCATCCGTGTCCATGTTTTATTAAAATGTTTTCATAAAATGTTTAATATTATTCTATTAATGTTTAATATTATTTTTCCCATTTTTATTTTTACTACATGGTATGTAATACATATTTGTTTTTTTACCATATGAGGTACTTTTTAACTTTTCCAGAAACAGTATGAGGAGAATGCCTTTTTAGCTTATAATGTATGAATTGATCTTATGTATTAGTAATGAATTTATTCCATGAAGATTATTATACAATATTTAAGGTTTATTTTCAACTATATTCTTTTATTTTTTAATTGAAAAATATTTTTAGAATAGAAAACTTTTTTGAAGAAGAAAGGATATTTTTCTCAGGAATTAATCTCAAGTGTTCTATCAAAATTATTTTCTATATAAGATGGCATATGGATATGTTTCTATACCTATTATTACATTTATTTTCTATTTTTATGATGAAATTATTTTTATGGAATCCATTTTTCTTATATGAATTATGTTTTTATGGAATGATGTCTACGAAACCCCTTTTATTTCATTGGTTATGTGATGATGAATGATTTATGTTTTTTTGGGGCACATGTAAGAATGATTTCTTTATGAGATAGTGGGACCTGTATATTCCTCTAATTAATTGGGTAAGGATTTAAATCTTATGAGATAGACATGACTTGAGCGACATGTAAATCTAATTTAGTAATACCGTACTAGAATGACAAGTAAATCTGGTTCATTAATACATAGATGTAATGGAAAGTAATCCCGGTTTAGTAAAGGACATTGTACACTATGATGATCTTGGAAACAATTCCTTGGATACTATGGAAATCATATTATGTTCTTATTTCCCAAACACAATTCCATGTTTTATAACAATGCTATGTTAATTTTATTTTATGATCTATGTCTTATGTACTACCATGATTTATTTCACCACTCGCGATTTTGATATTTAAACTTTATGTTCGCATTTTTTACAATTTTATGTTTTTTGGTTTGTTTTATTTTCTAAATGTTTATCCTTACTAAGCATTTGAGACCACCCTTTTTATATTTTCATTTCCTTGGATATAAATAAAGGTTTTAGGTAGGAAAAGAAAAGGGAAATATCTTTATGGGAGATGATGAAGATATTTCATCATGTAAGAATATTATGTTCCATTTTTTCAAAGATACTAAACTAATACGATATTTGGGCATCTATTTGTGTCATGTATTATGTATTCCACAAAAGTAATATAATTTCTATGTACGTCAAGCTCAAGTCGTTTGAATATAAGGTTAAACATATGTTGTTAATATATATTTCATGGTTATTTTATTAATAATTAAGATATTTTTATGATGTTATTTTATTTATAATTTTTTGTTATTTCAAAATTACATTAAATTTTTTCATAATTACAACACACTATTTATAAAAATAATGGTAAAATAAATTAAATAATTTCTTTAAAAAAGAAATGAAATTTAGATGAATTATTATCTTCAAATAATTTTGTACATAAATAGAACATATTAGGATTGTTTGAATGCTTTATATTTTAATTATATATTTTTATTGATGAATTTGATTTAAAATAAAAGGAATAGTATAAAAATTACAATAATGACATTTTATGAAAATAATATTTTATTAAATAATTCAAAAAGCATATAAATATTGAAATAGTACAATGGGAATTTTATATTGTCTAAAATTTCATATCTTTTGAATTTTTTATCCAATTTTCATATTATTATTTAAATTATAACCCTTTAACAGTAATAAATTCATTACAAAAGTTAACATTAATACTATTTAATAGTGAGATTAAAAAGAATGATAAGGTTTAAATTGAAACCAAAACATGAATAAAATTCATTGGATGATTTTATTTAAGTATTGGAAGCTTTTAATTTGAATATTTTTCCATTTGGAAAATATTTTATTAAAATTGATTTAGTAATATTTTAATATTTCTTTCATTCCATGTGTGTCTTGTCCCTTATTTATAAATGAACACCCATAATCTCTTATTTTTTAGACAACATTTAGAAATATCAATCTTCCAAATCTAGAAAAATTTTCACTAACAACCTTATCTATATTTTAAATTTGAATTTATTCTCATAAGATAAACCCTAGTAAACATAATATAAGATCTAAAGGAGTTCTTTCAATGAAGAGGTAATCATCTTGCCAAACATATTCCAAAAAAAGTTTTCTTATAACTCTTATAAATCTATATTTTTTATCAGAAAACCATAAAATTTTTACCCCAAATATATTACAATTTTATTACTTTTATTAACCACTATTATACACCCACATTTCCATTAAAATAGAAGTAAAATTATCACTCTTATGTACGTACAACTTACTATCTCCACATAGCGATATAATTAATTTTTCCTTTAATTTTTTTATAAATTGGTACTAGGAAAAGTTTAATGTTTATATATGATATTAATTAAATATTAAATATTTTGTAATTATTTTATCAAATATAAATTATTATCTTCCCAATTATAGGAAAATGATAGAGTTAATCAGGAATATGTGTGGACTACCACCTCTGTGAATTGGTGTGATTTTATTTTTAATTTCCATCTACAAATATGTTTTTAAGAAAACAGTCCTTGATTTTTTACTCGGGTAGAAATATTTTTTTAGAATTTATACATTTTTTTAAAAATGTATGGAATAATGTTTTTAATATCAGGCGATGATTTATAATATGAAAATTTATATATGTTTTACTATTAGGAAATGGTTTAATTATAATATTCCTTTCATTTTCTGATTGAGTTAATTTTTTAATTTCTTACAATTGTGTGACAAATTTTTATATATTATAAAGAATGAATGGGATTTCCCACTTCCCTAAACACTTTATTGTATGAATATTAAACTAATATTTTATAATTTTAGTTTCTAGGAAAATGTTTAAATTAATATTTGGAATATTATTAGAATTTAAATAAGTTATTTCAATGTGAAAAGGGGTCTTTTAATTAATTAATTTTCCAGTGATCTTTTTAAATTATTGTCATCTAAGTCATTATCCTTTATTGAATCATATATTTTACTCATTATATAATACAAAAAAAATAAGATATTTTTATGGATTCCTTAGGATCCTTTTTACTATGGAAATTATTTTCATTTTGTATAATATGTCTTCTCATACGAACAATTATTGATTTTTTATGGAATGTAGATTTAGTTGTATCATTTAATAATATGATGAATATTTTTTAATTATAATTTTATAGGTGGAGAAAATAATTAAGTATCGCATAGATACATCATTAGGTATCACGAAAAAAAATATACTTGGAATTTGGCTACTGCCAAACTCATTTATGTAGATATCTTATAATGGGGTCTTGACAGTATTTTTAGATGTTTGGTACAAGGCCTCCACGGTTAGTTTTATATGTCTAACATTATGAATTCCATATTTACAAAATCAATTATTGATGTACATGAGATTATCTGAACAGTTTTTATATCCATGAATAATTTTCAACTCATCTTATTTTTCATATGGAATTATATGATCGTCATTTATTATTTCTATATTATCCAATCATTATTTAGCTTCCATTTTATGAATTTACTTACTGAGCATCTGATACCAACACTTTATTATGTTCCCCTACCCTTAGATTGTAGGAAATGATTTAGGATTGACATTCTGGGATATTATATAGATTATAATGGTTCTATTAATTAATATCTTATATTGTATTTTTTCTGTTCAACTATAAAGTGAGATTAAAGTATATATCATGTATTGAAAGTCTAGTAAACTATTCGGTCAATTAGGATATGATCATTTGTATATAGTGAAAATGAAATAATATAACCATCGACTCTGGGGTAATACGGTTAGGGTATGTACAAAAAGTATTTTTTTAAAATATAAAGGATGTATTATATAAATTCATATAAAAATATTATGACGGTATTTTTTGCGATATATAAATTTTAGTGTGGACATTAAATTGTATAATAAGAGAACATAGATTATTGAAGAAAATGTTAAACGCTAAATTTGATTAAAGTTGTTTAAATATCAATAAATTTAATAATATTAAATTGATGAATATTTTGAAAATTAACATTAGATGAAATTAAAAAAAATGGTTGAATAAACCTGAAAAAGTGCAGAAAACCCTCTTAAAATAACCTTCAAAATTCATAATGATCATCCAATAGAATATATCATTGAAAATGTTGAATCACATTTTAAAAATAAGGATATTTTTAATGAATATAATTTATTATCATGATTTTATGTTATATTTTTTCCAAATGATAATGAAGAAGCATTAAAGGATTCAATCTAGATTATAGGATTTCAGGGTGAGTTAAATCAGTTTGATAGAAATAAAGTCTGGTCCATAGTTGGAACCCCTAAGGATCAAAATATTATTAGAATAAAATTAATATGATGAAATAAATTTTAAATTTTTTTAAAATTAATTAGAAATGATGGTAGATTTTTTCATCAATGAGATAATTAATAAGGAATTGATTTTAAGGAATCATTTTCCTAGATTTAACAATATTCAATTATAATTCTCTTGGATTTTGAGGCTCATTTTGGAATTAAAATTTATCAACTATTTTTAACACCCCTATATTTTACATTATGAGTCTTTTTAATTTTAATCTATTCAGTAGATTACGTTTCACCAAACACTATGTTTAAATTAATAATGATATATTAATAAATGTCATTTTTTAACATGACCATTATAACCTAGCAATTACATTGTCATGAATGAACAGTATTAATAATATTATTAAATTTATATATTATATAATTAATCAATTTTTTTACATCCATCCAAGTTATTTTATATGAATAATATAATTATTAACCCAATTGTACACATTAAAGTGCTATATTTTTCTAAAAAAAATTAATCGCCTATTAAAGGAGAACCAATTTTGAATCCAATATTTTAAACATTGACATTTTTAGTTTGAAAAATGAACATATTATTTTAAAGATAAATAAGAAAATTTATTGTGGTTCAATTTTTCGTTTTTTCTTGATAAGTTCCATGTTTTGATGAATAATGAAAAATACTAAATTTTAATTGAAAACAACATTGTTCATCAAAATAATATATATTACAAAATTATAGTTTTGATTTGTTTTAAAGTATAATTAGATTAAATTTTTATCATTTCATCTAATTTATATCATTGCAATTATTTTCACATTAAAATTGGATATAAACACATATCAATCATTTGATGGTTTTTATTTTAAAAAACCCAATTTTCTTATTCCATCAACATGATTAATTTTAATTTAACTACTACAACTTCTATGTTTATAATTTTGAAAAATGGATTCAAATTTTAAAATCAGTTGGTATACATATTATAAATAGGTATCTTTTATTTTTTAAAATTATGAATAATATCTTTTGTAATTTTTTTTGTTGTCATATTTAAGGGTAAATAAGGTAACTAAAGATAAAAATAATATTATAAAATTACCCTAATAACTATCAAAATTATATTTGATAACTAAAATATTCCATAATAATCTACCGTTTGAAATGGAATCATTTAATGGACACTTTTCCATGAATATCACATGGATATTATTAAAATCAATGAATGTGACAAAATTTCATTGTCTAATTTCTTATAAATATAAAAATTTTAATTTAGAGATAACTGATAGATAACATTGATCATAAATAGTATCTAGAAATATAATTTAATTATTTAATCATAGATATTTATTTATAATTTTTAGATATTAAATTAATTCCATTAATGATGACACAATAGTGAAGTAGAAATAATTTTATTAATATAAGTATCAAATAAATGATATTGAAAATATTAAAATAATTATAAATTAATTAATTATGGTTCTGTGTGAATTTTATAGACTACTATGGCTTTTTATGATTATATTTAATGGTTTGGTTTTAAGTTATATTTTTTTGTATTTAAAATAATTTCAAAGAAACAAAAAGTTTCAAAATTGATACTATTGATATTTAAGAAATTTTTTTATTAAATTATTTAAAATTAATTAAATAATTTTAAAACTAAAAAATGATAATTATAATTTCAATAATTTTATAAATTATCAATATATGGTCAATTTACACCACATAAGTACATATTTATAACCCTTTAATATATATAATATTATTACAACAATTAAAATTAAATAGATTAATCAAGGATAAATAAAAAATATATGTTTTATAATAGAATTAAAGCATATATAAATCTTATTAGTTGAGATTATTTAAGCCCACAATCATATTATATTCTAAATAACTTACTTTAGAGCTATATTGAATCAAAAATAAATTTATAATAAATTAAAAGTTCTTGTTTTTGGTAGAGTGCCCCTCTACTCTCAAATAAAAGCAGATCCCTGCTTATCTTTTATTCAGATCTCTAAATACAATTGCCTCAACAAACCCCTTCCCATTTATCCTCTAAAACTCCACAACTTCATCCTATAATAAATATTTTGGGTATAAAACCAACATCAAAATTATTTTTGGGAAAATAAACCGGAGATACTCGAAGAAGAGGTAATTTTTATACAAATTTATTTAAATTTAATTTATTATTATAATTAATATTCATATGTTGTTTCCATACAAAATTAATTACTCCAGAATCATCCATATTATTAGAATTTACATTGTTTATTAGACAATAATATTTTTTTTATCCATCATACCGATAACAATATCACCATGTGTGTATACGTATGACTTATCATCTCCACACTATGGTGTAATTAGTTATTCAAAACTATATTATTTTTATTGGTTTAATGATTAGTATAATGGATAAAAATAATGAATGTAACATGATAATTATTCAGTATAATTAATATACCATCCAGTTCCCTACCATGTAATCATTTAAGGAATGATAGCGTTGATCGTTCATACGTACATCCTACCATCTCCACGACATGATGAGATTAATTTTCCACGTTAACAATTCAAGAATGGTTATAAAATTTATAATATGATTATATAAAATTTATATGAACATATTTTAATTACATATATGAATAAAATATATCATATGAATATGAAACATGACTTACACGATGAAACGTGCATAGGAAGATGAAGCAATTATCACAAGAAATAATGGTAATACTGAAATATTATTATCAAAACAATATATACGGACCAGAATTGATATTATAAATATTGATATGGTCCTGTTATAATTTATTAACCTGATTTAACCAATATATATAAGGTTAACACACTCCTGGTTAAAGTAAATCACAATGTAAGGGTTAATTTCACAATCTCTTTATTATCCCAAATTGTTGATATGTAACTCTTTAATGGTACATATTTATCATCCATGTCCAGGATTCTTGAAAATATATTTCAAAAAAAATTATAAATTATTTAAAAAATTATTAAATAAAATTTTATATATATTTGATTTTATAAAAAGGAATCCTTTTTTCATTTTCATTACGAGGTACCTTGTTTGACTTTTGTGACTAATTACGAGAAGAATGATTTTTTAACTCATACGACATGAGAAATGTTTTCTGCTATCATAACACCTTATCATTTTGTAGTTTCATTTAAAATGATAAAATATTATTTTCAAGGAAAATAGTTTCTTTTTAATTTGTATAGAAATTTAAATAACTACTTTAAATAAAATGGGATATTTCTCTAAACAAATTTCTAATGATTCTATTAAGAACATTTTTATTTATGTCCACATGCTAGGTTGAATTTTATGATTAATTGAGGTAATTTTATTATGATACAATCAATTGTATGATATTGAATGGTTTATGATATTTTTGACTGTGGATGTGCTATTTTGATACCATTCATTATTTGTGGTTGAAGTATTAACATTTCATTTGCCATTTTTAATTTGAATGTTTATGCTGGTTATGTTTCACGCTTTTCAAATGATGAATGCATTGGAGTTAGTATGTTATGTGTTGGCCACTCTATAGCATATTTAGTCCTCGGTAGGTCTCATGAGACAAACTATTTTGGTTATCTACCCATTTATGTATGATCTTGGAATGAGGATTTGAAAGTATGGTTATGATGTTTTAAATTAGGTATTCTTTCATTTTGAGATTAATTATGGCTATTACATGTGATTTTTTGACAAGTAGAATATCCATGTAAAACTTTAAATTGATTTATTTGATTTATTCTTTCTATAATATACTGAATATTATGTTCATATGGCTGTTGTTTTTTGTTTTATACATTTACATAAATGTTTATTCTTATTTATGAAAACTTATTCTTTATTTTTACCCCTACTAAGCATCTGAGGTCACCCATTTCTTATGTCTAACCTTACCAGGATGGAAATATGTGTATTATGAGTAATATGTTAGGTTAATCTATGAGAATAATGATGTTCTAAATGGAATGTTTTATATTTTTTTTTTCATATTTTGAATTGAAATTTAACTTAATATATGTAATATAATCTATAGAACTATTAAACTAATTGATGCTTTGGTATTTAATTCCTTGGAATCATTCAATTGTATTAAAATAATTCACCAGCTCCAAGATTCATGGGTATGCGCATTATAGTTGGTATCAAATGAATTTTACCAACAACCTTAAAAAACTAGATTTTGTAAATATAGATCAGGAAACAAAACACTAAGATATACTTTGAGGATGAGTATACAAGAACATCCTATAATTTTGGTAATATAGAGATTTTGTGGGTATTACTATAAAATAAATCCATGTCTAGATACTACAATTGGATGTTGTTCTAGAACAGATGTACCTAAGAGTAATAACTCCAAAAATTATTTCCAAGTTTGACTCGGGGTAATGTGGTACAAAATAATACGCCATACTGTGCACCTGGTGTGACACTCCCAAGGGATATGATTAGTATAATTCACATTTTCCTCAAAAACAATTATAAGGGATTTATGTGTAAAATATTCCCCCAAAGAAACCATGTTTTTTATTATGAAATTAGATATGCATAATATTTTTAATTTATGTTAATCATTTTCTAATTTTTTTATTATACGTTATGATATAATCTATTCTAATATATTCTTTTGTTTAGAAACAGATCCTAGTGGAATGAATAGAAATCATATCATGCAATCCATTTAGGGATTTCCCTCATATACAAGATAATAGTTTTGGTGTTGGAGTTGCAACTAGCATCGAGTAACATATAACTGTACTTGGACAGTTGAATGAAGTTCGGAATTATGACCTTACATGTATTGAGAATCCTAATCCACAATGTGGAGGAATTTTTAAGGATACTTCACGAGACAACAACCTCCAAAATTTAATGGAACTGAAAATCCATTTATAGATGAACAATGGATATGTTCTTTAGAGAAGTTATTTCATTCATTGGGATGTAACGAATGGGAAAAAGTTACATGGAAGTTTATAATTTCTGAAGAGATGTAGACCAATGGTGATTATTATTTCAAAACACGAAGAGGATAAAGAAGTAGAAAATATTGAATGGAGTAAATGTAAGGAAATTTTATTATAAAAATAGATTCCTTGGGAATAGTGAGTTGATATGGAGAAGTAGTTTCTCTATCTGAGGAAAATGGAGGATGAGAATATTACGAAGTATGAGGAACACTTTACAAGTTATAAAGGAATTCAACATAATATATACATGACCCAAGGATAAATATTTATTGTTTTTTGATGGGTTCAATACATTTCTAAGAAAGGCTTTGGTCTCCCAAACATTCTCATTATATGAAGATAGAGTCTCATGTGCTATCATGATATTGAAATAATTTTCTAAATTATATGACTTTAAGGAAAAGAAAGAGAATAAGAAATTGTGGATCTAGATATAGATAAAAGGAAAAAGGGAAAAAGTATTTTACCATATGTGATAATTGTGGGAAGAAACACCGGTGTACTTTACTGAATATAATGGGAGTTTGTTACGAGTGTGAAAAAAAGTTAACGAGGCTCATATTTGTAAGGTAAATAACGAATATATAAATGTAAAATGATATAATTGTTAAGATTAAGTGGATTAATAAATGTATTTTTGTTTTAGGATTCACGAATTATGTTATAAGAATAGTTTGATATATAAGGATTGTACTTCAGTACTTATTCTTTAAGGATTTGGAGGAATGCACATTTTCATTAAGGTTATTAAAGTGATTAAATATTTTCTTTTTAACCATAAGAGCTACATTACTTTGTTTTTGGAATCCGATTTTACAATTGATTTTGGAAATTTAGTGACCTTTTTGGACTTTTAATTTCAACAGAATTATTTTGTATATGTATTAAGTTTGGAGTGGAGTATGCAAAACAATTAATATTATTATTCAAGTTTAATATATTATTTGTTGGATACTTTGGGATAACCTTTTTGGTTTTAGTAATCATTTATAGGATAAAGTAAATACTTTTGGACCTTATGATTTTTCAAAAGGGATTTAGGGATGAAAACATCATTTTAAACATTCATTTTAAGGTGTAAGAGATGAACTGAAAATAGATTGAAGCATAACCAAATGATAAGATTATTCTTATGAAATGGAAATAATTAATTATGTTCATATCTGAATATTAAAATATTTTTAACTCACGTAAAAGTATCCTAAAACCAACAATTTTATCCTATTACTTTATTTGATGAATCAAATGGTCCCTTAGATCATAACAGATTTATATCTCTATGATTATTAGCTTTCTCTAAACCATGTTCTCTATCACTCTCTATCTGAAATTTATAGTTATATTTTTCATTTATATCCATGTTTTTCTACAAGTAACCCTTGTATATTTTATCTATATCAACCTTTGTTCTTACCTTTATTTTAAATAGGATGTTTTATAAACCCTTATTCTGATGTGGGATTTCATTAAAGGAATTTTGAATAGTAAAACCATAGTTACCAAACCAGAATTTGAAAATTATGAGGATACAATATATTAAAAGTGGGGACAATGTAACACCCAAATACTTAACATTATGTATCATATGCAATTTAATCTCTTTGAATGCATATGTTTCACACAACACCATGTTTAGATGAAAAGTGATATATAATTAAATATTGTTATTTTAAAAAGACTTTTATAACCTAGTCGTTACATCAAAATGAATTAATAATATTAATAAAATTATAGAAATTATATATTATATAATTAATCAAATCTTTTGATATCTATCCAAATGATTTTATAGTCATAAGATAATAATAAATCCAATTTTATGCATCAAAATACTATATTTTTCTAAAAATTAATTTTACGATCTTTTAAAGGAGAACCCATTTTATATCAAATATTTTTTACTTATATATTTTTTTTGAAACAAAAAACATTTTTTATTTTAAAATTTAGTATCTAAATTTATTTTTGTTTATTTTTTAGTATTTTTTGACAAGTTTCATGTTTTCATTAATAATAAAAAATATTAAATTTTAATTGAAGACAACTTTTACATGGAGATAATTTTTAGTGATAGATTATAATTGTGATTGGTTTTAAAGTATAAATTTTTTTATTTTCATCATTTAATATAATTTAGGTCATTGGAGTTATTTTCACATTGAAATTTGATATAAACATATGTCAATATTTGATGGTTTTACTTTTTAAAAACCCATTTTCTTATTCCATCAACAAGATTGATTTTACTTTAATTACTTACACATATATGTTTTTAATTTTAAAAAATGCATTATATATTTGGAATATGTGGGTCCAAATTATATAAATAATTATCTATTATTTTTGGAAATTATGAATAGTATCTTTTGAAATTTTGTATTACCATAATTAAGGGTAAATCGTTAATTTATAGGTAAAAATAATATTATAAAATTACCCCAATAGCTATAAATATTATATTGGATGACTAAATTAAACACTTATCATATAATATTTGAAATTTAATCATATAGTGGAAACATATTCATGAATATGACTTTAATATTATTAAAATCAATGAATGTTAAAAAATGTCGCACTCATTTTTTATAAGTATAATAATTTTAATATACATATCACTATGAGATAAGTTCTATAAAAAAGTCTCTAGAATCCTAAATTAATTATCTACATAATTTTAATTTTTTTAAAATATTTATAGAATAAATAATTATACTTAATGATGACAAAGTACAGGATCATAAATTATTTTATTAATATAAATATCAAATAAATGATATTATAAATATTAAAACAAATATACATTTAATTAAATAAGGATATCCAGGACTTTTCTAGAATGCGATGTATTTTTATTAGAATATTAAATGATTTTTTGAAGTTATATTTCTCATTTTTATTTTATTTAAAGTCAATGAAATGAATAATGTCTAAATTGACACTACTGATATTTCATAAAAATAACATTTTATTAAATTATCTAGAAATCATAAAAACATTTAAAAACTAAAAAGTTAAAATTATATAGGTATAAAATGTTATTAATTTTTTATATATGATCAATTTACACCACATAAGTATATATTGATAACCTTTTGGTATTTAGAATATTATTACTATAATTAAAATAAATAAAATTAATTTAAAAGAATAAAAATGATAAGGTTTAAAATAAACTCTAAACATGTATAAATTTTATTTATTGTGATGATTTTGACTTATACTTACCTTATAGTTTAAATAACTCACATTGGAGCTATTTAGAATTGAAAATCAATTTATAATAAATTAATACATCGGGTGTTTTCTAAATTGCCCCTATACTCTCTTAATAAAGTGCACCCCTCCTTCTATTTTATTAACACATATAAATCCATTTTAATAGTCCAAACCCAACCCATTTCTCCTCCCAACTTCCCTAACTTCATACTAGAGGCCATAATTTGTGCAGAAACACATCCTAAGAAGTCCTTTTGTGGAAATCAAAAGGAGAAACTCAAAGAAGAGGTAATTGTTTAACCAATTCAATTCAATTTCTATTCCTATTATAGTTACCCTTCTTATGTTGTTTCCCTAATAAATTAATAACTCTAGATTAATTAATATAATTAAATTTTATAATAATTATGGGAAAACCATATTCTTCTTTTTTATCCATTCTATGAATAACAATATCAACATACAGGCGTAAGTATGACTTCTGTCTCCATGTCACGGTGTAATTTGTTATTTAGAACTAATTTATTTGGATGGGTATAACTAAGAGAATAATGGATGTAAATAATTATTATGACCTTATAATTTTTATTTATAATTAATATACAATCCAGATACATATCATTCAACCATTAAGGGAATTATATTGTCACTCGTGTTGACGTACGGCCTACCATCTCCACAGTGTGATGGAATTCATTCTCCATGTTAAACATTCAAGAATTATTATGAAATTTTTTATGTGGGTAAATAAAATTCATATAAACTTAATATAATTCTGTACATGAATGAAATATATCCTATACATAAGAAACATGACTTACACAAAAAACATGCATAGGAAAACGATGTAGTTAACACCCAATAAAATTGTAATTCAAAAATATTATTAAAAATTGATATAAGGGCATCATATATGCTACTATAAATATTCATATGGTACTAATATAATATATTACATGATTTAAACATTATACAAGAGGTTGACACATCCCTAATTAAATAAAAGTACAAGTTAAGGGTTAATTTTACAACCACATTATTATCCGAGACTATTTATACATAAGTATTTATTTGGGAATATTTATCATCTTTATCCATGTTTCTCAAAAACGTATTTCAAAACATTATTGTTGTTGTATTAAAATGGTTTATGTAAATTTGTACACCAATTAAATTTTATAAAATGGAAATTTTTTTCATTTTTTTTCAAGGTACTTTGTTTGAATTTGTCAACAAAGTACAAGAAGATTTTTTACCTTATATGTCGTGAGATGATTTGTTTTTGTCATTGTGACTCCTTAACATTTTTAAGTCTACATTACAAGATTACAAGATTATTTGGAATGAAAATATTTATTTCTAAATGGAACTGAATTTTAAATAACTATTTTCTATGAAAAGGGTATTTCTATATAGAAATTTCAAATGATTTTATTATGAATATCGTCATGTATGTCAAAATCCTTTGTTGGATTTTATTATTAATTGAGGCCATTTTACTATGTTATAATCTATCATACTATATTGAATTTATTTTTATATGTTCAACTTTGGATGTGTTATTTTTATACCATTCATGGTTCATGGTTAATGTATTAAAATTTTGTATGATTGTTTTAATATGAATGATTATTAACATTATGTTTCACCCTTTTCACATGAGGAATACATTGAACTTAGAAAGTGATGTGAGGTCCCTACTATAGCCCCTCGATGCATCGGTATGTCTCATGAAACAATATTATTTGGTTTTTTTATTGTTTGTGTATGGTCTTCGAATGAGGCCTTGATGGTATGGTTATGATATCTGGCATTATGCGTTCCCTCATTATGATATTATTTATTGATATTACATGTGATTATTTGACTAGTAGAAAATCCATGTGAATGGTTAAATGGATTTTATTTATTTATTCTTGTCAAATTATTCTGAATATTATGTTTAAAAATATTTTGTATTAGTTTTATACCTTTCCATAAATTTTTATGCTTATTTATGACAGCTTATGCTATATTATTTACACGTGCTGAGAATTTTAGCTCAACCCTTTATTATGTTTTACATTCTCAAGATGCCAATATGTGCATTATGACTTATATAAAGGGTTAATATTATAGAATAATGGAATTCCAAAAGTATTATATATGTTTTTTCCATTTTTTGGATTATAAGGTAAATATCATATATTAAATCACTTTTACAAGACTGATAAAATGATCGGTTATTCGGGATTTGATTTTTTATAATCATGACAATGTATTTAAATAATGCATTTGCTCTAAGATTCTGGGCTCTATAAAATAAATATTTTTCTGTAGATAATTTTTAAATGTATATATTTATGGTTTCTTTTAAAACCCCTTGGTTTGGAGAATCAAATTAATCCTAATAAAGTTTTAATGATTCTAAAAAACCATTTTTGTTTAAAATATTCTTTGGGATTTTTGTATGAATGGTTTTCAATATTGTTTTAAATAATGTTTTGGAAAATGTAATGGTTGATATAAATTTCGTTTAGAATTAGTTCTATATATATTATAATTATTCTAATAAATGTTGATGACATAATATTTGAATCATTAGGTGAAAATAATTCTAATGATTTTTCAAATTTAAGGACTATTTAATTCTATATGAAATTAATAGTTTAAAAAAAATCCATTTTTTATCTCTACATTTTTTAAATTATTGATTTTATTTTACAAAATAAATGTAAATATTTTAATTATTTAGTGAAAATATTTTTTTTTACATTTGTAAAAGTTGTAATACCACCATGAGTACATCATGTAAAATTGATCAAGATGAATCCAAATAATCATTTAACAATAAAACATTTAATGGCTTGAATTGAATAATATTCTACTTGTTCAAATCTACTAGATTTCATTATGTTCAAAAATAATTTCCTTTTAATTCTGTGAACAAGAATATAAAAAATTTAAATGGATTTTTTATTCATGGATTATTTTTCCCAATTAGGACTTAATTGAATTTGATCTATTATAATGATTTTTATTTCACTGTATGTATGATAGATAGGATTAGAAAATCTAATATGTGTAACTTTCATAGAAATTTTTTAGTCTCATAGAGTAATAAAAATCATTTAGTACCATTATCAACTTTAAGAAGTGATCACGTTTCTACGACCTCATGTTATTCATAGTAATTATTTTTTAAGATAATTTTTTTGACTTTTGTTTTAATTTTGAAAATAATTCTTTTTGTTTTGATAATATGTCACAACCAAATCTTTTAAATCTGTAAAATTTTTATTTAGTTATTGATATTTAGCCATGTCCTTGAGTTTTTGTTTGAACTAGTGAGAAATGTTTTAATTGTAAATATTATAGAACTGGATAACGGTTGGTGTATGGTTAGTAATAACAATGTGAAAAATTATTAGTATCCATAAATTATTTGTAGAACAATTTTTTTTGGTTTTGGAATGTTTAGTATAATTATAAAGCTGAACCATGTGTGTGTCAAGGTTAGACAAATGAGGTGTGAGCAGTAAGATCATCATCTGGTAAAGTATGCGGCTAAACTACGAAAAATACCTCCAAATTTTAAAAAATGAATATTCTATTATACCCTCTAAGAATTAGACCTCAAATCCCTTTCCCCTTATCCTCATTCACCAGTGGTGCAGAAGGGAGCCAATTGTTCACCTTTTAAATCCCCTCTCATCATTTTGAGGAACGTTTCTTCAATTTTAGGTGTCTCCTTTATGGTATGGCATCCAGTCTACTTCTATATCCCCATTTCTCTTATTTTACATTATTTTCAATACCTTAGTGTCTCATGTTCTTAACCCTGAAGTTTAGGAGTTGAATCTAGATTTTGATATTGGTTGGTATTTGTGTGACTATTATTCTTAGGGTCTTCTTCCAACCATATTCGATGTATCATTGCATCCACACCCCCTTAGGGGTATGTGGATCTATTCAATTTCTTTTTTCCCACACTGAGGATTCTTATGATTTAGTAATCATTTATTCCATAAATTTTGTTTTTTTAAATGTTTTATATTTAATGATAATGATCTTTATAAATCATATAGACTCTTACTATGGTTTTCTATAACATTGGAACACTGTATGTGTTTGGTAAAATTCATAAAAAGTGTATGTTTATGGTTTTTTAATTGATATTATTTATTTTTTATGCTTTTATATGATCATATCATGGTCTTGAGTTATCATTTTACGAGATTCTATATTTCTTATAGATGTTAGTGGGTTTACATTATCAAATACTTATATTTTTACAGAATGATTTGAAGTGCGTCTCTTCATTTTATTCCGTGTAATTTCACATGAATATATATATATATATATATATATTTATTCTATTTGTATATCATATATGTATATGTGTGTTTTCATATAGATATTTATATATATATTGTAATTTTATATGATTATAATATTTGAGCATCTGTTTCAAATTGTCTCTAGGTTCTGAAAACAATTTCCAAAAGATGGTTTAAGGGAGGGTTTTTAAAGTATAATCATGAGTCTTAATTGAAATATAAAAAGGAGGTTTCAAATACCATTGATTTTATCGTGGGTTTTCAGTGTAATTTTGAAAATATGACTCTACTATTCAAATGAGATTCCCAATTATAACCTTTATAATGTTTTTAATAATGATTTGAAACTCAATAGAAGGCCCATGTTTTTATGTAATTATAATTGGCTAGATTTAGAGCGACCATTCATTGGTAGGTGTATAGAGGTGGGGTGGTCTAGTAATTTTAAATTATGTTTCTTATTATTAAAATTTGATCAATACAACTCACCTTATTTTTTAACTTCTATTCATGGGGATAATAGGTTTTTTAATGGGTGATGAGAGATTATTTGGATCATGGCCTGATCTGGTAGTCTAGAATATCTTTGGTATGGTATTTTCCTTATTCTTGTGGGAGTTCTATAAGTGAGGATATGTTAGAGTATCCACATGGTTATATTAATTGTAGTGTATCAATATTATTTTAGGTTGTTCTGACCTGAGTCGATCCAAGGACACCTCACAATATTTTAATGAATTCTTGATTAATATAAATTATTTACTATTACCAAACTACTTCATTTTACTAAATTAATAATTTACTATCTTATAGTTCCACTATTAAATATTCCATTTTCTCAATTTTTATGTTATTTTATTCATTCTATTGAAATAATTATTTACAAATTTATGTTTTATGTGTTTTTTTCTATGTTTTCATTTGGTATTGTTTAATGTTGTTTTCAAAAGTGAATTTTCAAATGAATATTTAGACTGAACTGTTTTTAACATTGGTATTCCAAATGATTCTATAAAATAGTTTTGAATTTTAAAACTTTATCTTGGAGAAGACATGGATTTCTTTCTTAAAATATTAAAACGTTTTTTCTATTTGTATTTCAGACTATAATTAATAGATTATTTTATAAAAAGAGCTCTATCGGCTATAAATTTTATTTCAATGCACTTTTATTTTCACACACTACATGTTCTACTTGGTTTCAGTTGACCAAGACTATTTCTGGGTGCTTATATTTTAGATCGTTATTTATCATGGAGTGTGTTATTGTCACAAATTCTAACTGAGAGGTCACATGGAGATCATGTCAACTTCCTTTTTTTATTTTTATAATGATTTTTTAATCCATGATTACCATTAGTATTCTAGTTATTGTCATTTGGTTGAACAATTATTTTATAACTCTTTTTATCTAATTATGGTTATTATTTTAAATATAACTTCCTTGGTTTTATTTTAAATTATATTTATATATATTTATATGGCATAAAAGACTAATGTTTATACAACTTATTTAGAAATTCTAGTAGTATTTCACAGATGAGTTAAATATTATTTATTGGGTTAAATCATTCATAGGAGATCTTATGTGATGCCCATGATGCATGTAATCAACATAAGAGGATTAAAGAAACCACTTTGTTATATCATAGGCTATCTCTGGTGTATGATTCATATGTTAGTTGAGGTTGGATCATGAAAAACAATATCAGAGACAATAACAAACTAGAATTGCAGTGGAACTTCCTGTGATTGATGTGTGGGGTCAACAAGGACGGAATTTTTCTTTAATGGGATAAAGATTTTAAGACCTTTGGAAAAAGTTTCTTAGACCAAAAATTGTTACTATAGAATTAAACAGGATGGACCATTCTATATTGGGAGCCTACCTGATTAGAAATCCCCATTTTGGTGTACTGGGCTTGGAGTAGTGTTAGGATTGGTGACCTTCTAGGATATTTTCCAGGGTTTATACGAGTGAGTATAAATAAAACTAAATTAACATGTGTTGTCTCATACGGGTAGTCATTAATATGATATGTGACATTGTATATTAATAGATTATGTTATGATGAAATTGAATCAATGGTATTAAAGGAGATCAATTAGGTCAGATAACCTAGTTTAAGGCTCATGAAAGACAATTCTTGAAAACATTTTATCAGATCTTAGGATTTTTTAATACTTATGTCCATGTATAATTCTATGTTATCTCATATATTTGGATGATTGGATATTAGGACCTTTATAACTCAAGAGGTAGGAGTAGGAAGTGTCATCTTCTCTTACTCAACATGAGACTCGAGTTTCCATGGGATGTTGGGTTGCATGTTTTGAATTTTTGATCATTCATTATTTATTACTATTATTTTTTGAACTATATTGGTGGTGTTTGTGATTATATTTATTTTTTATGGGTTATTTAGAAGGTATAAAAGTATTTCAGGTGAATAAGAATTTATAATTTGAGGTGTATGATTTTTCCACATGGGTTGTAAATCCATGCATATACTTTTAGAATTGTTTTATCTCCTTATATGGGAAATATAAATGGTTGGAACATGCATTTCAAATTCATGTGGCCAAATCATTAAATTCCACTAGCCTGCCTTGAAATTTTTAATTCACATACCTTTTAAGAAAATTATTCTATATTGTTTATATATGAAATTTTATATGATTTAAATCGTATAATTATTGTATATTACTGATTATTGGATTGAGTTTAACACGAATTTTAAATTTAAATTTGGTCTAAAAATAATGAAAGTTTGTTTGAAATTGAAAGTGGGTGTTTATTAATATGAAATGGGATATGTTTAAGTTTAATGAACATTTCATTTTTTAAATAAAATTATGAATTAGTTTAAAAATGATTTAAAGTGTGAAATTAATAGTGTTTAATAGAATTGTAAAGATTGAAATGCGTTTTAAGCTCTTTTTTATGATTCGAAAACTGAAATGTGAATTATTCAAATTGTTTTGAAGGAGTATTTCCAAATTATATTATGTTTTTTTGATATATTATTTTGAAATATTTTTTTGAGTTATGATTTTTTCACGATGGGTGTGTATTATGTTTTTTTGGGTTTTTTTGTTTCCATTATTATATACAGTACCCTTGAAAGAAATGTTTTGAAGGTTCGTCTGAAATAATGTTTGGTCAGGTGAGTTATCGTTACTTCCCAAACTCTATATGGAGTGGTTGAGCCAATTTATTCTAAGTATTTTCTTATCATTAGTGGTGATTAATATTATCTGGAATATTTTTAATTATATAGTATAAATAAAGATGTAATTAAATCTATGGGAATTTTTTTTTGTGAGAGAGGGTGTTTCTCTTGGTTTTTCTAAAGGGCTATGTTTGGATTGTTGGAATTTGGTCATCTTGTCTTATTTTTACAATGGTTTGATGTACGAGTTTTTTATGAAAATGTTCATTCAATGGTTTCTTCATGATATTTTTATGGTGGAGAAGGTGGCAGAGATCATGAGTCTTAAACAAGGTAAATGACTGCAGATGGTGTACATTGACCACGTAAATGAGATGCTCCCCATTTCATTTGATATCATTTCAAATGATTCCATAAATAATCACATTCTCATTAAGGTAATTTAGTTGGATCTTGTTTATATAGTTTTATCATCCAAAACAAACTCATTTAATTATTTTGTGAATTAGGCCTTCTTAGTAGAGTTGGTTTCTATAGAGAAACCCATGATGATTTTCATCCCTATCTCCTTTAGTGCTGGCTAGGGTTCTAAATCCTTGGAGGAGTAAAGGGATGAAAAGGAAATGCTTAATGACACTTCATATTAATTTGTTATAATATTATTGAGGAATACACCTCCCATGTACTTGAAGTTAGTTCGATTTCATAATTCTAATAAATATTTCATAGATATTCAATAATCTATCGCCTCTTTGGTTAGTTGCGACTGAAGGTACTGGGTTCTATAGTGAAAGAATATGGGTAAAGAGATTATGATTTTCAATGTTGATAAATGTAACAACAACGTATCTAGTGATGTTCATCTTATTATTATAGATAACGATCCATTATGAATGATTTTATGTATTTAGAATAAGTCAATAAAATACTGCATTCAATTTGAAGGTGCATTCTTGAACTACTAATTTTCAATTAAAATTTATCAATGTAAAAAAATATATTTAGGTCATCCAAAAAGTATTTGATAAAATGTGGAGTAATTGATCATCAAAATCTATGTTCTAGAATGAATATCTGATGAGCACTTTGACATCATGACGATAACCACAAGGATGATCCTTTGAAATAAGAATTTGAATTTGGATCTGTTGCTCAGATCATTGGCTTCTCTTATTAAGAAGTCTGTGGTAGAAGAGTGAGGATATAAAAAATTATATTATGAATGGTACCACGTGTGGGGACTCTTATCACTTATGTAGTGAGGTTCAAAATTCTTAGAAATGGATCCTCAACCCCTAAACATGCCTTTTCCACTAAATAATCTATGAAAAACATCATAGGACTAACTAACCATTCCATAATCATCATTTATATTTTCTTTAATTACTTGTGATTAAATTAAATATATTACATTACAAAATTGAGACATTAAACAACCACATGGTTCCCACATATGATTAATGAAAACTGAATATGAAAATAATAATCATTCATTAATAATTTTCCATGTATTCTCCTAATATTGTGGGAAAAATTCAAATAAATAAATTCAACAACAATTATTTGAAATTTGAATAAAATGAATAAATTTATCACTTGGTGGTCAAATATTCTCAGAAAACTCAGGACCCATATGGTGGGTCCCACCATGTCTTAAATTTCTATTCATTAAAATTGGGACTCCTTTTGGGGATGATAAATGTGTGACCCTCTAAGACATTATCTTGATTGTAGTCAATACAATTCATAGAAAAGGGATTGATTATAGAAACCAATCAAGTCCCTAAAGAGGTATGTATAATATGTTGCAATGATAATCTTTCTTATGAATACGCGTTGGGTAATATAATATGATTGTCTTATGATTTCTCATAAAATATGATCCATGATTTTTATCACCAACCATTCTTTCATTATTGTTCATTGACCTAACTAGAAAGATATTACTTCTTATACCATATGCATGTATTTAGTGAAGATACTACCACCTTGATCAACTAGGCCCATGAAATAACTTCCTTTTGAAAGTGAACAATTATCTTTTGATTATTCAATCTATTCTATAACACAAGTGGTGCACCTGATGCATGATACCTTTCTGTGAAATAAATTTCAGGGTTTTTTCCATCCATCAACTTATGTGATCATATAATATACATCGATAATAACATCAATTTTGAGACCATTACACATGTTTGAAGATACAAACTCGCAATGAAACATTAAACAAGAGGTGTTCATATAGACGTGTCTGTCCTCATGATCTCATCTACTCATAATTACCATGTGAGAACAACATGAGAAGATATCTCAATATTAGGATCCCCCATCACCTGATAGTATGAAATATGCTGCATCGAGTCAGAATGATGTATCAAGAGAATAATATTTTGGTTTGATATTATTGTCATAGTATCTTGAGATTATGACTATATTAGGGGAACTACTGCAAATTTCTGACACAACATGAAATTTATGGATATTACCATAAAAATATTGGATATATAAATATCAATAATATTATGTAAAGTACACATCATGCATATATCAATGTATACATGATATTTTAATCTAAATATACTATTTATGTTGGGTCATGGTCACCCGCTTTTATTACATACATTCTTAAAATAGATTCAACATTATTACTATCTTTTTTATATCTCATATGATAATATCATGCTTCAATTGAGTTATAGATTTAGTTATTATCACTTTCATGTCTCCACTATATGGATAATTTTATATATGTGAATTTATCTCCTTTAGTAACACTCCACCGGATATGATATCCCTGAGTACTTCTTTTTTGAACTATTTCCAAACATTCTATTTTTGTTAGTACCATTAGTAAAATTATCAAAAATTTTATTATGATAATGTTTCCTTATGAGTTATGACTCTAAGTGGTTGAAAAAGTTTTTGTTTATTTTACACTACATCATTAGCTACGATAGAATCCATAATCCTCCTGGTAACATTTTATATGGAAACCACTAGATTGAATGAGACTTTCATTCTCATTATCTTATCCTAACAACAATATTAAATCATATTGATCCACATGATGACTAGTTAGTTTCCCTTTATACTATTTTCAAATATTTTTGATGTATAATAAACATATCACTTTTAGTATCTATTGTACAATTATATATTTTAATGTCTTCGTTGTGGGCACTCTCATATAAAGTGTGTTTTTTGTGTACATAGGTGCAGCAAAGCAGCTAACCAAGGACGTCTCTCAAAGGGCAAAGTAATTAAAAAAACATTTTTAAATTATTAAAAAATTAAAATAATTGAGTAGAAAAATACTAATTAAAATATATCAATGTTTTCTTTACAATTTATAAAAGAAGATCATGTTCTCTGGAAGAAAATTTCATATTTTTTCTTTTATTTTTGAAAAGATATTTGATAAATTATACACAACAATAATATGTTTTTTAAACTATATTTAAACAAACAATAGATCTAACTATACCTATTAAATAAATTATTTATCATTATAATTTAAATTAAAATGCATTTAATTTTGATCCCCTAACTTGTTAACTCTCGAACCCTATGAAAATTAACTATACCACAAAGCTGAAATGAATTAAACCGTAGCCTAGATTTAGTATATTCTATCATAGCACCATGATTTGATTGATGTTATAGGGATATAATATGGTACGTGGTGAATTATGGTACATAACTACTCTGGAAATGAGGATTACTTTTTTTAGGTATTTTATTTTGACTCTATAAATTTATCCCATGTGGTATTATTTTACCAATTAAGTTTACTCTCTCCCAATTTTCACAAATCACGACCTCGCGTGTTTTGTGTTAATTAATAAAATTATTTATTTGTTTCTTATATCTTAAAAATTGAAATCATAGATAATATTTATGGAATTATTTTATCTCATTGATTCAAAATAAATTAATTAATAAGGAAAGATGTACAGTGATTAGTAAAAAACTACTCTTTCATGGGCAGTGTAGACATTGTAGAAACGAATTGCATTCGAAATTGTTTATAATGGATATAACTCAATCATGTTTCAAAAAAAATTTCTAACCAACAATGGAATATTATTCAATAATATAATTGAAAAAATAGAGGAAAACATATGAAATAAAATAGTAACTAGGAATTCCGTTACACGAAGACAAATATTACAACATGATAAAGGGAGGAAGGCTTCGATGTAGGGATCCTTGCTTCAATAGATCATTATATGAGTATATGGAGTTAAATAATATCAAAGTTGAGGATAGTAATCATATAAAACTCCAAAATAATAGTACATGACTATGTGGTCGAACATGAAAATGGGGTGCCCAATGTGCCAATTTATAGCCAGAATGGGAAGTCGTTTTGGGAACATAGATTTAGAGATACCATTTTTGTCTTAGTTTTGGGTTGGTAAATTTAATTATATCAACTTGGATAAAAGATAATATATTTATTTAGTAATAATTAATGTATACATGTCATATTTGGTGGGAAATGAGGAATTAACTTGTGATATATGGCCAAAATACAGAACCAAATCATTGATTTCATTTTGATTCTGTCCCTGGGATAGATCCCTTCTGATGAGATATCATATGGAAGAATTCAGATTATTTTTCTTGAGATGAGTTTTATGCCATAAAATTTTGGATCAGACCACAAAATTTCATCCCATTTTAATGCAACAATGTTTCTGAATGTTCAAAATAGTGGACATATGTCGTTGGGATTCCGTGGAGTTTGGTCTATTTTCATTCTAGATCATCTCCGACCCACCAAATCACATATAATGAAATAACTAAAACAAGAATAACTAAACATTTTAATATTGGTAAAAATTGAATAATTTAATCAAATGGGATGTTTAATTTGAGATAACATTCATAATTTTAAATACAAATAAATTTTAAAACAATGATTTAAGTGTGAAATAATGGAGAGAATCATGATGCGATCACACCCCCAGACTTAACCTTTTGAACTCATTTGGAAAACATCATATCAGGTATTCCAAAACATTATGACAAGGTATGAAAGTTAATATTCCTCAATACATAGTGGAAATATACATAATGTAAAAATCCCATTAATGGTATGAATTAATAAATTTTAAAGTCACTGTCTCGTAAATTATATAAAAACAATACCTAGTTAGATTAATGACCCTAATTATAGAGAAACAAGTAATGGGTCTAATATTCCACTAATTTCCCATGTTTTTGTGTTCTAACCATTTCATGATCATATATTTACCCTTTATTCATTATATTTAGGTCGTGTAAAATAATTCTTCTCACCTGGTTTAATTCACAAAACCTGTTCTAAATTCCATTGCAATCAAATTCCAAGGCCCACCCACTTAGTCATTCCTTAAAGTCAAACCTTAAGCTCTCGACCTATATATCCCTATATGTTGTGCATTTCATCAATCATCTAATTTTTTATGTATCACTTGGAAAAAATCATCCAATCAATAATCTACCTGTGTTTGATCTCCTTATGAAACTAATTGTAAGAGTTATAACAAGATCAAATGTTTAGGAAGAGTGGGGTTTGGCCTTCCCAAAACACAACCCATATTATTGAAATTGATCAAAAGTGAAACGAACATATGGACCAACCATTGATATAATATGAGTTTTTAAACCTAGCAAGGCTATACCTTAAATTGAATATGAAATGTTACACAAGTAATGGTTGAGTGAAAGGTTGTGTGGAGAAATAAGTGATGCAATTTACCAAGAAAAAATATCACAAATAATGTTGTCAAATTTTATAATGATTTATAATGACCAAACCAATCATATCATCAATGACTTCCATTTTTATACAAATAAACCCTTGATGATGAAATCTTACTCATTATTATCATTCTACCAATGAATTTATAAAACATGAATTTTACATATGATCAAAATGATATTGTTACATGATATCTTTTTTTTTGTTTTTTTGTGGAAAATTTAATAGAAAACATAACAGAAAACACACACAAAACACAAAAAATGAAAAATCATATGAAACTAACCCATACATTTGTCCCCTATCCCACACAAAAAAAATATTCAATTGTACCCAATGTTAACCTATGAGATGATATGTTCACATGAAATACATAAATTTAAATAGGAAAAAAAATAATAGTGAAAGTGTTTGGAACTGCCCGATATTCTCAAGTGATGTTGGGGTCATGTAGTGTTATGTACTCCACTACATCAGTTGAAATTTCCTCAATGTATTGATTTAAATGTTTCTTATTGGCATTAAATAATCTTCTTGTTTCCTATTTTGGGATCTCTAATTCACTATAAGGAAAAACATTAGATACAATTAAAGGACCTGACTATCTGAAACACAATTTACGGAACATCATTTTCTTTTGTGAACTATAGAGCTGGAATTTCTATCCAATAAGAAACTCCCTTTGTAGGATCATTCTATAATGAAAATTTTTTTACCTTTCTTTTTAGAGCCTTGAGTTCTAATATGATGACAAACTAATCTCTTCAAGCCCTTGAATTTTTAGCTTCAATTGAATTCCATATTGGGCCAAATCCATGTTGAATATCTTTATATCCCAATATGCCTGATGCCCGACTTCCACTGGGAGATGACATGCTTTACCAAGAAAAATCTATAATAGAGAAATATTGGTGGGTGTCTTTAATGATTCACTATAATCCAAAAGTGCATCATTCAAGTTCTTGCTCCAATACTTCCTATTTGGCTTCACAGGTTTCCCCAAAAAAAATTCAACACCCAATTTGAAACATCAGTCGGGCCATTTTTTGTGGTGGTATGGTGTTTATGTTTTGTGTGTCACCGCATACTCCTAATAAAGGGAAGAGAATTTTTGGTTATAGAAGTGTGTCCCTTGTTCGATGATGATGGAAATTAGCACTCCAAACCAGCAAATAATCATTGTATTGAAAATTTCCTCTACAATATGAGAATCATCAGTCCTAGTGGCCTTAGACTCGACCCATTTTCTATCACAATCAAAAACAAAAAAAATATAAAAAATCCAAATTAAATAAATAAAGGACCAATTAAATTGGTTCACTATACATAAAAAATATCTTATGAAAACATGTGTTATTGGGTAATTTCATGTTTCTTAGAAATCTTCCCAATGTGTTGGAAATTTGAGCATGACTTATAAAACACATGAGCATCATGGAATAAAGTATGAAAATATAATTCAGAGTCTATGAATTAACTAGCTATTCATTGGGGTCCAATGTTCCGTCCATATGAAAGTATATAGATGAAATTTAGAACATACTCAAAATCATGATTAGGAACACCTCACCTAAAAACATTTTCTCTACACTTGTTTCAAAGGTATGGATCATCGCAAACATAATATCCTGACTCAATATTTAAATTTTGGAGCGGATGTTTCATTAAATTTGAATGAATTTCATATGAAACAAGGTAGTTAACTAAATCAGCATACCAAAGATTCATATCTGAGTTAGAATAAAGATCCTCATTGGAGAAATTTTCCCGATGTGGTACCATGTCCAAGGTATCAGCCTCTAATGTGTGATTAAGCCTACTCATGTGGCCCTGCACCATGTTCTTTGACCCCTACTTTTATTTTTCCCCAAAATCAAGCTCTTGAAGAAGGAGAATCCATATGATAAGTATGTTCTTTGCCTCTAACTTCTTTAAGTGGTACATTAGAGCTCTATGATTAGAAAAAACAATTACTTTAAATCCTCATAAATATTAACGAAATTTATTTAAATTATATTTGAGGAAAAGAAACTCAATTTCCATGGTTGTGAAGTTTTATTGGGATGATGATAATTCCCTAGAAGCATACGTATTTACATGTGAACGTCCCTCCACCCCATGTGATAAGACTTCTCCAATTGAGAATTTTTAATCATCACACACCAGCTTAAATGTAATGTCTTACAATGGAGTTTGTACGATCAGTGTAGTGTTCAGACATTATTTTACCTCATCAAAGGAATTTCGGAAAGAGTAATCAAAAAAAAAATTAGAATCCTTTTTTATGTGATCACAATATTGGAATTGAAATTTAACTAAAATCTTTGATGATGCAGTGATAAAATACTGCATTCTCTATGAAAGATCTAACATCACGCACACATGAAGGGTAGGGTAAGGATGAAATAATATCTACCTTAGATCTATCAACCTATATCCCATTATTTGACACTACATGACCTATGAACATCCCAAGATCTACCATGAAATGAAACTTTACAATGTTTAATACCATATTCCTTTCAATACATGGATTCAACACTATTCCCAAACTAAATATACATTCGTCAAATGACGATTCATACACTATAATGTCATCCATGAATACCTCCATGCGGGTCTCAATGAAATCTATAAAAATACTCACCAAGCATCTCTGGAATGTAGCTTGCGAATAACAATGTCAAAATGACATCCTTCCTTAGGCAAACGCAATGGATGAACAAGTGATGGATTTCTTCTCATGATCCTCTAGAATGAAAATTTCTAGAAAATACAACCATGAAATAACAGTATGTTTTCCCAGATACTCCCTTAATAATTTTATCAAAAAATGGGGGGGGGGATGGTATTTTCGAGTACATTGATTTAGTTTCATATTATAAGAAAAAACACTCCAAATGTTTTGCACCATTTTTGGAACAAATTCATCTCTCTCATTTCTAACAACATTAACACCACTTTTCAAAGGAAGAACCTGAATGAGACTTACCCACTGTGAATCTGAAATGGGAAGAATCATATCTATAATGATAAAATTTTTAACTTTTTTTTAAAAAACATCTATAATAGTTGGTTTTATCTCCATTGTGGCTGCATCCCTATTTTAACACCATCCTCAAAAAAATCCTATACATGAAAATGGTGGGAATAAACTAGATATTTATTCCAAGTTCCTCCTAATTCCCATAATATTCTCCCTTAAAAGATTCAAAAAATTTCATTATGATCAAAAGGATTACTGTTATCAAGAATAATAGGTAATTTATCACCACTTCACATGTATGAGTATTTTAGATTTGGTGGTGATAGCTTGAGTTCCAATGTAAGAGGTTATGTATGGATGTAGCAATTGAAGGGACTAAAATATGTGAACAATAAACATCATTATCAGAATATACATAATCAAAATTAGAGAATAAAGCATCATATCCATCAGTATACTCAACACCCATGTAATAATCGATGTTCACGTTATCAAAATCATTATATGAATCCATTTCAAAATATAATATAAAAGACTATTGTTTATTAGAAACAGGCATGGAAGTGCTCTTACACTTAGAACTAGATCCAATTCCCCTAATCTCTCTAATAATTGGTCAATAAAATTAAATCGGGGCTTATTTAGTGGATCAATATGGGAGATAAAAATGTAGAATGGTCATATGATGGGTACTTCATGGAGTCTGTAACATATAATATCACAAATTTACCTCCAAACTCTGTTTAATGTGTTACCTCATGGATATTTATGATCATTATTTCATTTTGGGGAAGGTCCTACCTCCGATAATGGGAGCATGATAACATAACTAATCATCATACATGTTATGCATGTATAAATCTAATAGAAATATCATGTGTCTTACCCAGGAAAGTACATACCCAAGGACTCCTACTGGATATGTTGTATATCTGTTCCCCAACTTCACCACTACTCTCTTAGGCTTAAACTCACTAACTTGTAATGAAGAAAATACATATTGAAGCATCACATTTATGGAAGAACCTAAATCACATAAAGCCTCAAAAGGAGTAACTCCCCTATGGTTCATGGTATAGTTATTTTCCTGATATCATTCCACATTATTGGCATTTATAAAGTTGGTTTTATGATGGCTGACACATTTCTTCCAATATTGATTCACTCATTTCCCTTGATCTATCATTGATTGGAATAGTGTTCTTTTAAGAATTTTTCCTAACTTCGTATTTTCTTTATGGTTCAAGTATATGTATGTTGATATCAACATGCTTAAATTTATCCAAAACCTCTTTTTTCATCGCCCCTTCAGCCATCTTCATGGATTTTACTACAATATTGGGAATAGGAAGGGGTTTAGGAGTTACATCATCAATCATTTTCTTACCTTTGTCATTATCCTTGGGTTTCTCATCAGTGGTTCTTAAATGGGGTTTCAATGGAGTTGAGTTAAATCCCAGTGGAATGGTAGGGCACATAAGTATCAGTTTTTTTCTTCCTTATACTCAATGTGATGGTACTAACATTCCCCTGGAGATTTAGAGTAGGTTGGTAAGGAATATTTATGGAGTTCTGACTTTCTAGTTCATGGAGTGCAGTGGAAATATACAACATTATAGTCTTCAACTCCTATATCATCGAACCCTGACTCTTTAGCTTATTCTATTAATTAAACAAATTGTTTCAAAAGTTCAAAAGTATTAGAATCTATCTTTTGTAGATAAGTTGATTGTTTTTGACTTGTTGATTCTTGATCTTCAAATCTCCTTTGGAGTTTTTGTAATACTTGTTTGTATGGTTGAGGCTATTGGAAATTTTGTTGAAAAGGGGGCCTTTTGTTGTCAAAAGCCATACCTCATGTCTGAATATTCCTTACATCATCGGTTTTATATTGGACCAAATTAATCATACTTATTTTTTATATGAGGTTGTTTTTGTTAATGAAATGGTCACCCTGGGAATACTACTATGTAATCATCTGTCTGTTGTAATTGGGGGAAATAATTAGTTGGGTGGTCTATTTTAGTGAAAATTCCACAAGGCCTTATAGGAGGGGGTTGTGATTGAATTTGTATGAAATCAGTATAAATCACCATATTGGTCCACTTTTTCAACTTGGTATCAATTAAATTAATTTCAAGAGAAGATATATTTACCTGAGGTACCCCACTAACATGTGGCGTACATCGATCACCAAATTGTTGGGAGTTTTGTACCATCTTGTTGATAATTGCACATGTGTCTACTGGTGTTTTTTTCAACAATGATCCTCTAACCGAGGAATCCACCATGTTCCTCTCTATATGTGTGAGTGATTCATAGAATTGTTGGATGAGTTGTTTCTCAATAATTTGGGGATGTTGGAATATTCCATATATCTTCTCGAATCACTCTCAGTACTCATACCCTGAATCCCCTTGGGATTTCTTGATCCCTGGGATCTACATACAAATAAAAGTGGTCCTTGATGTTGGAAAATATCTATTCAGGAAAAAATTTCATATCATTCCAACATGTTAAATCTTGAGGAAGTAAATAATTCATCCAATACTTTGAAGCTCTATCAAGTGAAAATGGGAAGGCTCTTAGTTTTATATATCTTTAGAGACATTTCTTGGTTTAAGGGTTGAGAAAACCACATTAAAATCTTTTAAATATTCTTTTGGATCCTCACTAGATAATCTATGCAATTTTGGATGTAGGTGAATTTACCCAGATTTCAATTCAATGTCCGATTCAATGTTTGGTTATGAATATAATTTCATTGATATTTAATATCTGGTGTAGCCAAATCTCAAATGGTTTGGTTGAGTTATTTTTAATTGTTTTCATCCATTGGTTCTTCTTTAATATTTGAATTATAATTTCTTCCAATTACAATGTTACTGAAATGGAGGACTTCTCTAACGCGTAGAATGTTAACACTTTTCATTGATTGAGAATGTTAGATTCTAGCCCTAAGGTTGTGCTCAATCTCAGGGTAAACATTTAAGAGATCATCAAGATTAATTTGTGCCATGAAGCAAATGAGAAGAAGAAAATTAGACCATAATAAAAAAAATTGAAGATCTATTTGATGGTCCAAAAATAATAATAAGAATAAAATATATGAACAAGAAAAAAATAGATTGGGTAAAGAAGGAAGAAATAAGAGAATAAGATAATAAAATGGAAAATAAAAAAAATAACTCTATTTAGTTGAAATAATTACTTGAATCCCCAAAATGGTACTAATTTGAAAGGCCCTATAATGGGTTCCCTCAAATAAAGTGTGACTTTTGGGTATATTGGTGCAGTAGAGTAGATGACCAAGGTTGTCTCTCAAAGGAGCAAGTAAATTAAAATTACTTTTTAAAGGTATTCTAAAAATAAAATAATAGAAATGAAAAAATCAATTGAAAATTATAGGTTGGGATTACCATTTAAAAAATAATAAGAAGTATGTTTGGAGAGTATTTAATTTTTTTATATGAAATTCGATTAATAAGACAAAACAACAATATTTTTTTGCAAATTTTTTTTTAAAAAGGCATAATTGATATAACTATACCACCTCAATCAATTTTTAATCATTATTATAGAAATTAACATCCACATAATTATGATACCCTAACTTTTTAACCCTATAACACTATGAGAATTAACAAAACCATGAATACGAATTGAGATAATCTATAGGCTAGCTTTAGTACATTCAATCATAGCGCACTGATTTGATTGATGTTATAAGACTAGATTGCGGAAAGTGGTGAATTATGTCACAAAACCACTCTAGAAATGAGAATTAATTGAGTTTAGGAATTATATTTGAACTCAAAAAATTTATCCCTCATGGTTTTCCTTTAATGATTAATTTTACGCTCTCCCAATTTACACAAATATCGACCTCTCATGTTTTTGTCTTTATTTTAAAATTTCATTCTTAGTTTCTAGTATTATAAAAAGAGAATTTTTTGGACTCATTTGGTGATAATCGTGTTTTAATGATCACAAATCCTATAAATTCTGTAAATATTGTTAATCCTCTTTAATCTGTCCCAAATCAAGTGTACATATGGTTGGTTTCTTTATGCTTAAAATAAACCTATCCAATATACCAAGTGCTATGGTTGATTATTGTAAACTATTTTTTATTTATATCATAATAGATTTCATTGATAAATGATTATGTCTAATACATTCTAGGAATATCACGGTTAATGTTTGTATACAGATAATTATCTATGTCTGAGAAACTGGGACCAGACACCATGCGCCAGACAACATTACCAAACACCGTGACGAGACACCGTCACTGGACACCGTGACCCACACACTGTGACCAGACACTGAGACCCAAACATTGTTACCAGACATCGTGACCCAGACATCGCAACCCAGACAATGTGACCCAGACACCATGACTAGACTCCTTGACCCAGACACCTTGACTAGACACCGTGACCAGACATCGTGATATAGACACCGTGACCCAGATATTGTGACCAGACACCACATATGTCCTACTGAATCTGGATCTCTATACAACTATGCCATCATAATTATCTCACTTCTCAAAGGTAAAGAAGGAGTCCCCATTTCTTGGAGACATAGTTTCATGACGACACTATTTCATGGAGACACTATTTCTAGAATGGCAATGAAATCGTTCTTTAATCTATATTGATGTTTTCAATTTAAATATATAGTGGTTATATATAGGTATTTTAAAAAAACTGACATAATTAATAATTATTTTTAGACATGTCCCCTAATAGTACGATGTACAAGGTGCATAATACATGCATATTTTCATCTTCAACATATGAACTCCAGGAATAAAAAGGGATGTGTGGCCCCGAAACAATGAGAGCACACGATAATGAAGAAGCATGGGCATTCTTGAGAAAAGAACCGACACAAGAAAATAAATACATCTGAAGAACACACGATGATTTATCAAATCCAAATGCTGGGATACCATAGATCAGAGTGAAGAACATCTTCACATAACCAACTCCTTGAAGAACATGATCCAAATCTGACTAGAAACCATAGCATCAGTCTTGTGATACTCAATTTTTTACAAGAGGACCTGATTCATACATATGCTTCATCGTAGAATTCTAGAGCTACATAGACTAACACTCAGAGAAATTATAACCTTATCTCATCATTTTTACTCTGTAATTTGATGATTTTAGCTTTTGAGAAGTGTGTATGTGTGCGTCTTTATAAAACACACACTGTCTCCTACATTAAACTATTGGATACAAAATATCTTTCCTCCCTCATCTTTTAACACTTGTATACTTCCACGGATAAGTGTGGAAGTGATTTTTATGTGATTTGTTAGTTTATCCCCATGAAGAACTGTGGAAGAGGTCGTGTCACCTGGACAGTCCTGTGTACTTTTGTTTACCCCTATCCATGGTGTAGATCAGGTTTATTAATATAAACTGCTTGGTTGCAGGTGATCACCAAGTGCAGTGGATTAGGTCTCATCTTGAGACTAAACCACTTATTTTATATCTTTTGTGTTGTTTAATTTAGTTTTCTCTATTTAATTGTATAATTTTGAAATCACAAAATTTACATTGATAGTCAATCATGGAAAGAAGTTATAATTGTCTTTACTTATTATAATAACATCTAATGTAATATTAAGAACTTATATTAAGATTATTGATAATTAATCAATCTTCTAAGAAGTTATTCAAACAGTCAAACTTTCATAACCGTGTTACATTGATTAACTGGGCTATATTTATTTTATTGGGGATCCTTTTAAGAATAATTTTCAAAAATAATTTTTATAGATACTCAATTCACCCCCATATTGATTACTCAACTTAGACCAACATTTGGCATCAGAGGAGTGTTTGTTATTTTTGTTAAGTCTCTGTTTTTTACCATATTCAACTATTATTTTAGTTACACATTAATGATCTATAAATTTCTGTTAATTCTGTATTCTTAGCTCTTTCAAAGTATTTATTTATTATGGATAATAGAAAAAAAGTTGTTGAAACCAATAGCCCAGCATTCTTTAATGGAACCAATTATTCCCAATGGAAAATTAAAATGAAAATACATTTAGAATGTATGAGTTTTGAAATTTTTTCTTCAATTATACATGAGTATATGATTCTTGCTACTGATAGATTCTCATGGGATAACCCAACCAAGACTATCTACAATAAAAATTATAATTACATTAATGCTTCATATTTCTCTTTATGAGAAGATGAATTTTACAGACATTCATCATGTAAAAATTCCCATGAAATTTGGGATACATTTCCTATTTCACAGGAAGAAACATCTAGTATGATATAAATGAGACTTAATACTTATAATATTAAATATGATAACTTTAAAATGAATCCTGATGAACATATTTCTAACATGTATCTTAGGTTCAACAAAATTGTCCACACAATTATTTCTCTTATAAGAGAAGTAACATCCAAAGAACTAATTATGAGGATTCTCACATGTATGCTTGACAGATGGAGAGGAACATTTGTCTCTATTAGAGAATAATTGGACATCAGAACATTATCTATAAAAATAACTCATTGTGAAACTAATTATGTATGAAGAGGTGATTAAAGTCAACAAGGAAGAAGAGGATAAACCCAGAAGAAAATCTATTGCATATACAAACACCACCTCTAAACACAAGGAGAAAGGGAAATTTGATGTCTCTGTAGAAAGATACAATAGGAAAAAATCAACATCTGATAGTGGTGAGAAGATGGATCAATTATCCAAAAGGTTTAAGAGACTTTACAAGAAGAATAAATTTTTTAGAAAGCCTAATTTCAATGGTTGTTATGATAAAAATTGCTGATGGAAGAAATATTGGAAAATAAGTGGTAATTAAGATGAGATAGTATGTTGTGAATGTAAGTGAATGGGACATATAAAGGCAGATTTTCCCATTCTCAAGTACAAAAAGAAATATGAGGATAATGATAAAAAGTATAAAAATACAATGATAGAAACATGGAGTGCTTATGAGGATAGTTCAAGTGACCAAAAATATTCACATGATGAACAGGCTAACAAAACCAATATGTGTTTTATGAAAAAAAAAACATCTTAGGTAACACTGGAATCTCCTATACACAATTCCTATTATACTAGAGATGAAAGTGATTATGAAAATATATCTAATGTAGAAATGTTTGAGTACTCTAATATTCTTAAAGAGACATGAAATGGACTGAAAGATAAATAGAAATATTTAATGAAAAAACATGGTCTTATGTCAACTATTAAAACTGAACATAGTGTAGAAACAGAGATGAATTCCCAATTACCCAAATAAAACATTAAACTAAAACTATCTAATGAGAAATTGAAAAAGGATCTTAAAAGGATTACTAATGGTAATGAAACTTTGGCAAACATTCTAGGTAAAAATATTTCTCATAAATATACTATTGGTACTGGATATCAAAATGGAAATATAAATTTTGGAAGAAATAATTTTTTTTCTATGTCAAGGACATACATATTTACTCCTAGTTCTGGAAAACCTTCAGCTACTTCCAATAATGGTACACTCTCTATAGTTTCAAGATTTTATAGACCAAATAGAGTTTATATTTCATACACTTTACCTAATGCTTATAAGAAACATATGGAGCAGATGTGGGTTCCTAAAGCACTTGTCAGTAGTATTACTTGACCCAAACAAACATAGGTACCAAAATTTGTTTTTATATAACTAGTTTATAGGAATGTTTCATAAAGAGATCCTATAAAAGCTTATGGTACATGGACTCTAGGTGTTCAAGACACATGACATGATATTATTCATGCTTCAAGAATTTAATAAACATTGATGGTGTACATGTCACCTTTGGTGATAATGCCAAAGGAAATTCATTATCCATGTCCAAATTGGTAACTCTAACTTAGTTAAGTTTCCAAAGTACTTTTTTTGATGGAGTGAAATATAATCTACTTACTATTTCATAACTATGTTATGATGGATTTAATTTTAAGATTGAAAAGGATTCTTGATATGTTTTCAATTCTAAAAGTAATTAAGTATTTTTAGCATTAAGAAATGAAAATGTATACTCTGTTAAATTAGATTATTTAGTTTCTCAAAATGCTTCATGTTTATGTGTATTTCCCAAATAATCTTTGATTTAGAATAGGAGACTAGGACACTATAAAATTCACTCCCTTAGAATGTTGACTAGAAAAAAAATAGTCAAAGACCTACCCAACCATGTGTTTCCAAATGATAATGTGTATAATCCTTGTAAAAAACGAAAGAAACACAAAATTTCATTCAAAAAAAATAAAGAAGTGTTAAGTACACAACCCCTCAAAATTGGTCACTAGGATTTTTTTGGACCATCTAGATTTTTTAGTTTAAATAGTAAGAATTGTGTTTATGTTATTGTAGATGACTTTTCTTGATATACTTGTACATTCTTTTTGGCTCCCAAAAGCAAAGCCTGCTCAAATTTTACCAAATAGGCCAAAACTATAGATAATCTTAGTAGACGTATAATTAAATACAGAATACGTGATCACGGTAATGAGTTTGAAAATCAAGGGTATGAATTCTTTTGCTCACAAAATGGCTATAGTCATAATTTCTCTACCACTAGAACACCTAAATATAATGGAGTTTTTTATAGAATTAATAAAACCATGCAAGAGATTTCTTGAACCAGGATTATTGAATAAGAATTGCTTATTTATTTATGGACTAAAGCTATAAATTCAACATGATATATTATTAGTAGATTATTGATTAGACCCATTATTAATAGAAATCCATATGAGTTATGAAACAACAGAAAACCCAAGGTTAACCACAACAATGTTTTTGGTTGAAAAGTCTATATCCTCAATATTATTGATAATATGAATAATTTTCATCTCAGAGAGATGAAAGAATCATTCTAGGATATTCAGTCTCTAGTAAGTCCTATAGATTGGTTTACAAAAGAACTAAATCTATTGTAGAATCTGCCCATGTCAAGTACGATGAAACCGATCCATATGATCCTAATACCTCTCTAGTGAACCTGGAGGATGATTTATCAAATATTGACATTAATTCAAAATCCTCTAACCATCTTGTAATGGAATCTATAAAAACTTCTAGTTCTATATATTCTTTAGATTCATGTCACAATGATCCCAAACCAGTTGAAGAACTTGAAATCACCAGTCTTTCTTTTTCTAGAGCTATTACAACTCTTAAGAACCATCCTTTAGATGCTGTTGCAAGATATGTAGTAAATAGAACTCAAACTAGAGATTCTCATAGAAATCAGGTTGAACATCAACTATTATTATACCAACTTAACCCTAAAAACATTAATGATGTTATCAATGATGAATTTTGGGTAATGGCTATGCAAGAATAACCTAATCAGTTTGGAAGGAACAATGTTTGGAAAATTGTTGAAATACCTAAAGACACATTTTCCATAGGCACTAAGTGAGTGATTAGAAATAAAGTAGATGAATCCAGTAACATAATTAGAAATAAGGCTAGATTGGATGCAAAAGGCTATAGTCAAGAAGATTGAATTGACTATGGGGAAACATTTTCACCAGTAGCTAGACATGGATCCATCAAAATTCTTCTTTCTTATGTTGCACATCTGAATTTCAAACTATTTCAAATGGATGTAAAAACTTCATTCCTAAATGGGTATATATTTGGGGATGTATTTTTTGAGAAACCCACTAGTTTTAGAAATCCACATTTTCCAAATCATGTTTTTAAATTTTCAAAATATTTATATGGTTTAAAACAATCTCCAACAGCATGGAATAACAGATTAAGTACTATTCATATTTCCAATGGTTTTACAGAAGGAATAGATTATCCAACCCATTTTATAAAACTAATCTCCAATGACGTTTTAGTAGTTAAAAATCATATAGAGGACATTATCTTTGGATCTTCATAAAATTCATTATGTACTTAATTTTCTAAAATGATGCTAAATTAATTTTAAATGATTTTAATGGGTGAAATATAATTTTTTCCAGATTAAAAATCATTCTAAATAATGATTTTATTATTTTATATGAAATAAAATATACTAGAGATCTTCTAAAACTTTTTGGATTGGATAACACTAAAAGTAGTGACCCTCCAATGAGTACTACTTGTATGTTGGATCTTGATAAAGATGGAAAGTCTGTTGATCAAAACACTTATAGTCTAATGATTAGATGCAAGATCTAATTAACTGCAAGCTAAACTAACATTATATTTAGTGTATGTATGTATGCTCATTTTCAAGAAAACCCTAAGGAATCTCATTTAAATTCTGTTAAGATAATTTTCAAATTCCTCAAGCATACACCCATTATATTATTGTTCTATCATAGAGGAGAATCATTTGAATTAGTTCGTTATTATGACGCTAAATTTAGTGGTTCTAAGTAATATTGAAAAAGAACCTCTGGAACATGTCACTTTTTATGCCAGTAGCTAGTATCATGGTGTAGTAAGAAACAAATCTCTATTGCATTATCTACTGTAGAAGCTGAATACAAAGCTGTTTGTAGTTTTTGTGCAATATTTTTGTAGATGAAACAAACATTACTATATTATAGATATCAATACAAGAATGTAACAATAAATTTTTACCATAAAAGTTCTATTAACATCTTAAAAAATCATGTTTCACACTATAGGACAAAGCATATTGATGTAAGACATCACTTTTTGAGAGATCATTATCAAAAAGGTGATATCACATTGGAATTCATTGGAACTGAATATCATATTGCTGATAAATTTACGAAACCATTGAATTATAAAAGATTATATGACGTCATAAATGAGCTGGGAATGATAAATCTTAAGTAGTAAGTGTATTGTTTCACAGCATACTATTTCACAGTTTATGGTTTCACAATTCACTATCTTAAGATTACCGTCTAACTATTACAGTTCTATAGTTTTACTGTCTTAAAAGTTGTCATTTCTTGTTTACAGAATCACAATTACTATCTCATGGTTACTGTCTTTAAATTACTGTCTCAGACAATATGGTCGTACAGTTTATAAATCACATAGTTATGGTATCACTAGAAAAACCTGGTACCATATCTCCTTGAAAACCTATTACAGTCTCACCGTGAAAGCATGTTCTAGTCTTTCCTTAAAATTATATTACGATCTCACCGAAAAGATGATTTAGTATTTTATTTACATATTATAACCCATATCATTGTAATTAATTTTTTTATTCTTTTAGTTTTCTGTTATTTCTATTGTGAGTCATTTGACATCCCTAAATAATAAAAACAAACGATGTTTCACTCCTTTATTCACTCGAGCCTTCTTCTCTCAAATTGTAAGCCCTCTCTCAATCCTTTAGTTTTCTCTCTCTATCTCTTAAAACATCATTGAATGCCAAAAATGAAATTCTTGTCTTCATCAACCCATGAGAATCACAAATCAAAGAAGAAGATGAGAATATCACCGAAGATAGCACCGAAAGGTCCATTGAATCCAAAACTGGTGAACAGAATAGTGGTACCCAAAAAAGAATTGTGCCCCCAATGTCTTGTATCAAGTTGGTATTTATTATTGAAAGTACTAAAAGATCAAGGGAGGCTAGATTGCTTCATAAAGGATGATAGGCCGATATACCCAAATCTAGTTGTATAATTTTATCAGTTTGTTAAATTCTATTTGGATATACAATATGGTTTTGGTTTGAGAAGCTAGATCAATGGGAAAATATGTACCTTTTCTTCTAGTTTATGGGCCGCATGCCTAAGGATACCTCATTAGGGTATATTTTAGGACTACAAGAAAGGACCTCCACCACCATGTGAGATATTTGTATTGGAAGAAACCTTGATAAGGTTAACTGTGAATGAAACAAAGAGGGGAGCTATAATTGCTGAGATAGATGGGAATCCATACCTGTGTTTATATTTGTTCATAATCTAACCAGCCCAAGAAAAGGAGATTTTGCTGCACTCAAGTATCAGGACTTATTTTTGATATATCTTATGAAGAATTTACCCAAGATCAACATATGAAAGTATATTATCCTCCATAATTATTAGTTGATCAAGACACACTCCAAGTCAACATCCCTGTTCTATCAAGGTTAATCTCAACTATGCTTCATGACAAAGTGTTGGTTGGACCAGATGAGAAATTCATTAAGGACTCTGAATTTTTTATTTCAAAAGTTACATTCATGTGGGTGAAAATAAGTCGGAATACATGGAGAAAATAATGGGTGGAATATAAGGATAGGGTCTATGAAAACATCATCCTAGTTGAACAACTACCAAGACCTAATGACAATCCTGGTCCTGGTTTGGAACTAGATAAAATCATTGACAATTCTGATGAGGAGGACGAAGAAGAGGTTGTTGTACCAACATCGAAAACTATCCCGGATGTGGAAGACATGGAACCTTCTCCTCATGTATTAATTGATAAGGAAGTACATGTCCATGAATTCATTGTTGATCTTGAAGAAGAACCTACTTCTAAAGAAGAATCAGTTGTTGTTTAAAGAGAAAAGGTTGTTTTGGAAGAACATTTAGAAGAGGATATGTCTTTTAATAAATATGATTCTTATGAGGAACTGGCTCTTCATGAAGTTATCCCCTCTACTGAAGAGAAATTGGAGAAAACATTTCAATAATATATAAAGGAAATGTTTGATGATATTGGGGATGAAATCTTGGAAATAAATCAAGGATATAAAACTCTTACTCCTAGGAAAGATACACATGTTATGGGAGAGCAACACCTGAATCTGGAAAGTGTTGAATTTCCAAATCCAGTTGATTCAAGCTTTGTAGATACATGGTACAAATTCCCTTGTTATTTTGATGTGAATTACTCATAGGAAGCCTCACTTAAAGGTATTTATTTTTTTACTCTATTTCAATTAAAACAAGTATAATCTTTGAATGATATAGCTATAAAGGAACCTGGGCCTGTCTTAGATCCTTTCCCTAAACCTTCACAAGAACCTTCCACCTTGGTGAGTAAGGATTATTTGAAATCATTTGAAGCTACAATATTGGATGGGGTAGAAAATAAAATTATTAATCAACCTCCTCTTATGACAAACATTAGTTTAAGAAATTATTCTCTATTTTTAGAGAATATTATTTGTTCTATTCAGCCAAAAATGCATCATGAAATTCAAGAAGTCATAATTGAGAACAAACTGCTTAGTGATGATGTGAATTCTCATAGAGATATTGGTGATGAAATGTAGAGAGTGATGAAATCAAGATCAGAACCTATTGCTCATCCTGTTGAGGATGTTAGAGGCCAGATTCCATAGGAAGTATCCTCCCTTATTCATCCTATCATTACTTCATTAGCTTACAAGGTGGATGATTGAAATATGAAAATAGTTCAAGAAATTCGTAAGATTATTGTTGGACATAACAAGTTGACTGCTGAGTATATGTGTTGTCTCTAGAAAGTTTTGAATAAATTAAAGCCTCTTACTTCAACTGTTACAGCTTCTTGTGCTTCTAGACAATCATCTCAACCATCCTTGGAATGCGATCTACTCAGAATAGTTGTTAATGAAGAACTTCAGTCTGTTCTCAGGGGATTTTACAAAGAGTCTCTATTTGTGGTTTTTAAAAATAGTGATAGAGATTTTGATTGGGTGAGAATTCATTCCATGATTTTCAATGATTCTCAAGAGAAAATTAGTAAGATGGTTTACTTTTACTTCAATAAGATCTTCATTAAGCATGATAGGAGAAAATCATTTCATGTACCATGTAGAGAATCTAAAAATCCATCATGTCGCTCATGATATCAAAAAAGAGGTTCAAAAGCATATGGATTTCACTCCATTTTGGTCAAGTTAATGGAGAATAAGGATGACTATGAGAAAGCGATACAGTATGGGGGTGATATTATTTCTATCTTCATCAATATTTGGCTGGTGTATCATCATGTACAAAGAAATGCTATTTTGGAACCTACATCTAAACCCTTGAGACCTATTTTTTCTATATTCTCAACCTATTCCCATGCCACATCATCTATGTCTATCTCTCAGGCTGCATGTCAGATCAGACCTTTCATCCTTATCCAACAATTTCCTTGGTCTTCCAATTCACCAACCTTGGATCCCTCTATTTTTGAAGGATTACATTTACCTTCACTATCAGTTTGGTCACTTCCCTGTTCCACTTCTACATCGGCTCCTGTGGCTTCTCTGAGGTTTCTGCCAAGGGAAAAGTGAAGACAACTACTGTAGAAGAAAAATGAACACTATCTTTTGATCAGGATTATTTCTGAATTTATGTTTATTTCTATTTTTAATGAATGTTTTTTACCCATCTAATGAATTTTGAACACTTCTTATATATTCTATTTTTCCTTTTTTACTCTTTTTTATGATCCCAAAATGGGGAGAGACATAGACACTAAGGGAGAGACACTTTTGCGATGATTTGATATCTCACTAACATGATTTGTGATCATCAAAAAGGGGGATATTTTTTAACTCATCAGGTTTTAATCATATTTTAATGATCAGAAATCCATTACATTATGTTAATCTTGTTAATCCTATTTAATCTGTCCCAAATCATGTGAATAGATGGTTGGATTATTTATTCTTTAAATAATCCTATCCAAGACCTCAAGTTCTATGTTTGATTATTGTAAAAATAATTAATATTTGTTACAATGGATTTACATGATAAATGATTAAGTCCAATCCATTCAATGAATATCACGGTTTATGTCTGTATATAGATATTTGGTTAAGACTGAGAAACCGTGACTAGACACTGTGACCCAGAGATCGTGACCAGACACCATGAAGAGACATTATGACCAGACACGGTGACCCAGACACTGCGACCAGACACCGTGACCCATAGACCATGAATAAATATCATGACATAGATATTGTGACCAATACAGAGAGACCAAACACCATCACAAGACACTATGACCCAGTCACTGTGACAAGTCACCGTGACTAGACACCGCGACCCATACACCATGACTAGACATCACATATGTGTTACCGGTTCTTGATCTCTACACAACAGTTCCATCATAATAGTACCACCACTCAAATGAAAATAAATAGACACCATTTCATAGAGACATCATTTAATAGAGACACTTTTTCACAGTGACACCATTACCAGACAGACTGTGACACCATTCATTAATATTTTTTCATTAAAAACTTATACTTCTTATAGTCATATTTGAGTCTTTTAAATGCATTGACATAATTAATATTTCTTTGGAGAAATGTCTCCTAATAGTACGAGGTATGAGGTGAAGAATACATGCATCTTATCGGCCACCACACATCAACTCCATGAATAAAAAGGGATGTGTGGCCCAAAAACAATGAGAGCGTGTGATAATGAAGAAGCCCAGACATTCTTGAGAAAATAAAAGACACATGATACTCAATACATCTGATGAACACACGAAGAATTATCATATCCAAAGATATGGCATACCATAGATTAGAGTTAAGAACATATTCGCATTAACTACTCCATGATGTACAAAAGCGAGATCTAACTGGAAACTAGAGCATTAGTCTTGCAATACTATGTTTCTCTCAAGAGGACCTTATTCTTACATATACATTATTCGAGAAGTCTGGAGCTTCATAGACTAACATTGAGTTCACTTATAACCATATCTCATCGTTTTTCCTCAATTGTATGTTTTTTTAGCTTTTGCGAAGTGTGTGTCTATATAAAACACACATTTTCTCCTGTACTAAACTGGAGGATTAATGATATCCTTCTGTATGCATCATTTTAAACTTTTTTACTCCCATAGATAAGTGTGGAAGATGTCTATGTGTGACCTGTTATTTTATATCCACAATGAACTGTGGAAGATGACGTGTGACTTGGATAGTCCAGTGTACTGTAGTTTACCCCTATCCAGGGTGTGGATCAATTTTATTAATATATATTGCTTGGTATAAGGTGATCACCAAGTGGAGTGGATTAGGTTTCCAATTGAGAGAGAACCACTTTTTTTTATATCCACTATCTTTTTTATATTTTTTTTCTCTATTTTACTCTATAATCTAGAATTCCCTAAATTTACTTTGATAGTTAATATTGGAAAGAAGTTATAATTGTCTTTCCTTATTAGAGTAACATCCAAAGTTATATTAATAAATGATATTATTATTACTGAGAATTAATCAATATTCTGAGAAGTTATTTAATTAGTCAATATTACCTAACTATTATACTTTGATTAACTAAGCAGTATTTATTTTTTTGGGGATCCTTTTAAGAATAATTTTCAAACAGAAATTTTTAGATAAACTCAATTCACCCACTCTTGAGTAATCTACTCTGACCAACTAATTTCAAATAACATATTAAGTGAATTAAAGTAGCTAATTAATACTCAACAAATTAATTAATAAGGTAATATGTTTACCAATTATTAAAAAACTACTCTTCTATTGGAGGTTTAGTCATCATAGAAACAAATTTTATTCACAATGTTTTAGAATGGGTCGAGAAAAATATCATTTCTAATCATTATTTCTGTCCCAAAGAGGAACATTAATGAATAATATAAGTGAAAAATAGATTAAAACATAAGAAATAAAATACGAAGTAAAAATTTTATTACACACGGACCAATATTACAACATGAGAAAGAGAGGAAGGCATTCATGAATAGATCCTTACTTCAAGAGCTCCCCTATGAGTATATGGAGTTATAGAACCTCAAAGGTGATGATAGGACTCCTATATAACTCCAAAATGGAATTAATTCACTCCTTGGTAGATCTGGAAAATGGGATTCCCATGGTGCCAATTTATAGCCAATATGGGAAGTGGTTTTGGGCACCTAGTTTTCAAGATACCACTAGGGTATTCGATTTGGGTTGGTAAATGGAATTATCTAGACTTGTAAAAAAGATAAAATATGTAAGCTGACATCTTTTATGTATCTGTTTCAATATTTTATTGAAATAAATGATTACAACATGATATATGGATGATGTACATAACCAAATCCTTGACTTCATTCAGATTCGGTCCCCTACACAGTTCCATTCTGATGGGCCATCAAATGGCCAGATTGGGATTTGGTTTCTTGAGATGAGTTGTATACCACATAATTTCAGATCATCCCACAAACTTTCATCCCATTTTAATATAATTTCATTTCAAAATGTTCAAAACAGTGGAATGTAGACATTGGGATTCAATGCAATCTTACTTATTTTCTTTATGGATCATCACTGACCCTCCAAATCACCTCCTCCTACAATGAAATCACCAAAACAAGAATAATTGAACATTTTAACACTGATAAAAATTTAATAATTGAATCAAATTGGATGATCAATTTGAGATAAAATTTTTAATTTTAAATAATAAACAATTTTAAAACATTGAATCATGATGCGATCTATATTTATGATTGTAATCTGTACAATTATCATGTATTTTACCAATATTCACTACTATAAATTATATTTTGGAAGTATAATATTTATTATATATCGTCTAAAATTATATTGAACCATCGAAGAAGAATAATTATTTATAATCACTGTTATAATATCTTTTTATGTTTCATACATGTCATCTTGGAGGGATCTATTCAATTTTATATAGGTAAAAATTATCCCTTCAATATTTCAAACCAGTATTTATCAATACCATATTACTATATATACATTTCCTTGGACTATAAAATCCATTAGATCTTCCTATATATATATTTTCCCTTCAAACATATGTTTTCTAATTTATGTCAATATCTACAGAGTTACATTCATTATGGTCTAAAACATTGTAAGGCCACTAGTTTTTCATATGTTTTCAAATATACATTTTACCATGAAAATATTGTTTTCCCAACCAAATTCCTATAGAAACACCGATGAAATTAATTCGAAATTAATATTCTATGATCTTTTTTCCTACAATAATCCATAATTTTATTTTAGTAACTTTATTCCCTTACTGTAATTCTATAGTGTCAATAAATATATTTGGCTATATGATATAAATAATTTCAATGAAATCTGGACTTGACACTAATTCCCAATCTAATGATCATAAAAAGTATCTTGTAAATGTAAAATAATAATGGATTTATGAATAATGATTTTGAATTAACAATGAAGCCATATTATTTCCAATTATTCACTACCCACATTATTTTTCTCTTAAATGTCACCTTTTTCCCATATATGTAACATTAATAACACTATGAACCTAAACACTGATGTGTTAAATCCATTATTAAATTATATTTGAACATTTAAAATTTAGATATTTTCTAAAAACCTCTTTCATGTGGGATTCAATATTCTCAATGAATAATGTATCACAGTCTCGGATGAAGGTAAAAACATGACCATTGATTTATCCTTCCTTTATATTTAGTGTATGTTGAATAATCCTTCTCCACAATCTATTGTAGAAGTTACTCTTATAAGAACTTCACGTTCAAATTTATCCTTTACTTAACATAAGTCAATATTAATCCCACAACATCAAAGAGATATGTGCACCCTTTAATAAAAATATAGTATATCTCTTGACAATGACTTTTCTATATTAGTTATTTCTATAATATCTATTGAAAACTATTGGATAATTACATAAGATAGAAATTGTGTTTTCCTTGTTCCATGATTTTTTATTAATGTATGAAACACTTTACATATAAAAACTTGTTAAAATGAAAATATGGATTTATGTCATACTATCCCTAATATGATATACATTTTTCATTATAGTTCTTATACGGTTATGGGATTATGACTCTATTTTAAATTCATGTATTGAAAAATAGTGGAAGTGCATAAAATTAATATAAATATAAAATTTTATTCTCTATTAAAATAATTCAGTACTCTAATGTGCATAAAGAAATGTGTATTTTGGAATTACTCCATGCTATATTTTAATGATCAATTTTTTCATGTAATAAATATCTTCAATCCTCCTTATTAATATATTATTTTTGATTGTAGAAGGAAATGTTTTTTTTGAAATTACTCAGAGCTACATTATATGATCGATGATTTCTTGTTCAATAAATTATTTGGTACAAGGATCTAAATGAACACTTATATTCTAACCATACAAATTCCACATGTTAGTTTTAAATTATTTAATATTTATAGAGTAATCTTTTAATGCATATGAATTTACCACTAGCTTCTCCTTGTAATAGTTAACCTTCTTCCATTGAATGAATATTAAAATATTTCTAGATTACCATTATTATAGAAGGATTTATTATATAGAACTAGATTTTTCAAGGTATTTATAATTCCTAAATTTTTTGCTCCAAATATAGTAAATATCATACTAGATATGTTCTTGATAAAAATATTTTGTTTTACTAGACAAAGTATTATATTTCCATAACAAGGTATAACCATATTTTACTTTTTATATTTGTCAGTAATTACAAATGATAAATGTGTTACATAACTATTGGTTGTATATGAAATTCCATAGAGAACATTAATTATTAAATGTTATGGTATAATTCAAAAATCAATTATATTTTTACAAGAACCATTCATTTTTTAATAAAATTGTGTGCTTCTCATCGTTGATATAGGTATCATCATCTCTCATCTTCTTAGAGAACACACCTTGACTTCTAGTAATGATTCAAGTATTCCTCGGTTACTATATTTAAAAGAAAATATCTAAGGATATATTTTATCTAATACCCATAGAATATAGACTAAATATTAAATATAATGATGAATATACCTAATGTAAATCTCCCTTGTTACTTTTTTTCAATTCCTTACAGTTCCTCTTCTAATGAACTATATTTCCACATGTCAAAAAATATCATCTTCCTTAATACACTCCCTCTTTTTTATTGGGTTGATATAAATATTTTTTGAAGGGGGATTTATTAGTTTACTAGGAATTGGACTTCTCATATTGTTTTTATTATTTTTAACCTTAATTATTAATGATTGATTTTTCCTTAAATTCTCATCCTATGGGTGAACCTTTTCAAAATGATATCAAAGTGGATTATGAACACTGCTTATTTTTCAACTCTAAACTAAATTGGAGTGATTGGGTGGTATGGATGAGAGAATGTGCTGAACTAAAAGTTTTTTATTCGACATGAAACCCAATTATTCTAGTAGATCAGTTTACTTTATCATCTTGAATATACGAAGTCAAGATTGGGTTCCTTATGTCAGTCTCTATGTGATCAGTTTGATACTTAGCTGACTAATTTATCACTTCAATTTCTCCTTGAATACATCTTGTAGATAAGCCAGGATGGAATTACGATCGTTGTCCTTACATTTTATTTTAAAAAATTTATACATTAATGTTTTCATTGTGATATAAAAATACATCACATTATTCATGAGTCACCCAAAAGAACATGTTTCCTCATTACAAGATTCATAAAGATGCAAATAAGGCACTAGGGACTCCAGCCAATGTAATTTCGTTTTATACAATAGTAATATAAAAAAGGTCATGTACCAGTCTGGGAAATTATATCTATAGTATTACGTGATATTTTCCTATAAAAATATGCATTTATAATATTATTTAATTATCTTGATTTATGGCGAGACATTACTGGATTAAATCAGTAAATGTCTCAATATATTTTATTGCACTCTAGTAGCCCTCACATATATATTCAAAATACATAGATTCTTGGGTTTTCTTGTGGAATTTATCCTTAAACCTCTATTTATAGTATAATAAATTAAAATTCCACTACTCAGATAATTTCATGGTTGGCATGTGACTAGCCTACCATATTAACTCACAACTCCTTGAACTATTGTTTGATGTCCAATCCTCTCAAAATCAGAATCCTGATTTACTCAGCGCCTTGCCTCTAAATATGTAACATGATAGTTATAGATAATTATTTGATAATATCTTTTCTTATGTCGACCCATTACATTCCTAATAACTCCTCAGTAATATGAGCCTCCTTCACCTAGGGATGATGATCACCCCACACACCTGGTTTTGTTCAATATTAAATGAAGGAAGGGCATAATAATTAATATATCATTGAAATTTCTTATTCTTTCTTTATAAATTAATGATCATGAGGGTTTACAACTAGTTTTTCCATTCTATATAATTGGATCATCCAAAACCATATGGGTAAAATTCCTGAGTCATTTTTTACTCGTATAACAATTTTCAACCCAGTCCATTTTATCCATATCTCATATGAAACTCCTCCCAATCTCTGTGTGGTTAACGTATTCATTTGAGTTGTAATAATAGATAAATATTTGTACTCATGAAAAGTGGTCTTGGGAATGAATAATGAAAAAGAAATTCAAATCACGTAGACATTTCAGACATTATATATATAATGAGGAATGAATAAGTTGCACAAACTGTCTAATTAATAAATTAATTACTTCAAATAGTAAACACACACAATAATTAATTAACAAACAAATCCAAAATATATTTCGTCCTATCACCAATTTTTTTAGTTGACACTCAAATTAATGTTATAATAATAAATTAATTTACAATAACATTATTTCATGGGAGATTAAAGAATTAATATAATTCATTTTAATTTTTAATCGAGTAAGGTATTCTATTAATTCCAAAATGAATTTAATTTTATTATTATAATAAATTTAAAATAATTATTTAAAAATCCATAATTTTCCCAGGGGATCACCGATAAATACCTATAATGGGGGTGTAATCTTTTTATGGGCATGGAATTGGTTAAGCTGGTCAGGTAGGTCCTTGCCAAAACGATCCCTAGTCTGGCCATCCTAGCAAGGCCATAGGTTGACTGAAAACAATTCCCTCCTATAACAATGTGTATGAGAGAGATAAAGGGTGGTCGACTTCGAGCACTATCAGAGGTACAACCGCAAAGGAAGGGCCATAGAAATTAGTGGTTCTAGCATGTGGGGAAGGCATATGGATGGCCAATGGATGGACCAAGACTGAACTGGATGTGAAGTGGGGATGTGAAGTGGTGTCAGAATTAATGAGACAAAGACTAGTGTATGTGGTAGTGCGAGTGAAGGGATCTCATGAAGGGGAGGTTCGGGAGGTTTCAATGGAGGAGGGGAACCGTGAAGAATTGGATTTAGGAATAATTTCTAATGAGGGGTTAAAAGGCATTGGAGTTCACCAGTGATGGGAAGAGAATGATGTTGGGGTGGAAGGGAATTAAACATGGATGGGGTTGAGGTCCACCACCTTGTAGGTTTTGTGGTCTAGATTCACCATAAACATTATTTTAATATTTATTTCCCTATAGAATCAAATAGAGGTACTGTTCCCTCTTCATGAATTTAATTCAATTTAAATTTTCCTTGTTTCAAAACAGCATGTGATCACTCTGACATTGATTGAAAGAATTGTGGTGTGTAATAGAAGATGATGGCTGACTGAATTATAATATTAATTTTTTATCAATGTGGCTTCATATACCTTAGTGAATCACTACCTAGTAAAAATGATGATGAGCCCATGTGAATAATTTTATGCTTGAAATTAAATTGAAAAATTTCCTCATTCAATTTGAAGGCACATTCATCAACTGCTCATCTCTTAGGAACGTTTCATAAAACAACCAATTGCATATCCCTTTAGATCAATGAAACATTCTTTGACCATCCAATATTGCATCAATCATTAAAATATGGAATATTTTCCATGAATCCCAGGTGAATAATTTGAGTTTGGAAAATATATCAAAAACTTACCTCGATGAATTTGAAGGAGCATTCATCAACTGCTCATCTCCAATTACTGTTTCATAAAGGAACATAATCCATATCCCTCTAGATCACTCAAAAATTCTTAGATTAATTTGATAAATAGGCCCAAGGGCATCGCTACCATTTATCAGTGCTAGTAAAAAAAATTGATAAGGGGGACCCCATTATCAGTGCTAACAAAAAACACAGATAAGCGGAACTTTTAAAAGCGTTAAAAACACTGTTAAATAAACCCCCTTATCAGTGTTTTATTAGCGCTGAAAAAGGGGACCAATTTTTCATTTTTTTGTTTAAAGACTGATAAAGTCCCACCATTATTACTGCTTATAAAGTGATTATATTTCAAAAAATATATATTTCATTAAAAACAGTATACAAATATAAAAATATATTTCAATTGTGGGCCTTATTTGGATACACACACTACAAAGAAAGATGGGTCGGGGACTCGAACCCGTGTCCGGCACCCCAATCCCTAACCCTCGTCCACCCCAACTGCCCGTGAGGAGCATAAATATATAAATATATTTATATTGATATAAGTATAAGATATGTATTTTGAAAATGTTTTACATAAGGATAAATAGAAATTTAATCTTAATATATAAAATATTTAGTAAAAATTGTGTATGAAATAATTTAAATAATATTTTTAATTTATAATTTTGTATTTTTATCGAGTAATAGTCATTTAATAATAAATTGAATAAATAAAAAATAAAAAAATGATATTAAATAAGTTTAATATGCAACTCGAACTTCAAATGACCATAACACTTGATCTAAGTGTCTCTTTGGGCCCTACCACATATCAAATCAAAGCATGGGAAGAGATATACACAATTAAGACTCAAGTTAATCCCACTTTAATTTTTTAGAGGGAAACAAGGCCTAAAATTCCTCTATAATAGTGTTTTTAGTCGGGGTAATCCAATTTTTTAACATTAAATGGATTTTCAACCTCATTAAAGTGGTTTTTTCCCTTCTTCCATGAGGACTGAATTTCTTCCTAGGTATTACATTAATATTGATATTATGAGTTTAAAATTTTATGTATTTTCATAATTTATTTTCCTTTATAAGAATATATATTACAATATATACATATTTTTATATATATTCACACCTAAAATTCAATTTTATAAATAAATAATTAAACCTACTTACATATAAAATATACTTTGACCTATATAAGGCTTATCTAAATAAAAACTTATTTCCATTTTATTTAAAATACAAATATATGAATATATATATATATATTTTTTGTGTTCTTGTATATTATTGTGTGTCTTTATTAACAAGCTGATATATGTTATCAATATATTGTAACATATGTATATACATATAAAAATATAATATTAGTAAATATATATATATATATTTATACTTACAATATAAACATAATATATATATATATATTGTATATATGTATGTCTATATGCATTTATTTATTTATAAACTCACAAAAAAATATATTTTATAAATATATTCAAAGATAATTGTATAAATATATATATTAATATAAATATATATATTAATATAATTAAATATTAATATACGAATATATATATATCATTAAAAAGAGAACAATAAAAAATGGTTGACTGGTAGAGGTGCATGCATGCAAGGAAGAGGTCTTGGGTTCAAATCCATGCAGGGGAAGGGGTGTTTGGGATAGTACACATGGGTCTAGAACTATTAAAGGGGTGCATGGTTGGGTTTAGGGGGTGGGGGAGCACCATTATAGGGGTGTTCAAGCGTGGTAAAAAAAGCCTCTGAATTACGAAAAAAGTTAATTTTCATAATCCTTTTAGACATTTATCACCCCTTTTAAAAAAGAAATTATAAAGGACTCTTTTATCAGTGATTTTTCCTAGATCTAATAAAAACACATTTTATTAGAACTTTTTTTAGTTCTGATAAAAGGGGCCTTTATCAGTGCTTTTTTAGTACTAATAAATGGGACCCCCTTTTAATACCGCTTCGATTATCAACATTTTTTCACGATGGTAAAAGAGATTTTTTGCAGTTTTAAAATCCATATATGTGGTTGTGGATTATCCAATGTAGCATATATCATAAATATATTAGAGAAAAGATAGATATTTTATGACATCATTACCATCCTGATGATCACCGCAATAATGACCCTTTGAACCGAGAAGAGAAACTATGATTCGTTTCTCATATAAAAAACATCTTACTTTTGGATTTTGGAGTTATGAGAAAGAGTCGCTCAAAATCATGTCGTGAATATTCCCCTTTATTAGATACTCTACTCAAATATATACTGAGGTTCAAATCACCCAAAAAATGGATCCTTGTCCCCAGGACAAGCATTACCCACTAAATAAACAATAAATAACATGTTATGACCTAATAATAATGACATAAATATCATTTATATTTTCATAACATAAATATAATATAATATTATATATTAAATCATAAAATAGATCCATTAATTTTAATCATCATTCCCACAAATATACAACAATCCATGAATATTAAAATTATATTTTTTTTCATTAATATATTTCATTGTATTCACTTTATATTTTCTCAATAATTTTAATAAATAAACATAACACCAATTATTCTAAACATGGATACAATTAATGTATTTATTACTTGGTGATCATCATACATCATTGAACCTCAGTTTTAGGGACTACCGGTTCTTAAACTCTTATTTATTATAATATAGATGACTTTTGAATACTTAATCTATGTTACCTCAAAGATCTTATATCTAGAGTAGTGAATATTATTCATAGGCTGGCAGTAGAGTTTAAAATCCCATGAAGGACCCTATGGAGATATGTAAAAGTCATAGAAACAAAAAACATTCTAAAAAACACACTTTGAAATATAATATATTTATTTCATGACATATATTAATACAGGAAGAAAACATTTTGTCATCATCCTTTGAATATTTGTTGTTTATTGACCTCAATAGATAGAAATAACATTTCTATAATGTCCATGGATTTTGTGAAGGTTCTACCATCATGATAAACTAAGCCCTAGATATCAATTCCTTTCGTAATCGATAAATTCTATATTGACTATTCAATCAAGTCTATAACACTAATAGAGCACCCAATGCAAGCTACCTCTCCATGATATAAATGTCACAATTTTTTCCTTACATAAATGAATGTAATAATATACTATAAGTTAATAGTAATATAAAGTTAGGAAATCATTACATGTGTTCATAGAAATGAATGATTAATTACACTTTAAATATGTGGTGTTCATATTAGTGGGTGAGTCCATATGATCTCATCTACTAAAGAGAGCCATGTGAGAACATCATGAGAAGATGTATTAATGCTTTTGAGGACTTGATAGCTGATAGTAAGAAGAATGTATCTAAAAAATATCACATTAGTTTTAGATTATTGTTATAATTTCACATGGTTATCATTATATCCTATAAAATACTATAACCTTTTCATATGAGATTTAATGTAAGGAAATCACCATATAAATTATTGATGTGAAAATAACAACACTATTTTGGTAAGAATACATCACACATATCACCCTATTTACATGAAATGGTAATTAAAATTTACTATTTATGTTTGTTCTAGGGAACCCACATTTATAAGAGGAACTCATATATATGTTTTTATGGTGGAATAATCGTCTTGGGATGAAATTATTTACGACCTTTGAGTCTTGATAGTCAAACAAGAAGCTTATAAGGGAATAATATCTTCCCCTTTGTTTTGGTTTAATTAGTTATATAATGTTTTTTAATTTGATATATATAATTTATTTTGGTTCTTTTAGTTTTTTAATATGACTTGAAGAATAAATGATTGTTTCTAATATGTGTATATTCCTTTTTTCGGTTGATTCTTTGAGTCTCTCTTGTTGGGACTTCATGTTGTTCTTCCTAGTTGTTTATAAATAACTTGTGTTAGTAAATTCCTAAATTTTGGTGGGATATAATACAGATCTATGTTTCTTGGTCTTATGGTTTGATCGATCTCGTCTATGGTTTCTTTGTAGAGAAATTCATTTATAATTGTTTTAGTTTATTCTAGTGGATTTTAAAAATTGATTTTTAGGTTGATTTATCTTTATAGAAAAATCATTTCTCTAATTTTACAATTCTATCAGAACTCAGAAAATTAATATGAGTAAAATGTGTGATAGTGGGTATTATTTTTACTCCCTGCAGTTTTAATCCCATAATATTTAATTTATTAATTAATATTTATTTACTTCATCATGTTTCAGGTAAAAATAGTGAGTAATTTTGAAATTTTTATAGTCTAGTGTAGGTGCCAAGTTTTAACAAACATATTACTAACCATAAGTAAAATTGTTTCATGTTATTTAATTATTAGTATAAATATTTTACATGGTTAGAACATGATTTTTATAATCATTAAAACACCCCATTTGAGCGTTTAGGTAAGACCAACGAGGGGAAAAAGCTGTTTTCTATTTTATATCCTTTGAAACATATTTAATAATTTAATAACAAAAATTTTATAGTCTATCCAAAAAAATTATTACCCCAAATATATTCCCACCTTTCATTATTCATCCATTGGTTTGAGGGATTATGTAGGTCATCTCCTCCATTCCCACATTATTATTTTTTCGTCTCCTTTCCTCAATTCATTATGTCATATTAAAGATATTGCCTCCATTTTTCTCCCCTTCACTCTTTATCATGGTTTCCATTATTTTATTTCCTTATAATATATTTGTTTAACAATTAGAGGATACAATTTGATGTTTTCTTTCCTTTTCTTTTTCACCAAACTCAATGAATTATTGGGGTTTCTAAATAATTTATTACTTGAAAAAGTTTTTTAAATGGTTTTGATTGAGTTATAAACTTTATTGGTAAACTATATAGGAAATTGACTTGTTTTTATTGAAATAGGCACATTCCAAGTGATTGAAAAAATTACTAATGATGTTTTGATTGATTTTTGAGTATATAATTAATGTTCTAGAGTTTGGATGAAATAATTTGATTTTGACTAGTGATTGATGTATCATTTTATTTATTTTCTGTTTCTTGTGATGTTGGTAGGTTCAATTTTTTAAATCAATATATTTTGAAATATTAAATTTAATTGTATCTCTTTATTTAATTCCATAGAATTATTCATCCATTCCTATAAATAATTTTGTGATTTTTATATATTTATTTGTTCATATGAGTATAGCTATTTATATGTATATGTAAATATGGAAATTCTCAAGGATTAATTTATTTGAACAGGGTATTTTAATTGTATTCATGTTTTTAAAACATGTTAAAATATGGTTTTAAAATAGTATTTTTAAAGCATCATCTTGGGACCGTTTTGGAAATTACAAAGTATATTTCAAAAAAATTGATTTTGAAATGCGTTTTCAATTTTTATTTGAAATATGCTTCTAGATATCAAATGTAATACCCTATTTTTAACATTAGAACGTTTTATTAATGATTTTCATCCCAACTTATCCCCCCTTGTGTTTTTGCAATTATGATGGATTATATTTAAAGAAACATTGCATTGGTTGGTGTATGGTGGGTGGATGGAGTTATGTTATTGTGATATTTTTATTATGATGTACATTTGATTGATGAATGTCACCTTCTTTTTATATTATTATTCAAGGGGATCCTAGAATTCATTTTTAGAGTTTGGATATGGTTATTACATAGTCCATGATAGGTAGAATACATCCTCCTTAGTATAGTATGGTCCTAGGCCTTTTCTGAGTAACATCATGAAAGTAAGGATATGTTATCTGGTTAGTTATAAAATTTAGAGTTCATCGATATAAATGCATATGATTCCAAATCATGTATGTATAGGGTTCCATCTTGGGATGTTTAATTATTTCCCATGATTGTATACCATTTAATTTACGCCTCCTTGAATATTTTTTCATTCCCACCATTGAATATTTTTTTTAAATTATATTTCAATCTGCCTTATGGTTTCCTCATGAAATATTCTATTAATTCCACTTTAAAATTATATTCCTTTCATTGAATTGGTTTATTATAGATTTATGTTTTCCTTCTAGTTTTCTCTTAGTTCCTATAGTATATTTAAAAGATTTTTTCATAATATTAAGTTAAAATGGGAAATTTAGAGGGAAGAGATTAAGAAATGTTACCAACATTCTTATATAAATAAAATTGTAGATATAAGAAGTTTATTTTGGAACATATCATCAATAGTTTTATTAAAATAATAAAACCTATTTTGTATAAATATTTTTAGTAATAAATAATTAATTTTTTTAAAAAAGGAAATGCATGGTCTATATGGTGATTTCCTACTAAGATTTGTTATGCAGAAAAACAAAATCATGAATCTCAATGTTAATGAAAATGTTTTTTACATGCTTATGTCCATTTCTTGACAAATAATATACAATTTTAGTGTTATGGATGGATGGTGAAAGGATTGTTATTTTGAGATAATGAAAGGTTTCTTTTATTTATATTCTATGAATGTGGAATATCATTAATGATGGTCATCAATATTCTATTTCTTATTATTTAATTATTCTACTTTTGTATATCTATTTTGAGATTGTAATGTTTATGTATTCTAGTTATTATCTATTTAGTTATATTTTAAATTTTATTTAAATTTTTTTATTACATAAACATCTAATGTCTGGAAACATCATGCAGAAAATATTGACGGATTCTTCCCCTTTTTTAAATCTAATATATTAGGATAAATCATTATGATGACCTCCAATTGAATTCTCATTAATATTTCAATTGTCAAACGGGAATATGGGATGCCCCACAGTTATGTTGTGGGATAACATAATTTCCCCGTTTAGAGGTTTTTCTATGGTTGGCACATGACATTATACCTTTACAATTTATATTTCTAAAAATCCATTTAATCATTCCCAGAATAATAATATTGATGTTAAATTTTACTTTCATATAGATTATATCTAATAATGGAAAATTAATATTGAATCTATTTCTAAAAAAAATCATTTAAATGACATTTTTATAAGACCATTGAATTTTTATATATTTTAGAAAATAAATATAATAATGAAATGATAAAAAACTAATTAATTAGTATATTTAATGTTTTAGTATAGGGATTTAATTTTATATATAGTTTAAAATTTATATACACTATTTATTATTTAAAATTATCAATGCATTGTAGTATGTCCTTTATTCATTTTTTGAACAATATAGGTTAAGCAATGATTTATATATCTAATTAATCAACCATATACATTGTAAATATTAGGTGGGGGAGATTTAATTTTTTTCTAATTACATTATTATGGTTATTTTAAATCCAATAAATCCTTAGGAGAGGTTAATTTTGATCAATTATAACATTTTTAAAAGTTATATTCTTTCCTAGTAATCGTTAGAGTGATTCTTGATCCATTTTAAATATTTTATTTTAGAAGAGATAGTTTTTTCTCAAGTAATGAATATCTATCTTATTAGAGAATGGTTTTAATATAAAATGTTTTTTACATTTAAGTGGGATAATGTTTTTCTAAAATCATCAATCTTTTGGATCAATATCAAATGGGTGAGGGGATTTTAAAATTTATATTTATTTTAAAATTATAAAAAAGTTCGATAATATAGAAGTGAATCTATGTGAATTTGTTTCTTTAATTTATTTTTTCACTACAATATTTCAATTTTAAATATATGGATAATTATATTTTCACATAACATTGGTAAATCCTTTATTCCCTCTAAAATGTGTTTTAACCTATTATATCATAATTACTTCTCCATTTATAATTTGGATAATATTTATATTATATGAATTTTATGTATTCTATAAATTATGCTTAGTAAGTTATATATATCTATATATACCATGAGTTGTGTATACTAGATCAACCATGAGGAATGTATACTAGATTGACTGTGGAACGTATCAACCACAAGCACAATGGGATGTTTTCATAAGGAAATTAATATAATTTTGAATAGTTGTTCCTTACTAGGTTATAAATGGATTTACAAATGATTTATATTGGCTCATTTGAGATTTTAAATTACAAATTATGAAATGACATTGTTTTCATGATTGAATATAATTGAAAATTGATTTTATAATGAAGTATTGATTTTTTTAGAATAATATGGAATTGAAATGAGTGATTTGAAGCATGATTTTGATGTTGAATTTTGAGAAGTGGGGGTATGAAATTATTTTAAATAGAATGAATCTATTTGGTAGGCTTGGTATTTACGAAATATACTTTATGAATGGTTTTTAAAAAGAAATGGAATGTTTTAAAATTGGAACATGGGGACATTTGAAATTATTGATTGAAATTATTTGAGTATGATTGAAATAAATGATATCCCCATGAATGTTTTTTTCTTAAACTTATAGGATCCAGGATAATCATGTTGGTAGAATTGGATAAAAATACCCTAAATGTATTAGATCAACATAGAAATTTAATTAGAGATAAAAATGACATGAAAAAATATTTAGGGAATGGGGTTCATTATTTGGGATGGATTCCAATTCCCTTGAGGCTTGATATCTATTGGGGTGGGACCCTCATGCGAGTTATTTCTAGTATTTTATGTGGAACCATGAGAATTTAACTAACCCCATGACTCGTAACAACTATTATATGATTGGAAATAATTTATATATTATAGTATTTGTGAAATTAGTTATTCATGCATGTTTTGATAGAAATTCGTATCCATGCCTATTTTGATTGAGATTTCATTATACAATTTTTTACATGACATAATTTTTTTAATCATTAATAAATATGAATTTAGAAAAGTAAATCATGATTTTTTACATGAAATTAAGAATTCTGGGGTTATTTGATATTTTACTCTTATTCATTTACGGTGATATCCTTATTTGCCTTTTTCTCATAGACTACTTTTTTCTTTTGGGTGTTTGTAGAATTTCTTATTCCAAGTCTAGGAAAAGGGGATGAACCACTTGGAGGTAGTGGGTGTTCTTGGTAATAGGACTTTGGAATTGGGGGGGTGATAGCCAGATGGTGTGATCCACCTATTATGTTGAGATCTTTCAATGACATTTACATTGATTTGAGGTGTTTTTTTGTTGTTGTTTTTCCTTATGAAGTTTTACACAAGATTAATATTAATCCATAATTATTGTTGGTGATTTCCTATATACTTCCAATTTTCTAGGGTTACTCTTGTGGTTAAGTCATTCCGTCATGATTTTCTTGATTCCCAACACTAGTTAACAGCCTGTAGGGATCGAGAACAACCTTTAAGTGATGTTTGAATTGGTTTGGGTTCTTCTTTATCAGGTTATCCATGTTGGATAATGAAACAATTTTATTATATCGGCTTCTATATCTTCTTACATGTATGAATTTTTTTTAATGATGTACTAGAAAAGATAATGGTTTTAATGGCCTTAAGTGTAAGTAATAAGTTATTTCCTAGAATACACTCATTGAAACAAGCCTTATGTTACTATGCACTATTGGGAAAAAATTTCATTGTGGGGTTTTTATCTGATTCAAGACATTTAAAAATATTTTATATGAGATTATTCATCCCCTGTTGTATTTTGATCGATATGGCTGATTATCATTGGGGTCTGGAAGAATGTTTCTCAGTAATATTTTGATTTTTTATAGTACCATAACCCAAAAAAGATGCCTGAATAGATATATAGATAATGAATCTAATGAACCGCAACCATACAATAGTTGAGTTCTCTAGAACCTCATTGTGGTAGTTTTTTTGGTGGACTAATGCGATGGATATAGAGCAACACCTTTTCTTATTAAGTATCCTAAAGTGGTACCCTAATGAGATGATAGTAGAGATCATTCCAAACATTTTCTACATCAAAATCCCCCATCATTATATGGAACAAATGTTCTTTTGGATGTAGAGTGTTGGTAGCTAAATATTGAGAAACTCTATGAGCCACTAAAAATACCAGATTCAATTAATTTTAAATATTAATTCTTCAATCATGAAGATCGTTACAGGAGATTGTGAGATACTAAATTTGAGGTGATTAATAACGAGGGCTTGTAGTAGAAATTATTCCAATGTATTTTTTGAAGATATATTATATATATAGTCAATGGTGTTGACAAGGTTGATAGAGTATATTGACTATAATATCGGGGACATGAATATGAGTCAGTATGCCAATAATTTTATTAAACATGACCAATTTCCTCCTAACTAGTATTTAATAAAAATAGTAAGGCACAATAGGTTTCATATGGGTCTTTGATATGTCTTCTGATATTAGTACATTAGGTTTTAGATTACAACCTATGATACTGTTCAAAATAATTATCTAATAGTGTAAATTTTTCTATGTGGTAAATTAGTTTTGGTGGGAGGTACTCGTACTCGTAGTGAAAAATTGAGTGGTCCATTTATAGGGAAAAATAAGAAAGATGAATCTCATAGTGAAAAAAAGTCGTAGATATCAGTACCATACATCCTACAATATATCTTTATATTCAGGTAAAATATCAAAAACATGTTTATAAGGTGGATTGGTTGGGAACTGAAGGCATGATTTCAAGAATAAACTAATGATCTATAGATATTGTGGATGCTAACTACACTTGAATTTGTTTTTCCATGTTTTCACCGCTCCAAATGGTTGTATGGGTTCTTCAATACCATGTTTCTTTGTGGTTTAGTCAGATAATTTATGATCAATGGGGTTCCACCCATAGGAAACTTAAACAAATCATTCTATTATAGTGGAAAAGTCATCAGTTGAACTGGATGTGGGTTCGATGATAATGAGAGGAACCATTACTATTATTGTATCTCTAAAGACTTCTATATTTGATACCAGTGGCTCTCATTCTGTTACATCTACTAATAATATGGACTTGGTGAATCATCATATGGATCTCATGATTTATACGATTAAATTTGTGACACCTCTAAGGACAAGGGGAGAAATGATTCATTGAGTCACCACATATAGTTAATCTTTTTTAGTAATTTATATTTTATATGATATTTTAGTACAATAATGAACCCTATAGATTTCATTCTTGAGAAGGTATGGTTTATATATTATAAATATCAAATTATTTATTTTCATCAGCTGATGACATTTACTTAACCTAATGGGTTAAATTATGTTTTTATAGAGAATGAGACCCAATGTATAACCATGATGGACCTCATCTTACAATGTAATGTAGGATTATATCCTTTAATGCTATTGAACAGTGGTAAGAATCTTTAGGTATTGAAAATTTTCTAGAAGAAAATAAATTTCTAGATGTGTTACTAGATGACATTTTTGGTTTTTTAATGGTGGGGAAGGTGGAATTTACAATGGAATTTGTTCTAAGTACCCATAAAATATATATTCCCTCATATCTAATAGAACCATTTGAACTAATGGAATTAAATAATCAGTTGGATGACTTGATTCCTAAAGGAGTCAGTTGACATAGTGTGTCACCTTGGATAACACTATTGTTTCTAATATGGATCCCTAGTTCACATATCATATTTTGAAATGTCTATAGGAGGTGATGGGATAATAGGTAATGTTAAAGATTGCGTAAAATCCTTATATACATTGTCATATTGAATTATCTATACATATTTTGGACGATAAGAGTCATGTTTCACTCTTGAGTTTGGTGGAGAGTGGGATTTCGATTTAGGGACAGTTGAGTATTCCTATAACAGTTTTAACTAGTCTTGAATTAAAATGGAACCCATTTATGCTATGTACATCATTACCTAAAATCTCTTCATTTTTCCCAGAGATTGTTGAATCTTCCGTTATGGAGCCTCATTTGGTATAGGAGTTGACGATGATGATCTAGTTTATTCACCATAAGATAATAACATCATCGAGCCCGTATTAATATTATGTTGATCTTCATATATTTCATTTAGAGTTCTTGGTTTGTGAATGAGAGTTCTTGAATGTACCACCTCATTTTGGAAATTTTAAACATGGAAAATAATGTAAGTACGAATTGACATGTGTTGGAAAATTCATGTTTATTGAGAAGATTTGGATTTCAGAATACTGTTTAGACTTCCCAACTCATATGACATTAGAAAATCTATTTTGTCAAATTTAATAGCTTAATAAGAACCCTTTAGACCCATGTAATTTTTTTAATAGAGAGCAAGTTAATTTATATCTTTATAATATCATGATTGAGTATCCAGTTTTGAATTTTTATTCAAAAAAATGTTCTTTTTTGGATTTTCACACCTTTCTATCAATTGTTTTATAAACATGTTTCTTATTCTCATGAGATGAGGGAGTGTGAGGAATTGGTGAGAATGAATTGGTATAATCTTTTTTTGAATGGTCTAATTGATATGACTTTTGTAGGAATAATGAATTTATATTGGGGTGATTTGTAATAAATTGACACCTATTTTCAGGTATGAACATAGAATTACATTGATTCTTCTTAATTTTCTTGTTGTACCCGGGATTTTCCTATTTATTCTTGGTTTTTTTTAGTTTTTTTATCTTCTCATGGGGTTGGGAGGGGATTATGAATCTTAATCCATAGTTTGGGATCTATTTTGAGAATATAGATCATGTGTGGACATGAGAATATAGGCATAATTGCTATAAGAGGTCCATAAACTACCTGGTGAGGGCCATCGACTAGTCAATGGAAGGATGGTAGTAGGGTATTTCTATATGATGCTCAACTACTAGATGATGAGGTCCAACAACAGTTTTTGGATATCTATAAGAAATTAATTCCTTTAAGAAATCCACCTTCCAACTATTAGAGGGATCACTAGCCAACCTGTTGGGTTCCGTGGATTACATGCTTTTTAACTGGAACCACTGGCTAGCCTATGGAAGTTAGTGGCTAGGTCGTGACTCTATCTTGACTAAGGAAGTGTAGTGTAGTATCATATTTTTATTTCTATTAATTACAGATTTAATTATAAAATGCATCCCCTAAAACATAATCAATCCCTAATGATCATAGAGACACTCTTTAGATGGATTTATCCCTTTTAACCATGACACTTGATGGATCAAAATACTATTTGAAGCATTGATCCTCTATCAATCTATGTATTATAGATTAATTGATGAATTCCCTTCTAACTTGTGTTTTATCTTCTATGTGGACTCTGTAACATTCAAATATTTTTGGATTTGATTTTTGATTGGGTAATTTTTCTTCTATGACACACTATTGATCGGTTCTAGGATTTTCTCTCTCTCTGAGTGTGGATAATTTGATTGTGTTGATGATACTAAGACAATAGGTAGGTGGTTTTGTAAGGAAGTTCCTATCATTTTATATTGTTGATTCATTTCAATTGGATTTCAAATTGACTTCCAAATAATTATTTGAGTCTTTTGATATATGATTTCTTAACAGTGCGATGTGAATGATGAAATCTATTTAATAAAGGATTTTTAAATGAATGCAGATTCTTGAAAAAAATTCAATTTTATTGAATTATTTAAATAATGGTTTTCAATTATTTATTTTTATACAAGGTTGAATTAAATGTTTTGTTATTTAAAATTTATTGACATTATAGGGATGGGTTTTGACGTAAATAATTTTATGATTTTTTTAAATTAAATTGGGTTTTAAAACATAATGGTGGTCAGATTGAAATGACTGATTAAAAGTATTTGAGACTCGTTAAAATGAATGATATCCATTTTTATATTTTATTTACTTCAAGAACATGGTAGCTAACAAATTTAGGTGGGTGGACATTGATATACATTATAATAATATATTATCTATAATCAGGAACTAGATTGTTGAAGATAGTTATGACTGAACATATTAAGGGAAGGGGTTCATTATTTGGTATGGATTCTTATTCCCCCTATGATTGTGATCAAGGGAAGTTTGTACAAAGGAAACCATATTTCACTCATTCTGTGAGGAATAAAGACCCTTTATGTAATGAACCCTGAGACTAATTATAATGGTACTATGATTAAACATGATTTATACATGAGAATATTTATGAATTGAGTTATTCATGCCTATTTTAATAGAAATTATTATTCACGACAATTTTGATGTAAATTCAATTTGATAAATATTTTATATTTCCCATTGATTTTTTTAAAAATCAATTTATTTTATGAATTTTTATAATATTAACATGCCATTTTTAGCTAAAATATTGAAAAATATGTTTATTTGTTTTTGAATACATTTGGAATGAATTGTCAGATCCTACTTTGATTGGAAATCAAACCATACTTCTACATTTTAGAATTTGTCAATTTTCATTTTCCTTGTTGAGGAAAAGATAAATCCTCACAAGGTGGATGTGGATGTTATTGATAATGTTCCATGTGTTTTATTACAGAAAGGTGAATTTTTTTCCACCAATTAAGAGGAGATATTATGATGATTTTTCATTGATTTGAGATCTTTTGTTTATTGTTTTTTCTATGTTGTATACTTTTACTCTTTATGAAATTTTTTCATTCTAACAATTAATCATTTCTTTTTTAGTTCCATGTTTAGTTTTATTATTCTTATGCTTAAATCAATCCCTCTTAATATTCTTGACTACCTAGACCTAGTGTCGATTCTGTGGGGATAGAGAATACCCTTTGGGACATGTCATGATTTATATGGGTTTTATTTTACTATGTTATATATGTTGGTTCATGGAATGAGTAAACATAAGGAATTATTTCAACTGGTTATATCATTTAATCTTCCATGATCAATAATTATAGAAATTATTTTATTGATTGTGCATTCTTTCTTATAAATATCATGATAGGATTGAATTCATGATGAATACTGACTGATTTTTTTATATATTTCTATATAACTTTTATGGAAATAATTATCCTACAACAAGTATTGGCCAACTATAAGGACGAATATTTCTTAAGGAAAAATCTACCGCAATGATTGACCTACTGGATGGGTTGACCTACCTTAAGAATTCACCTATAGTATGGTTTGATATGTGACATAAAATTCATCCTATAAAATTATATGTTTTCCTTATTAATTATATTACCATTTACTGTAATTTTATATAGATTGTTTTAATGGATTTATCTTTTCTCTAATTTCTCATTAATCAAGTCTATTCTAAATGAAACATTTTGAATAATTTTTTTTCGGATTTAAATGAAGATTTATGAGAATTTTGGTTGGTTTTATATTCAATCTTGGTATAAAAACCCAAGATAAATATTAATATATATTACATCATTTCAATAATATAAATTATAATCCTTATAAAATAATCTCCAATTATCATGACTGAAAGGTTTAGATTCTTTTAGGACTAGCTATATAGGAAATTTATTTTATAGTAACTATTAATGATTTTCCCTAATTTATCCACACTAGATTCTCTTCTCTACTTATTACACGTTATTCTTGTCTTCATAATTTGGGTAAATGGAAACATAAGAAAGGGACAAGATAAGAATATTTTAAATGGATAACAAATGTGATAATAATCAAAGATCATAAGATAATAATATCGGTGTAATATAGATACATAAAAAATCATACCCAATAGTAATTAGATCATAAAAAACGATTTGGGGAATATAACATGGGATAAAATAAGAAATAAATTAGGAGTGTGAAAATATGAGTTTATAAAAATGTTTCATGAGTTTATTATATTGTAGTCTTGAATATCAATTAAATATGACACAAAAATTAGTATAGGTAAACCATATTTTCCTGAGAATCAAAATATGTTCGCACATATATGAGAAACATAAATTTAATCAATAATATTTATCTCAAGAGATATATAATTTTAACTATCCTATTATAGGGATATATTGGTCCCCACCCATAATCATCCACATAAATGAATACAACTTGAAAATCATTCACTTATCACATCATAACGAACATTGATAAATAAAATGGGATTCATATTTTAAAAAGGAAAATTATTCACCCTTTTCAGTGTAAATAAAACATTGAAATAAAAAAATCATGTTATTTTCAAATGGATTCATAAAAATATGTCATTCTTAATTATAATAAGATAAAACAATTGAAAATTAATTCTTATCAAAAGTTATTGAAAAATATTTTATGTAAATACAATTCAATAAAGATAATATATAATCTGGTATTTAGAATTTATAGATAATGGGAATAAAATTAAGATAATAATTTCCCAAATCAATAAATGTTAAAAATGCAAGTGAAAACAATAAAACCAGATAAAGTAAATGTTGAGTGTTCACAGATGAAAAAAATGGAAGTTAAATTCTATTTATACATAGTGACATATTCAGAATGAAAATGACAGTGATGGTTTATTCCTCCAAAAGAGAATGGAATTAAATTATCCATACAATTAAAGAAGGTGTATAGTATGAGGTAAAGAATTTATTATATAAATTATAATATTTTCAAATGTATAGTCACAGAGTTGAAATTTAATTTTTAGTCATTAAAAAAACATTTTGGAAATAAGTATTAAAATTGATCTTGCTTAGTTCATTTTAAACAAATATATTATAAATAATGGAAAAGATAATAATTTATTTTATAAACCATGAAATAAAAAGGATAATTTATAATATAAAATAAAAATGGTGGTAGAAAATGTTTTTATATAGAAATTTTTATAATGATATTCAAAACTACATTTGTAAAAATAGGATTCTATGAGTGTTGTTCAAAAGTCACTAAAAAGGGACAAGTGAAAAATTTGAAAAACAATTAATTATTAAAAAGTAAAATAAGTAAAATATCCTTGAAGAAAATAATTTTATCAAAATATATGTAGGTTGGTATATAAAACATTTGTTTTGAAAATATGGAATATCTTTTTAATGTTTTGAAATATCATTATTGAAGACCAACATCATAAAAAGTGTAATGAAACAAAATTTTTATAATAAGAGAAAGAAAATATAGATTTCACATGAGATAACACATAATTTGGTATCCAATTATGATGGAAAATTTTCATGGGAATGAAAATTATGATCATGGATGGGAAACCGTCATTAAATTGTTTGAGAATTATTCTCAATAATAAGATAATTTATTGGAATAAAATTTTATCACTATAAAATATCAGAATTGAAATATCATTTTACAACACTACGGGTGATAATTTTCAATGAATTATAATATTATGGTGGAATAAACCAATCTTGGAAAAACCGTTCATGAATAAGGATTTTAACTAAATTAAAGGAGTTATGTTAACAAAAACCCTTACAACCTTAGTATCATTAGAATCAAAATCCATTCATATAAAGAATCTATATAAATATTCAAACCCCATTAATTAAATCAATATGGTAAAATATATTCTTTTGGAACTAGAGAATCAATTCCAAATAAAACATAATGTATAATTTTATATATTTCTCAAGGGGTGGAAATTTTAGACGTGAAACCCTTACCTTAATTCATGAATTCCCATAATGTGATTGAATATCTGATAAAATACAAATATAAATCTTAAAAATTTATTTAATTATATTATTAATATCCACAACCTTTTATAATATTCTTTTATAAAAATTATATATTTGTATATTTGTTAGTTATTATTAATGTCCATTATTTGGTGTGTGTAATTTTGATCATTTTAAACTAGTTGAATAATAATAGTGTTGTTATTCATTATTGTCCTAAAGATCATCATTAATAGAAAATAAAAGGTACTATAAATGATGTATTATAATAATTTATAAAACTAATGTTTTATTACAGGGATTGGTTCGATGTGTTTCTGGTAAAATAAATTTGTTGTGATCATGTTTCTAGGGTTTTTAACAAACAAGCAATGGTATCATAATAAATTAGTATAATATTAATGATATCATTCTAGGAAAAAAATAAAATCCTTATTTTGTTTTTGATATAATATATAATAATTATTTATTTTATCATATTCATCCATGATATTATTTTATATCATTATTTATTATGGTGGTTATACTAACTCAAACATGAACTTAATTTTTTTGGATGATTGTAATTATAATTCTGAATTTTATTTTGGAATTATCTTATTATAATAGAGAATAATCATATTATTTGGATAATTTTAAGGTGTGGAATTATACTAGGTGATTTTTTAGTAAATAAAAATGATATTAGATGAAAAGAGCGATACATTACAATATCATAGGGGTAGACGACACAATTCATAGTTTATTTTTTTCATTTCTTATTTAATTATAGGGGAAATACTTTATATCATAATTTATCTATTAATAATAGAAAACAATTATATATTTCACTTTTATTCATAAATTAAATGATTATAACAAGTGAAGAGTGGTGATTGTGAAAAATAGAAGTCGTTGCTCCAGGGAGTCAGTAGTCTGTATAAGGCACACAAGATATTGTCATTTTTCTTACTAAAAAAGGGAAAAGGTGGTTATTTTTTATTATATCGGAATAAAAAAATAAAAATAAATTATATAATCTGGTCATTATAAAGGAATTATAAAATTTTATTTGGATTATAATAAAGAAAAGGAAATAAGATGGGAAAAAATTACCCATTTTGGAACATAGGCTTTCCCTTAGAAGACTCATTGGAAATTAAGTTTTTAATAAAATACCATGCGAATAGGGGATCAAGGAAAATTAAGAGGGTTATAATTGAAGGATTGTTGGAATAGTTTCATTTTGATATTGAATTTTTTAGGGGAATCTAAGGGGTGTGGAGAGGCCCCTTTTACAAGTAACAAGAATGACATTTTTATAAATACTTCAACATAATATAATGAGAGAACATGGTTCATGGGACAAGAAGACTCCAAAGTGGATAATAATAGAGAAAGGATGAGATAATATTCAGAGGATTTTTATGTTAAAATGTTATTTCAATTAAACTTCTTAAAAAAATATTTTTATCAATTCTAATGATTATAAATTTTTATGTCTTTATTATATAATTGTTGTGATTATTCCATTACATTTTATTGGATATTGATTTCTTCATGCATCAAGATTAGTCATATTGTTTCACATGTCACATGTATGTTTTCCTATAATACATAATATTTTTGTAAATTTAGTGTCCTTAATAATTCAATGCTATTATTATATATCTATGATAACATTAAAATTATATGAACATGATATTTATATATTATGTTATGTGTGTATGAGTACGAGTAATGTGTAGGCGGGGGAGACTTGTCTTTGGCCATAGGTTGTGTTAAGGGTACTATTCCTTATAGTTGTGGGTAACCACCTAATATAGGAATTATTTTATAAATAACATGTTTATTTTTATAAAATTATTTAGTTTTTTCCATTGGTGAACTATAATATGTATTTATAAGTATCCATTTTGAATTTTAGACAATGTTTCACAAACATCATCTTACAAGACTACTTATGTATGTGGTTTGGCTTGACACTTCTAGGGTGGAAGATCATGTAGTTCCTCCAAACTTTTAGGAGTGTGCACCTGGACGGGATACAATAGCCACACCAATGGTTTAGATAGTGAATCCAATTTAGTCTATATTATTTGGAATAATTCATGTTCATTAGGAAGGATATCTTAAGATTATGATCAATTATGTTCAGGATTTCTAACTTCAGCTTCCCCGTCCTTCTTGGATACAAGGGGACCTAAATAATGAGGAATCTATTGATATAGTTGAGAAAATATTTAATATAGTGGGGACATCAGAATATTGATGGTATAATAAAACATTTTTGATGATTTATAGATCCTTGAGTGGGTGGTGGGGTGTTATAAACCAAGTGGGGAGATATTTGGGTATGACTTAGGACACCTTCAAAGATCTCTGCATTGAGTAATTTCCTAGAATATTTTAAACATGGATCAATCATAAGATTTTTTGGATACCCTTAAATGAATGAAGTTTTTATCATTTAGTTCTCCTTGTTTCAAGGTGTTTCTTCCATAAACTACACTTTTGGATGGGATAAATGTGTAGAAATATTGAAAGTCTAAGATTACGCTTTGGTTAGAGATAAGGAATTTGGATAGAAGCATTGACTAGATGTTGTATTATGAGGTGAAATATTAGTCCTTGAGGAAAATTCTTTAATATCTTATTGTCAATATGGGTGATGATCCAAGTAGCATAGTGAGTGGAATTTATAGTAGAAAGAATAGGATGGCTTAGGTTCATAGTAGTGTGGTAGTAGGTATTCGGAGTTGAGAAGGATTCCTTAATAACTCTCTAGGTAAGGAGGTGTCACCCAATTCAATAATTATGGATAGAGTGAACACTATCACATGTTTTCAATGAATCTCAGAACAAGTTCCATTAATTTGGAATGATAAGGAATCTTTAGTACCTCAGTTCAAGGAAAAAATGGTCACGTTTCAATATAGAGGAAGGTTGATGTGGGCTATGAATCTTGGTACTAACAAGGGTATTACAATAGAATTCCATATTCATTAGGGTTTAATGAATCAATTTAACATGGGATATTAGATAAATATTGGATGGATTGATGTTGGTAGAGTGTAAAATGTGTTCCATGTTTCAGAGGATGATATAGAGGGAACATTTATAATCATATATATTGTTATGATTCGCTATATAATTTCCATGACATTGTTTTATACAGGATATTCCCATTCTTTTATATATATTTAAATTTTTGTTTGGTTAGAATTAAATGTTATGTTATCTTCTAAATATTTTTATCTTCATAAAACCATAGGGAAGAAGTTATACCATTTCTAAATATGTCCAAGGTTTCTTAGAGTAGATGTTGGTTATAGAAATTTGGGGATATTGTTATCTTATAAAGGACTAGACTTAATATTATTTTCATTGTGGATGGGTTAATAAGATATTAGGAACAAATACACTTGAACAAGGTATGGGTATAATTTAATTTTCCTAAAAAGTGAATTTTGTTTTTGACATGTGAATGTGTAGTTTGAGAAAAAAGAATAAAAATACACCTGAGTTAGTTGGGAGCTATTACAGTGCATGAAACATGTGTGGTTCTCATATCTAATCAGATAGTATACCCATACTATTTTCCCTCTAAGTATGACCAATAAAAAATATGACATTCTAGATGACTTCATAGGTCTTCCCCTTAACAAATAAATTTAATTCTAGATCGAAACCACCCTAGTAGAAAAAGTTATATTGATTCCTCTCTATCGTTTAACATTAACAGAGTTGAAAAGGAACAAGTGTTGGTTGAGGGTTTAGATTTTAAGGGAATTATTAGACTATGAATATCACCATTATTCTGTTTTTTTTCTATAAGAATAAGGATAGAAGACTTATCATTTTGTGGCCTATAAGAAGATGAATGAAATAAATATATAGAATACTAACCCATTGATGTTGATCAATTATTTATTAAATTAGGTGAAGGGAACTCACTATTTATCTTTGAATGGAATGCAATCATACTACGACCATATTGGATTATGAGATGAGTATATAATAGTGATATTGTTTGGGATTAGGCATAGATGGTAAGAGTATTTGGTCATGCCTTTAAGGTTAACGAATACACCAATATTATTCATGGATCTTCCATAAATATCAAGAAATTTTACATTTGTATTCATTGATGATATCTTGATAAACCCACAGAACCTAGAGATACGTTTTATACACCATAATAACATGTTGAGTACACTTTAATCACACCACATTTATTATATGCTTTTTTTGTGTGTCAAATTTTAATCCAAAAGGTTCACATCCTTGAGGATGTTATTTACGAGTCATTTATTTATGTTGATTCATATAAGGTATAGGTAGTTATTTATTTGGAAATACATTTTAATGTGTTTAGGATTTGGATTTTACATGGATTAGTTATGTATTATAGTAAGTTTATCTCAGATTCCATATATTTAGAAGCACCCATGACATGAATTACCAAGAATGCTGTAATATTTTTGTTCATTGAAAATTTTAATGATTCCTTCATAGTGATAAGATAATTTTTATGTCTAATTAAATTTTTACTATATCATAACTTCTGATTGATTGTGTATTTTAATTATATTCTTCATTTGTTGGTTTGGGATATTTTTTAATGTATACTGATCTAGTAGTTCCTTATGGGTCTCTTCATCTACGTCTCCATGAGAGAAACTACCCCAACCATTCTCTGGATTAAACTATGGTGGCCTATTACTTGGAATTTTTATGAAACAATATTTTCAGGTATAGTATTTTAATTTTTACAATCCAAAAGATCTTATGATATTTCTTCTCCCAGTGGGACTGGAATCTCTGATAAAGGTGTTGGGTTTAATACTTATATACCCATTACTATTAAATGGATTATACACATTAAAAAAAGAATATTTTTATAGATTTTCTCAGTATTATGGAACAAAATATTGATTTTATGTCATAAGAAGAAAATTAAAAGTATATAATATTTTTATATGATTGGTTGATTAGTGCATCAGAGGATCAAGGTGAAATGACATGTGCTCTATTAGTAATTACTCTTTCTCTGGTGGGCCCAGTGAAGGCCAACCATGAGTTTAATTTGAAATGATTAGTGATGTGGGGAAGGATTTTCGGGAACAACCTTATTCTAGGATGGAAGTTATATGTTGATGATGTGATATATTCTCATTGTAGGTCATTGGTTCTTACTTATATAAGAAAAGAAATAATAGGGGATTCTCATCTTCCCTAGTGGGTTGTACACCCATGATCAATGAATATGTGTCATGATATAAGATGAAATTTAATAAAAATGGGTATGAAAAAGGATATTGAATGATTTCTTTCTCATGGATTACCTATGATATAATTATTTATGAGCATCAGGAACCATTGTGTTTTATCTAGTACCATTATTTCACTATATGTAAGTGGGAGGAGGTGATGATAAAAATATTTATTGGGTTACCTAGGATTCCAATTTGTGGATATATATTTTTTTTGTGGTTGATTATTTGATGAAGGTGGAAAATTTCTTATCAGTCTGATAGATATGTTCTATCGATATGTTTCTATAAATATATGATTGATAGATTGTATTGTTTCATGGAGTGCCTTTAATAATTATGTATGATATAGATTAATTTTTTAAATTTAGTTATTGAAAGTATTCTATAAGTAAATGGTGACAAAGTTTATGTTGAGTATGATGTATCATACATTGATCATTGGGCAGTGGGAGAGGAAAATCTATATTTTTGAGGTTATACATCACGCAAGAATCTTGTATTTGAGTGAATCATGGGATTATAATATTGGGACAAAATATATTCCATATAATAAAATTTACTAGTATTAAATTAATATGGAACCATATGGGTCTCTATATGGTTGGCCATGTCATTCACCTCTATGTTGGCATTATTCAGGTGAGGAATCTGTTATCAGGCCGAGTATAGTGAAAGATGCCACTCATAAGGCCCATATATATGAAAAATGTATTTTATCACTCATATTTGGTATTGATCATATTAAAAATAAGGATATTACCCTTGTATTTCACTATGGGTGTTTGAGTTTTCTTATGAATTTGAAATCAATTGGGAAATCAATTTTGGCCTGAACATGGAATTTTGGTGCTACGGTTTGGTATAATACTCAAGATCATTGATAATATAAGAGTAGTGGAATAATAATTGGATCTTTATCTTCAGTCTTTAGGTAGTACTAACTTATTTCATGTGTCCCATATTTTGAGGTATGATCCCAATAAAAAACATTTTAGCCATAGAAAAGACATTGAGTTGTTAAAAATGCATCATTTATGGAGAGACCATTTTTGATTATATAATGGTGGGAGAAAGTGTTTATAGGGAAGATGATACCACATATTTTAGTTTTATGTTATCATAAATAATATAATAGGAGACATGGGATTGAGATTCAAATTTCACTCTACAATGACAAGAATTGTTAGAATAGGACCACTACAGACACTTTTGGAGGACGATATATAATTAGAGGGGTATATTTTAACATCCTTGAAATTACATAAAAAATTAAGATTATATTTATAAATATATAGGTTTTTTTATGTATATTAGATGCATGAACATTTTTTAATATGAATAAAAACTTTTGGGGAACCAACCATCATCTTGGAGCTAGTATGGTTCCATCGAGTAGCTTGTATTGTTCCATCGACTAAACGAAAGATGTTGTAGAAGCCTATGGAACCTCCTTGATTCCACTGAACATATAATGTAGTTTCATTATCCCACTAATGGATAATTATGTTTTCCTAGGGACTTCTTTGTGCTAGCAAAAAACCAGTGGTCGATGTAGTTTTCCCAGGTTCGATCTGGTTCCCTTGGAAATTTAGGGGTTGAGGACCAGCATGTTGGTGCTCCCAAAAAACCTTGACCATAAAGATGATTTATTTGATATTAATATGATACACCTATTTAAAACACTCTTCTATATGTTTTACCCTTATTCATATATAATTTTCCTTGGAAATATATTATTATGGAATTGTGTCTCTCTTTCCCTTTTATTCTTTGATTCAATCTTGGATCAATTTTTTTTCTCCCAAATGATATGTTTCATCCATTATGGAATGTATCCATACGACTATTGAGATGTTTATAATATATAATCATTATTTATATATAGGGATACCATCATAATTTAATGGAAATTTCTTGTTTGAATAATAGAATAAGATTGAATCAACATAATTTACACCCTTCCCTCAAATAGATCTAGAGCATCCATTTGAAAGAGTTTTTGTTGGGTAAGATGATCTATATCTAATCCCATGATACACTTTTATTCTTCAATATTCATTATGGAACAATATTTATGATGAATCGGGACTGGTTATAAAAATAATTATGGCTTATTTGTGATTCTATAATGGATCTTGGAAAATTTACTTCAACATAAATGAGGTAGGAAGTTTAATATACACATAGTCTTTTTATAATGATTATCAGAATGATTTACATGTGGTCACATGCCTGAATATTCATGTGAATCCTTATGAGATGTGGAATACTTATATTTTTCATATCATGCTAATGTGTGGATTGTGATACCTATTCATTGTGTTATATAGTAGTACCATTAGTTGTAATTCCCTGTTGTATTTGAATGTTTATCCATTGAAAGATATACACGACATCAAGGTGACAAGATTATTGTTATGGTTTGGTTATCTATAAGAGATGGATCATGTTATTTTATAAAGTGGTGTCAATGTCTATAATAGGACCAAAATATAGGATAGGTGTAAAAACCCTGTGTTGTAACATGAGAAACATGATGGGGTATGATGACCTTCTTAACTGACCTAGGATAAAGTATGGGGTATGATGGTCTTACGGACTGACCTAGTAGATGTAGGGAGGAAATGAACTTTTGGACTAACCTAGGGATGATCCTTAAGTGGTATTATGTTTTTTCTATACCCAAGGGTTGATTGGATATATTCCTTGATCCATGTAATTCATTTCCATTGCATCTTAATCTATTATGTGATTATGTGTTATTCAATCCTTGGGGTATTTAGTAAATGAATGTATTGTTGAGGATCAAGGTAGTATGATTACAAAACGCGTTCCTTGAATAAGATTGGTTAATTTTTTGGAAATTTACATTCCATAATGGAATAAACACACACATATATATATGATCAATTTTTGTTAAGGAATCCTTAGTATTTTTATACCCCTTTAAACTCACATATTGCACTGGAATATTGATACACGTACAAATTTCATCATTCGGGCTCTACCTAACAGAAAGGGCATTGTACTAGGGAGCTAAACGGGTCGATCACAGTGGATGGAGGTGATATGAGGAAAAAATTCTCCCAATGAATATTGTGTTTTTAGTTTATTTTCTATGGTTATCATAAATTTTTTTAGTTAACACATTCAGAGTCTTTTTGAGTATTTTATGTAACCTAGAATACAATTTTTATTAAATGGTGATATTTATATAGTTTTGTAGTATTATAATGTTTTTTTAGTTACATAATGTAGTGATTTTTGTGTAATTTTATTATCATTTAGTAAATAGCCTCATCACAAAATCATTTATGTTATCACCTCTAGTAGACAAGCTTTTACATATAGTGTGACATGCATAAGATCATGTGGAACCATAGTTGGACCCAATGATTCAGTCGAGGTGTTACATTGTTTTCCTATGGTTTATTTTATAAAAAACCCATAATGGGTATTTTCCCCTTAAACTAAAAGTGAGTAAAAAAATTATGGAATGGATGGAACTCACACATGAGTGTAGGATATTCAAGATTATAGGTGAAGTGAAACCATCCCAGGAGTAACATTGGAGTATAGGAGGAATACTATTTATCAAACATAACCACTGTTAAAGAACCGTTTCCCATATTTCAAGGGTTATTTTATCATATACTAGATAATGTAACCATTAGATAAACTCAAGATCATTCTATATTTATTATTTTATATCTTGTTGTATCATGGGTAATTATTTATGGATGTTTAATTTTTATCACTTAATAAATGATTTAAAAATTTTAAATGACAAAATTTAAAAAAATTGAAAAATGTGTATTTTTATTCTAGAAATGGTAAAAAAATATGACTTTAATTCACTTAATATTAACAATTATGTGATGATATAAAAATGGGAAATTTAGGAAAAATTATGAAAATACACGAATGAAAATATTATGTTGGTATAGCCTTCCACTATGTAACACCCCGAGATTTTATAAAAAATATTCTTTTTAATTTCATTAATGTCTTCTGTAGTACGCTACACCAAAAAGAGCATGCACAACACGTGTCCTTGACTTCCCTTTCATTATACCCAATAGCGACCTTCTCGATAGCATGTGTAGTACGCAATAACGAGTTTCACTAAAAGACAATATGCTATTAAAATATTATTAAGACTAACAGTTATGAATAGAAATAACCGATTTTTGAATTTTTTTAAATTTTAGTTTTAAAAATGGACTTCATTTTTGGATTCGGAATATCAAAATTATCTTAAGGTGAAATTTTGGTACTTTTCGAATAACATTCATTTTTTGATGAATAGTGAAAATTTCAAAATTTTAATTTAAAAAAACCTTTTTAATAGAAAATAATTAATAGTGATAAATTATTAATTTTAGTGGTTTTAAAGTATATTTAGAATATATTTTTACAATTTAATACAATTTTGGTCATTAGATGTAATTTCACATTTAAACCAGACATAAACAAGTGTCAATCTTTGGATAGTTATTATCTCTTAAGAACACGCTATTTGGTTTGACGATGTGAATTAATTTTTAAATTAAGTAATGAAACTGATATTTTTGAATTTGGTAAAATAGACATCATTTTTCAGTTCATAATATCAAATATATCTTAGGCCTAATTTTTGGTATTTTTCTGGAAACTTTCATTTTTTGATGAATAGTGAAACCACTAAGTGGTAGTTAAAAAATGAATTTTTCATAAAACATAATTTTACCACTTCTGTGAATGTAATTTCAAAAATCTGAGAGACACGGTTGATGTCAGTAAGTAAAATGTGGTTCAATGAGATGAAAATAATTTTTGGTGAATAGTAACTTTTTTACTTTCTTTACCACGGTTAAAAGTAAATAGGGTAATTGAAGGTAAAAATGATATTATTATTACCCTAACACATGTCCTAATTATATTGGATAAGTTTAATTCGACCAAAAACAACCTTAGAAATAAAATATGACCATTTAGGCCCACTTGGATGAGATTAGGACATTTATTATTAATTTATTTAAAGAAGGGGTAAAATAGTTAAAATCAATGTTTAATAAGTAAAATAATTTTTAATATATTGTTATACATAAGATAAATTAAACTATAAATATTAATTAGAAATATAAAAATATTTCCTACATAATGGTATTTTATTTTTAATTTTTAGACAATAAATAATGTAATTTATTTATGATAAAAAGATGATGCAGTAATTATCTTATTAATGAAATATTGACATAATTGATGTTATAAATACCCAAATAAATGTAATTTGAAACTTTTTATTAATTAAACTAATTTTATAGGTTAATATGACAAGTTAGTATTGATTTAACTAAATTTTTTTGAACTAATAATTCTGTTATGAGTTTCACAAAAATCAATTAATATATAGTGTCAAAATTGACATAAAATAGTTTTTTAAAACAATATTATATTATTAATTGTTATTTTATTCCTAAAAAACTATGGTTCGACCAAATGACTTATATAAGATTATATATATTAATAATAAACAACTTTGGGTTCATTTGGCTGCTTATAGTAAGTTTATTAACCTTATAGTATTAGAACACAAGAAGACACAGTAAAAGTAAAATTATTTAACTTAATGTTAAATCTAAATGATAAAGTTAAAATAGGAACCTAAACATGTCAAAATTCTATTGGATGAGAGGATTTCGAACCATACCCACCATATCTTCGAAATAAATCAATTTGGAGCTATTTAAAAACGAATTTGGCTTTATAATAAAATAATATATTTAGTTATTCCAAAGGTGCCCCTCTCCTCCCTTATAAAAGGGAACCTCCTCCCTCTCTTCCTCAAACCACATTGAGCCTTCAAGCTCGGCCAAACGAAGCCAAATTCTCTTCTACACTTCCCTAGAAACATCTTAGAGGTCCTGGTATTCTTCAAAGACCAATTTTAGTGCCCTAAGAGGTGGACTCAAAGAGGTGCTTCAAAGAAGAGGTAATGTCCGTTGCCGATTCTTTCAACTTTATTTCTTCTTCCACTTCTTCTTCTTAGGTTGATTCATTATGAAGTAATAACATCAGTATCAATAATATAATTATATGTTATTATAAGTATGAAACAACCCTATTTTACCATCTATCCATCCTACAGAAAGCGAAATCACCGCGTGTGCGTACGTACGGAGTATCGTCTCCACGCCATAGTGTAATCTATTTTCCACCACCACCATACTTGGATGGGTATAATGGTGTACATAATAACTATATATTATTATTTTAAAGTGATTTTTATTATGAAATAGTATACATAAACTCTAATACAATTCCACGATCATGAGAACGATATCATCGTTCGTGCGTACGTACGGACTACTGTCTCCACGACGCGATGAGATTCATTCTCCACGTTAACCATTCATGAATGATTATAAAGTATATATAATAAGTAATCATTAAATATATGACATAATAATGATACTTTATTTATGTGTATATATATGTATGTCATCTACTTAATTCCATTCAACTCAATAAGGAAACGAAAACAACGTTCATGCGTACGTACGACCTACCATCTCCATGAATAGTGTATTTCTTTCCATTTACTGATCTATTATATATATGTATATTCTGTATATATATTATATATAAATCATGTTTTATTTTCTGGAATTAAGTAATCATGATCTATGTAATCACATGAATAATTACAAGTTAAAACACGGATGACAAATGAAACGATTTTACCCAAAACGCTCTTTAACATGGAATTTACAAAAAAACGGGTAAAATAAAGTCATAAGTGAACCATATATGATATCATAACAATGATTATGATTCTGGAATAAGTCAATGACATTATTTAAATCATTATACAGGAGGTTCAGACACTTACAAAGTAAATCAGACCTGAGGTAAGGGAAATATCACAATCTCATTTTTATCCGAGATTGTTTATACTTTGGTAATTAATGGGTTGTATTTTATCATCCACATCCATGTTTCCTCAAAATGTAATTTTATTTACATCCACCTAAAATTGTTTAAATCCAATTTTACCCTTAGATGAGTTTTTAGTAAAAGATATGAAAGGAATCTTTTTTCGTTTTTCGTACGAGGTACTTTTTGACTTTTCCGACAAAAGTACAAGAAGAATGTTTTTTTAACTTATACGATATAAATGGATTTTTAAAACATTATTTCCAAGAATCATCCTTTACAACTTTTCAATTTTATTTTTAATCAACTTATTTTAGTTTAAAATTGTATGACATGTTAAGAAAGGAAAATGATTTTGAAAGGATATTTTCGTCAAGAATGGAGTTCAAGTGTTTTATCAAAATTATTTTCCATATAAGATAATATAGGATTTTGTTTCTATTCCTATTATTAAATTGATTTTATTATGTTGTGATGGAATTATTTTTATGAATTTATTTTTCTTATATGAATTTTTTTAAGATGTCATGATTTTAAGAATCCCATTTTTATTACATGGCTTATGCAATGATGTATGATTTATGATTTTGTGGCACACATAAAAATGGTATCATTATGAGATGGGTGGGACCTATATCTCCCTCCAATGCATTGGGTAATGATTTTATATCTCATGAGATAGACATGGCTGGAACGACAGGTTAAACGGGTTCAGTGAAACAGGACTGAAACGAGGAGTGAACTCGGTTCAGAAATGGAATATGTCCACTAAGATAGTCTTGGAAATGAGTCTTGACTAATAAGAAATGATTCTCTATGATTATGTGTGTATGACACAAAGTTTCATGTTTTAAGTTATCATTATTGGGGTTTACATTTCACTATTATTTATCCCATGTTATGATATTATGATCTCTTTTGTAGGGTATGATTTCCAAAATTTTACGTTCTTATGAATATTATGTGATTGATATTTCTTTTGTTTAACCTTAATGAGCATTTGAGCTCACCCTTTTATGTTTTCTTTTCCCCAGGATATAAAGAATGGTTTTAGGTAAAAAAAAGGGCAGATCTTTATAGTATATGTTGAAGATCTTTCGCCACGATTAGAAGATTATATACCGAGTTTCCAAAGACACTGAACTATTATGGTCCTTGTGTGTGTGTTTTTGTTATGTACTATGTATTCCGCAAAAGTAATATAATGTCCATGTATGTCAAGCTTCGGGTCTCTACACACTACATGATTTAGAATAGAATGAATAGATGATAGTATTTGATCTGGCCCATTAATGGAATCTACATTAAACATGGATTGATAAAGAAGTAATTTTATTTAATTTACTAAATTAACATACATAGGTACATATTTCTATATACATATTGTAAATTTGGAGAAAACTAATGAGTAAATTCATCTTCAAAAATTTTTGGATTTAGGAGACCACTCAATGGATAAAATAGCTATGACCTAATATAGTTGGAAAATATAGTCTACCTAAAAACATTAAATTATTCACCATGACCTAGCCTTGGTTTTGATAAGGTAAATATTAATCCTTTACACTATAATATCCACCAGACATGATATTAAAAATCCAATGGTGAGGGCTATTGAGTTTTGATAAAATTAAAGGGATGGTAATTAATTAAACTAATTATATTAACAATATTTTTATTTTGTATATTTTACTAAAATGATATTCTATTATAATTTTTATATAAAATATATTCTATAGGAATCCAACTATATTACCATAATCTATATTAGATAAGGTTAACCTTCTACCCAACTAAAATTTACATGAGTGGTATGTGATTCTATACATTTTAATATTCCAAGAGAAGCAATTATATTAGTTGGAAACCTCTATTGTAATGTTCATGGTAAAATAGATAGTTTGTATGAACATTCTATCTTAAGGAAAAATTTAGAATATTGCATGAATTTATAAGGTTCCATGTTATCATACATAGTCCATGAGATTCTAAATTAACACAAGGATATAAATTTGTATAGATTAATTTCTAACTTGTGTGGTTGTTATCATCACAAGGTACTAAAATAGTGATATGAGATATATAATGCACTATATATATGTAATATTATAGGTTTAGTGCAAATGGGACTCATATAGTCAAGTTCATTGGATATTTAGTGCCCTTGGATATCATGGTAATAAAAATCCCTAATGAGTTGTACAAATATCTCATTCTCTACTAATTATCTTTGTAATTATCAATTTTTATTATTAATTATTATATGAGAAACTATGAGATGTATCTATTTTAACTAATTCGTTTAATTTTTAAAATTGATAATTTTAAAGGGAATAAAAAACCTATGATCCTTATATTGAATAAATAGAATAATATATAAAATCTTCCAAATGCTTTTTCCCTGTATAAGGATCCTTAGAACTATCCTTAAAATAAAAGATAAAAAAATAGATAGAGAAAATAAAAAAATACATAGTATGTTTCTCGTTTAGTAAGATAAGGTGTTTAAAGAATAATTTCAAGTGGTGAAAGAAGAATGTAGAAGATAAAACAATATTTGTTACCAAATAATATCATTTCATATATGAACATTTGTTGTTGAATAGAGATTGTGGTACTCAAATCTATATCAAATTGTATGAAAAAGATAGATTCTGTAAGATTTATATATGAGAGGCGGAATATTGAGAATCCAATAGACCATGTCATTTTTTTTGGCTATAGGTGACTACCACCATTAATTTCCAACATGGATTATCTTGGTGTCAAAATATTTTTATTTTTTAATTGTATTTAAGAAAATATAAATTTTGTATTTTAACTTGATACATTTGGATTTAATTTTAAATTTTGAAACAAATAATGTTTCATTTATAGATATATCATATTTAATTTAATGGAACATTTAAGCAATGGTCATTTTCCATTAGATTATAAAAACTTATTATTCTTAATCAATAATGAATTTTTTTTACATGACACATATCAATAATTGTGGTTGAATCACTAGATTGGTCATGTAAACAAGAAGTGATTGAAAAATCTCTATTTGGATGACTATTTTGATCCTTTTGAGATGAATCCACTTGATATATGTCACAATTTATTACATGAAAAGAAAATTAATCCACGTATTAGATGACATGGTGAAAGGTAATTAAGGTTTCTATTATTGGTAAATAAGGATGTGTGCGAACATTTTGTACTAGAATATATATGTTGGTTGTATTATTTCATTACTTTTATTAGGGAATTGAGTTGATATGAATATTCCAACATAATGAGCTGTAAGTGTTAATCCTTTGAGAAATTCTTTGAATTCTATAATTATGTAGAGAATAAAAATTTTAATAAAATAAATAATCTTTTATTTGATCATGGTGGTGTGTGTCATAAAAAAAGTTCATTGATTATTTATTGGAATTTGGCACTGTATATCTACTATTTTCTACTTATACACCACAATAAAATGGTGGTAATAAGAGGATGAACTTTAGCTTACTGGACATGATATGGTCTATGATGATTCATGTAGATCTTACATTATCATATGGATTTAATTCATTACATACTAAAAAAACATGTTAAACTAGGTTCCAACAGTTCTTCCCTACGTTGGATTGACCACTGAGAGGGGAGATTAATTATTCATTTGTTTAAAAAAATATTTATTTTGAAATAAACCTCATGAAATTGTTAAGGTTATCAATCCACTCAGTTATATCTTATAATCTCATATCATATGTAGAAATAATAAGAGAGATCACAACAAAATTTATTTACAAGATTTGGTACAAAGACCCACTTTTTATCATGTTTATTAATATATATAACATGGATTCTACAATATAATAATATAATCAATTAAAATGGTCAATACATAATCATGATGTATATAATATAGAATATTAATAGGAGGTTTTTATTCTACATATCACAATGTTACCATTTTCTACACTGGCTCTCTCTAGAGACAAATTGTCATCTTCTTCTCAAAATTCATAAAAGGGAGTTCTACCACTCCCAACTCTAAATAAGATACATTTAGATTGTTTAATGGATTGAAGAAAATAAGGATGATCTATTGATATACCTCCATGGTCTCAATGAATACTACTATATGATTTACCTATTCATGTAACTTTTCAATATTCAAGTCTTTATCAAATATCTCAGATCACCTATATCTGATCAGTTGCCTTAGTGAATCACTTATTGGAAAATTAATCATTCCATATTATGATGTCTTGACCTCAATAAATTTGTTAAATTGGTACACATTACATATTAAATTATATTTTATGAAATAAATATGTCTCACAATGTCAACTCGGTCTTGCTTATTGAATTCTCAACCATTATGAATGAGTGGTACATTGAATGGCCTTCTACAAAAACACCTTAGCAATTATAATATCATGATTTATTACTTGATGTTCTATTTAGGTTTATTATGATTTAAAATTTATAAATTATTTTTTCATGTATGCATGAACATGCATGGGTTCCATACAATATATTATGTTTACTTTTTTATCTCTCCTTCTTTCTTGTGGAGTATGGTTGTTAGTGGTTTTTTTCACATGAAAATAGGTGTCTATATGTGTCTCCTCAAGTATCTTCTCATAATAAATAAGGTGAATCACAAAATATAAAAGATATTTTTTATGGGATATATGTGGAAGGAGGTGTTTCAATAGTATCCTTCATGAGACAAGTGATTGTCACAGGGTACTTTTCTATGAGATAAATATTTTTTGTAAGAACCCTTACATAACCATATAGGATCATGGGTTCTTCGCATGAATTCATCATGTGATAATTTATTCATTCATGTGATTTAATTAAATGGTCATATCAATTATAAAATATTCTTTAGATATATCTAAGTGCATCGACATTGTTTCATCCTCTATTTATATGGGGAGTATTGAACATCATCTTAGTTTTTCATGTTTGGGGCTCGTTAAAATCTCAAAAAACACATTATATCATTTAGGATGAAAATCCTGGCTTCTTTAGCCCACATTCAATTTTGGAGTGATCACATGTTTCACATGACTACTTCACTTGATTAGCTTCTTGGTCATGAAAATACCCTGGTGATAGCCACTCGAAAATATCATGAGAATCCCAAATATTATATAAATAAATATATATAATATTGGGTATTCATGTGAGATATAGTTAAATGTTTTTGTGAGGTATTTAAATGATGGGAGGGTTTTCTAATTTTTTTAATTGTGATTGTCTAGTTTCCTTTTTTGGTCATCGCGTGTTCCTGTGGCAACCTCTAATGATGTTAAGGTGATTGCACACATGTAATCTTTGGGTCCATTGATCCTCACATAACGGATCCATGAAAAAAGATCAGGTCGTAATTGTATTCATTTCATCATGAAAAGAATTTTTCATGATCAATCCTAGATCAATAAGAAATTCAGTACATGTAGACATCACAAAATTGGTAGAGGATGAAGATGATCGACTTATTTGATTCCATTCAACATGGTGGTTAGATGGTGGAGATTTCCTCAATCAAATGACACATTTTCTATAAATCTTCATAATTATAGAGGAATAGTACATCGTCCTGAATAGTATCAAATCCATGTTTTTCTTGCATAGGGCATTGATTTGTTAAACATTGTGTAATGATTACTATTTTTTCAAGAAAAGGGGGTTCGACCCCCATAATATCATTCACCACACACAAAATTGGATTCTCCTCACCTATATAGGCCCAATGAAACTCCTTCTAGCCCAATGTTTATTACCCATGGGACATAAGCATGGCCAAACACATGTGGTCTTATACATAGAACAGACACCACTTCCACCATGTATGTCACATGGAATGGGTCCCCAACATGGATGAGGCCTCCTCCCAAATGTATCAGGTTGATTTGGACTATATAGATCACCCGATTGGCTATATATTCTATGTAAGGAAAACACAAAATACTCCAATAAAACAATTATCCCTTATCAAATATTTCTTATAATATATAATGAAAAAAATCAAAAATAATTTAACCCAATTGAGAATCTATAAGTGGTATATGATATTTTTTCTTGGACTATTTCCATTTATTCTCTCTATAAATATTATAAGAAACGATATTTCCATATTGAAATAAGTAATTGATGATAAGAGCAGTGAAATCAATCATCAAATTTGTAAGCATATTTTTCCAAAAGTGACATCCTATTCTATACCGTGAATCCAATAAAATTTTAACGACATAATCACTTCACCCACCAACACATATTGACTAATTGAAAACCAATGATTCCTGGCATAAACAATCTCCTCCTTTGTATTTTTTGTTAGTATAAAAATTTATTATTCAAGTAAATATGTGGAAAAATAATATCTCCCTCCTATTTGAAAACAATATATAAAGGGTAAAGATGATATTTTCATATCTTATTTCTTATCAAAGGTAAAATAATATATGTTAAATGAAAATTTCATGATCACTTCAATAAGAGGGATGACCTCACATGGTTATATCAAAAAAGGTCATTTATTTAATAAATTATATGTATACATGGGCTATCCTGGTGTAGAAAAAGAGATATATCAATGGAAGTCAAAATCATCCATAGAATACCAAACAAGGTAAATCTTGATAAAAAATTATCCATTGTTCATTTAGGGGTTGTAAATGATCATACAAATTGATGGAATAATTTGTCTTTCACACTCTTCATTAATATGCATAAGGGGTGAAAGTGTGATTCTCATACATCGTATTCTAATCTTCTAAAGTGTTTCAGAAGCTCCATATTAACTATATATTGAATACTTAATATAATCATCTCATTAAATATCCACTTCAAGGGATGTATTTATATATTTCAATTCCATTAATCTTAGTAAAAATTATATTTATATATATATATTAAGGAATATAGAGTGACTATCTGGTTCAATAGGAATAACATTCAAGATAAGAACTACCCTCAACCTGGGCTATTCTTCTCTACCCATCTCAATTTTTATTTTGTGAGATGTGTAATTTTCCACAGTAGTTATTGTATTACATGAGGAATAATGTAAAATCATCGTAATTTTAAATTGATCCCAATGATTAATGTGAATCTCCATATAGATGTGTAGAAAATGTACATATTTAACACACATTACACAGTATCCTTTATATTTCTCTGGAATATCTCTTTCATCATCAATTTATATGACCAATTTGTTTTACTTATCTTTAAAAAAAATTAGCTTACTATAATTTTTTATCCAATTTCAATTGACATGGAAATAATACTAGCCACTCTTTCTTGAGTTTTTCTATCTTCTCAGAATATTCACATGATATTCCACTATTTTTTTGTCGATTCCACTTACCTTTCATAACTCGGGGAATGTATTCAAGTAGTTTTGCCATGAATTTTATAGTTATGTGAACCTTCTAATAAAATATACATTAAAATTCATCTAATAATTCAAATAAATTTTTAACTAGCATCTTGGATAATTTTTTTCTAACAAATTTATTTCTGTGAGAACCAATTACCATTCTTTCATCATGAATCCCCCTTGATTCATTCTTATTTACAACCAATAAAATGTTATACCTAGAATAGTAATATTTTCACCCATATGATTCAAAACACTAGAAAATACCAAGAGACTATGTTTTTTTATCTATATATGTAATTTTTCATGTAGTTGGCATTGTTATACTTCCTCAAATAGAGACTTCTATTTTCATAGGGGAATAATTTTTTAACTTAAATATCCCTCTATTTGTTGTTGGAAATGATCTCGCTTTATTTCCCTTAGGGATAGTTTTTTTATCAGTTTTATTTTTTTTTTATATTTCAGGATTGACATATAAATACATTTTTTTACATGTCACCCTTTTGTGGACTTATCTTCAAATTATCAAATGATTTGTGCTTGTTTGGTATATACTAGTAACCATCATAGTTCTGATAAATTCTGTACATTACTCATTGAAATAATAAATGAATTATAATATGTTCATAGTAGATAAGTTAATTTTCTATGATTATTTTATTCTCTAGTGTACATATTCTCTTATCTTCATCTTTTCTCTACCAAATAAATGCATTCTGTTATTTTAATGAATTTTTATGTTATGGAAACATTCAAAATAATATTTCTCAAAATTAATGAAATTCCAATAATAGCCCATGATTATTCTCTTATATGTTTATAATTTAGTATGTTTGGATTCCACATATTATGAGGAAATTTATTTTTTGAGTTAAACCATCACGTTTTGAACATTTCATGGGTGAACAAGTCTTCATGTTTCTTTTAACAACCACCATTTATTTGGTGGCTTTATCATTGTTTTTCACCACCATATTTTCTAAATGTTTGTATTGAAACTAGAAAAATCACTTGAAAGATCAGTAGTTGAAAATATTGTTTCTATAATATTGGATAACTTGTTCATGGAGGGTGATTCTATTTTATTTTGGGATGACCGCATATTTTTTTAAAGATTTATAATACTAAATATAGAATTTTAGGGAATAATTTATTTTTCCAAAAAATTTATGATATTTTGGATTATGATAATTCCTTAGTTTTCAATCTCATCTCCATATCTAATAAATTCCTGTAAAGGGTTTTCTTCTCATCATCAACTGATATCCCATTGTCTTCGCAATCCTCCATTAGTTTATGGATTTTTTATTCATGCATGTTTTTTAATTAATGGAAATATTTTTCTGGAAATTTTAACCTGTTAGTCTATAAGATGTTGAAAATCTTTGAAAACCATAGAAACATTATTAAATTTTCCAAATGTTTGAAAATAATATAAAACTAAAATATCAAATAATTATTTGTTAAAAAAATTCATTGAAATTATTTATGAGTATTTTCATATATTTCATTTCATAAATAATTTTTCTCTTTCATTACTTTTACAATTTTTCTAAGAGTTTTGTATATACAAATTTTTTTATCTAATAAATCTTCCATAACATTTGAATATTATTCTATTTTTTAAATGTTTCTTCCTTAAGACAATTGAAACCATCAAAAATATTCATAAAAACTTCATTGGGATAATTATTTAGATGTTATTTTAGTCAAATTTTATATCACTATACGATCCATCATCATAAATAATTGAGTTGGATTAATTAGAATAAAAATAATTATTATTATTGTATCATATCAAATATGAATTACCATCACTTAGAGGTATCTATGTTTGTACAAAATATGCTTCTTTATAATTAATTCCTATATCTTATTTCAATTCATATGAATGATGGAAGAAATTTATATATTAGTATGATGATGGATATTTTCCTTTTTATCTATTTGATTTTTCTCACTCATTTTCTATAATCTTCACTTATAAAATTCTATCTTGGTTCTTTAGAGACTACCTTCCCTTTGATACTAATTTTAGTTCCCATTCCATATTACCCATAGATATGTGGGATAAATGGGTGGTTTAAATTTTACAAATTATTTATTTTTAATGAGGTCTATTGAACTTTTTAATGTTCTCAATCAACTTATTTATAAATCCCAGTCCGATATCATATGCACAAATAATAAGAGATTTCATAAAAACATGATATTTAAAAGGTTCAGTATATGGGCCAAATCCTTTTCATGTTGGTTATTCCCACCAAAATGGATTCTCTACTATAATAATATAGTAAATATAATTAATGATATAGGAAAAAACTTCATCTACTCTAACATAAAAATATGAGGATTTTTATGCTACATCTCATAGTGTTACAAAAATCCTCCCAACCCAACTCGAGAGGCCCATTAGAGTCCTCTGATACTAAATCACACAAAATAATTTTTTTACTACTAACTCAATCTGAAAGAATTTATAATTTCATCATTTCTTGATCCACATCATGATGATATATTTTCTTTCCTCCACGAGCTCTCTAAATCTGAATTACTTGTTTACTTTTTTGAGTATTTTTTCAATGTCCAGGTCTTGTTCAAATATCTATGATATACTATATCAGATAGGTTTCCTCCTTAGAACTATGCTTAAGAAATTATTCCTTATTTATAAATTAATGTGTTTTATAGGTACACAAACATTCTTCAAGAATATATTATTCATGCAAGATATTTCACAATGTAAAATCAGTCTTCCATTTTGAATTCTAAACCCTTGAGCATGTGTGATACACTGCATTTCATTCTCATCAAAAAAACACTATCACATGTAATATCCTACTTTATAATTTGATTTTATAACTATGTTTATAATATTTGGTTAGTTATCATTTATTTATTCACAATTCCATGAACATGTATGGGTTTTATGCAATATAATATGCAGGCTTGTTTATTTGTCCATCCTTCACATGATCTATAGTTTTCCATAGTTTCATTCATGTGACCGGAGTTGTGTGTTGGTGTCTTCTAAAGATTATTCATATAAAAATCCTGGTTAATTGAATGATATCAAAGATCATCATGAAATTTATTAACATGATAAGTGGTGTGTCTGTCAGTTCATTCACGACACTAGTGATTGTCTATGGGTACTACTTTATGGGACAACTATCCTCATGGAGGATTGAATTATCAGGGAGTGTCACAACTTATCTGTCACATGATTTTATCAATAAATCATATATTAATTCATGTGAAAGAATATTGTACACATATTTATTTTGATATCTTCTCCTGATATCCCAATGTTTAGACGAAATATCTTTTATATCATTATTTATTTATATAGGCCGTTTCAAACTGCATGTTCATAGATTTTTTATATGTTTCAAGGACTAAAAAAATTATATTAAGAACTATAAGTCTAATTATGGTTAAAACTCTCAACTACTTTTTTCATCATACAATGCTATATTGATCACATATTTTACCTGATAACTTTACATGATCACTTTATTGATTATGCCACTCCCCTATAAATAGTCACTCGATAACATCATGATTATAAAATATAATTCATGTGAAAATATATGTAAAATATAGAACATTCATGTGATATAATTATATATTCATTTTTATGAGAAAAATTAAAGATAAGGTTGGGTGTTATCATTGTTTTCTTGTGATTGTCTAGTTGCCTCAAGTCACAGTCATTTATTCAAACAATACTCTCTCGCGATACTGATATGATTATCTAGATGTGATTTGGTGGTCCATTGATCATCATATGATGTCATTATATGATAGGTATAGTTTATAATTGTATTCAATTAATAATGAAAACAATTATAGTGGTATAATATTAAATCATTAAGAAAATATGGGATGTATATAAGTTCATAAATATAATCCTCAGTTTGTCATTGATGAATACAAACAACTAATTTGAATAAGTACCATGTGGTGTATTGAACCATGGAGATCTAATCAATTGAATTATTCACATTCCATCAATAATTTTAATGAAGGGGTAATAGTACACTATATTGGGGAGTCCCCCAAAGACATTAAACTTGCATTGGGATATGGTATATTTGATGTCCCATGCCTCTTACATATTGAGCTAAATATGGGATATTAAAACCTTAAACACCTTTGAACCACACATGAAATAATTTTTTCCACACTTTCATAGGACCATTGATACTCCTTCTATCTATATGTAGCCTACCCATGAACCCTACACCCAAGCATTCAGCTGTGGGATTATACACTTCCCTCTCACCTATTCTATAATGTGGTCCACATGAATTAGCTCTCCCACATGGTTGAGGTCTCCTCACACATGTGTAGGGTTGAGTTAGAATATATGGCTTATATAAATGTCCATATTTTTTATATTATACCAATAAAAGTACTCCAGTAATACTCATATACATTATCAAATATCTCATATAATAAACTATAAAAAATACTCAAATTAATTCACCATTATAAAAATATATGGCATTCATGAAAATAATTTTCATGGACTACATACAATTCATCATCCTCAAACATTATAAGAAAAAATACATACTTATATACACATGTCTTTGACACTAAAACTAGTAAAATAAATCAACACATTTAGGAGGATAATTCTACTCATGTATAATCCAATTACATAATTTGAATCTATAATAATTCCCTAAAAACATTACTTAATCCCCCAATAAATTTTTAAGTATTGAAAAAATGAAACATGGGGTAAAAATAAACTATGTTGAGTATGATATACAATACTAGTCAATACACAGAATTAAGTCATTTTTGTATGAATTAGGTGTATGGAGATACAAGGTTTTTGTTAAGGATAGTTCTGGAAATAAACATTCACCATGAGGCACAAAGGTTATCTTAATAGGTCATCCTAAAAAAAAGGAGATAATATCATTAAAAACCTTTAGGAAAGAAGGAAATTATCATATGACATGACATATTTTTTGAGATCAATTACATACTCCATATGGATAATAGAAGAAGGATTAAATTTGATGAAGTTTATTTTAATTACATATAATGGTTAGTGTTGTAGAATATTCTATAAGTCCTCAGGGAAGATATTGTTTGTGAAAAAAGTACTATATAGATCACTAAATAAGTTAGAGAACCAAAAGATATGTTTTTTTAATCACTGAATATAATGAATCAATATTTTTTTAAAATAATGATCCTCTTTCATAAAATAAAGTAGTGATAAATCTCTATTTATAAGATGACAAATAGAAATGGTTCTTTTATCGATTCTTTTTATAATAACTAAGTATAGGTATTATTTTTTCAGTTTTTTTAATCCACTTTGGTTAAAATAGGTTTCAAAATAATAAGTGTACATGGATGGTAAATTGAGTACCTAAATAGAATGAATAATAGCCAAAGATTTCAAAACACATCTAGAAATAGACTATGAAAAATACTTTTAAGCAATATCAATGAGATAATCCTTTAGAATTCTTCTTTCCATATAATCCTTTCATGACTATGATATTTGGAAAATAGATATGAAAAATTATTTCCTTTATGATAGAATTATGAAAGATGTATAAAGACAAAACGAGAATGATCTGGGAATCAATGTTATTTCAATAAGATATTTGGATTTCTGAGATGTGTTTATAGATTGAATTAATCATCTAGGATATATAAAATTCAGTTATAAAAATCCCTAATAGAATTTGGATTAATATATAATGAAAATCAACAACTTCTTTACATGTAGATTAATTAGAGTCCTATATATTCCTTATAGTACATTTCAATGACATATTACTTATTGTAAGTGATATACTAGTATTAATGAATTTTAAAGACCAATTGAACTAGTGTTTCTCAATTAATGTAATCAGAGACACAGCCTATATTAAATAATAAATATCATTTGTGATAGATACAATAGAATACATCAATTATGTCAATATACATATGTTGAAAATATATGGAACAGATTCAGTATAGAATAATTCCAGAGGTTATTTCTCAAAATGTCACATTATATACATCTCTCTATGAAATTGTATCCTCGGATGCAATAGGATAAATAGAAAATGAGTAAACCCCAATAAACATATCTGGTAGGATTTATCATGAATGCCTTATTATGTGTTAGGATAGTTTTTTCCAAATCATTGAATCTGGTAGGAAGATATCAAGATAATACATTATAAAAACATTGGTATACACTTAATGTTATCCGAATGTATCAAAGAAATACAAAGGTAATGTTCCTAGTAAATGGGTTATATAAGGAACTCATCATAAAGGGATATAAAAATTTACATTTTAGAATATATTATAATGATTTAAATTCAGAATCAGGATATGCATTCAGTCTCAATAGAAGAGATAAGTGCTAGATGTGTTTGATGTAGACATGGGTTTTTGATTATATGGTGGAATTCAAGTATATTATAGAATATAATTTATATAAATAAGTGTTATTCTCAAAAACATCCTAAAAATATTAATATCATTACCGTCATTAAGGATGCTATCAAATTTTACTGTGATAATACCGTAATGGTGTCTCTTAAGAAGGAACAAATATAAAACTAATAAGAAAATCACATACTTTGTAAATATTATCTCTAAATGTATTTTTGACAAATGGTAATAATATGGTGACTAGTGTATTCATGGAGAAAAACTAGGTGGATACCTTAACTAAAGTATTACCTTTGAAATGGTGTAAACATCAAGAAAGATATACCAGATTGAACGATGTTAATAGTTATAAATAGTTAAAGTGTGACTGTATTGAAGTCAGTTTCCTAGAACGGACATCTAAGATCTGTATGATTACCTATATTCATGGTTTATGAATATTAATAATTTCATTATGATAGCATGAATATTCTATTGTGTGATATTCAATATGATAATTTCATAAGGGTATTATTGAACTAAAAGTTCATAAGTGTACCTCTCTATGATAAGAACCTATAAGTGTTATGAAAATATTCATAAATATATGTTATACAACATGATGATATCATTTTATGTGAAAAAGAGATACATGTTATTAGTTTTAGGGGTCTCATAAGACATCGATACATCTTCTGATGAAGTTTTTCCATGGTAATATTCATGAGAATGTGGTTATATGAATTTAAACTTCTGTTGGGAAATCCAAATTTATATATGTCTTTAGATGATACTATATAAAAATGTGTTTAATGGTATATTGATATGAATATGTTTTTTAATACACAAGATGAGTTAGTTATTTTTATGCACAAACAAAAATCATGATTACATATGTTTATGGGAAGTATGGAACATTGGGTACATCATGGTTATTATGTATTAGTTAATAATGTGAGAAATGATTTCACTTTTCTTCTTTAATGCATGTGGATATCTTAGTACTCATGCGATAAATGGAACTACATGATCAATTCCATGTCCATGAAGTTTTGTAAAAAGGTTCATTTCTAGATATTCAATGAAAAATAAATCAAGAAAATATGTTGATGACAATAGTATATTACCTTTCTAATAAGAGATATTAAGATAAATTAATTATATTACATATAAGTTGTTAGTGTCATTATTTCATTTAACATAATTTGTTTATTGGTTCCTTGATAAATTTTTAGACACTAACCATGTAAGTTTGAAGGTAATTTAAAATTCCACTCAGAAATAGGCCTCGGTGGATAGGCTGTAAGTGTATTCAAAACCTCATTTTTTTTATGAAAAACTAAGATCATGCCAAGAAAATCAATACCCCAATATTAGTAAAAATGTACTCATGTCTGAAAGTAGAAAATTTACAAATATCCTTCCTAAAAAGAGGAAGGATATCATCTCGCACATGATCCCCACAAATACAATCATTAAAAATAAAATCCTTATTGGAAAGCCCATCTTTTAATGCATTTGACTCTCTATAAACATGAGTAAATAATGATCCTTTGAGTAAAGAGTGTCCAATCATCTAATCCAGTGGTTAGTGAACATACAAGAAAGATGTAGAGACCTAGTTTGTAAGAAAAAACTATATACATATAGTCACACTCAATCCAAATATTATTCCATCCTCATTTTTATTCTTGCTTCACTGCCAAAAAAACACCAAAAATACCCGCTTCAAAAGTTAAGGCAGTACAACATGATCCATAAATACATCCATAATAATTTCCCTGATCATCTCTATAGACAGCACCAAAATCAGAGGGGCATGGGTTTCCCCATGAAGCACCATCAGAATTAACATTAATCCACCCACAAAAGGTTCCTACCCTTTGAATTCCATTGTACCAAGAGGAAGCCTAAAATTACCTTTAATCCCAATCCAGTTCATCAAAGATAAATACTGGATTGAAGTAGATAAAAACACTCCTTTAAGATTTTCCACCTCATCCATAACTGCAAGGATACCTGCAAGACCCGTGCCAACCCAAAAAGGCTAGAACTCATTCCTAGATTTATTCTTTGATGTCCACATGAAATGAATAGTTTCTACTACACCAGCATGAAAAAAATCTAGTTTTGCGGATTTAGTTTCATAAAATTCCAACTCCTAATAATGTCTCACATTGAGTTGGTTTGAGGCAGAGATACCTCAAAAATATCAGCAACTATCATCCACATCGCTGAATTCGCTGCACAGTTGAGGAATAGATGATCCACATATTCCCTATGATGATAGTATAAAGCATAGGTGGAGAAATTGGATATTACATAGACCTATAGAAAGTCATCTGTTGGTATTTTTTGTGAGCCAACCTTCATGTTATAATGGATCAGGAAGGACTTAAAAACTTATTATGCATATTTTCCATCCATTTCAATTTTGATTAAAATTCAATAGTGTAATTTTAACATCCTCTGGATGTGATAATACCAATGAAAGTATGTTCCCATGCCCAAAAATCATCTCTAGAAGACCAGAAATAATTATCCACATACAAAGTGATGTGATCTAGATGATTCAACATACAATCAAGGACATATTTAATCAAAAAATCAAAATTCAGATTCAACTCCCCCTCCAGAACCAAGTCAATATAATGATTCCCCATCCAGTTACATTTCCAAAATTAAACAGGTGAGTCCCTAGAAACCATCCACTGAGAGTTAACATAAATTTTAGAAAAATCTCTTTGAAGGTAGGCCACACCGAAGAATTAAAATAATTGATGTTTTAAAAAGTGACTGTGTAAATGAACCTGGATCGAAGTAAACTAATAGCCTTATATTTCATATTTATAATCCTCTAAATAAATGTGGCCTACAAAGTGTCATTAACACCCCTAATAATTTTTATGCCCAAACCACCTCCATCATAAGACAGACAAATAGAATTATATGGAACCTTTTCCAACCACTATTACAATATGATACCAATCTAGATGATATCTGGTATATAATTATTGATTCGATTGATTAAATCAATCAACCATTTATAAAAAAAAATTGTACACAAATTTGGAAGGGATGATTAAATTCACCGAAAAAACCCAAACAGCAACTAAAATAGATTTTTCCTTCCATGTGAGAAGTTTTCTTCTAATCGTGCTAAGAATTCTAGAGAAATGGCATACCTTTGGTCTACCCAAAAACATGGGCACCCCAAAATATTTAATGGGATATTTCCCTCTTTAATTCCCAATTCTATTATGATATCATTATTCTTGTTAGGAGAGAAGCTCCTTCCAATGTAAACAAAATAATTTTTCCAACTAATCTATTATCCTGATAACATTTCACAGTGTGGATCACTTTATATTCATGATATTACCCTTATCCCCTTGAGAGAAAAGGATGCATTCATCAGCATATAGGATATGAGAAGGAGAAATTGTCCCCCTTTGAACATGAATAGGCTTCATTTTTTCATTGTCGACCATGATAGAAAAAAACCCAACTGAGATAATCCTCAGAAATAGAGAATAGGATGGATGATAAAGGATCACCCTACCTAACACCTCATGATCAGTCAAAATATCCTTAGGGGGTCCATTTATAAGAACTGATATGTGAGAAGAACATAAAATGATTTTTTCCTAGTTAATGAAAACATCATCAAAACCATACATAACAAGGATCTTACAGATGAAACCCCAATCCATTATATCGATTGTTTTCATGAAATCCAATTTGAGGGAAATATTATCACTTTTGGTAGGATTAATTAGGAGATTAACACACTTTGAGGCCGTGATAAGACAATCTTGAATCGATCTCCCTTTGATAAAGCCAAACTTATTTGAAAAAATAATTTTTCAAGAAATGATTGAGAGCCTATTAGAAAGAATTTTGTAAATTATTTTATAAATGATATTAACCAATGGAAATAGGATAAATAGATTATTTTCATTGGCATTATCCACTTTTGGGATGTGGGAAAGGAAGGGAGAATTCAACCCCTTTGGGAGAGATCCACCTCTGAAAAAATTGAGTGACTAAACTATAGACATCTTCATGAATGAATTCCAAAAAATATTGAATGAAGATGTTACCTAAGCTGTCAAGACCATCTAAGCTCTCAATATTGAGACTAAATACAACCTCCTTGATCTTTTTATAAAGAGGCATAATAGTAAGAATGGAATTGTCCTCCTGGTTCGCCAGTCTCAGGATCACCCAATCTTTAGAATCAATGGTGGATTGGGGGCCGTTTAAAAGATCATTGAAGTTAGATATGACATGATTTGAGATATCCACTATATTTTCGATGATCCAATCCCCATTATTAATAAATAAAAGTGGATTAGATAATTTCCTAATTATTTGAAGATAGTTGATGAATATTGAATTCTTGTCACCATCATTTAACCATTTGGTTATAATACAATCTATTTGCAAGGAATATTTCAGATTAAGAAGATTGATTAGATTAATGTACAACTCATATTCCACTGAAATTCCATCAGAGAATTCAATATTCATGTTTATCACTTGAACCTTCTAAATAGAATCTTCAAGATAAGAAATATCAGGGTTAAGGGAGCTAAAACGATCCTTGCTCCACATTCTTAAATTCTTCTTTGTAATTTTCAGTTTGGTGATGTTGGAAAAGGGATCATCTCTATAGTTCACATTGCACTAAGTTCTCTGAACAAGGGTATTTTATTTAGGATGAGATACCAAATCCTTGTTGAACCTGAAAAGAAAATGAGGTTTTGGTTCCTTCTCAAAAATATCCACCATGATGAGATGCTGATCAATGTTGAGTATAGAGAGAGTTGAGAATGATATGGTACCCCATGTGTCCATAGAGGCCACATTAACTAGTATCCTGTCAATATTGCTTGCAACATAGTTATTCAGGTAAATCATATAGAAAGATCATTTATCATGCACCAAATTAACCATAATCAGGTCATTATGATCAATACATAATCTGAACTCTGTGGAGTAGATTAATTTGTTATCTTCTCCCAATTTCTCATCGAGATTAAAAATTGAGTTGAAATCCCAAAATATTAACCATGTACTAGAGATGATAGATTTTAGAGATATTTTATCCATCTATAAATTCTTGTGATCCTCATACCTATTATGATAATTAATGAAGGAATAGGTAAAATTGGATCCAAGGTAGCTGAAGTAATAGGTGACATGCTGGTCATTTGACGTAACCATGGTGGTGTTTCAAATATAATTATGTTCCAGATACCATAGACTCTTGACATCTGGTGAGCAACTATTGGTGTCAAATAAGAAAAACCCCAAATTCTCCAAGTTAGAAATACTAGAGGAGAAGATTTTTTTGGCTCAGACATACCTATAAATCTAGTTTTGTGATGTTGAATAAAGAACTGAATTGATCAACATGTTTATATATTTCTATAAACATGGAAATTATAAAATGAATTTTAATTTAAAAATGTAGTCTGGGTTTAAAACCCTCACAATTTTACCTCTAGGATTTTGAGGTGGTCTACCCGCCTTTTGGGGTGTATGAGACAACAAGCCGCTTATATCAGAAATACTGGACAAAGCACCCTTCCCTTTGATAACCCAATCAGGGCTAACCATGTCTTTCTGGGCATTTTTGTTTAAGGTATTTCTGGAGGCATTCTTGCAATCTGTTAGATTGATCCCATTCAATCTATTTGTAACATCATATTCTATTACTTTGGAAGAAACAACGTCCTAAATATTCCATGTGTTGGGCTGAACTGCCTGAAGCTTGGAAGGAATTTCTAGCTATGGTGATAATGTGCCACTACTGATTTTGGAGTCATTTTAGAAATCATCTCCTCTGATAAGTTCTTCTCAGCCAATACAGAAAAATCCCTTTTTTGAGTCATTCCATCAGGAAGACATGATCTTTCAGTTGTAGAAGTGTCTTCCATAATTGAGGTTTTTTTAGATTCAACATTGGAGGTGTCCCAATCCCTCATTTACCAACCCAAATCCCTGATGTGATTATATAATTCAATATAAATAAATTCATCCTCCATTTTACACTAAAGATGAAAGAACAAATTGTAAACGTCATTAGATATGACCAAACCGACATCTTCAACCTCGTTGATTACTTATTCAGAGGGAGAGATCAATGCTTGTTCCACCCTAGAATGGGGGTCATGAGGAGAATAATTTATAGTCTCTTCCACCTCCACCATGTCAGCCCATGTTTATTTCCCAGAGGTGGATGTGCCAGCCTGAAACTTTGCCTCAGGCTGTATTTTCACAAGAACCTATACCTGGATAGAATCTAGTTGAATCTTCAAAGCAACCATTGATGGTTCAGCATGTTTCCCAATGAATCCCTTATTTTCAAGAAACACATTTTTGAATTTCCTTCTCTTATTGGCATTGGTACACTCCATAGCTTTAAGTACATTAACATTTTTTTGAGGCAATATGTAGTTAGAAACTGACTGAACCACTTTTTCACACCTCATAGAAGGAAGGAACATTCTAATACTCCACCATATCCTCTCATGTGTTCCCATTTGCAATGAAAGAGATATTCTTAGGTCTCTTAATTTCCAGATTAACATCAACTATAATTTGACCAAAGAATCACAATTCCCCCTCTATAGTCCACTGGCCCATTCTTGATTGGTTTACCATTTCAAGAATCTAGATCATTCAATACCATTGGGTTTTAGTAAACCCAATTAAATCCCTGAAACCTCACCCATAACTGAACATTTGACTGCATGATGTTAAAGGGATTAAAATTGGCATCCCATTCAGAGATCTGTATAAATCTAGGTTTCAATTGAATGTTTCCAATGTTCTAGACTGATTTCAAGGCATCTTTATAAAAAACAATGATATGAAAAAAGCCTCATCAAATAGGTATTACCCTCCAATTGTGATTACACCAGCAATGAGTGATTCTGTTCTTGATATTAGCATAAGACCAAGTCCTATCTCCCTTTGAATAAATAATGGATCTGAGGATTGAAAACATACATAGATTTATTATTTGCTGAAGGGCCTCTTGATCTACCACTATAGATAAACCCCCATTTTTTAGTCACGTTACATTGGATGATATGTGTCATTCCTCCGTGGTTAGTTCTATAGATCTAGAGAGCGCTTCCGTGAATGTTAAAACCTTCTTCCACAAAACCGAGGGTTCTTGATAATCATGATCTTTGATCGGATTCTTCAAGGATCCATGAACATCAAATAAATCCAATTCCCATTCAATGTTGAACGATTCCATTGAAGAAATCGAGAACAAGGTCGAAGAAGCATGGATTATCCATCACCAGTTTCATAGAGAAGATCTCCCATAGCCACCAATGTCAGATCCTTAGTTAAATTCTATTTAAATATACCATGATGAATAATTATTATTCTCAAATTTGTATTAATAATTATTCATGTTTAGATGATCACGTATATTATATCACTGATTATTTGATAAAATATATATATGAGTTGAATATTTATGAAATATATATTCACTATTTTTTAGAATATAATATTATTCTATTTATTACTATAAAATCCATTTAAATTTATTCATTTAAATAAATTTTCATTATTAGATTTTCAGTAAGTATTGAGGTGGAATAATGGGAGGATTTAATGGTCTGATGATAAAGGAACTATTAAATTTTAATTTAATAATTTTTTATTTTCAATTCAAAAAATAATATTTGTTTCCTTGGGTTTAGCATATATAAAGTTAATAATAATATAATTATAATTCTTAAATTGGATCTATCAGAGTATAAGATAAAAATAAGGGGAATTTTTTCAATTGTTTACACTCTAACCCCATATATATAAATACCCTATTATGTGATTCTATTACCCTGGCCTAACTATTCTAATCACATCATAATTTGAATTATAGAGAGAACCCTTTCATTCCATAAATATCCCTTCTCATATAATGCTCATAAGAATATAGAGAGATCCTCACCCTCCACCATATTAAGTTTAGAGAGAATGAAATAATCATTACACATTTAATAAATTCTTTTGGGAATAAAAAATTAATGGTGAAGGCGTTAGAGTCTTCAATTCGAAAACATGGTAATTTATATGGTGATGTTAAATTGATTTTGAAGAACATGTGAATCATTTCTAAAAGGAATCTAGTCCTTTAACCAAAATGACTATTCTGTATGAACCTATCTAAAAAATGTTCCACATTGAAATAAGTTTAAAATTTGTAAATTATTAATAAATATAAATTAATTATAAATTATATGTTATGAAATTATCTTTTGTATTTTTGGGTTTCAATATCATCTTTTTAAAAGATATTTGATGAAGTTGATGGGAATCCATTGTATGGAATAGATAAGACTACTTCCACAACAACCATGACCCCTGAGGGAAGTAATACTCCAATTTATACTTATAATACTCTTACATATTAAATATTTGACCACATATTCAATGTCAGAGGTTCATTTCTAGAGTATAAGATTAATATATATATATATATATTATTTTAGGTCTAAGGGTATATGTAAGGATCCTTACCTATGTTATGGAAATGCATAAAGGTCACTTCTATGATTATAGATACTCATAACATTCATTCCATACCAGGAACAAAATCATGGTAAATCTAAAATAGTTTAATTACATTAAAATTCAATTAAAATCCACAAAAAAACATTTTCCAGTGACAAAATTAACAAGAAAACACCCTAACATCACCCAACACATGAGAAATTACAATTAAGGTTTCATGGAAATATAGGAACATAAATTAAACATACAAATTTATTGATTGTCATATTAATCATCAAGAACCTAATTATATTGATTCAGAAGTTATTTAAGGAAAGAAGGACATGGGCGAAGGTCCAATAAAGAGAATAAAGATGATGCGTGTATTATTAAATGAAAAAATATAAGAATCCATTTTTATATAGATTTTAACATAAATTAAACATTATCATTGGAATTTGAAAATAATGTTTTGAAAAACTTTTCTACACTATAACATGACAGGTGTATACCATATGATAATTTTAATTTAAGGAATAGTTTAAACATTAATGGGAGTCAAATTAAACAACATTATATATTTTAGAATATATTAACAAGATATTATATAAGGAAAAATTATTTTTAAATTTTTTTTATTGTTTCAATGGTTTTTTATTTTGTTTAATGGGTGAAAATAAAATATTTTTTAAGACATGGAAGTTTTGTGTTCTTGGGGAGACAACCCACTCTGAGAAAATAATTTTATAAGCAGAAAATTCATTGGAAAAATTGGTGAAAACATCAATAAATAAATAATGTTTTTTAGATATTTGACCGATCAGGTAAATATATGATTGATAGTGTTCTTATCTTATAGATACAAAAGATTATGATTAAATACTCTATTTTGTTTCAGAAAAAGAAATATTAAGAGGATGTCTCTTTTGTTATTTATGTTTCAATTATAAATTTAGAAATGGAATTTCCTTGGAAATAGGACTATAGTTTTTCATCTCATATGATAGGTGACATGAATATTTTAATGAATTTTAAAAAATATGTAAAGTTTTAATTTATCTTTAAAAAAATAAATGTTATTACCTAAAAGGATGTTAGGAACAAAAAGATGATTTCAATGAAAAAAATAGTAATGGATTGATGTATAACAAAAAAATAATATTAGACATGGGATAATTGTAATCAAGTTATCTTTATGATGGATTATTTATAAGTGAGTCACAAATAGTTTTGGTTATATATTGTCAAGGGAATAATGAGCTATATAAAACAAATTACTCGGTAGAGATTAAAAAACCTCAGTAATATGGATCTTTTAATGACCCAACCATTAAAGATAATTTGTTACAATATATGTTGTAAAATGACACAAAAATAAACACATTAATATAATTAACTTATCTCATTTATAAAATATTCCACTCCAATAACATGTATTATATTTATGTTCTATAAAACTAATATATAAATGGTTTTAATAGTTTTAGGAGATTTGTAGATAGTGTGTCATTATCTGAGGAAAAAACTATTATTAGATAATAGGATGAGTGTATGAGTTGAATATTAAAATCTTACTTGTTGAAGAATGGATGTCGACAGGAATATATTTTATCTTACACCCAAAATTAAATGGTTCTATTGAGTGAAATAATAAATTCTAAGTTAATAAGGATTGACAATATTGATGTAATAAGGATGTCTCATTATTTATAGAGTAGGGTTACAACCAAAAGAACCCTGAGAGGGGGTTGAATTAGGGTGTTTCATAACTCAAGTTTTCCTCACACTTGATTGTGTTCCATTGGATCTTGTTCTCATGTTAATCAGGAAAATGATTGAACTGTTTAATAATTATCAGCTTCCAATTTCTAATTGAATTTTTAACATAAATAAAAATATTAAATCTTCTGTAGTTGATGATTAATTTAATTATTTCACCTCAATGGGATAATACATGGAACATATTATAATTATTTCTCAATATAAATTGATATAAAAAAACTCACTATAGTTATTAAAATTGATTAAGAGAATAAAATTATCAATCCTAGGTACCGACTCTCCCACTCCCTCCAATCAATGCTTCAAAAAAAGGCTTAATCAGTTTATAGATACGGTGGTATCTATATAAACACCATATATACTTGAATCTCTCTGCATCATAACTCCATAATTAACACTGGATTTTATTCCATTATTGGTTCACTCAAACGTCTTTAGGGTTTGATGAGATCAACTAAACAAAATGAGGGATGAGTTTATATATTCTATAATATCATATAATCAAAAATACTCCCCTTATGAATAGATATAAATTTATTTAATAATTATCTTATTTCTTAATATTCTATTCTACTTCTTGTTACACAAAAAAATTCCATTCATTATTTCCTCAATCCTTCTATCTCGAATGATCTAGATATGTTTTTATTCTTATTATCCTCAATATTCTATCACAATGAATTGATATTGAATTATTTGAAGACACCCTCCAAATTTCTTTTTCTTATGAACTGGATATGAAAATAAAATCCCACCCACATCCTTAGGTAAAATTAAAAATTTAAATATATTTCATCATATTATAAATGTATTTATTTTCGATTTTTATACTCCTAGAATAATTGTGTAAAATATTATTCCATATTTGTGTATAAAAACAATCTAAAAATCCATAATGATATTTATTTATTTAAAATACCATGATCAATTATCTCCATTTTTAATAGTAAATCCATGTGATATTATTCTTATAATAACTAGAAACATTATTTTTTTTATATTGTAATTTTTTATCAAATATAATGTATCGGTATTACACAATTAAAAAAATCTTTTCATTCCTAGTATATTCGAACATTTATCTATATTTACTAATAAAAATCATCATTAAATATCATGATCTTCATATTTTCAGAATATCTGTAAGCATAATTAATTATGATAGACTGTATAATAAATAAAATTTTATGATTCCAAATGTAAATCAAAAACCACATCATTGAAAACTATCAATACTATTTTGTGGATGATAATTTATATCATAATCTGTGGTTGGATGATTAATTATTCCAAGATAGAGTATTTCAAAACATGACGCCCATGCCACATCAAAATAATTGTTCTTCCTCGCTGAGGATAAATGCATAAAATCTTACACCTTACATATAATTATATGGAATCATATATGAATTATAGGATTGAATAATAAACATATACATTCCTATGACGCTAAATAATTTATTTATTTCTACAATGAATTATATTATTTATACATGTATGATCTCATTTGTCAATAAATTATACTATGAGTTTTCTCAATTATAAAACAAAAAAATGGAGTGTTATTCACTTTGAGAAATCTCAATGGTCTAAATGATATTAATTATCTACTCAAATCTCTTATATCTTTATAAGAGTGATTATTTTTATGAAATTAAATAATTTAAAGGATATTTTAAATCAATAAAATATTATGTAAATGGATGATATTAAATATCCCTTAAATAACATACACATCAACTCACATATATTATATATCATAGTGAGCTTCATGCCTCTTCTGATTCCATCTCTTCAAAATTTCATATAAATTAATCAATATAATCATATGTATACAAAATAGATAATCATTTTTCCATTTTATTTAATTAAATATTTTAGAAGATATCTTATAAAATCGAAAAATGATTCGTAAATTGGAAAACGTCTAGAAATTAGTCAAATTTGTGATTTTTGAATATATTAATAAACCCGTAAAATTTCTTATGTACCTAGGGATACCAAAAATAATTTTTCATATTCTCATACTCACTTACTACATATAGGTATTTATATTTTGATCTTCTAATTACTAAATTACCAAATCTGGATACCAAACATCAGAATAATAAACTTTATCTCCCATTATTCGAATTTCAAAATGACTTTAGTCCATATATTTCATGGTTATAATTCATTAAAACCCAAAATTTGTAACCACTGTGCATTATAACAATCTAATTATTTATTCATTTCCTATAATAAAATTTATTTACCTATATTTTTTCACATCAATGTATATATTTTCACTTATCCTTGAGTGCTCCTCTAAGAAATCCACTACTGCTCCCATATGAACTAAATTAGATCTCCCATAAGATCCATTTCTCAAAATATATATTAGATATCCCCACATAACAATTTTTGAAATGCTAACCTTAATCCCCAATAAAAACATGCAACATTTATTGGGAACATATCGAACACACAACCTATTTTTTCTCAACATACTCCTTTATATATTATTATAAAAACAACCAAAAATACTATTCTATATTTTAACTCAAAAAACTTAAAATAAATGTCTGAATTTATTTTGATTTCAAATTCGTCCCTATATCTCTCACTCTATTAAGAAAAATTAAATGGTCTTCTCACACTTATATATATTTTCTCATTTTCTCAATTTCGCACTAGAATGTAAGGTGATATATTCTTATATCTTGTCCACATTTCTCAATATAAATATTATTTAAATTTCTATCTAGGTTTTCTATAATTATATTTCTATGTAATGTGGTTTATCTACATCTTATGAGATCAAAATAAAGGGTTTTTTCTTCCTTTGTGGTACTAAATTTTCATATCCCAATTGAAACCACTAGTTGACTTCCAAATATATTGGGTTTATCAACCATTTAAAATTTATCATCAAAACATGGGGTTGTCTGAAATACTTCTAAAAATTCTTTATCACATGAATTTCTGACTCAATTGACCACTTACACACATTTATACTCTCTGAATAATGTTTTATTAAAACAATGAGTCTATTTATCATTGTTGTATTTTTATATTTTTTTAAACGTGCTCAAAAACCTATTGTGAATACAGAATGTTATAAAAAATTTTGATATTTATTTATCAAGATCTACACTGCTTCCTCTCACCATCTACAATTTTATTAAAAAAATTCAGTGAGTAGATTTACTACTTAGAAATATGTAATTGATCCATCTTTTAATACTAGTGAGTTATAACATGATTTAGTAAACAATATTTTATTTCAAGGACATAAAATTTATCCAAAACACTCACTTACTTCCAAACGTTCTCATAGCATGAGATTTAAAATCATCCAAAAATTCATCCTATAATCTGAGTTATACATTCCCAAAAAAATGAGTTAATAATAAATAAAGTATAGTGTGTGTTATTCTTACATCATGTTGATCCAATAGATACCAATTTTTTATATCAAACTTATGAATTGAAAATAAATACACAACCCCCCCCCCCTCTATTTGTAGGGCTATCACCATTTTTTGTATGATGATAAATATTCATTAAATTAACATCACCAAATCCCAATTAATTTTTATTCCAAATACTAAGACTAATAAATTTTGAAAAACCAAATATTCTTTGTTAAATTTCCCTGCAATATCATTCAGTATCATGAAAAATAATAAATTGAAAAAAATGTTATATACAATAAAAAATATACCCATATTCCATATATGAGTCTTCTTCTTCTTTTGAGTTATCTTAGCCATTTTTGGTATAGTCCCACTTATGATATATCTTTAAATCAATTTTTCAAAAATAATATTGGATTAAAACAACTTTATTTTTTAGATATTCTATTGAGACAACATAAACTGTCTATCTAGTTTTACATCATTTTTACTTTGTCATAAAATGTAATACCGAATTCATTATAGAAAAAAAATGTTGTCCCTCAACATTACATGATTCTATTATTTCATTTAAGTAGATATATATATTATACTATTATTATCACCCCATGGATATTTTCTCCATCTTATTCCCACACCACTTTAAATAAACCTTAGGAACTATAACATACATGGGGAGAGGGGTACATCCTAAAACTTAAAGTAGAGAATATAAGTTCATTATTATGATCCATGTTTTGAATTTTTATTGGATTACATGACTCTACCTAAATAACTATATTATTAAAAAATTTATATATGGTATTAGATAAAAATTATTTTACTTAAGTGGATTTGTATTAATCTATTTTATTATAATTACCCATCACGTTACAGTTACCTCCTTTGATAAACCATTAGGGTATTATTTTAAATTCTTCTTTCTCTATATAGGCATAACTACACAAGTATTCCACTCATTATTTGTACATTTAAGGATGAAAAAACATAATAATACAACATTTGTTTCTTCATTAATGTCCATAATGAGAACTTATGGTTTTTTTACCTTTGATGGATTTTAATTTGAACATCCATTCATTTATATGGGAAAACCAACCACTATCTTAACAAATAATAGTATTTAATCCACATACTCTTTGATTACATGTATTATAACCTCTTCATTCTTCTTTACACTCTATTCATTCATTTTTTTATTCCAAGAAGGATTTCATGGGTAAAAACGTTTTTTTCTGGATTCGTTATCTTTTTTCAATCCTTTATTAAAATCGTCAAAACTCGTGAATATTTTCTATAGTAAAGAAGTTATTCTTTCTATATTATCTGGATATTTATTGGCTATAAGTGTAGTTATATTCCTCACTATTCATTACATTCTCCTTATATCAAAATACCAATATATATTTACTTTTCATCCACATTCTTATCATATTATATGGTAATTATCATTGAATTTTCTTATCATCCATGAATTATAAATTATACCACAATGATAAGATGAAAAAACTGATGGGGTTGTGGTGAATCATTGATTTAAATTTTTTTAACTTTCCATCTATAAATTACCTTTAATAAATTTTAATGATAAATAATATCACTATAAAAAATAATCCATATGAAGGGAAATCTAAATTTTCAATCTTAACCTTCAAAAATGAAGGGCCTATACTTTAAAGAATCTAGATTTCATAGAGACCATATAACCCATTAGAATCAATAAATAAGTGTATATGAGTAGGTAGTATCCATATATATATGATAAACATCTCTGAGTTTTTCACTTCTTCTTATATTGATACAATAATAAATTAATAGTTTTCAACAATAATAAATTCTTCAAAAAATGAACATCCAATTTATTTGTAGTTCTACTTATTTTATTATTCTTCTTAAAACTATATAGTTATTTTTTTAATATTTTTACTATGAAATATTTTTATTTACAAAGTTTATTATCTATTTCCGAAAATATTTCTGATATACTCCTGTATACAAGAGGATTTTCTTATGAATGATAAAAAAGGTATTTTTCTAAAAATGACTCCAAAAAGACACATAAAAATTCATATTTAAAATCAAAATTCATATTATTATCCTACATGAACTATTTTATATCATTATCTTCTTCTTATTAATTTATTTAATTTTTATCCAATTATTCTCATGGTAACTATATTGTTTTTAAACCTATAACATAATGAATATGTAGTTACAACATAAATACTCTATCTACTTTTCATCATAAAAACCCTATTTTTTAATTTGTACAACTTTTTCATCCTTTAATTGTATCAATATGTCCACCTTGGTATGATTATAAAATAAAATAACAACTTTGACATCATCTAATATAATTTTATTTTCTCAAAATAATTACAGAAACAAATATTTTAAATTCTAGAAAAATGTTGATTTTTTACATGTTCTTAGTTAGACACATATATAGATCATTCATATAAAGGATTTAAATCAATTGTACATATAGTTTATTGACTCTTAAATAGAGATAAATGATTCATTCATAGGCTATAATGACTCAGAAAATCATCTAATGACTAGTACACCACTAAAAATGAGTCAAGTATAAGTTTAGAATTACTCATATATTCTCCTATGATTACTCATTTGCACCTCAAAATTATCAAAATTTCAGTTTCACTCTAAATTCAACAATACATTTAAATAAATTCATTTTATTCCAAACTCTTCAAAATTGATTCAAATCAACTTCGAAACATCATCTCATGTGAATCATCATACATATCTTATGTCAGATGATTTTTATGTGTTAAAAAAAGAATAAAAAAGAATCACATTCTAAAAATACATATCAAATAATTCTTATCTGTATGAATAAAAAAATTTAGAGGAATGTATCCATTTCCTATAATTCTTAGTGTGATAAAAATATCAAAACTACACAAAAAAACATCTAAACATATTGTTCCCTCAATAATTTCTTTATTTCGATTTTTTGGTTACTAATGAATATAAATAACTATCAAACTAAAACCACATGGTAATGAATCATCAATCTATATCTCTAATCGTAATTGGGTGATCTCAGGTTGTGAAATATGAGGACTAAATAATAATATAATTCCATCAACAAAATATATATTTAAAATCATACATCTTAAAACATAATATAACTTCATTAAAGATGATGAACTAAAACAACTTGAACAAATTATGCGTGTTGATCACTTTTTCTTTAATAAATAAATATTATCATTAAAAAATTCACATAACATTGATTATTTTTTCAATGTAGTATATTAAAAACATTATAATTTTATATCAAGAAGAATTGCTAAAAAAAATACACATATACACTAGGATAGTCCATATTTTATCCTTTTTAAAAATATATCTAAAAAAATTATAATCATAAATAGACTAGTCACCATAATTTTACACATATCGAAGGATTTCTTCATTTATAAACATTTCATCCCCATTTATGAATAGGGAATGTGGCTAAACGTAATGTGATTTGGGTTGTGAATTTTTCTTCTGCTTTGACAACTATGATATAAATAAAAAGATAATACAGGGGACAAAAACACTATGATCTTGAATTTATAGGGATTAGTAAGAAATTCAAAAAAAGAACAAAATCAGATTTTACAATGAAACATTTTGAAATTAATTAGTGCATACATATGCAATTTTTTACTTTTTAAGAATAAATTCCAACTTTAGTCATTTCTCCCCACAAGTTATTTAATGAAGTGATACTTTATATCAGTGTAATCATATCATTAATGATGCACTAGATTAATTTAAATATTCATAACATAATGATTATCACATCCAAGAATTAGATTCAATTTTAATTATGCTTTAAGATCCACTAGCCATTTCGTTATCCACATTAATTGAGTTTTAGATCTAGTGATAGCAACACACTCATCATTATAAATTCTTATTGTTTCACAATATTACTACTTATTTTTTCAACAAACACAACTATCACCAAGGGAGAAAACATTGCAACATCTTAACCACCTATCATCACAAAAAACATTCCAGTCTAGATCTATTTATCTAAATAGATTATGCATAGCCTTTCTGTAATATTTTATCCTTAAAACAACTATAAATTTAATATTAATAAAAATAATCTTTTTATCCCTGAAATGAGATTAATTGTATAAACTATGGTGGCTATAATAGAGGGAAACAACAAACAAAAAATATATTATTTAATATATCATATATATAAGACTTTCAATCATATTTTGGAACACCATTGGATAATCTAAATTTCCTTCTTCATAATTTTAAATATTTTTTCAAACTAAAGTTAGTATGGAAATAGGATTTGGATCTTCACTGAAAAATATTTATAAATTTCCACAGAATACTACTATTTAGAATGAAATTTATATTTAAATTGTGAAAATTATAGACAAATAATGTACCACATCTCCCATACCATGGAAATTTAAATAAATTCTTCAACTCCTTTGAAAAACTATCATAAAATTATTCAAAATTAATATAAAAATTATATAATATAAATAATTGATAAAAATAAGAGATATCTCTTTTTTATATTGGATATAGAGATCGATTCCCACTCTTCCCTTTCTAATTTTCAACATCTTCATGTTTTTTTCAATCGTTGAATACCTATCACTTGAGGATTATTTCAGACAATATAAAACTATAAAAAACCTAAAAACACTATGATAAATAATTACTGAAGGAAAAAAACATGTTTTCTCAATGAATATATCATCTTCCAACTCTATATTAGGAAATCAAGTCCTTACGTTAGTTTTAAAAATATGTTATTTTATTCTTTCTAAAATTGAAACAAATATAATTACATTCTCAATAATTTATTTAGAAGAAAATTTATCATCCAATTCCAATCCTTAACCTATAAATAGTTGTACATAGTAATATTTATTTATCTCTAACCATTTTACCTTTTTATACAAATATTTTCTGGAACACGCATTATCCTCATGAAATTCTTCACTATAGTTTTGGTTATAAACACCCAAGGGTCATTTTCGGAATATAGTGAAATTTTACATTTATCGAATTTAGCCACACTCAATGATTTACATATTATTCAAAATCTCTTGGTCCATCATGATAAGGCAATGAGGTTAGAGATATTTTCTTTAATGTTCTCTTATTTTGTACCTATTTTCATCTATCTATAAAAATGTTTTGGACATTCACATTACTTCTTAGCCATGGATGATTTGCACACTAGTATTTTCCTAAACACCATAAATGGGTGAATATTACTCTTTCATAAATGAATCTTAAAAATTTTCATTATTTTCATAATGTTATTTAGTCTTTTTGAAAAAATATCTTTATCTTCACCAATTCTAAATCTTTATTCTTCTTGTGTGATTTTTGATTGTTTTAATATCATTAAAATTATAGTATTAATAATAATTCATGCTTCCTTAAAATAAATATGGAAACATATAATATTTATAGTATATCATTGGATATCTACCTATGGCATCACTCTTTCTTTATTACATATCTTTTCATTACTTAATACAAATTAAACATTTTGGTAGATATTTTGGGTATTGTGTCTTGGAAATTAGGAACATAATACATAAAGACAACATAATAATTATTGTAATCCCCTTGTAAGGCTTCATCATAAGTTCATCCTAAGTATAATTACTTAATCTCATATCATGGATACATATATCAATGGAAATGGAGAGCAGAAGGATTAGTAAGGAAAACAAGTGAAACAGGTGACTTGTGATCTTGAGAAATTTTAATAAGAAAATGATAAAAATCATATATACATGGGAAATGAAATAATATAAATATCATGATAAAAATAAATTGAATCATAAAATGAATATGTGGCTACAAAAATTCATTTAGGCATTCATGAACATTTGACAAAGGTTTATCCCCGAGGTGTCTTAAACATTACCAAGGTTATTCACCAAGGTATCTTAAAACTTGTCATCTCTAGAGATTAAATTATTTACCCAATGCATTAGTGAGATATCAGATTTTAAACTTAATATATTTTTATTTTCATGTTATCCAAATATATCATAATCAAATATTTCATAAATAACCCAAAGAGAGTCAAATAAAAGGGTTTCACTTGAAAATCGCGATGTTTTAATTGTGCTTAAAAATAAGGTCATTATGTCATTTATGTCCCATGGAAAGTGAGTGAGGGTTACATGTATGTAAATTACAGAATAAAATATTTCATTTTATGTATCAATGAACACCCATAGAAATGAAATATGTCTATGTATTCACATAAATAAAACAAGATAATTCCTTGAGAAAAAGAGAGATAAATTTTCAGATCAAATTTCTGAAGCATAACGTATATATAACATGGTTTTAGAAAATAATATAATGATAGGGGACAAGGGAATACCTTAAATAAAGTAATACTTTTATAGTAGAGGTAAATAATGAAAATAAATAAGATCATGGTGTGGAAAATTGAATGACACACCACATGAAAAGAAAACTTGCAAGGAAAGACAAAGCATAATTTCATTAAAGAAAATTTGACACCCTAACAGCGTCATATAAAAATTTAGAAAATCAATGGATGAGAGCTGAAATTTTCTCTCATAATTTGGAAATTAAATGGATAATAGTAAATATATATATGAACCAGACCCCCTTTTAAAAAAATTGAACTATATGACATAACATAAATGAAGTCATGACTTAAAAGAGGAGGGTGAAAGGTTCCCTTACCTTGAAGAGTAACATAGAAATCTTGATGGTCGAGACATTGGGAGGCTAAAAGGCACCTTGGGAGAACTCCTTGGAAGATATAAAGACCATTTATTCGTTGAGGAGGATTTTGGAATGAAACAAATGAGGTAATGACTTGGTATTTATAGGAAAAGCGAGGGAATAAATTATTAATTTCCAAGGGACATCTTATCGGCGGTATTTAAAAAACCATGGGTGTTCCCATTGTATTTTCCCTTGAGATTGGCCACATGGGACCCCTAGTATCATATATCACAATTAATAAGTCTAAAAAAAGATTACATCATTATTACATCCTTAATGATGTCATTAAACACCCGAAACTCAAAGCTGTATTTTTTTCTTCTCAATGAAAATTCAACTGTTTCAGAAAAATCCCAAAAATTTAACTTAACCTAATTTCAATGCTCTGGATTCAAAAATGAACTCCATTTTATGAATATAAATTTCTAAATATTTTTAATTTGATTTTAAAATAAAATAATTATTTATTATAAAAATACAACTTTAAAACTATAACTCATTTTGTAACACCTTAATAAAGTAATCAATGCCCCATAAAATTATCCTATAACCATATGAATATAAAGTAACAATTTAATATTGAGTTTTATGAAAATAATTTTCCATTTAAAAATATTAAATTAATTATAATATTGTAAATAAAATATTTATGACATAAAAAAATACCGAAACATAAACTATGATCATTTTTTCACATTTATGATTTCAAAAATGTATTTATACATTCATGTGTGAAGATTCTATTTTTTTGGTCGACTTACTAATCATTAATAGTCATACGGTTATGTTACTATTCACTAAAAAATTATTTTGATCTTATTGAACCACATTTTTCACACTGATTACAACTATGTATGACAGATTTTTGAAAATCATTATACAGAAAAAGTTATTTAATAATAAAATATTTACTTACTATTCACCATCATAAAACTATTAATCAAGAAAACACTATTCATCAAACACTATTCATCAAATAAAATAATATTTATCAAAAAATTGATGCTTCTTAGAAAACTTCTAAAAATTCATCCTATATTAATTTTGACATTTGAAATTCAAAAAAGATGTTTATTTAACCATAAATATTCTATAAGTATTATAAATTTAACTTTTAATTATAAAATATATAGTTATTAAAAATAATAGGGGATAGAAAATGAATAGTGAAACGGTTTAGTGAAATTTCTAACACAAAAAAAGAAAATTATTTTATCATTTAAATTTAAAAAGGGGAGTTTTAATCATACTATTTAATTAAAATAAACATTATTCCATATAACATAATTTTTTTAATAATTATATCATTTTTGAAAACTAAAATTTCGGTATGAAGTAATTTATTGTGCTTCTATTGTAAGACATAATAAAAAAATTTTATGAGGAAAGAGATCCATAAATAAAAGTTCATTTTTTCAGGTTGTTACATTATTCCCTCCTTAAATAAATTGCATCCTCGTAATTTTATCTGATTTGAAATTTTATAATATTTAGAAAAATGTCATTATAAATTAATTTCAAGATTTAAATAAATATTATTCTTTAACAACAATTACATTTTCAATAAATCTTTAATAAATATTCATAAAAAGCTTATGATAAACCAAATATATCTCATGTGGCTATCCTAGCCAATAGTGTTGCAAGGCCCATTTTCATGTACTAAGATACCCCGGGTGAAACCCGAAACTTCTTGTTAGAGTTTTCACTCCTAGGTACCTCTATGCAAGTGCCTCCTCTACCTACTCGTATCCGGACAGGGATGTATTTTCTTGATAAGCCACTTACTCAATACTCACCAAAATACCAGGAACTTTTCCTATATTTAAACTTTTCTATAGGGTTATTCCAAAAATAATAATATCCCGCTTCCCACAAATAACTATAACATCCTATTATACCAATTATGTCATCCCGCATATTTATTACATTACTTTTCTTTACATAATACAAATTTAACATATTGGAAGATATTTTGGGTTTAGTCTCTTGGAAATTAAGAATATAACAATAAAAACAACATAAAAAATAATATTAATACACTTGTAACGTTTCATCATAAGTTAATCCTATGTGAAATTATTGAATCTCATATCCTGGAGACATACATCAAAGGAAAGGGTGAGCAGAAGGGTCAGTAATGAAAACTAGTGAAACATTTGACATGTGATCTTGAGAAATATTAATAAGAACAAGATAAAAATCAAAAAGACGTGAGCAATGGAAGAATAGGAATATCATGATAAAAAGAACATGAATCATAACTTTAATATGTGGCTAAAACATTTAATTTAGACATTAATGAACATATCACTAAGGATTGTCCCTGTGGTGTCATAAAAATTACAAAGGTTATTCACAAAGGTATCGTGAAACTTTTCATCTTTAGATATGAAATTCTTTACCCAATGCATTGGAGCACTATTAGGGTGTAACCTTAATAAGTAATTATTTTCATGTGATCCACAGAGATCATAATAAAAAATTTCATAAATAACCCTAAGACAGTAAAAGAAATGGGTTTCACTTCAAAATTTTGACATTTTATATGTGCTTAAAAATAAGATCGTTATGTAATTTATAACCCATGGAAAGGGAGTGGGTGTTACACGTATGTAAATTATAGAATAAAATATATTATTTTTGTGTATCTATGAACACCCATATAAATGAAATAGTTCTGGGTATTCCCATAAATAAAACAAGATAATTCCTTGGGAAAAAGAGAGAGAAATTTTGAGATGAAATTTCTACAGCAAAACAGCTATATAACATGGTTTTAGAAAATATTATAAAGAGAGGGGAAAAGGGTCTACATAAATAAATGAATCATTTTATAGTATAGGTAAAAAATAAAAATAAATAAGATCATGTTTTGGACACTTGAATGACACACCACATGAAAAAGAAAACTTGCAAGGAAAGAGAAAGTGTGATTTCTTTTACGAAAATTCGGTAGCCAAACGGCGTCACATAAATATTCATAAAATCAATTGATGAGAGTAGAAAGGGTCCCTAATTATTTGGAAATGAAATGGAAAGTATTGAAGATATATAAGAACAATCCCCCTCGTAATAAAATTGAACTATACAACATAACATGAAGGATGTTAAGACTAAAAAGAGGAGGGTGAAAGGTTCCCTTACCTTGAATTGTAACATCAAAAGCATGAAGGTCGGGACCTTGGGAGGCTTGAGAGAAAGTTGGGTGGATTCCATGGGAGGTAGAAAGAGAGTAGCTTTGTTGATTAGAATTTTTGAATTAATAGAATGAGGGAATGGCTTGGTATTTATAGGAATGGTGAGGGAATAAATTATTAATTTCCAAGGGACACCTCATCGGTGGTATTTGAAAAACCCTGGGCTTTCCCTTGGTATTTTCCACATATGACACCTCATAGTTTATCTCACTATTCATAAGTCGAGCAGAAATATTTCATCATTATTATTTCATTAATTATGTCATCAAACACCCAAAACTCAAAACTGTATTTTTACAATTCACCGAAAATTCAACAGTTTTAGAAAAATCCCAAAATATCACCCTAACCTAATATCGATAATCTGAATTCAAAAATGAACTCCATTATAATAAAATAATTATTTAAATATTTTTATTTAAATTTTTATATAAAATCAAAATTTATTCTAAAAATACAAATTTCAAACTATAACTCATTGGGTAGCACCTTTAGAAATTAATCGAGGTCCCATAAAATTAGCGTATAACCATATGAAAAGAAAGTAACAAATTATGATTAAATTTTATGAAAATATATTTCCATTTAAAATTATTAATTTAATTATAAAATTGTAACAAAAATATTTATGACATACAAAATATCAAAACCTAAACTTTGATCCTTTTATCACGTTTAAGATGTATAAAATGCATTTCTATATTCATGGGTAAAGTTTATATTTTTTGGTCAATTTAATATTCATTACTATTCATTACTATTCATAAGGGTATGTTAATATTCACCAAAAATTATTTTGATCTTATTGAACCACATTTTTCACGCTGATTACAACCATGTATGACAGGTTTTTGAAAATCATTTCACAGAAAAAAGTTTTTTAATAATAATATATTATCATACTATTCCTCAAAATAAAACTATTCATCAAAAACTATTCATGAAGAAAACACTATTCATCCAACATTATTCATCAAAAATGTACTATTGATCAAAAAATTTATTCTTCTTAGAAAACATCTAAAAATTTATCCTATATTAATTTTAAAATTTGAAATTCAAAAATGATGTTTAATATTCCATATAAATTCTATAAGTATTAGAAATTTAAATTTTAAATATAAAAATCCTTAGTTATTAAAAATAATAGGGAATAGAAAATGAATAGTGAAACTATTTAGTAAAATTTCTGACACAAAAAAAAAATTATTTTATACTTTAAATTTAAAAGCGGAAGTTTTAATCTTACTATTTAATTAAAATAATAATTATTCCATATACCTTAATTTGTTATAACAATTATAACATTTTTGAAAACTACAATTTGGGTCTGAAGTAATTCCTTTTTATTCTATTGTAAAACATTATAAAAAGTTATAAGGAGGAAAGAGATCCATAAATAAAAGAAGTTCATTTTTTGAGGTCGTTACACTACACCTCTCTTCACAAACATCATCATATATTTACCATTAACATTTATAAAAAAGGACTAACAAAACTATTAAATACACTTAAAGCCATCTTTAAATATATATCATGTGAGGAAATAAAAAAATAAATCCTATATAAAAAAATATTTATTTATATGATCTAATTAATCAATATCCAATCTCAAAACATACCATAAGGTATCATGATCTGTCAACATTGTTTGAACCATCTCCATTAAAATCATATTCATTATTTCAGAAACACATCTTTATGTGTTGTGTATATTACATTATGTTCATTGTGAACACATTTCTTCCAAGATAAGAATAATATTTTCTATTAGTATATTCAACTCTATTATGTAAATCATTGAGGAGAAACCACACTCATTATTTATATTTATTCTGAAATTGTTAAAACATATTTACAACCTATAATTTATTTATTATAAACAAAATAAATATTTTCTTTGTAATGTCTTCAAAGAAATAAATTGAATGATTTTATTTAGTTTTTATTTACATCAACATTGTCCTAGATATGCATGAATGGATATTCTCTAATGGACTCATTTATTAAATTATGTTATTCTTGTATAGAAAATTAAAAAACTATCCCATTACGGAATGATGAGAATATCCAATTCCTATCTTTATTCAGTAGAAAATATAAAATAATTTAATCTGGTAGAGATCATCTTCATTTTAATTTTTCCATGATGATTACGACTTTGATTCTATATTTTATTTACTTCTTACATTGTAATGTAACTTTAATTTATGAAAATTCCTACCCTAAAAACATTACCACATATTTGATATCCTCTATTGAAAATGCTCCCATATTTCAAGATCTTTTCATGAAATATGTAAATTTAAAAGAATAATTCAATTCAATATTTAAAAACTAAAATAAAATAAGAATACTATGTTACATTATTTCAAAAAAATAAACTATTTTTGGACTTTAGTTAATCATTCCCATTCAAAGATTCATGAAAACATTTGATTTTGGGTAACCCATCATCTACAAAAGTCACTAATACTTATTTTAAATTATAAAAAAATAGAATCTTTAAATCCAATATAATTTTTTAGGAATAACCACTATAAAAAATCCATTGATTACCCCCCTTTTATACGTTATATCACACTTAAAAAATCATATTTTCATATTTTCTTCATCTTCTAATTGTTTTTATAACTATCACTCATACTTTTTTCCCGTTATTAGTAATATGATGTTATTATCTTTTTAAATTTGTTGGTAAAATATTCCATTGGATTATTTAAGAACATCAAACTTGTTGTGTTTCTTTATCTAGAATATTCTATAATATTTTTAATGTTATTATTTTTAGAGGGTTCAATCCCACTAAAAAATTTCCAAAAAATAAACCATCATATCTTTTTCATATTCATGAAACCTAAACATTAACAATAGAATCAATGGGATATAAATATTTCATTGTAACCAAAATTATGTCAAGAATTGGACACCTATCTTGAAACATTCATTGAGTCACCCGAATTGCATATTTATTATGAAAAAAAATTCTATTTTTCTCTAAAAATAATTCTAAATTGTATGTATCTCTTAATCCTCTTTTGAATTCCCATGTTTTATTATTTAATTTCTTCATGGTGGAGTTCCTAAATTTTATAATTTTGGGTTTCACTTGAATTTTCATAAAAAATATCATCTCAACTTGGTTATACTTCATAGGATATATACCATAATTTTTTAGATATTAGAAATTATTTGTATAATATATTTATTTATAAACATGTTATTATCACTCCTGTAATATTTATTAACCTAATTTTACTTCGATCATTCTACTACTACGTGTACATAATTTTCAAAGTCTAATAAGAAATGTTTCAATTATGTTTATCCGTAATCAACATTTACTGAACAATATCAATATATTTCTACATATATTTAACAATTAATTATATATTTAATCTCAATGTTTTTTATTTATTAATATGTTTCTTTATAAAATTAATTTATCATAAATTCATTTATTTTTAATCTACAAGGGAAATTTCATTACTCTATGAAGATTGGTTTCCCTTACATTGATTTAAGTTCCCCATTTCAAATTTTGATATATTTTAATTATGTTATTTTTTCACTCTCTTCAATAAATTATTTATCTATGTTTTTTCTTCTTAATTTTTATTAATTCTAATTTTAGAAAAAGTAAAATTCTCATCATATACCTTATAAATGAAATGATTTACATTAATAGCATCATATGTTTATATTTATTCTTCTTCACTATTGTTTTAGATATATTAAAACATATATAAAAAGTTTATTATTTCTTTGAGAAATTTATAACCATCTGTTTAGAAGAAAATTTTGACTTTTCGATTTTTTTCTTCTTGAAAGATATTCTTGTTATTTCTTAATGAGTTTAATTTGCTTCATCTTTATTCAATCTTGGATTTTTTTTAAAAAAAATACAAATGGATACACACTAGAAAACTTCTAATGGTATATTTCACTTTAACATTCCATTTCCTCTTATCATATTTCTAGAGATGAAAGACATAATTTTATCAATATTTAGATCTACATATGATTCTGAATCTGAATATACAGTGCCAACAACCTCAACCTTATTCTTGAAAATCTATTGAATTAGGTCTTTAAAAATGAATTATTTTTTATTTTTTACCTTATTGTTAATAAAATTATCTTTTCAAATAACATTGGATTATATACTGTTTTTTAATTAATTAAAATTGAGTGTTTATATAACTTTATATTCCTACTCAATGACTTGGGAATAATCCTTTTCTATTAGGATGAAAAGTATAATTCCCCAAACCCACACTTCAAATTTCATTTAATAAAATTGATGTGAATTTTCATGTAAATTAAATCGAACAATTACAAAACACTAAATACAATATGGTACCATTTTCCATTCTAGGTTTTAATAAATTACACAAGAACTTACATATTTTCAAATTTGAACAGAAATAAAATAAAAATATATACTTAGATCTGCATGTGAGAACTCCAAAAAAGAATATGTATTTCTAAAAAAATATAATATGCCAATTGAAAACATTTAAAACATAGAATGAGTGTTCAATTTCACAGTAAGGTATTTAAAAACCTCCACAATACCTTTTTATAAAAACTATTTTGAAAATAAATTATATAAAATATAAATATTTCATATATATAAAAACCATTTCATTAAAAATTATTTTCAAAATTAATTTAAAAAATAGTTCATTGAAAACACTTGTATTTCACATTTGAAATCAATTTGAAAATAACAGTTTCTCTATGGATTGTTTTGATACTGGGAAGATCATATGAAAAACCATATGGCCACAAGTAATATCATTGGTGGAACAATGTTCCATAATGTCTTGGGTTCACTCCTCCTTCCTCATTCTCCCACATGATACCCAAGTACCAGATCAAATTTTAAAAAATCGTTTAAAAATATCCTTCTTTCTCAAACTCATTCCATTAGAACTTTTCAAAACAAAAAAAAATCAAAATATAAAATAATTTTATATCTTCAAACATTGATAAATCAAATTTTCAGAATTGTTTAGTAGAAATAAATATTTTAGAAAATTAATAACATTTATAAAAACATTAAAAATTACATTGTAAAACTCTTAAATAAAATCATAATTAAAATATATCTTTTAGTGTTTGTAAACAATAATTTCCATTAAATAAAAACATACAATGAATATAATCATAAAGAAAATACATAAACATGGATATGTAATATTAATGCATGATATGTCATTAGTTAAGATAATGGCCATATCTTATAGGATAATTGAAATTCATGTACTTCGGAGTTAAAATTGAGAGTTTTCATTATTAAAAATTACTATAATATTTAATCATAAAATATTAATATTAATAGATAAATTTTTCTAATGAAAAATATATTTAAAATTTAATGGTTTACTATTGAAAAGAAAATCCTTGATTTTCTTTACACATTAGATCAAAATTATAATTTTTTGATGAACCCAATCCATAAATTTGTGACTTTATTTTGAAATAATCTTATCGATCTAAATATTATTTAAATAATATTATATAAGAAATAACTCCATTTTATAGTTAAATTTAATCTTATAAAGTTATATATTATAATAATTTTTGAGAATATTAACTTTTTCTCAGAACACATACCATGTTTAAAAATAATAATAACTTTCTGAAATAATTGACACATAATTATTTTGTTAATTATACTAAAATTTCGAATAATTTTAATATTTGATCATAAATGTAAAAAATTCATTTAGAACAATAATATCATATGTTAAATTAAAGAAAATAATTAATCCTTCTCAAAAATCAGATTCAAAATAAATAAATATTTGAAAATAATCATTTCTCTTTAAATATATCAAATAAAAATTATAATAATCTCATATAAATTTCTTGTGCAGCATACCTATTTTGACTTCTTCATATTACTATTACAATTTTTGTCTCATAATCATAGAATTGTAATTCAAAGGCTACTACCTTCTTTAAAGTATGCCTCATGAAACCAAATCCCCCGTTTATACAATTAGTGTGACTAAAACATATGTAGATTTTATTTCAACTTGTGAAGGATTGTTAATGATTGGATTAGCTTGAGGTGAAAGTTGAAATGATGATAAAAAATATTTATATTAAAATCCTCATTCTCTACATCCTTAAATTAGATGAAAGTAGAATGAAAACAACAAGAAAGCAGTGATTGGTGTTTTGAGATGCATAATCAAGAGAAATCCAAAAAACCATTGTTGAAAATGAATATAAACACATTTTATTTTTAGAATCATATAAATGAATCTGTTGCATATTGAATATGTTGATTCAATTTGATTTTATTAAAGGTTAGAATCAAATAATTAGGACATTGACAATAGGATACATTAAAAATTCATTCAAGCATTAAATATAAACTATTTAAAAGAGATGCATATATGAATATCATTGAAACCTGAAGCCATCAAAAAAGAGGAATCAAGAGAGTGAGAACCAAAAACATTGACAAATGGGTATAAAATAAGTTGTAAAGTGGTGGATAGTGTTTCGCTGATGATGAACGAAGATGAAAAATATGTGAAAATATTTAACATATAAAAAATTATTTAAGATTCGGATGCCTAATTGAAAAAACGGCCAACCTCAAATTTGAAATCAAAAAATAGGGGGATGTCGACATCGATGAAGAAAAATAAGCCACAATTTTTTTCCTCTCCAAATCTAATTTTTGGTTCAAATGTTTCCTTATAAAGCCTTTCCCTCACTCAAAAACCCATAATAGGCCATTATTTGGCTCCATAGTGTAAATAATATCCTACCACGATCTGCCCTAGTGAAACCAATCTCTCCATGGTTAGTTCATAATGAAGTCAAACCTCTAATGAACCTGCTAGACTGTCTATGCTCAGATATCAAAAAAATGAAATCTTTATGATGAAACCCCATCTGATTTATCTATTTTATTATTGTATATTCATTTTCATGATATTTTTTATTATATATATATATATATTCATATTTAATTATTATATTAATATTATAAAACATTATAAATCTTTTTCATTTATTTTAATGTTTTTTTAAATTATATTTTCATTTATATAATTTCACTAATAAAATTATATTAATATAAAATATTAAAAATAATTCATATATATTTATAAGTTTATTCAATTTATAATTTAAAATTTCAGTTGATTTATGTGAATTTAGGTATCATCAATGGTTCCTCATAATAAAATATATTACATAAAATTTAAAATTCGAAAGACTAATAACATATATATATTTATAATTATCATAATATCATTAATAAATTTTATATATCATCTTACCATTAATTCTTCATACATATGTATAATTATTTTTACATGTTTTAAATATTTCTTTTATATATATATAAGTATATAATTATTATTTTAATTATAAATATAGTATAAAACTAACTACAAAAGTTACATAATAAAATTTATTTATATAAACTTAAGTATTTATAATTCTAAATCATTTTATTTGAAATTTAAAATAACAATTCCTTAAATTTATTTATTAAAAATAATGTTCTATATTATTTCAATTATATAATTTAATAATTATTTAAATTTTATTATATTAAAACTAATTTTAACTATTTCCAACACGTGAAAATTCTTATTTCATAAATTTTCATTATAACATCTTTATTTATTTATATAATTAATATTAATTTAAAATTTTGTTTTATAATTATTACTAACATTGAATTATTGTTTAATTTTAAATCCTAATAGTAAAAAAATACTTTTTATTAAAACTTCGGATGTCACAAAATGTATGTTGTCAAGCACTATTATAACTTCTATATTCTCACCAAAGCCTCTATCTGTGGTCAAAATATCATTTACGGATGTAATGAAATTATCATGATGTCCATAATAATGAACCCTGAGCTATTCATATTTCTACCACTAAATATATAGATTTAATTACATCACTTTGGGTTTTCCTCCATAGATGTTATCAATATTGTCCCAAATATTATTTTCAAATTTTATTCCTTTAAAATTTATAAATTCAAATATGGGAAGTTATGATAACATTGCTTTCTACACACATCTAACATTCTCCAAATTCTTCTTATATATTTCTAAAATAGAATTTTTTATAGAATATGGTGGAAATCAATCAGTTTCAGCTTTATATACATAATAAATTATAAATAATAAGAAATAAAACACAATATCCTTCAATAAAAGATAGCATGTTCTATTATGTATAGGAATTACCTTAATGTTCACCATGATATAGTTGTCAAATATATAAACAAAAAATTCAGTTGTAATCCCTTAAAACAATGTTAAAATCTAAAGCTTTTAAAAATCAATCAATAGATAATAATTTAAGTAGATTATAGCTTTAATAAAAACTAAAAATAAACCAATTGATCATTGGAAATAATGTTACCCCCTTGAGATGGAGTCACACCCCATTTTTTCTCTTTGGTTAATATTCAAATAATAAAAAATTCAATTTTTAGTCATAATGAAACAACCCTCCCCAACTATTAAATTAAAATAATATCACTTCTATAGCCTAAATACATGAAGGGAACATATGATTTATAATATCCATTTGTAAAAATAAATGTATAACACATAGAATGATATAAATTTCAACAATACCATAGAAACTACAAGTATCATCATAATTGTTCAAATGAGTAAGGAATATACATGTACTCATGTTTCATGTATCTCAACTATGATTAATTGATTCATGACCTAATAAAACAGTAATTGATTATTTTAAAAAATAAAAATTATTCAATATAACTAGACAACTATTATATTATTATAATGAAACTTATTTTCTTATTCATCTTCTTCAACATGTATAATTTCATGCAACCTATTCTCAAAATGTAAACTATAAAGTACTTTATTCTTTATCTATTCCAATAAAAAAGTCTCAATATTGTTTTAGAGTGTAGTTTTAACTCCCTAACATGAATCAATGTGTCCAGGATGGATATCCATAATATCTCTTTCATGACTTCCTATGTTCAAGAGGTTGTTGAAAATAAAGTAGTGGTATAATGTCAACTATTTGGATACCATACCCTCATTAATCATATTCTTAAACCATAAATATGAATAATAAATAACAATAATAACATCAAGTGGAATACTATACACTCATAATGTAATAAAAATTGAGACTCATTTCATAAAAAAATTAAAATATTCTCCTAATTTAGAAAGTGAAATCATAGTGTGAAAGGAGAGAAGATAAATAAAACAAACTTCTAGAAATCCTACACTATTTTAATTGTAACACTATCATCTATATACTCCACACATGAAATATCCAATGTGGGACTCATTAACTTAACTGGATTAGAAATCATGATGTTTTGATGTATATTTATATTCCCATAAAAGGAGCGTGTAATAAATCTAGTGTTACACCACCAATACATCATTAATATGTGTCCATAGGTATAACTTGTGTAATAACTAATAAAATAAATGCACAAGAAATTATAACCATTCATATATTGAACAATAATGTGATAATAAATCCACCAAGATCCCTGGCCATACTTCCCTCATCTCAGTTATAAAGAGATTATAATAAGGATCATAGAAGTGAAAAAGATCCAGTGACATGTATGATGAACATATCTCTCATCATTTTCAAGGAACCGAGTTTGATGGGTCCAAAATTCCATCTCACCCACAAACATCGTAGTTCAAGCCTCATGGGTTTTGTATTTTTTTAACCATAGGATAGTGAATAGGTCCATCGTACCCCAAATTCCACTACCATATGGCTAGATTGAAAGTATTCGTGACCATATTTTGTGTATGTGTATATCTTTATCACCATCTCGTGACTCAAAAATTCCTCCTTAATGGTATAACAATACGATGACTGTCCACTTATTACGAGTACTAAAGAAATTACTCCAAAATCATGGTAATCACACATAAAAATGTAGAGAAGGTAATGGCTTAATATAACATGCCATCATTAGAATCTAAAGAATCATAGAACTACAAGTGATGAAAATCCAACATGGTATGTCAATATAAACTACTCTATACATAGAATATAGAATCATAAATGTGTCCCATGGGATACACATGAATGCGTGTGATCACTATCAATAAGGGTAAAACATTATATGATAATAAAAAAACATATCAAGAAAAAAAGAGTATACAAGTAATCAAAATGGTAAGGATCATCTAACCTCAAGATTAATGATGAAGTACTCAAATATATGTCAAATCATCAAAAATAAAATCACATTATACACCCATAGAGAACTATTCCTCACATCAAGGATGCATATCTAAGGTCATATTTCATCAAATTAGTGGTCTAGAAAGGATACTAGAGGATATTACATTATATGATGTGTGGTTCTTGAATCCTATTATTCACAGAGTCTGTCAAATGAATAAGTTTGAAGATACATCGATGAGGATGAAACCAATTTAATAGATCATATATTGATCCAATAACATGTAGTTAATTCCTCATAAACATTATAGGAGAGCCTCAGGAATAGTAAAATAACATCAATCACGATCAACCCATCATTAGAATATAGTTTCAAGATAACATTCACGTAGAATAAGATGTAAATATTATATATATATGCTTAATTAGCTAGTTCATATAAATTTCATAAGATATCAATAATTGGTAAAATTTAAGTCTTTAACGCATCAATAAAAACTTCAAATATATAAATAATCCAATAATTCATCATTACATATAATTAGAATCCATATATTTTGCAATAATAAGTCATGTCAATATGTATTTCAAAGGAAATGTGATATATCTAAATGAAACACAAATAATATAGGTTTTTAGATAACATAAAATTATTCTCAATCATAACTTCTCATGGATCCACCAGAATCATGCTTAGAAGAGGAGAAAAACATTTAGGATGGTCAGAGGAGTCTAAGGATTAATTATTGATTTACAAAGAATGAAGAACTAATCAAAACAAATAATTAATGGTCATTTAATTTAATTTTTAAATTATCATTTTGAAACACACATGGTTTTGTGAAAAAAAAATTCAATCCAATCACCTACCATGAGGGCCTACTGCCTCTCTTGGGTTCCCAAAGCTTTTGGTCATGAGGTTTCTCAAACCATTAGTCAATTGTGATATTGGATTCTAAAGCGTATGACATAGTTTGTGAGGTTAGTCCACATGATCTAATAATCTGGGTTTGTTAATTGTGTTCCACCCATGGTTCCTCTTCTATTAGGCATGTGTTTTCTTATATTATTTTCTTGGTTAGGAAAAATTTTGCTAAAAATTTTCACCTTTAAAAATTCCACTAAAACTCCAGGAAACAAAGTCGAATTTCCTAAAAATAATTGTAATAAATTCCTAGTTAATAAAGAAAATATTAATGGATAAAATTAACACTAACACACCTATAAAACATGAGGCTATTATAGTATTCTCGTATTCCACTCATGTACACTTATAGATTCTTTCAAGCATAATACAAAAGTTATATCAATGAACAATGTCAATTAATGAAATGTCTGAATTTAAATTTGAAATTTAAATAGAAACTAGTAACTTCATTTAACTATTTTATAGTATTTTCTCCTTCTTAAAACTTCATTTACATCATTTAAAATTCATTATTAGGTCACTATATTGTCGTGAATCCATTTTCTGCATGATGAAGTAGTTACACTTTAACTCATTCTCCTTTCTTCTTCACTGTAAACCATTTCATTATTACGTTAATACCTTTCATATTTTTACTGAATCAAATATCCATTTTTTAAATAAAAAATTTATGTTTTGGAAACTCGGATATTAAATTTTATATACATACTAATTTTCACCATTTATTAACTCATATGAATGTCTCGATCAGTTAGACACAATAGAAAATCCACTCATACATAGAGTGAGTCGGATCAATTAAATAGAGAAAATAATTATATATATATGATGAAATGACTCATACTCTAGTCCTATTACTCTTACTAATTTTAAAAATAATACATAAATATGTAAAAAATGAATCATACAGTCTTAATGTATAACTCATACACACCTCATACATAGCTAAATTTCATCTTCACTCTAAATTTTAAATAAATTAAAATACTTCTATTTTTAGACAAAACACATAGAAACTAATTTTAATCAACCTTGATCTCTTTTTTCTAAAACAAATCATCAAAAAACACATTATTTTGAAAATTATATATTTTTTGATAATAAAAGGAAAAACAGGAATTTAAAACAATTCAACCTCCCCTAATAGTTCTTATGTAGATGAATAAAAAATGTAGATGAAGTTTTTCATTTTTTATTCTTATTCATTGGACCAAAATGTTCCAAAATTACACATAAAACATTAAAACATCTCTTGGGGTCAACATATTCCACCCCACAAATTCCATTTCAAAATTATTCATACAGTGGCTTTAATGTTCACAAAAATTCCTAAAAATGATTATTTTAAATAATTTTTTCTATAAAAAACAATTCATCCATATTTTTATTAGTTTTTAAATCTAAAAACACAACTGTTAAGAAATATATTAATAAGATGAATATGGAAGTAACCTTCTTTCATATGGCATGAAGAAATTGATCTTTTATTCCTTGTATAATTTTAATCTCAAATAATGACATTGGAAAAATAATCTTACTACATGGAAAATAATTCCATTATATTAAAAAATGTTTCCATAATTATATTTTTGACTTCACCTATTTGATTTAAATACAATATTTTATTTATAAAAATATTTCATTGATTTTTCTTTATCAACTCCTCCGAAATCACATTTGTAATTCACGATAGGATTCTAAATTTTTGTCATAATTATGTGTCATTGTTTTAGATTTTTTAAAATTTATAATAGTCTTTTATAATTAATACACCAATCATAATTTCTCAAAAAATTCAAAAAATGTTCAATATTTTTTATTATTTATTGAAACCAAGTCATTATTATTTTGAACAAAATCTCCAAACCTAGAAACTACAAGTTAATCTAATATCTTTCATATAGTTAATATTTTATTATATCTTCATATTACCATTTTTTTACTTTAACATGATCTTAATGTCATTATTTTCATGATATATAATATATTTCATGATCTTTAATCCACTTTCCCAATACATCTAATTTTGAATTATTGAGTACTATTCCTGAATTTAATGATTGTTCTACTAAAAAATATTATTCATCAAGAGTATGGATCAAGACATTATCTATATATATATTCTTATAATAAATAAAATAATAATAAATAAATATTCTATGATATTCTTTATCAATGATATCATTCAATATTTTTTTTAATGTATTAGAAAAATATTTTAAATGTTTTTATGGAGATTCATTCTTTTTTAAATTCCTTCCTCACTACCCATAACTGAAACATTGGTATGCGATTCATTATAATTCTTTTCACCATATAAAGGTGACTAAATTTATTTATGAAATCCACTTAAACATTTTAATCTATATAAATAGTATTATGAGAGATCATTAGTGATACTTGTTTTAAACAACAGAACATCTTCATCTAGATAATATAATTTTTCATTTCATTATGTAATAGAAGAACTCAAACATTAAATTAACATTTTTTTGATCTTATATTTCATTCAAATAAGTAGATAATTATTATTATTTAGAATTTTCATCTTGATATTAAACTACATGTTCATTCATATAAAGTTCATCCTCGTTTTATTCAACAAGTTCATAAAATTCATCTAACTATCGATCAAAATTGATGTTCTTCTTCCATTGAATATCTAATTCTTCTAGTTCACCATCATGATCTAAATAAATATTATTCACTCCCTATTTTTCATTATCATCGTGAAGTTTCATTTGATTCATTGGAATGTAGGATCCTAACTAAGAGAAGAACAAATCTTTAATATTGAACCTAAAAAAATTATTCATTAATTAAAAAACTAAATATAATCACAACTGTATTATTTTCTATTGAATCTATAATATAACCTATTGGGGATACTACCACTTTTCTTAGCATAAGTCACCGTGTGGGGAATGACATAATCCAGGTTTTTCCCAGCTCTTGTTTTTCTCACACTACATTTTATCACTTTAGATATTTTTACTAGTTATCGGGATGAATTTTAAACCTATTGATGCATTACACTCTCCCATAGTGTCCCCAAATCTAATAAATAAATTTATAAATTTAAAACATGCATTTTGAATGGGTGTTTTACTTATTTAATAATAAAGGGAAAATATAAAGAGAATATACTAGAAATGTTTCTATGTAAATAGATGGAACACTACTCAGAGTTGCCAAGAAAGACACATTTTAAATCCTAAGGACAATCCCTCTTCTTCCCCTTCATTTGACTATTCATAGAAGGATTGCTTAGTTTATATATTTGATGGTGTCTTCATAAATATTATATAAATTTTAATCTCTCTACATAATAAATCCAAAAATGATGCCCAATTTAAATCTATGTTCACTTCACCCCAACACATTTAAGGTATAATGAGGTCTGAACATATAAATGGGGGTAGAGTATATATCATCCCCAATATCATAGAATCAACAATATTACTCTTCAACATAGAGATAATTACACTCTATAGTTATCTTATTTCACTATTTAATCATCTATAGAGATTTATAAACATGAATATACTTATTATTCTATCATGCATTATCTCTTGTATAAAACAGATATATTAGTTATACTCAAACTCAAACATCATTACGAACAATGACCAATAAATTAATTATTATTATACTTAAATAATTTTCTTATGAATTATATATTTCAATCATCTCACACACTCTCTCTTATGTAAACAACCAGTATTCAATATATTACATTTAATTATTCTTATTATTCTCTTCATATTTTATACTCTCAGAATAATCACATCACATGTTTTTCTTTTATTAATTATGGAAACTCCATAGAAATCATCACCATGATATCATTATGGACACCTCATAATATTTTTCAATAATATATGTAATTATAAAACTATGTGAATAATTTCACATAATATCTGTCTCCTAGATTTTTTCTAAATTTTACTTTTTAATTTAATCACACAAATCAAACATCCGGGATCCATGAATCCCTTAGTTTCAAATGAAATACTATAATTCTCATAATTTATCTAATTTAAATGATACTCAAATATCCCAGTCATAAATTCTCCACAATATTGATATACTTCATTATTCATCTACGATAATAAAATCAATTGTATTCTATTATTGAATGTGTATATTATTATCAATTATAAGTTGAATTATTCATGGTAGTTTAAAATTTATAATATATTTCACAGTACATGGTTATCTAATGACTTCATCCATGAATATATATTTCATGACATGAATCATTATGTCATGATGTAACAATTATCCTCCTCCTCCCAAGATCAAAGAAAAATCTTATCCTTTAATATCATGTAATAATTTTATACCTGAAAGTAATTCATACACATTCAACAGGAGCTAAACACTTTAATAAATGTAAGGTGAATTTTCTTATAATCCAAAACTTGATATTTGTTTCAAAAAAATATCTACAAATATTCTCAAGTATATTATGCATAAAAGGATAATTTTATCACTTTATAGATTCTAATAATCCGAAGATTATTTGGTGTCACCTCAAATCTCTTATGTATTCTGTTTAGTGTTTCATTAACAATGTTTCATTAATCTAAAGAAAATTAGGAATTAACCAAATATATTATGTAATTGTAATATATTATATACCCCTATCTTATCATATACTTTATATCATAAATACAACATATTACTATATGTATAATGCCTTATCATATTATTTCCATTTATAATTTATTTTATAACTTTTTAATGGATCATACTATACTTGGGGATATGTGTTTTTCATTTTCCATATTAGAACATTTTTAATATATTACATCATATATAAAAATTTTATATATACGTGGAAACTCCAAGATGTAGCCAAATTTTTGGATTCTAAATATCTTATGAAAATCCAAGTATTTCTAAAGTTAATAGGGGTACCTCCAAGACCTTTTAAAATACTCAAAATTACTTCAAATATAAAAATATCTAGCATCTAACCATTAATATTCTAAACATCTAATTAAATCTTATAATCGTAAGAATATTTAACCATTAAATTTTGAGCTTATGACTTCAAAAAAACTTCTTTCTATGTATAAAATTTTAAAAAAATTTCAAAATCCTAAATTTACTACCTCTGTAGATGGTTACCATAATATTCTTTGTAGATTTCTTATAAAAACATACATGTACAATATATTTAGTGATATTAATGTAACTCTTGGTATTTATCCATGTGTTCCTTCATTATAACTCCACTAGTTCCTCCATAAAATATTTTTCCAAATATCTCATGAACACTCTAAGATCCCCATATATTTAATATCAACATTACACATATTTTAATAGTTCTAACACTTATTATCAAGAAATACAATATTCCTTCACTTGGATGTAACATTCATGGCTTGACCCATCGATTCCCTACCTGAGGTTTTAGTATGTCTACATTGAAACCCAAAGCATTCCTCCAATATGCCATGGGTAGGCGACTAGGGCCGAGTAGCCATATCACATTAATGGGATTTCTTAGACTAATGTGCCTATACACAAACATAAAACTAGATTCAATAAATTGTGTGTAGATATAATAAAACTAATATATATTAGGATTAAATAAAGCATAATACAATCTCTAGGAAATAAATCAATGGGAATAAAGGTATTACAATTATAATTGAAAAAAGACATGCCTAACCATGATATAAAAGGTGTTTTCAACAAGAAAAAAACTAAAAATGGGAAATATTGAAGAGTTCATGGCTCATAATATCTTTGACTGACCACTGAACATGATCAAAACCTCCAGGTATGTCTATGGTCTATCACAATTATGTCCACTGAAGTCTCCATCGATCTTCATGTCATTTACATAAAATATGATTCATTATGGAAAATACCATGAACGGGTGTGTATAAAAATAATATGTAGGACACAATGAAATCTTAGAGGGTATAAATTAGTTGAAATATTTATCTCACACAATATTTTAAAAGGTTAAAATTAGTCCATCATCAGATATGCTCATACTAAATCCCAGTCAAAAAATGGCAGAAATCTTAATCTCCATGACATTAAAGAACAATAAGTCAACTTATAGATCTAGAGGTCCCATATTTGATTCCAAGAACCATGTGAAACCTCCCAATAAACTTTTATAAGGCCAAATCCTTTAGATTATTCTCCTAAGTTGAGGGAGAACGACTTCCATTGGAGGACCTGCACTACACTGTAGATTGATAACGTTGGAGTACCACTCTATATATAGTAGTGTCATTCCCTATGTAGTAGGGTGTGTACAAATTAAACCTTTGTTATGTGTATGTGGTAACCTAATTGAGGTGAGTCCTGGTAGTACTGACACTGAAATCACTTCATTGATCAAAATCGATCACTACAATCGGCTCTGTGTCACTGGAAGTAGAATCATTCTTGTATCACCATGAATTTCATTACATATGCTGAATATAGTCCCCAATAATTTCATATCTGAAACAATAATAATAATTAGCTACTCATATCCTAATAATTGAGTCCCTAATATACATATGTATATATGAAATGTATATGTTTTTGGAAAAAGAACACAATTTTTTCATCAAGGCACGTGATGTGTGGAATCACATGAGGACTTCGGTGTGTTCTTCTCTAGACATGAAATAGTTGTTTTTGTTTCTCCAAAAATCATATAATAATCGATAAATTATGTGTCTTTTCACCCAGGGTATCAAAACATTAATATCGACAAATGCATTAGTCACCTGGGTAGTGTTACACGGCCTATGTTCCTTCAAAATACATGGTGTATCACCAATATTTTCTTAGAATCCCCATCATCCATATTAATCATATATGAGTATACTATTATAACCAATTAAATCATTGTTGACTGACCCATTATATCTAAATGAAAGGGAAACACCCTTGATCATTGATTTTTAGCCTCTAGTGGATATAAATTGGGATTACTATCACCCTTAAATGATTTGTTGAGCTTCCTATCAAAAAAATGAGGTCCTGATTCAAGAACCATCATCAATGATCTATAACCCCAATGAGATCCATCATTTATAAAACTATAAAAAGGTATCTCAGGATTTTTTTACAATTCTTGGGGCTTTATCACACTCAAACCAGACCACCCAATTCAATCAATTAACCCCATTGGACAACAACAAAGAATACAAAGAATGAATGTGTGAGAGAAAAAAAATATCGAAGTGAGATTATCGTTGGACATTATGATTCCATCAAATGGTTATATTCATAGAAACAAGAAGAGATGTAAAAAAATGGGATACTAAAAATAGTTAATAACACTCCATAACTCTAATTAAATTCAAATTTCATGAAATGAATGAAATTTTTTAATTTAATAGAAATTCAATGCATGCTCCATAGTCAAAAACATAAGGGAGAAAATATACAAAATAATGATCCCTACCTCGATAACAGGTAGATTTTTATTGAATAACATATTTTATTGAAATTTCATTAAAATTTACATAGTTTTATTAATTTTTATAATGAGTCTCCTCAAAAATTATTCATTGATCAATGATATGATGTTCATCAACTACAATAGGGGATCTCTCTTGCCCATCTCCAATCACCAAGGATTATGGGACCAACCTTCAGATTTTCCATTATTGAATATCAAAAGATGTGGGGGATAGGTTACAAATTAGATAATTAAATAAATTATATCATTTTATATATTTAATGCATCCTCCAATGACATTCATCATCAAAATTCATGATACCAACTGACCATCTGTTTCGCCTAGGGTAAACCCCCATATAAAAAACTACCATTGTCTTTGATTTTTCATACAATGTTTCAAAAAGTAGTAAAATCATTAATAAAAATAATATTCAAAAACAATCATTAATATTATTTATATTTCTAATATTATAATTCCACCGGCATGTGATACCCACAAAAACTACATTATTGTACACCAAAAGGAGGCCCTATAATCAAAATATTGTTCCATTGAGTATTTTTTCAATAGAGTTTTTTATTTTTGAGAGATTTATAATTTAGGAGTAATTCCCATAATTTATAAGAAACTTTTATTGGGGACGGGGAATCGGGGGACTTATGTTCTATGCCCCAAACCCACCACTTCATGATATGGGACTCAGGATAATGTGTCACAGCATGATACATTTTGGCTACATTATGATACTATGATTCCAAGGAGCATGGAAATTCGTCACATATCACAATCACATTAGGACAATTTTTTTAATTGGAAACTAAAATCCACCCTCTTCAAATTTCCAAAGGACGCTACCCTCTAATAACTTTTTGAGGACCTGATAAATATTTTGTACCATCACAATACTGTATCCTTAATTATTCTTCTTGCACAGTTTTACATTACTATGGATCAATATCTAGGGCCCACTAAAAATTATTTTAAATGGACTTTTGATGGGTTGGGCGACGTAGTGAACTTATATTCCATTTCAAAACCACTCCATGATTCAATGTGAGAATTATGATATGGTTCATAACATGAAACATATTTTCCATGTTGTAAAACCCTACTATAATGCAACATTTATGTTCATACCATGTCACAATCACATTAAAGATCATACTGATTCATGTGGGCTCCAATCATAAAAAATTTGGATAAAAACCTAGATATACATAATGAAATATATATAAAAACATAAAACCCATATAGTTAAATTCTCCCCACATTTAAGTATTTTCTCCCAAAAAAATACAAGCAACATAAAAAGATGAGGGTACCAAGCCATACATGAATCTAATGATCCTAGGAGATCTATTACAGGATCACATGTTTCCACATAACATGATCTAGGGGAATGGTGTTACTGTATATAAATATATTTTATTAATCCCCGATATCCACCTATATGTTTTAATAGGTAGCACTAACCTCAATGTCTAGATTTCAATTTCCAATAACAAGTAATGGGCCATTCACATATCTCCTCATCTATGACACATGGAAGACTTCATGCACCTTTTCCATCTATAAGGTAAAATCATGATGGTAAGAAACCTCTTCAACCATATGCATAATCTAAAATATCTTGACGACGGATGGTTATAAAATTCATCCAAAACAAAATATATACAATCCTAATTCTAGGAGAATATTATGGAAACATGGTCTCATTACTCAAACTACATTGGCCTATAATGTCGGACTACATAAGATTTATATCAACTCAGAACTATCCTTATACACTAACAAATCAGCATAAACGTATGTATCATCTTCTATACAATTTATGGCATACTAATATATGTGTTTCCAATATCATTATAACACAAGGGGGATCTGTATTCTCTCTATTAGAGTTCTGGGAAAGGTTCCACACTGATAGTGGAGTTAAATATATAATTATTGGTGAACTACACTAATGGAATGTGATCCACGAAGCTCTGTCTGAAGTAAAACACATATCTTCTCAACATATCATCCAATAAAAGGGATGGTTTTCAAAGTCAAATCATCCATATGGGGGTGAAATGTTGTGCTAATCTAACACTAAGCCTTAAGGTCATCCATAAAACTTATCCATAATCTTGTTGGGATAAGAGTATCGTAATAATAGTCTACAATCTTGAATACCACATAGAGTCATATGACCTCTAATGTGTACAAACTCAATAAAAACTCAATTATAATTTTCTCCCATATGGAAAAGATTTCAGATGACTTGGTCTGTTTTTAAATAATCACACAGATAGCATAACATCCTTCCACTACCCATGGAATCCCTATTAAAAAATCAATCAATATTCCATCCCACATCCATTTTGGGATATGATGAAGTTAAACCAGACCCTTTGGACCCTTATATTTAGCCCTTATTTGATAACATGAGAGGAATTAAGACACAAACATGTAAATACTCAAACTCCATATATCCCCCTAAGGTATACATTGTTTATATTTGGAAATCGTTTCCAATCGTAGATATATCATGAAGGGGGACTTTTGAAATTCCCCCATCACCACCTTATGCAATGTGACCAAAACTTCCATTTATCCTTCCAAAATGATGATATACTACCCAGATTCAAAAAGACCATTTAGTGTATCTATTAAAGATATTAGGCCATGCATAATTTCATAGAAAACAAAACCCAACAGAGACAATCTCACATAATGGATAATTGGTGGAGTCACAACCATTAACTAAAGATAAAGTACCCCTATCTCCCCAACCATGTTAAGACAAAAAAATTAAAACTACTCAGACACATGATCCACCAAATGATAAAATCATATCCTACTAAAAAAATCTTCCACCGCATTTTCTTTCAATATAGTATATACTATATCAAAGAAAATGTTTTCTAGGAACTCCAACCAATGCATAATATATTAGGTTCTTTCTACGTAAGTAAATATATATCTAAGACCCCTATGGTTGGAGTAATAAATGAATTAATCTCCCTAAAAATAATTCATATTCATTATATGGTATATACTAAAAATTTGAATTCAGAGTCAATGAAACATATTTCTTCTCATTTGGGTCTCAACTACCATGACCAATAAGCCATTTTTTATCATCCACTACATCAAAAAGCATCCCAAACTATCTCTAGTGGTATCAAAAAACACCACATAATCAACTCCCTTATCTAAATGTATCAACATAGGATCACATGTCAACCTCTACCTCAACTCCATGAAGTCCCTCCGATACAACTCAATCCAAGAAAATTGGTTCACTTTCCACAAAAAGACTGTCAAAGGGGACTCAATCCTAGAAAATTAAACAAAAAACCATTGATAGTTCCATAAAAAATCCTAAAAAATCCACACCATTGAAATTGTATTGGGTGGATCACAAGAGATAGTCGAATCAAACTTTACCAGATCCACTATTACTCAATTATCAAGGATGAAATTCCCTAGAATGTGACCTTGTAAAATCCAAAAAATATACTTCAATATATTTTTAAATAGTATGTTCACTCAGATTAAGTCTACAAGCATCCTAAAATTTACTCAATTCGTTACATAATATGTACAGTAAATTATATTTCATCTATAAATATACCCATATATTTTTCTAGGAATGGATGAAAGATCTGATTTATATGTTTCATGAACACTTGGGGGAATTATTTACACAAAAAATAATGGACAAGAAATCATTATTCTTATAGAAAATTCATAATTACATATTCATTATATAATCACTATGAACCCTCAATGAATCGAATCTATAACTAAGATCAATCATTGATAATAATCTCACACCTCTAAAGTGGTTGAAGAGGACATCAATCATCAAAAATTGATATTTTTTCATGATCTTCGCATGTTTTATGTGTTAGTACTAAAATAATGTCCTCAATATCTCTTTATTAATTTTCATGAACAACATAATAGTTTCCATAGAGAAAAAATGAGTTATGATAAAACCATTCTAAAAAAGTTCCCCTTATTGCACCCTCAAATCCTTGTACTACATCGGGGTCATCCGATATAACACAAATATATCATTATGGCCCTGAGGTTGCGATGAATGTGGAATTCAATATAATTATTTAGAGGTAGTTATAATAAATATTCACCAATGAGATCTATATAACCCTCCACCATTATAGGAAGTCATATGCCTCAATACCCTACTAAACCATATGCTAAACTAAACAACTATTTGGAGATAGATTTCATCTTCTTTCTCATGATCCCCACTCATTCTGCCAAACATTATTTGTCACCATTTAAGGATAATATCATCCCATATGAACATATGCATCCAAATATCTTCCTATGACGGTGTATTTAGGCATACACTACAGAAAACTAGCCCATACATTGGATTACATCATATTATTTCATTATATTAACTAAGAGGTCCCCTGAGAATCTCTCTCCAATGAGAACCTACTCGAAGTGATAGAATATGTACAATATAGAAGAATCACTCCTGGTATGAATCCTTATCCACAAAAGATGATGAAGTGCCCAGATCAGTGTGAATCACTGAGAGGGGGAGGGGTGAATCAGTGATCCCTTAAAACTTTTTACTACTTGATTCTTATCAATTAAACCTCTATGGATTGTTAAGGCCTCGATCCACTCTTCTTATGTCTCTCAACCTTTCCCGGATAATGCAGTAATGAAAAGGCACAGGACACAAGGATTTACAAGGTTCGACACCAAAGGCCTACATCCTTGCCATGCTCTCCCAGCATGGATTCTCCCATTATAATCTGTTAGTATTACAATGGTCGATACAGAGTCCCACTGTATCTCTCCTGAGTCCCACAAGAGGGTCTTTATACTGCTTCACACAGTGTTACCAGAGTCCCACTGGCCTGATCCAGAATCCCACTGGAGACTTCCTCCACCCTGAGTCTCACAGGGGTCTTCTCCTGGCTGCTCGATTCACACGAGTAGCTCTTCTTCTTGTTCAGCTTCTTCAAGTATCTTCAGCAGTCTGGGATAAAGACTGCTGGCCTTGCTCTGTACCTCTGATCACTTGTGATGATCAGGTCTTCTCGTCTTGCTCAGGATTTATCTCCTTCTTCTAAGGATGACCTGGCTTCTCTCCAGCTACTGAATACTCAGACAACTGATATCTTTAACTTCAGTCTGGTCCAGTCTCAGTTCAACTCTACTTCATGCACTGAGTGCATGGAAACTCTGCATCCTCATGCACTGACTGCATGGCCTTCTCAAATTCTTCAAGAACCTTCAAGTCTTGGACAACTCAAATGCACACAACTGATTTAGCACTGTTCACGTGTGCACTTTCATGCATGCATGCATGCACTCCCCTTCTTCTCTTCTTGGTGCAGTAAACCCTTAGAGGGTGTAATTATTTTCAGCACACACCTACTTCTCAAACTTCACACACTTTATGCAATTTTTCTACACACATAAATGTGTGTTCTTCTTTGTGTGGATGTCCTCCCTTTTATTCTTCTAAGTGTATACACACTTCTTAGTGCACACACCTAGGTTCAGCCTTCTTGTCTCTTTGCACACAAAACTTCTTCACTTTGGCACACACTTGAGCTTGGCCTTCACACTTCTTGTTTCACACACAAAGGCTACGGCCTTGGGTTCTCTTGATTGAAAATAACCCGTAGGGTCTTCCTTCTCCACTTACCACACACACACAAATGTGTGGTCTTTACTTCACTTGGCACACAAGGCACTAAGGCTCGGCCTTCTCTTGCTCATACCCGAACACCAACCCAAAGAAGCGCGCAAGTGGTGCAGCCCTCCTCTTCTTTCCCACTATCGCGCAAGTCCTCAAGCACTTGAGTGCAAGGAGGCTCAGGTGCGCAAGTGCCACTGTCACAAGGGCGTACAAGTGTGTCAAGGACACCTTGGCCGCGCTAGTGCAAACCGCGCAGGAGGCACGGTGCACAGAGGGAGCGCACAACGTTGTGCTGCCCAACCTCCACTTCTTGTCACGCAAAGGGGTTGCGTGCAAGGGACTCCAGCCACGCAAGGTACTTGCGTGGGGCTTCTACTTCGCGAGGCAGAGGCTTCGCGGGGCACAAATCTTCAACAAGAACATCAGCAAGCATCACCGAGGTCTCGGCCTCTCTTTATATAGGCGAGGAGAGCCTCTGCCTTCCGCGTGGGATAAATCTCGAATCCCCGAAATCTTCGGATCTTCAAAGATATTTCCAAATCTTGATTTTTATCCTCTGTTTCACGCGGGATCTTTTATTTTCTCTTCCCTCACGTTCATGTTCGGCCGAACGTGTGCATGCCTCTGTCTAGGCCTATCCATGCAAATCAACAACCCAAATGGCCTTCGGCAGCTTTGCTTGCCTCGGCCTCGACCGAAATTCCTCACTGCTCTGCATGCGTGCTTCTTTCTTGCATGGATGTGTTCGTTATGCTTAGACGATCTCGATGGAGTCTTCGGATCGAACAATGATGGCCGGGAGCTCGAAAACTGGTGCTCGGAGGGCTCTGGTTCAGCGGCTGCTCGCGGGTGGCCTTCAGGCGAGCTCGAGGAAGTAGACGATCCGGGAGCTGTCGGATCGTGATGCGCGACGGCCAGGATTAGATCATCGCCGCGGAGATGGATCGTGCGGCGTGGATAAAGTGCGCGATGGCTCGGACGGCCAGGATTCGCTCCCGGTGATTTTTCCGCGTCCCACATCGAAGCCGCGGCCTGTTTTCTCGTGGCTTATCAAATAAGCGCTCCCATGAACGACCAGTTGAATCTCCTCCCTCCACGGTGCCGCCCCGCACCGTGTTCTCCCTGCGGGTGCGCTCTGCACCCACTCTGCTCCCTGCGGGCGCGCTCCTAGCGCCCACTATGCACCTCGGGCGCGCGGGTTTCACCACCGCGTGTCCTCGGGGGCTTACACACGGCCCCCTACCGCCTTGTGCTTGCACCATGGGATCCCCCATGGGCGTGGCGCCTTCGGCCCACAAGTGCCTTGGGGTTGAACCCGTGGGCTGGCCTTGGCTGGCTTAATTTTTGGCTAAGGCATGAATAAATACTTTGTTAAAAAACAAAGTACCCCATATGTAAAATGCCAAATTCCAAGCCACATCTCCCTTCTTCATTTCTTCTCCTCTCTTCTTCTTCTTGAGAATTCAAACATTAATCTACTTGATTAGAAACAACTCCTCAATTTTTGATTCTTCTTCATCATCTCATTTTCTACTTAGGAGAGAATTCTCAAGGATCTTCATCAACCGAACTCCTGAATCACATAACTTCTTCAATTCTCTTTGTTGATCTAATCAGAGATCAAATTGGGACTTCTTCAGATTCACATGCACTAAGTGTTAGTGCATGGATTTCATTAAACCACTTCATCCACTTAGAACATGTGAATGGATCATCTTCAACTCCTCATGCATTGTCACTACAATGCATGGTCTTCTAATCATGTTGTGACTTTGTATAATCTTGATACAAGTTCTTGGAACTTTAAGAATAGCTCAACAATCGTCAGATTTTACTAGAGAATGTTTCAACCACATCTCCTATGCCACTTAGTGAATCTCCTAAGTGACACGCATCTTAGTACCATGGCCATTCTCCATTCATCACCAACACCATCACAACCTTTTTCATTCACATCGTGACATTCCTTGACTTCCATTCATTCCAAGACAACTTCATGCCTCATTGACAACAAATGCAACACAGTGCACTTCAATCTCCCCCTTTGTATTTGTTGTCAATACACTCCTTCAGCACATATGAATGGGTCAATATGTGTGCCAATATTTTCTCCCCCTTATTGGCAATCAAATTCAAAGGTGTGGTGTGGTTCACTTTCAAAAATATCTTCCTCCCTTTGAATAGAATCTTCTTGAAAATTACTAAGAGATGGATGATGCCACATGTTCTTCTTAGCAAAGAACCTTTAGTAAATCAACTCTAAGTCTACTTGGACTAACCCGGTGTAGAAAACAAGAGTGATATAACCAGGGAACTCAATGTTGTCCACATTCACTATAAACATGTGAGATCATGCTTAGGGGTTGAATTTTTTCAGATATTCAATGAATTGATGAATCCTGCACATACTTCACAAAACACATTAGAAAGTTCAGGTGCAAAGATAAAGCTCCCCCATTCATTCATTTTCTTAAGATGATATTAATCTCAGAACATCATCTTCTTCAGATTTGCTCCCCCTCAAGGGGTGCACACCATTCTGTCCAAACCATCCTCCAGATGAGAATGATCATCATCTTCAATTCCCTGCAATGTTAGCACATGTATATACCAAGAGTATAAGGGAATGATATGGAACCTCCTTGGTTCATCAATGTGAACAACAAGGTTGAGAAGATTCTCTCAACCGAGATGTCCCATTTTCACCAGTCTTCACACTTGCATATTTGATCTTCATTGATGATTGTGCTGGTGTGGTTCTCAAAGCATCTTTATGTGAAACCTTCTTCTTCCCTTTTGCTTTAGCAATTGCCAGAGCTTCATCTTCAACTCTTTGTAGTTCTCTGGCAAGTTGCAACTGATGTGGCCATATGACAAGTAAATCATTTGGAAGTGTGGCCTCAGTTCTGGAAGTTCCACATGGTTCCTTTGATGCTGTCAAGCTACCTCTCTTAGGCAACTTGTTTTCAATCAATCCCTTCTACTTCTTCTGGATTGATTGTCTGTTTCAGTCCAGTCTGCTTCTATTTAATTTCATGGCTTCTTTACAAAGATCCATGATATGTCCTTTCTTTCCACAGTAGAAGCATGTTTTCTTGGTGGTCCTTCTGGATGCATCACCCTTCTTGGATTTCAATTCCAAGGACTTCTCTTCATTCTTTTTCAACATCTTCTTGGGAACATTGTCACCTTTCTTCTGTTTGCTTCCCAAGGATTCTTTCTGAGCCAGGTTCAGTGATCTTCTCTTCTTTTTAGCTCTGGATACAGTTGGAGATTGACATGTATCTATTTGACCACTTGTGCAATCATCCCAGATGTTGTCAAGTAATCCAAATCTATTTGCAGTAAACAGATGTCTCTGGACCTGTGGATGTTGCTTCCTTCCTTCTGGCTTGCTCCCCCTTGGCATGGGCTTCCTCTGTGCTTTGGCATTCAGTGGTTTGTACCAACAATCCTTTGCACAATGGCCATACTTGTTACAACACCAGCATTGTCCCACGAATCTTGACCTTTTCAGTCCTTCTGATTGCTGGGTAGTTTTCTTGATTTTTTGTGCTGCATCAGGAGAGCTCTGCTTCTTTACTGTCTTCATCCATACTTGTTTGGATTCATTCTTCCATCCTGCACTTTTAGTAGAAACACTATTAGAAGCATCAGTACAAGATGGGATGGATGGCACCTTCTTTTTAGAAGTTGTTGAACTTTCACTAGAGGATGCCTTTCTTTTAGAATCATCCTTCTCAATGCATACTTGTGTAGCAACATTTCTTCTTACAGCTGACTGGGAGGATTCAGCTTTGGGTGATTGCAGATTTTTCAATATCACCTCTAGTTCTAAGTATTTCATGTTGAGGGAGTTCTTCTCATCCTCAATAGTTCTTAGCTTTCCTTCCCAATTCTCCACCAGTTGTTTCATCTGGTCTTCATGCACCTTCTTTAATACTTTCAATGAATTTTCAAGCTCCTTCACCATTTTGACTTTGTCTTCGAGTTGAGCATTTCGAACATTCATTGAAACTTTGTGCCTCTTTTCCAGTGCATGGTAAACATCTTTAATTATTACTTTAAAGAATTCTTTCTCAGAAAGACTTCTTTGCAATTCTTCAGTAGTGTCTTCATATCTTTCATTGCAAAGGGAAACAGTTTCATCTTTAGCCTTCACCAGCTTTCTGAGAGTGTTGGTTATTCCAACCCTTTTTGCCAATTGATCTTCCATTGCATTGGATTCTTCTTCTAACTGTGATTTTTCTTCTTGAAGATCAAGGATGCCTGTAGCTATAAATATTTCCACTTCCTTGGGGACTGTCTTCTGAAGATATTCGATTGCACTTTGAAGATCTTTCATTGTTCCAACATCATCACAGCTAGGATAAGCTTTCTTCATCTTCTTGGCCTGTTTCTTCTTTCTATTTTTCTGAGTCTTGGCAGATATCTCCATTTGAGGCTGGTCACTCATTTCCTCAAATCTGCACTCCATATAGACTCTCTTGGATCTTTTAGAGGTAACCTGCCTCTGATACCAATTGAAGTGCCCAGATCAGTGTGAATCACTGAGAGGGGGAGGGGGTGAATCAGTGATCCCTTAAAACTTTTTACTAATTGATTCTTATCAATTAAACCTATTTGGCTTGTTAAGGCCTCAATCCACTCTTCTTATGTCTCTCAACCTTTCCCGGATAATGCAGTAATGAAAAGGCATAGGACACAAGGATTTACAAGGTTCGGCACCAAAGGCCTACATCCTTACCATGCTCTCCCAGCATGGATTCTCCCATTATAATCTGTTAGTATTACAATGGTCGATACAGAGTCCCACTGTATCTCTCCTGAGTCCCACAGGAGGGTCTTTATACTGCTTCACACAGTGTTACCAGAGTCCCACTGGCCTGCTCCAGAATCCCACTGGAGACTTCCTCCACCTTGAGTCTCACAGGGGTCTTCTCCTGGATGCTCGAGTCACACGAGTAGCTCTTCTTCTTGTTCAGCTTCTTCAAGTATCTTCAGCAGTCTGGGATAAAGACTGCTGGACTTGCTCTGTACCTCTGATCACTTGTGATGATCAGGTCTTCTCGTCTTGCTCAGGCTTTATCTCCTTCTTCTAAGGATGACCTGGCTTCTCTCCAACCACTGAATACTCAGACAACTGATATCTTTAACTTCAGTCTGGTCCAGTCTCAGTTCAACTCTACTTCATGCACTGAGTGCATGGAAACTCTGCATCCTCATGCACTGACTACATGGCCTTCTCAAATTCTTCAAGAACCTTCAAGTCTTGGACAACTCAAATGCACACAACTGATTTAGCACTGTTCACGTGTGCACTTTCATGCATGCATGCATGCACTCCCCTTCTTCTCTTCTTGGTGCAGTAAACCCTTAGAGGGTGTAATTCATTTCAGCACACACCTACTTCTCAGACTTCACACACTTTATGCAATTTGTCTACACACATAAATGTGTGTTCTTCTTTGTGTGGATGTCCTCCCTTTTCTTCTTCTAAGTGTATACACACTTCTTAGTGCACACACCTAGGTTCGGCCTTCTTGTCTCTTTGCACACAAAACTTCTTCACTTTGGCACACACTTGAGCTTGGCCTTCACACTTCTTGTTGCACACACAAAGGCTACGGCCTTGGGTTCTCTTGAATGCAAATAACTCGTAGGGTCTTCCTTCTCCACTTACCACACACACACAAATGTGTGGTCTTTACTTCACTTGGCACACAAGGCACTAAGGCACGGCCTTCTCTTGCTCATACCCGAACACCAACCCAAAGAAGCGCGCAAGTGGTGCAGCCCTCCTCTTCTTTCCCACTATCGCGCAAGTCCTCAAGCACTTGAGTGCAAGGAGGCTCGGGTGCGCAAGTGCCACTGCCACAAGGGCGTGCAAGTGTGTCAAGGACACCTTGGCCGCGCTAGTGCAAACCGCGCAGGAGGCACGGTGCACAGAGGGAGCGCACAACTTTGTGCTGCCCAACCTCCACTTCTTGTCGCGCAAAGGGGTTGCGCGCAAGGGACTCCAGCCACGCAAGGTACTTGCGTGGGGCTTCTACTTCGCGAGGAAGAGGCTTCGCGGGGCACAAATCTTCAACAAGAACTTCAGCAAGCATCACCGAGGTCTCGGCCTCTCTTTATATAGGCGAGGAGAGCATATGCCTTCCGCGTGGGATAAATCTCGAATCCCCAAAATCTTCGGATCTTCAAAGATATTTCCAAATCTTGATTTTTATCCTCTGTTTCACGCGGGATCTTTTATTTTCTCTTCCCTCACGTTCATGTTCGGCCGAACATGTGCATGCCTCTGTCTAGGCCTATCCATGCAAATCAACAACCCAAATGGCCTTCGGCAGCTTTGCTTGCCTCGGCCTCGACCGAAATTCCTCACTGCTCTGCATGCATGCTTCATTCTTGCATGGATGTGTTCATTATGCTTAGACGATCTCAATGGAGTCTTCGGATCGAACAGTGATGGCCGGGAGCTCGAAAACTGGTGCTCGGAGGGCTCTGGTTCAGCGGCTGCTCGCGGGTGGCCTTCGGGTGAGCTCGAGGAAGTAGAAGAGCCGGGAGCCGTCGGATCGTGATGCGCGACGGCCAGGATTAGATCATCGCCGCGGAGATGGATCGTGCGGCGTGGATAAAGCGCGCGATGGCTCGGACGGCCAGGATTTGCTCCCGGTGATTTTTCCGCGTCCCACATCGAAGTCGCGGCCGGTTTTCTCGCGGCTTATCAAATAAGCGCTCCCATGAACGGCCAGTTGAATCTCCTCCCTCCACGGTGCCGCCCCGCACCGTGTTCTCCCTGCGGGCGCGCTCTGCGCCCACTCTGCTCCCTGCGGGCGCGCTCCTAGCGCCCACTATGCACCTCGGGCGCGCGGGTTTCACCACCGCGTGTCCTCGGGGGCTTACACACGGCCCCCTGCCGCCTTGTGCTTGCACCATGGGATCCCCCATGGGCGTGGCGCCTTCGGCCCACAAGTGCCTTGGGGTTGAACCCGTGGGCTGGCCTTGGCAGGCTTAATTTTTGGCTAAGTCATGAATAAATACTTTGTTAAAAAACAAAGTATCCCATATGTAAAATGCCAAATTCCAAGCCACTTCTCCCTTCTTCATTTCTTCTCCTCTCTTCTTCTTCTTGAGAATTCAAACATTAATCTACTTGATTAGAAACAACTCCTCAATTTATGATTCTTCTTCATCATCTCATTTTCTACTTAGGAGAGAAATCTCAAGGATCTTCATCAACCGAACTCCTGAATCACATAACTTCTTCAATTCTCTTTGTCGATCTAATCAGAGATCAAATTGGGACTTCTTAATATTCACATGCACTAAGTGTTAGTGAATGGATTTCATTAAACCACTTCATCCACTTAGAACATGTGAATGGATCATCTTCAACTCCTCATGCATTGTCACTACAATGCATGGTCTTCTAATCATGTTGTGACTTTGTATAATCTTGATACAAGTTCTTGGAACTTTAAGAACAGCTCAACAATCGTCAGATTTTACTATAGAATGTTTCAACCACATCTCCTATGCCACTTAGTGAATCTCCTAAGTGACACGCATCTTAGTACAATGGCCATTCTCCATTCATCACCAACACCATCACAACCTTTTTCATTCACATCGTGACATTCCTTGACTTCCATTCATTCCAAGACAACTTCATGCCTCATTGACAACAAATGCAACACAGTGCACTTCAGATGATTAAATAATAAACATGAATCTCTATGTGATACATAAGGGATATTGAAATAAATGAATTACTTATTCCAATTTCTATTAGTATTATATTTAAAGATGATAATTCATAGATCATAAATCAAATCATCTCATGCATAGCCTTGTTATAACCCTATATATCCTACAACTTACCACCCCCTCTACCATCATTTCTATGAGCCTAGAATGGTCTACCTAGTTATAATGGTGGAATTAGTTCAAAGATGCTTCCTTCACATGTAGTTCCTCCTTCAAGGGTTTCGAATTTCCCTTAGTTATTATTCCCCCATTTGTGACTACCCTAAGCACAACTAGTAGATCATGATTCATAATTTTTCCTCTTCAGGGGAGGTTTTACAATGTGTCCCACCATACACAATGTTCCATTTTGGGTAATCAAGATCCATGCAACCTCCCCAAAAGCACCTATTGAACAATACCTATCTTGGATGATTGGACCCTCTATATGATTCTTAAAATTTATATCCACATGTCTATGTCCATGAATGAGTACGCCTCCTAAACCAACACCCTGACAGTTTTGGCCTACATGATTCTTTAGAAAAATCATCCCAATGATATCCATTTCCTACTCTAACATCCCAACTCACTTATTTTTGGAAGGCCAATATTTTGAAGGCCTGCACAAGCACTCCAACATAGGTGGTAATCTATAAGGAAAACATGAAATCCTATATGTCTCTAGGTATATCCTTATCATAAATATTTTTTCTTATATATCTATCTCACACCATATCATGGGAGTAGAAAATGAGGGTGGTAAACCCTAATCCATACTAAAAAAATGACATATCTACCTATTGTATCTCAAAAATATCATAACACCTCATATAGAGAAAAAAATAAGGATAATACCACCCATGGAACAACTACATAATGTTTTCTCATGAGAGCTTTAGCTCATCATGGGTCTGAGTGGTTAGTACTCACGGGTGATCATCTGATCTATGATGAATTTTGGTTTTGAGTGAAACCATATGATTTGTATAAGTGAAAGAAAATCTAGAATAATAGGAATACAGACTCGATACAATCCACTAATGTATGACGGATTTTCCAGCTAAAAACCTTGTGCATCATTTTCCTCTAGAAACTTTTCAATGCACTATGCCCAATCACATCATCATATTGAATAAAGAGATCTATCATCCACTCATTAGGTAGACGATCTTGTGTTTGAACCACTAGTAGTGGATACTTGAAAATCCCATTAGTTTGAATCACAGATCTGTTGTCATTTATAGGGTATACCTTGAGAATAATTCCCAACATTGAGGCCTCAAAATTACATGGTCATCATCATGACCATGTACTGGGATCGTAATAGGCCATTATCACAGAGTCATATAGAATATTTATAGTAGCTACCACAGTTTTATGAGGATATCAGGGGAGATTACTAATGAATGATGTATAATTAAATAGATATAATACCTTAGGATCCATGCACCAGTATTTTTCTTGTAACTGATTCCTTAGTTTGTCAACTCTACATGTGGATAATCAGATTCATAGTTTGTGTATATGTCATCCACCACTCCATAACTGGCTTCTCAATCTAGAGAGTCAAACTCGTGAAACATAAAAATAATTCCCCTATGTTCCCAAAATAATCCTCCAAACTTGACTAACTAGAAAACACAATCCTTAGGGAAAACCCCCCATGGATACCACTCAGTCACAACCTACCCTACAAGGGCCCCTCAGAAGCTAGAAGTAATCTGATAGTGACACATCAATCCCACCACCAATTGAATAGTGGTAACAAATATCAAGGTGTAATTGTATCACTATAATTGGATGCCTAATGGTAATGTACCTAAACACACTGTTACAACCCACTCCATGGAACAATAAAGAGATATAATAAAACTAAAACCAATTAAGAGTAAACAATTCATGTGAAAACCTCTAGGAAATATATCCATGTACAAAAAGGTAATATAAATATATGAGGGAATAATAAAGGCCTATCCAAAGAGGAAATGGAGGTCTCAATATCCTAAATCTAAAAAATGGAAACACTGTAGTGTGACTAACTCACCTTATTATAGGATGACTACCAAATATGGTCATAACCTCCATCTATGATTATGTTATGCCAACATCAAGCCCAAAATGTCACTGTCTATCTTAATATCATTTCCATAAAACATGACATGTGTTGAAAAATCCTTCATAGGGGTGATTATAAAAATAGTCATTAGGATTCCATGAAAACCATGATGGAAGAAATAGAATAAAATACTCAACTCAACCGATATGTTTTTGGGGTAATATAAACCCAACATTAAATATATATATATTTAAATCTAGTTGAAATTGGAGATGAATCGTAATATCTATAAAAATAATGAATAATTAGTCTTTCTATAGACCCAAATGGACCATATGTAATGCCAATCACCATAAGTATCCCCATAAAAACATGATTGGAGGGTTATCTCTTCACAACTACACTTCATAGTTATGGTATAACGAACTCTAATAGATAACTCTCTCCCATCATGAGGTTGATAACTGTAGGTACCACTCCATAGATAGAGGACATGTTCCCTCTATAGTATGGGGGAGTACTAAATATACCTATATAAAGAGTATAGAGGACCAAAACACTAATGGGTCTGGTGAGTAACAAACCTAACATCATTTCATTCATTAAAAATGATCTCCTCCATTAGTTACACTTCACTAGAAGAATGAACCCTTTGAATCACCTCATATTGTGTCTTAGATGTTTAAAACAATTACACCATCACATCCTATATAGAAAACTCCAAATAATGGGATAATCACATGCACAAATTTGAGTCTACAAAATGGAGGTACCTAAGGTATACTATTTGGAGGAAATTTAAAAATGTGTTCATTGACACAGACGACATGCATAACCAACTGAGGAACATGGAATGTTATCCCTTAGACACAACCTTATTAGTTGTGTTCATCCACACTTCATTTCTATTGGGGACACAATGTGTCTGATCACATGGGGTATCAAATGTGTACTCCCTTCTCATAGATTGACCACCACGGAAGTGCCACATGGTGTGTGGTACTACCCACATAGAATGTGATATTCTACTTGGTCCTAAACCCTTGACACAATGTCACATTGAGAAACATGATGTGTGTTCCTCTATAATATACGATGTGCAGTTGGTATTTTCAAAGAATCAGTTTCTTCAACATGAGGAATCACCGTGTCTACTAATCTCGCCAAAAAACTCACTATTTACTCATCCAATCTACTGAAATTGAAGGTAAATTCCAATAATCATCAATTATAATCCCCTGGGTGGAAATAAAATGGAATTATATTCCCCTAAACATGACCTCCTAGGAATTGTATCACCAATATATGGTCTCAATATATATAACCATAATCTATGATATGTAACTCCACCCTGATCCATTTGATAACCATTGATCCTAGGGTTTTTATTTTATCTAATATCATTTTTGTAGTTTTATCACAATCCAAATACTCTGACAATTTCCAATCATTTGTTTTTCCAATGAATATGAATAAGAATAAATATGGTGGGAGTGGCAATGAAAAAATTGAGATTTTCATTTTTCATTATTATTCATGCCAACGGTCAGAATCATGAAAACTATAATAACTTTAAATAATGAAATAATTAATTATGTCAAAATGTTCTCATTAAAATCTGGGTTTTTATGATTAATTAAATTCATGGAATTTTTCTGATATTCAATCCATGATCAATAGTGAAGAAAAAATGGTGAAAATCCACAAATTAACAATCCCTACCCTAAGAATTGATCAATAATTGGTGAATAAAACATTCAATAGTTATTTAAATGATTTTTTTCTATTTTATTAATTCATCCCATGAATTTAATTGATCATTGAACATCGATCTACATTCTCAAGTTCATCAATGACAATGGGTGCTCTCCAAACACCCTTTACAATCTCTCAGGGTTATTCAGTTAACTATAGTGATTTACCATACATGAATATATTTAGAGTGTAGCTATAGGTTATGAATATTATAAATTAAATAATTTAAATAATTTAAGTTTTTTAATGAACTATCCAATGACTCCCTTCTAAGGAATGTTCAATTTTGAACAACTTTATATCATGTTTATGGTAACCCCCATGATCTGAAATCCACCATGGTCTTGGATTTTCCATTTGATGTTCTAAAGTATGTGAACCCATTTTATTTTCAAAATATGTGCATATGTGATTTAATATTTTTAAAATTTTTAATACAATAATTTTGGGTTCCTATGAATCATATAACACTACATCAATTTTGATTTAAAATCTATAAATATATAATGAAATATTTACAATATTAAATTCAGAAAACCGGAGTTTTAATAAAAATAAGTTTTGTTTCATATAAAAACACACTGTTAGTTTTATATAAATTTATATATCCATTTATAATAGATTAATTATAAGAAGAACCCTTTCAAAAATTACTTTACAATGGGAATAAATTCGTATTGAAACATGATTAATGGTTTGAAATAGAGTAAAAACATGAAGTTACTAGAATCTTATTAGGATATTTTTTTGATAAATTTTGTAACAAATTTTTTTAAAAATGAATTATAATGGAAGTTGATAACACAGTTATAAATGAATTTTGAACACATTTTAATGAGTTAATAATGTATAATAATATTGAAAAAGATAAATTAAATAGTGTTAATTTTGTATAAAATTATAATGAAATTCAAAAAATGTTAATATTTAATTTTTTTATTAGTGTGAGCCTAATGCATTATATTTTTATTGTATATAGGATACATGGTATTTAGTTCATATAATATTGATAAAAATTTTGATTATAAAAACATAATTATTGATTAGAATATAATGGATCAAACGATAATCTCATTTAGTAAATTATTTAAAACACTTATGAATTGTAATATTGAACAAAAGTATATGAAAAAAATAATAAAGAATCATGCATAGATATATTTTATGAATGATGTGTTAGTACAAATTGAAAATAAAAAACACATGTGTATTGGTGTATTGGTTGAAATATAACAATGTCATTAGAAAAATGTGGGTGTGATGTAATATACTAAATAAAACAGGATAATTGGCAAGGAAAAAGGCATTATTAGGTTTTAATAAAGAATTCAAATTATAAAGAGATATATTTTATGATACAATTTAATTCGATATAATAGAATATTATAAATATAAACTACAAGAAAATACAAAACGTATAGTTAAAAACCATTAAATGGTTCATGATATTATAAATCACAACATAGTGAGTGTTACTATACCATAGTTTAGTGCGCGAGAGTCTATGAGTAATGAAAAACCTTTCATTTTTATAATATAAGATATCATATTTTGTTATATCAACATTATATTATTATGTTCGGTGTTTAAAAATAATAAAAACATTTAAACAATAACTATTTATTATCCTAAGGATTATGGGGTTTATAACTTATGAAATATTTTTGAAACGAATCATCCAATAACTGACTATTTGGTAAATTTTTGGAATCAATGGAGTTATTTTTAATTAATGTAAAATTACAATTATATTTTTTTCATTTGTATATATATGGTATTGTGAGTTGATACCAACGAAAAATCCTTAAACTAAATCACACTAATCTCTTATTTCTCTATAAATTTTACTAATGGTTCCAACATTCTGTCACATGAAAGAAGTCCTTCCTCTGAATTGTGAGATTTATATATCCCATCGATACCATTGTACAAAAAAATAAAAAATATTTCTTTACATTAATACCCATCAAGCTCATGTTGGTATGCATTAATAAAGTGGTCCATAATAGAGAATTTTCATGTATTTAATTTTTTTCACTCACTCTAAATGAACGGGATGATCCTATTGAAAATTGGTTTTGTTTTATTTTTTATTACCCATGGAAATGTTTTCCCACCTCAAAAATACATTAGTCGATTCATATTGAAATCCATATCTCATTGATAGATGGTTTTGAATATATGAATGTATATATAGAATGTATTTATCTATAACCATGACATTTTATCTTGAAAATTTCATAGTTCATATTGATTTTCATAATTGAAATGTGTTTTAAGAAAAAATAGGCATGGTTTTATAGATTGTATAAATTTTTTATATAATAGATGAAATACCTAGGTTCAATTATGTCACAAATAGGGGAATGTGCTTAATCAATGATGTAATATTTAAAATTTCACCATTTTATATCAGCCTCTACAAACTGTAAAGATCTTGATCCTATAATTATTTTACAATTCACCATTCTAGTCTGAAAACAAAAAAAACAAAAAAACTGGGGGTATTTTCTTGTTTTCATATAATGGTTGTTACTTATGTACTTTTTATTTTTGATTCAACTATAATACAAATATGTCCAATTAAAAACAAAAGTGAGTAATAATACAAAAATTATCCTCATATTTCGGAAAGTCATTCTCTCATAATTCTTGATCACTAATGAATATAGTACCTATCCCAAAATTGTATATTTATAGTATAACCCAACTAGTTGAATCTATCTCCCAAAATAATTGTTATTATTTATACAATCATCCCACTAGTTCTCTAATTTATATTCATGAATAGAATTATAATACTTCTTCCTTTTAATAGAGTGCTCGTGTTGGCCATTTTCTTCTCAAATCCATTATATGTGAATTCAATGAAGAATTTATATCCATTTTCACATTTAAAATCTCAATATATTAAATTAAATAGTCTCACTTATATATCTTATGAATTCCCACTGTTTACTATCCTTCATGAACGTCATATAGAACATTCACTACTTCTCTATTATAATCATGGTTAATATTTATTTATAGAAGTATCATCTTTGGTAGACTCATCATTCCACTTCAAAATAGGTTAATTCTTCTTCCCATAAGTATAAAGTTGCAGATTTCAATTTACCATCCATAACACTCTATTATCATACTATTTAATTTTATGCTTGAATCATATTATTTGCAGAATATATTTGATACCAACTATATTTGAAAAAGAATAACCATCCAATATTAACATGATTTATAGGAAAAATTACATTTTAAACATTAAAATGAAATTTTTGTTTTAGAGTTTCTATTAATTAGTAAATTATTACATAAAAACATGAATTTCATTATACACTAAAAAATTTTATACTAAATGAAACTATTTATGGAATAAAATTTCGTCCCTCAAAACCATCATCTAATATTAAGATCTAGTATTCATAATTTTTCCAACTCGTTTTTAACACTTAAAAAATGTAATCATTGTATAATAATAAAACTCTATATGTGGTATAAAATATATAGATAAACTAGTTTGGAGATAAAAATAATATAAAACCTCTGATAATGGTTTTCTTCTAGAAAAATATCATTGAGCTTATAATAAACCAAAACATACATTCAGAGAATGAAATCTAGTTCTTTCCTTAAAATTTTCAATACAACAGTACATCAGGATTGAATAATATCATAAAACCTAATGTTAATTGGATGATTATATTCACATCACCTTTAAATGAATAAAAACTATTTAATTATGAATAAAATCTTAATGTAAAAAAATTAACTAGTTAATTCAATCATCATAAACTTGTAATGGAATAACTCAACAAATTAATTCCAACATCATATATTTTGAAAAAAAATCATTATCATGTAAATTGGAGGGTTACGTCAGACCTGTCCATAATCATATTTAATTTAAAACTGACATAACATGAATAAAACCAATAGTGTATTTTACATTCAACATAATATCCATTAAATCATTTATTTGAGGCCATAAGCATAATCACATATAGTTATAATATAAAAATTAGTGGAAGCATACTTTTATTTAATAAAAATTAATAAAAAATTAATAGAGAAATGGGAGAGAAATTTACTAAGTTAAACCATGAAAACATGAAAAGGAATCATCATAAAAACATGGAATATATAGGTGTGAAAAATCATTTATGTGATTAACATTAAAAGAACGTTCTTTTCACACCTATATAAAGTAAGTAAAAAATTAATCTTATGGAAATTGTTAAGAAGGTTCATTTTTAAACCATTATAATGTATGTCATCCGAAAATTAAATGAAATCAAGAAATAATTGATATCTATATTAGAATATTATTGAATCAATATAGAGAAAAATATTTGAATGGAAAAAGTTAAAACTTTTAAAATTATTTTTACAAGAAAAATACCCTTATCTCGAGTTTAGACACAATTCACACTTCATATGCACTACTATGTAATAAAATTATATTAATCACTTAATTTATCTAGTAATTTTATTATTTTCATTCCATTCTAATCAATCATGTTATTTAAGTTATTACCATTTACATTTAATTACTAAATAGCTATAGTTCACAGTGGTCATTGTTGGGCCATTAAATTCATAATCACAAAAAATGTTAGTATCATTGTAGTGTTAATAAATTCATATCCAATGGTTCTATATTATTTTGATTTTTCAAGCTATATGGATAGAATAATTCTAAAAATAATGGATTTCAATATATTACTACATAGTAACTTCTTCATGAATCATTTTTGAAAAGATTATTTTTATGGTTAAAATGGCCATGATTATTCACTTTTAATCCTATTGTTAAGTGGTATATTTCACCATTATATAATTATAATCAAGTTTAAATACATTTTTTGATATATTTAGGTAGTTTCATGGTCATTTTATGTAACCTATAAAGACGGTTCATGTAAACTACATAAAAATAATTATTTTTTATAAAATTTGATTTTGTCAAATGAATATATTTCACTAAGAAAATATACATATTTATATATCCATTTTATAATTACAAAACAAATATTCACAATTATCACTCAATATTAAGAGTATTTATGTTTTCATAATAATTCATCACATAGACATTATAATATCATTTAGGAAGGCTATAAAACTGAATCTTTCTATAACAAATTATACTAATTGAATGAGTACGAATATATTATTAATTACTAATAATATAAAATTTAAATATTCCAAAAGATATATTTTTAAATTCATGAATATTATTCAATAAGAGATAGATAAAGAATATAAATTATATATAATGGCAAAATGTTTCTACATATAAAATGTCTTGTTATCCTTGTTTTGGGAAGACAAATATTATGATGATAATTTAATATTAATAATATTAATATAATGGATAAATAATATTTATAGTTACATAATCATATTATAAAAATAATTGTATTCATTACATTCATTTATATAACTTTCCATGTAAGGCGGTGATGAAAATCGAAATACATCGCTACTGGAGGTGGTAGTCTGCATGCAACATAAGACAAATTTCCATTCTCTAATTTCTTAAAGGTAGATAAATGTTATTTCAGAAACATAATGACATGTTAGTATACTAACGACACTAATTTATTAATATAATTCTGGTTTTAATAGATTTTGATATTGAAGAAGAAATAAACATGTAAGAACCACATTAAGACAGTTACCCCTTCTATGAAAATACACCATTAGTTCTTTGCATGAGCTTGCATAGATTATTCTCTTGGGGTGAAATAACCACTAGTATATGTGAATGATTGTTGGATAAAAATAAATTCATTTATTAGTTGAGAAAAGGATGTTATCATGTGTGGATAAATGTTTTGGTGATTGGATCATTTTCTAATTTATTGGTGTGAAACTATTGTAAATACAAGTTTTATATGTATATAATAAATCTCATACTCAAGAAAAGTGAAACTAATTTACCCTATGTTATAATATTAGATAGAGAGGGTAAAACAGTCACTCATATATCTAATTAAAGATAGGTTTTTTGGCCTTAACTACTAATTTAACCCCCATTTAACATTTTTATCCTTTATAGATGAGAATAATTTTTTCACATGGTATATTATTTTTATGAATAAAAATGAAAAATGAAACATTAAATAATCATTAATTTCATATTTTAGATATTATTTTTAAAATAATAAATTTATATAGGTTTAAAAATTTAATTTTAGTATATGTAAGCATGATGAAAAGAAATATAGTATTTTTAAAAATGCAATTTTAACCATAAAATTAGTTTTTATAAAAATAACGCATAGTATTGAATCTAAGGATATTAATTGGGTTTTGAATAAATAAATGGGAATTTTGTGACCATAAATCCGTATAAAAATTTAATGGTACATTTAGAAATCATAATTAATGAAAAATAATAAATAAAATTGTTGAAAATAAATATAAAATAGTTTCCAAAATTTCATGTATATGTTTAAAAATTCTAAATATTCTTTTTAAAAGCATTATTTTACACCTCAAATAATTTTTTTTGTTCTATAAAATTGTTTCATTAATTTTTATTCCCTTCTTATATCAGGATCATTGCATAAAAGTTAAGATTGTCTGTAAAAATAGTATTTTCCACTATTCACCCCAAAATCACCCTTTTTAAAAAATCCATAAAATTAAATTTTTTATTATTTTTTAATTATGAATAAAATATTGATTTTAATTTTATGAAACTAAATTTCCAATACATAAGTAATTACCTTTTTTATAAAAACATACAATGCATGTTGAAAATAGTTTATTTAATATTAAACATATTAGTTTTGAAATGGAAAACCATTTCATTGTTTCATATCCGGAAAAATAATAATAATAATATAGATGAAAATTAATTTATATAGTTTATATGTATATCCATTTTAAAAAATATTTACTAATTAAATAATTCTATTAATAGTAAAAAATAAAATTTATGGTTAGTAAATTAACATGACCTTCAAATAAAACATCCCTTATGAGATGAATTAAACATAATAATATAAAATTTATTAAGATTATATAATCGATTATATAATATCTGTTGAGGAATGTTGTTAAAATATATACATGATCAAAGTAAATTTGTAAAATAACAGTCAAGAATAATTATATACTTTTAAAGTGGTTTATTATTAGAAATACATTAGTTTTCAAATTCATCCCTCTTATAGAAATTATGACATCAAATATTATTTTTATTATCACATATGATACATGTATATTATGAAAAAAATAAGTGGTTTTTGTGATATTTTTAAATAAACTAATATTAAAAAAATCATAGGAACAAGAAAAATAAATATTATATTATCCTCAACTAAGACATTGTTTATTCAAATATTTTGGTTTAAACTATGTTAATTATAGTTTTTATCCATCAAAATATAAAACCAATTAAAAAAATCGTTCCTCAAACCATACTATCTCATATGGTTATCGAATACTTTACAATTATGATCATATTCAAATATATTAACACCATATATTTTTTAAATCATATAAATTATACACTTCTCATAAAATCAATAACATTAATGATATATATACACTTCACAAATTTCAATTATAATACTCTATGTAACAACCAAAATCTGGAGCCCCTCCACTGATGCCCCATACTCGGTTCACCACATGACCTCAAGCGTGTTTCCCCTAACACCAAAGGCTGCCAACTAGTAGTGAGGGAGTTGGTGAGTCAGTGGGGAAACTATTCCCTCATTCAGTAAAGTATATAGTGGAAAAAAACAATCAATAGTGGAAGCAGTAAGAACATGCATAACAACAAAAACTAGACAGCGGATGCAATGAATACATATAGTAATGATGATAATGATGCAGCAGGTACAAGTATCTAAAGAAAACAGCAAACACAACAATGTTATAAAATACAACTGAAACCATGTGAAAAAGAAAACAAAGTAAACTCCTCACCGTCGCAAGCCACGGCTCAGTCCCATGCTCTCCAGATCCAGTGCAATCAAGAACTTGAAGTAGAAGGGCACTTGCCCTTGTCTATACCTGCAACAACCTAATCTTTTTGTGCCCAAAAGCATGGCCCAAATAGGGTGTGAGATATAATCCCATTAGGCAAACACCCAAAGATCTATGCCTAATAGTCAATGAATAAATGGCAGTAAAGTACTGAAAGCAGTAAACAGAACAGAACACAACAGCTTCAATCCACAATTCTAACAAGTAATGTACACAAGTAAGCATCCAGCAACAACAAGGAAAACGGGTAACCGTCTGGGTAGTTCTCAGAGCCTAACCCCTATGGTTCAACCTATAAGTACTAGCAAACCTCTAGGAGGCACACACAGTCTCACCCCTTTGGTTCAGCTATGCAATTATTAGACTCTCTGGGGAAGCACTCAACATCTATCCCCTTGTGGCCCGCGTCAAGGAACTACAGATTCTCTGAGAAAGCACTCAACTTCAATTCCCCCTGTGGTCTCACATCGTAATTAAAAGACACTCTGGAGAATCCCCTCCATCGATTCTCACTTTGGCCTATTACTCTAGGTTCTCACAGTCCTGAGTGAAAGATTAAACATGCTCGGCCCACGTACATCATCCAAGTAAACCTTAAGAACGACTTGGCTATCATTCTAAGGCTCAACAACAATAATAAAACAACAGTTCCACTATCCTACAACTAGGCATGGAAACTGGAAACACTAAAGAGAACAACAAGCATGGAAAAGAAACTTGAGCACAAAATATATTACTCTACTCACAAGCATAAACCTCTACTACAGAAATCAGGAAAAGCCGGCAAACAATGGGGGAAAAACAGGAAACATGCAATACCCCGTTCAAGGGTATTGTTGTAATTTTCACATAATATTCATAAACATTCTACAGAAAGGCACAAACCACCTACCTCGATCCTAGGAGATCGATATATGTGAACGACGACGATAGATTACCCTTATAATGATGTAGATCTGAGAAAACACACAAGACGCTCATCCTACGATATATTTAAAACAAGGAGGAATCATGAAACAAGGCTCAAGTAGAAGGAAGAACTCACTGCTTCGCTTCCAATGCAATCGACCATGCTCGAATTGGAGAATAGATGGCGAGGCAAGAGTTCGTCGATGATCTGGCCATACAGGTTGCTCTCGGACGGACGTAATCTTGAGAAGAAGATGAATTCAGGGGACAGGCGCGACCCCGGTCTGTTTAATGAAAAAAAATAAAGTACACGGCATGTACTTATTGAGTACATATCATGTACTTCAGTTTTTCGTACTCCGAATTACCCGGCTTCCACCTCACCCTTACACACCATGTGTGTGGCTCGGATACGACCAGCACACTGCATAGAGTGGAAAAGGGAGTACACGACATGTACTCAGAAAGTACACGACGTGTACTTCAGAAATTTCAATAAAATTTATTTTCTTAAGAAATCCATAAAAAGGTAAAACATAACTGAACAAGGATCTGGGTTCATAAAAACTTCCCCCCATAATGAAACTTGTCCCCAAATTTCCCTAACGAGGCAGAGAGGAAGAAAACTTGAATAGCTCCAACCACTGCGATCGTACATCGGCCTCCCTCTCTAAGGTCTCGTCCTGTACTTGCCCATGTTGCCATAACACTCATACCAGAGGAACAGACTGCCCATGGATAACCTTCATACTGTGATCGACAATACGGATAGGATTCTCCTCTAATGATGTATCCACTTCAAACTCGACTTCCTCAGGATGACAGACGTGAGACGGGTCTGAAAATTAACATTGGAGTTGAGAGACGTAGAAGACGTCGTGCATGGGCCGATACCTCTGAGGTAGCTACAACTGATAGGTGACCGGACCCACTCTCTCCAATACCCCAAACGGCCAGAGGTACCACGGTGAAAGCTTATCCTATCTCCAAATCCTCTTGTGTCCCAACCTTGGTGCAACACACTGGAAAACCTGATCACTGACCTTGAACCCTAGAGGTCTTCTCCACTGATCAGCATAAGACATATGTCGACACTGCGTTGTAGCCATCCTCTTCCAAATCTTCTCTATATGATCTGAACTATCCTGAACAAGACGAGGTCCCAACAAAGCTACCTCTCCAGCCTCCAGCCAGCATAAGGGTGATCGGCATGGCCTACCGTACAAATCCTCATATGGCGCCATCAGAATGGTTTCCTGGAAACTATTGTTGTAGGAGAACTCCACCAGAGGGATATGCTTCTCCCAAGAACCGTAAAAGTCAAGGATGAAAGCCCAGATCATATCCTCAAGCACCTGGATCGTGCGCTCGGACTGGCCATCAGTTTGGGGATGGTATGTTGTACTCAAAATTACCTGTGTACCCAAGGCCTTCTGAAGTCCCTGCCAGAACCGAGAGGTAAAGCATGCATCCCTGTCTGAAACAATGTAGTGAGGAACTCCATGCAGACGAACAATCTCCCGGATGTAAAGTCATACCAGATCATCAACACTGAAGGTATCTTTAATTGGAAAGAAGTGAGAAACCTTCGTAAGCTTGTCGATGACAACACAAAAAACATTGTTCCCTTGAGGAGACCTCGGCAACCCAGTCACAAAGTCCATCGTGACGTCATTCCATTTTGATTCCGGAATGAGTAACTGCTGTAAAAGGCATGCTGGTCGCTGATGCTCTGCCTTCACCTGCTGGTAGGTAGAACATCTCATTACAAAACCAACAACATCCTTCTTCATACCAGGCCACCAATATTGGCGATGAAGGTCCTGATACATCTTGGTGAGGCCAGGATGAACTTCCCAAACAGAGGAATGAAAATCCCACGTCAGCTCCTCTCATATGTCTGCTAGCACCCATACGCATCCCTAAAAACGCAAGAGCTCATCCTTGCCCACTGTCAATCGAGGAAGAGGGTACCCACCTGACACACTCTCCCACAGGACTAAGCCTTCTGAGTCTGATTGTTGCCTCATCCGTACACGATCAAGTAGTATAGAGGTAACAGGTACAGAAGATAGGTAAGTCTGTCCCTGCCTGTCGTGCACCTCCAGATGCATCTTAGAGAAAAAATCCATCAGCTGCCACTAACTGCTGGCCTCCTGAACTGCCTAAACCCGAGTTCTCTTACTCAATGCATCAGCCACTGTGTTTCCCTTACCCGGTGTATAGGCGAGCTCGAAGTCAAAAGACTATAGATACTCAACCCACCTGCGCTGCCTCAGATTCAGATCACACTGAGTGAAGATATACTTGAGACTCTTGTGGTCAGTGAAGACCCAAAAGTGCTCTCCCAGAAGATAGTGTCTCTAACCGCGCAAGGCATGAACAACAGCTTCTAACTCCAAATAATGCATCAGGTAGTTCCTCTTGTGTGGCCTTAATTGCCGAGACCCGTATGCAATGACTCCATCCCCCTGCATAAGCACAACTCCCAGCCCAATACCTGAAGCATCATAATAAACAGTGTAGTTCTTTCATGGATCCTAAAAGACTAGTATCAGTGCTGACATCAACCTCACTTTCAGCTCCTGAAAGGCTGACTCACAAGAATCTGACCATAAAAACTTCACCCCCTTTTTGGTCAAACCTGTCAAAGGTGCTGCTAGACAAGAAAAGTCCGGAATGAAGCGTCTATAGTATCCAGCAGGCTCTAGGAAACTTCGTAACTCGAAGACGTTCTTCGGCTTCTCCCAGGAAACTACAGCTCTCACTTTCTTTGGGTCCACTGATACTCCTGCCTCTTAGATGACGTGACCCAAGAAGTGAAACCGATTCATCTAGAAGTGGCACTTCGAGAGTTTAGCATAAAGCTGATTCTCTCTCAGTGTACTCAGAACGATCTCAAGATGGGAGGCATGGTCGTGTCGAGTGTGATAGTACACCAAGATATCGTCCAAAAAGACCATGACAATAGAGTCCAAGAAAGGATGGAACACTCGGTTCATCAGTGCCATGAAAACAGCAAGTGTGTTCGTGAGACCGAATGGCAAGACTGTATACTCGTATAGACCATACCTGCTCCTGAAGGCTGTCAGAGGTATATCTGATGGTCAAATGTGAAACTGATGATAACCGGACCTCATGTCGATCTTCGAGAACACCCAGGCTCCTCAAATTTGTTCTAAAAGGTCATCTATCATTGGTAAAGGATATCTGTTCTTGACCGTGAACTGGTTCAGCTTCTGATAATTCATAAAAAGCTGAAGGGTACCGTCTTCCTTCTTCGCAAACAGGACAGGCGAACCCTAAGGAGAAGTACTGGGTTGGATGAAACCCTTATCCTATAGCTCCTCCAACTACTTCTTTATCTCCTGCAACTTTGGTGTGGCCATCCTATAGGGAGGAATGGACACCGGTGTCGCTCCTGGCACGAGCTCAATAGAGAAGTGTACCTCACGCTCCAGAGGCAAACCTGAAAATTCCTCTGGAAAAGGGTCCCTGAAACGATCCACCACTAGAGGTAATTCCAACTGTGGAGTCCCCTGATCATCCAGATAAAGGCTAGCAATCTAGGATGTCGCCCCTCCTTGCCCAAGATTCTCAAGTCCCACCCGACTCGCCCGAACGTCCCATTCGCCTCTATGGAGAAAAGATTCACCCTCTGGTGAGATGAAACTGACTCTGCGGTGATAACAGTCAATGAATTCCTGGAAGGGAATCAACCAGTCCCTACCAAGGATGACATCATAGCCATTCATCTCTAGGACATAGAGATCCCATAAGAAGTGATACCCAGCAACCTCGAGAGGGCACTCTCTGCACTAGCATACACTAGATGGCCTCGTTCCCAAAGGTCTGTCTAGTGTCAACGAGTCAGTAGAACGAAAGATGCAAAGCCCAAGGATCTCCATGACAGCAATAGAGATAAAGGTATGTGTGGAACCAGTATCGAAAAGGGCTGAAGATAAAACTGAGGCTACGAAATTTGTACCTCGAACAGTAGAAGGGTCGTGATCCTGCTCCTGATAAGTCTAGTTTAGGGCGAAAGACTAGCATGTACCATGTCCCTGTGCCCCTGGCTGACCACTATGAGCTGCACCTCCCTGCTGGTGCTGAGGAACTGGTGGCTGACTTCCATGGCCTCGACCTCCACCTCAGCCCAAACGGCCGGAAGAACTCCAGTTCCCCAACTGGTGGGAAGCTGGTGGTGCTTCTCCTGACGAGGAGTCATGGAAGAACCCTGATCACTAGATGCTGGTGAGAAAACCTGACAGAAATGATGAAGGTGCCTCATCTTGCCACAATATTGGCACTCCACAGGGTCCCTCTGGCATTGCGGCCTCGTGTGGCCTGACCGGCCACACTGGTAGCATGTCACCTAGCTGCCTGATGATGCATCTCGCTTCCTCAGATAACCGCGTGTAGGCTCTCTATGACGCATCTTACTATCATCTGGAGGAAAACTAGCTCTGGAAACAGAACCTCCCTGGCTCGCACCTCCAGAGTCTCTCAGATTGCACTCTGTAATCAGTTCCTAGTTGATGATGAATGTAATAGAAGTCAGCTGGATGATATTCACCTGCGAGCGGATCTCCCGCATGAGACCATCCTCGAACTTCCATGCCAAGAACAAACCACTCCCATCCTGAAAGGGTGTGAAGTGCTATAGCTCAGTGAAACGAGCGGAATACTCCATGACAGAAAGAGTACCCTACTCTATGCTCATGAAATCTCAGGCTTGATCGGCCCTCAGGGTCTCCGGGTAGAAGTAGTCATAGAACATGCACAGTAACTCCTCTCTAGCCATAGCCTACTGCTGAACCGCTTGTGAGATCACATCCCACCACCTCTTAGCAGAGTCTCAGAGCCTGTAGGTGCCGAGCATGACCCACCTCTCTCTCCAGATTCTCGAAGATAGTCATCATGGCTTTCAGCCATGACCCTGCAGCCTGAGGTCCTCCTTCCCCCGAGAACGTGGGAGGATGCTGCTACTGGAAAACCTGCGTCAAGTCTTCCATATACGTGGCAGAAGGTGACGCTCCCTGGAAGGCCTGTATCATCCTCATGAAACCTTCCCTAAACTTCCCATCAGCACCTACAACTGTTATAACAACTGGTTCCAAGGCTGTCTCGACTAAAGGATCGACAGGAAGTCCCTAATTAGCCATATCTGGGGCCTGATCACTACCTGACGATAGACGCACGACCAGAGGATGTCTGAGAGGCATAGCTCTGAAAGATCAAAAGTACACCTTGGATCAGAAAAACAAGGATAGAGAACACAAGAGTACTAAACGAGAATAGGGGATGAAAACACAAAAGATTACAAAACACGAATACACGGCGTGTAAGAAAACTACACGACGTGTCTTCTTAAACCACTGACATGGGTGTGTATTCCTACACTACAAGTCGTGTACACCTCAAACTACACAGCGTGTGGACCTCAACACACAACGTGTTCATGAAAACTGTACCCCTACCTGAGTCCCCTTACACGGCTAACCCACATGGTCCGACTCAACCCGAAACTACACGGCGTGTTTGAAACAAACACAGCGTGTACTAGATTAGGCTTCGACAACCCATGTTTGTTAAGCACACGGCTGTCTACACGGCTGAAGCTTATATGGTGTGCTCCGAACAAACACAGCATGTGGAAAAGAAGGTAAATTCAGCCCGTGTTGTTCATGACACGGCTGGGTACCTGGACAGGACTACACGACGTGTTCCCTCTGGACACGGCGTGTTCTACTAGAGCTTCCCCGACCCATGTTGTTAGTGACACAGCTGGGTACACGGCTCCAAACACACATGGCGTGTACCTAACGTACACACCGTATTCCTAAAGTAACTTTCACGACACCGTTTTTTTCCCACACGGTCAGTGACACATCCTGAAAACTACACTCCGTGTATCCAAAAAGTACATGCCATGTATTCTGGGTTTTTCTGGGAAATAGCTCAAAAACTGCACGAAATCCCAGAAACACTAAAAACAAGGGAAAGAGGTGCCAAATTCTGATCAGTGAGGGCCCATAATCCCCACAAATAAAATCTTGGCATATCCCACTGTCATATACAAGAGAAATCAGGCTCATGACCCACCAAGTTTGGATTAATGAGGGCCCATAATACCTCACAATCCAAAATTTGGCATTATTTTTTTTAATCAAAAAACAAAGAAACCAGTTTTCTATCAAAACTGCAGAGAATCTATCAAGAATCTATCACAACATCATGCATAACCTACACGGAGTCTATCACAATAGCATGCAACCGCTAATGCACCCTAGATGGAATGGAAAGCATGCATGACATGTGATTTCTACAAGTGCCTATATGATTCATGAGATGGAATACCCCCATCTAATCGGATTGCGATAGAAATAGAATCGAAATATCACAACAATAATAGCACAAGTCATGTGAATCACTCAAGGTGAAACCAAATCAACCATAAAATCTCAAACCCAGAACTACAATTAACGAGGTTGTATGGATTTTCCCTATGCACGGGTTAGCTACTCCTGGGCATAGCTTAATAGCATATACTGAGTCTATCATGTCCCTGGCTAATGTCTCCAAATAGAAAGCAAGAGAAAGAATTCCTCTGATACCACTTTGTAACGACCCAAATTTGGAGCCCCTCCACTGGTGCCCCATACCCAGTTTGCCACATGTCCTCAACCACATTTACCCAAATGCCAGAGGCTGCCAACTAGCAGCGAGGGCCTTGGTAAGTCAGTGGGGAAACTATTCCCTCATTCGGTAAAGTATACAGCGGAAAAACAACAATCAATAGTAGAAGTCGTAACAACATGCATAACAACAGAATCCAGACAGTGGAAGCAATGAATACATATAGTAATGTTGATAATGATGCAGCAGGTACAAGTATGTAAGGAAAATAGCAAACACAACAATGTACTGAAATACAACTAAACCTAAGTGAAAAAGAAAACAATGTAAACCCCTTAGCATCGCGAGCCACGGCTCGGTCCCATGCTCTCCGACTCCAGGGAAATCAAAAACCTGAAGTAGAAGGGCGCTTTCCCTTGTCTATACCTGCAACAACATAATCTATTTGGGCCCTAAAGTATGGACCACATAGGGTGTGAGATACAATCCCAGTAGGCAATCACCCAAAGATCTGTGCCTAACTGTCAATGAATACATGGCAGTAATGTACCGAATGTAGTAAACAGATTAGCACACAGCAACTACAATCCACAGTTCTAACAAGTAAAGTACACAAGTAAGTAGCCAGCAACAACAAGGAAAACAGGTAACCCTCTGGGTAGTTCTCACAACCTAATCCCTATGGTTCAACCTCTACGTACTAGCAACCCTCTAGGAGGCACACACAATCTCACCCATTTGGTTCAGCTATGCAATTAGTATACTCTCTAGAGAAGCACTCACCATCAATTCCCCCTATAGTCTCGTATCGTGCTAAAGGCTCTCTGGGGAAGCACTCAACGTCTATTCTACCTATGGCCCATGTCGAGGAACTACAGACTCTCTAAGGAAGCACTCAACATCAATTCCCCATGCGGTCTAGCATCATAATTAAAAGACACTCTAGAGAAGCCCTTCCGTCAATTCTCCCTTTGGACTATTACTCTAGGTTCTCACAGTCCTGAGTGGAAGATTAAACATTCTCGGCACGCATACATCATCCAAGTAAACCTCAAGAACTACTTGGATATAATTCTAAGACTCAACAGCAATTATAAAACAACAGTTCCACTATCCTATAACTAGGCTAGGCAATTGGAAACGCTAAACAGCACAAAAATCATAGAAAAGCAACCTGATCAAAAATTAAATTACTCTACTCACAAGCATAAACCTCTACTACAGTAATCATGCAAAGAAGCCAAACAACAAGGGGCAAAACAGGAAAGATACAATACCCCGTTCAAGGGTACTGGTGGTATTTTCACGTAATATTCATCAAATTTCTACGGAATGGCACAAACCATCTATCTCGATCCTAGTATATCGATATATGTGAACCACGATGACAGATTCCCCTTAGAATGATGTAGATTTGAGAAAACGCACAAAACACTCAACCAACAATATCTTGAAAACTAGGAGGAATCACGAAACAAGGGTCAAGCAGAAGGAAGAACTCACCGATGCGCTTCCAACGCAATCAACTATGTTCGAATCAGAGAACGGACAGTGAGATGGGAGTCTGTCAAATATTTGGTCGTATGGGTCACTCTCGGATGGATAGAAACTAGAGAAGAATATGAATTTGGGGGTAAGGCGTGACCCCGGTCCGTTTAATGAAAAAAATGTACACAGCTTGTACTTATTGAGTACACGGCGTGTACTTCAGTTTTCCGTACTCCGAATTAATCGTCCTCCACCTCTCCCTTACACACTATGTGTGTGGCCCGGACACGGCCATCACACGGCTTCGAGCGGAGAAGAGAGTACACAACATGTACTCAGAAAGTACACGGTGTTTACTTCGGAAATTTCCAGAAAATTTACTTTTCTTAAAAACTCCAGAAAAGGGGCAAACATACCTCAACAAAGATCCGGGTTCTTACACCCTATATCAATACATTGAGGCCGGTTTAAAAACATATTATTCATACATCAGTTTTTATATTAACTATAACATCCGAGAAATAATTATACAATAATTACATGATTTATAGGAAATATTTCATAGCAGACATTCCCATGACCATTTTGATTTAGTGTTTAATATAATAAGAATATACTTAACTTTAAAAAAACCATAATCATTCAATATATGGATAGAAAAATACTAAAATACTCTTTATATAGTAATCATTCATCAATCAAGATCAAAATCTCATATTCCAATTTATACTTCATATTCATTACTAGTCATCCTTAAGCATAGTGAAAAACATTTAAAAACTGGGGATGAGCATAAAAATTGTTCAAGGGTGTAAATAAGAACCTGTTAGGACATTTAAATACATGAAAAAACATTTAAAATTACATCCATCAAAAAAATATTTGAGTTTGTACAACATATAAACGATATTTCTAAACATCAAATCGTATACTTTTTTCAAAACGTTATTTAAAATAATTCCAAAAAATGAATAATTGAACAATATTTAATAATAAATACCCCATAATGTTAATATAAACCATCATGGAACTACATAACTAAAAATTTGAAATATAATTTTAATGGATAAAATACAACTAGTTAATTTCATCATCATAACCCAATTATGGAATAACTATACTAGTTTATTCGAACACTATACCCCATTTAAATCGATTGATCCCAAATTCATTTCTAGGATATATCTAATCCATCAATGAGAATATAAAATATCCAATAACCTTAACATTGTTTAAATACATAAGGGACAACATTTTCATCATACAACTCATTAAAAAATTTATTTGAACCCATACAAAAATTCACTTGTAGTTATCCAATAAAAATAATAAGAAATATAATTTTCATTGATAATTTTAAAAAAATCATAGAATATTTTGAGATTAATTTACTTTATTAAACCATGGAAAATTCAAAATAAGCATCATAATGAATAAAGGAAATGATATTGGGAATAGGTATTCATCTGATAAATGTTAATAGGATCATTCTTTTCACACGTTTGTAAAGAATGTAAAAAAGGTAACCTATGAAAAATGAAAATTATTCACTTTAAAAACCTTTTATATAAAGATAAATAAATATAAAGTTAATTTAATGAATCATTTAAGTTTATATTAGATCATTCCTGTAATAATAAATAGGAAAATATTTTAAGGTCAAACTAAATAACTTTTTGAATATCGTTTAAAAAAATCCTCCTACCTCATGTCATGAGTCTATTCATATATCATATACCCTCTATAATAATAAAATATTATTAATTATTTCATTCATTTGGAACCTATTTCATATTTATTATCTTATTATTATGCTTCTTAATTCATTTATTAAGATTTTTGATTTATCTACTGCATCGTTATATTTCACTTTCTCTATTTTATGATCATTCATTTCATCATACTTAAAATATGTTCAACATAATTATTGTGGAAAAAATTAAATCTTAAATGGTTTAATAAGCTCCAAATATTTAATTTTAATGTTTTAATATTATTTTTAGAAACATAATTGTTAAATATGTTATGAAATAATTTCTTTATCATGAATCTTCCTTGATAAGCATGTATTTTATGATTAAAATAACCATGTTTGTTCACTTTTAATAGGATTATTTTGATTTCTATTTCAACATAAAATATTTTTAATGAATATTTAATATTTTTTTCTAATATTTTTTTGAATTCCTATAGTAATTTTATATAATTTTTTAAGATAGTACTTATAGAAGGATTAAAAATCAATTTTTCTAAATGTTAATTTCATAAACATAATTTAATTCATTAAATAAATTATACATTACCCTTTTATAAATATAAAAAACATTAATTCAATATTACTATATTAAATTTTATTAATATTGTCTTTCTTAATCATTCATTATACTAACATAATAATGTTGTTCTGGAATGTGTAAAAATGACCCATACAAGAAAACGTTATAACGACTGAATGTATCAGAATATATTATTTTCTATTAATAATATAGATTATATATAATCATACCAATTTAAAAAATCTTTCATTCAAATAATATATAATATCCAATAATATATATATGTATAATATAATTTAATGAGAAAACAATGAAGTTATTAATATTAATGTGTCTCGGTATGCTGGTTTTAGGCAGTAATATTTCATGATGATGTTTTATTATTATTAATATGAATATAATGGATGATTATATTTAACTAATCATAATTATTTCATAAATACCATTTTTAATAAATTTAATATAACTGTAGAATGACCATTTAATGTGGTGTTGAAAAATGAAATACATCATTCATACTGGTGGTAGTCTTCACATAAAACATGCGATATATTCATTTTCCTATGGATAATGGGAAGGTTTATAATGGTTATTCCAAAAAAATTATAAAATTTTATTATAAAAATTATATTTATTTAATTATATTAATTTTTGGGATAATATATTTCTAGTAAGCTTTATAAGAATAAAACCAGGAAGAACATAGTTAAAAAAACTACCTCTTCCTTAGATATTTTCATTTTGGGCTCTCTGTTAGCCTTTATAGACTAGTATTTTGGGGATAAATAAACCTCTATTATTTGGGAATGATATTTTTGGAAATATTTTTTTAGGTATTATTTGATATAATGATCTCAATGTGGGTGTAGATGTAAGGTAGTTATGGTCTCCATTTCTATGTGAGTGGAGTGGGACTCTTGTAATTACATTTTTTATATATATAAGAATTTGTGTACATATGTATAGTGGAATAAAAATAGATAATGTATATCAAAATATGAAAAGAGTTGAAAAAATTCAGAACCAATAAATAAATAGTTGGGTTTTATGGGTTAATCCCTAAATTTAACCCCCTTTTCACAATTTTACCTTTAATACATTAACAGACATTTTACATGGGAAACATATTTTTATGAACAAAAATAACACAGACATTATTAACTAATTTTAAAAATATTAATCAAATTATAGGAACAATTTTAAATGATTATACTTATATAGTTAGTACAATTTAATTTTATTATAAGTAAAAACGAAACACACCAAAATAGTTTTTTTAGAATAATTCCTTTTAAGCGTAAAAATGAGTTTTTACAAATACAATTTAGATAGTCAATTCTAAAATAAATTGATATATTTTTAATAATTAATTATTTTTATAAGAATTTTGGACTAATAAAAAAAATAATGACACCTTGTGAATATATAATTAAAATCAATTCTCCAATAACTATTTTTTATTAAAAACATTAACGTATGTTCCTGAATACTTCGAATAAGTTGATAAATTAAAAATATTTTCTTATAAAATATATTATTTTACTAATAAAATATTATTTTTCTTGACAAAAATGTTTTATAATTTTTTATTTCATTCTTATATCATGATGAATTTATAAAAGTTATGAATTTTTATAAAAATTTATTTTTTCATTATTCATAAAAACAACCATTTTATAAAAATTACAATAATTCACCCTAAAATTTTATATTTAAGAAAAATAAAATAATATCATTATTATAAAATTGTGATAATAAATTTATGAATTTAACTTTTATGTAAACCAATATAATACTTATAAAAGTTGTTTATTTCAAATAAAATATATTGTTTCAAAGTAAGAAACCATACCATTATTTTATACCATGAGATAATTATTTATCCCAATAAATATGAATGTGAATTTATATAATTAACATGAAAAGAAATGAATATCATATTTAATAATTAAGTAATATTATATTAGAACCAATTAATAAATAATGTTGAGGAAGTTTTCATAACCTTCAAAAATCAAATCTTTCGATATGAAGTAACTATAATATTCATAAATATAATGAATTGCTTTGATTATTTAATTTAATTTAAATAAAAATATATTAAAAAATATTTATTTCTAATGTAATGTTTTAAATTTTATTGGTAAAAAATTCCTAATGGATACATTATGCATTTTTAGGTTGATTTTGGTTGTTGACAAAGATGATTTTTATGGTCATTTGTGTAGTTATGGAGGAGTTGTTGAAAATATATCTTGAAAAAGAATCATGAAAAAAGAATGGATGATCTAGTGGCAGTAAAAAAACAACAGATCCAAGGTGGCTCCATTTTCTATTGTTTTCAAAATATTTGGGACTCAAAATCGGAAAATGGATAAATGTGTTTTTAGAAAAGGAAATTGCGAGCATGATTGAAGTTTATTTTGGAATCATTCATGAAAGGAATGTTTCTGGATAATAATGTAGAAAAATTGAAAATACATGATGTGCGAGAAATATTTGGAAATGCGCACAAAATATGGGGTAGCGGGAAAGAAACTTTCTCACCCAATGCGACGTCAAATTGGATTTTGTGCACAAAGAAGGGATCTAACGCAGTGTTTCAAATCATCCACACAAGGTATAGAGACACAAATAAATAAAAGTTAACCCCCCTCATTCTGAGTATAGAAACACTTGGAGATAATTCATGCTCCGTATCATGTATGTTTTTTATGTAAATGGAGTTTCAAAAATTATTGGTAATTGCACACAAGCTATAGACATTTGTCATACAATTTTATTTGCATGCAAGATAAGGGATTTTTTCCTAAGATTGAAGTTACAAGTAAGATCAGTTTTTTTGTGAAAGTTATAAAAATCACATTCAAGGCCGAATAAGGTTTGTGAAAAGGATTTGATGTTTCTTGGTACATCTATGGTAAAACAGTATTTATCAGTGGATGAAATTGGTATATCAATAGTGCACCCACATATAGTGGAGATTCATTCATTTGGAATATTGAAAGGACCTAAAAGTATATAAAATGTGAGTGGATATTCAATAGAAGTTGTGATCGTGTTTCAGTTTAAGGAGTATGAAACTTTTAAATTGTGATTGGATATAAACCAGGAGGTATAGTGAGTCCACCTTGAACTTTTTAAAAAATTGAGCACTTTTAGTGGATCTAGTAAAACAACACATTTTCATTGTATGCCCCTTGAATGTAGCCTAGGGAGGGTAAACTATGTAAAGTTATTGTGTCTTATGTATGGTTAATTTTATGTTCATATACTTCATTGGTAATGAGAGAGTTGATTGTTTTTTAATGATGAAACAATATCCTAAGGGTCAGTGGTTTTATTCTGTCCTACCCTGATTCACCACCCCCTCAGGTTATTTGACATAGTGTGACTAAAAAATTTATACAAATTAAAACTTTTAAAATATTAAAGTGTTCTATTATAAAAAATATCTTAGTTGTGACACCATCACACTTGCACTTGTATAAATTTATATTGATATCTTTGAACACATGGAAGGAAATCATGATACATTTCGTGAACTTTAAATAGTTCTAATATTTTTGTGGGTGGATGGATCACAAACCCTCTAGTTCAAGGATATCCTCATTGTATTAAAACACACATGTCAATTATAGGATCTTTTTAATCATCTCAATACTAAATTTTTTCCTCATCATATCTATGCTTCATACCCCAATTTACGAAACACTCATAAAAAATACATTATGAACATTGTAGTTCATATTACTGAGATCATGTAGTTGTGTGAATGTAACAATGGTCCTAGTTTAGGAAACCATCAGCATGTTTACTTGTGTTGAATTATGTACTTTAAAAACATCATGTTTTGAATATCAAAAAATATGCATCACATATAAGAATATAGGGTGCTTCATATGGATGAATGCTAAGTGTTCTCATAAGGATCATGATCTCAATCCCTCTCTTGGTGCCAATGATAATATATAAATAGTTATCCCATGATTATTTGTAGAAAAATTACACTAACATACAACACTATTCCCTATACATGATTTCTTTACAACCTTACTCACTCGGGTTCATTATTGAATATACAAACAATAAATAAAAATTTGATAAACACATATTCTCACAAAAATCATATTCTTTGCTTGAAATTAACCCCTAATACATATAAACACGATAAACATTACCAAGTTACACATACTCTCATAAAAACATTATGTGGTCTTACCCATTCTATGTTCAAGGTTTTATGAATATTAGTAGGCACAACATGAACCTCTTTGAAAACCCTAGCATGATGATAATTATTTAGTAGTTCACAATCCAATTTAAGACATGCATCTTATTTTGATATTCATTTTTTACTCTCTTAAAATACGTGTTTAGGTTGTTTAATTATGGAAACAAGGATCAATATGATTTAGATGATGAATACTCCAAAAATGTTAATTTATTCCATGTATACTACTATGTATGAGTATTTAAAGTGGGTGATTAGTGACACACACATTCTCCTGTCCCACATAAAATATTAAATTAATAACCCATACATTTATTAATGAAAGTTCATCTTGATCTAATTAAATATATTATTATGTAAAATTGTTATATAAAACATATTTACTTCCTTGGTTTTATGTTTTTGGATCTAAAAATACATTTAATAATTTTTTCTATTTCTATCATTGCCATGGAATAGTGAACATATGATTAGTATAAATATAGGGCTCTGTCAAATCCAACATAGTCAGACAACGGATGTGATGTAATCATCCAATTGAATTTATACATACAAATCCAATTTTTGGGAGCTCGAGAAGGAGGTAGAATCACTAAGATTCACTCTAGACCAAGCCCAAGCTGATATCCAACACATTAATCTTGAACATAATTGCCTATGGGAGAAGTGGATGTTGATGGAGATTACCACCCAAACAATGTTATCTAAGCCGACCCAAGAGTCGGTCACTATCGCACACCATAGGTATTATGCTAGTGCTATAAGGGGTTATGTATCAAGACCCTAGCACTATGATTATGTGCATTATTTTTATATAAATAATATACATTCATCTTATTATTGTTACTTTGTAATTGGTTTTAAAGCACACATAATATTATTAGTTAATATTTAAATTCTATTATGAAATATATTTTGATTAATTAATGTTTTTATAATTAAATTATATTTTACTAAAATATTATTACTAAATTACTTTTTATTAAATATAAATGATCTTATACTTTTTATGAATACAATTTTAATTTTTATTATGTTTTGAAAGCTGTTTTTCTCAAAACACATGAATTTTCGATAAATAACAGTTTTTTTAAAGTGAAAATTCACATGTTTGTTATATTATTTAGATATAATAAATATTACTTTTGGATTTAGGATGTCCAAATTATATAATAGTGAAATTTTCATAAATTTTTTAGATAATCGATTATTTGGGTAAAAATTCTAAATATATAATATGTTTTATGGCATCATAATGACCCAATAGTGATGTAATAAAATACTATAAATTGGATATTCATCCAATATATGATTTACATTTAAAATAATGTGATTTTAGATTTGTTTGATTAATTTTTTTATACTTTAGTGCACCCTCCAAGACATATAAACTAATTTAACGTTTTAAAATGATTTCCTTGGGAGTGTCACTCACCTCCACATAAGAAAAACCAATATTTTAATAATTTTATCCATTGTCCTTTTAAAATATATTTTTTACTCTCCATTTTCAAAAAAAATCGGAAAACCCTAGGTTAGTTTGTGGTTTTTATTATTTTAATATGTAGTGTCGAAAACCTATATCATTAAGAATTCCCTCTCATTTCCTATAAAAGCACGCTCAATATCCCATTAATCATCACTCAAACAATTTAGAGGTAGACCAAACTCTACCCTACTCTATATATAATCCTTCCATGGATCCCCAAACTCCCAAGAATCATATCTGAAGCCTCTCTCAAGCCTTTCGGAATATAATTCTTAGTAAGGGGTCCGCACTTTCCTTTGTTCCACATTTATGTCTAAGTTTCCTAATATTGTGATGCCCTTATATTTTCAGTTAAAAATGTTGGGGTATGATTCTTCACCATCCCTATACTTACCTCCTTATTTTTTAATGATAAGAGACCTCTTTTTCTCTCATTAATTCCTCCCATTTACACTGGTTACCATGCTGATATTCCGTAAGGTATTTCTTCATTTCTCTTTTTGTCCAACTTTCATTATATTATTATTTCCTTTTATTTTCTATAAAAAATGCTGGGGTACTATTTAGAACCTCTTCAATACTTACCTCCAAATGTTTTAACGATTAGAGGCCTCTTGATATCTCATTAATCCCTCCCATGTACACCCATTACCATGACGATATTTCGAAAGAGTTATTCCATTTCTCATATTTCTTCTAGTTTATTTATTATGTTATTCCTTTTATTTATAAATTTCATATGATGGTACATGTTTCTATACTACCCCCTTACTGTCCATTTAATTTACATTTTATGAGATACCCCTTTCTCTCCCATCAACCATTTTCGTGCATTTCTATGTCACGCCATTATGCTGTCGAAATTACACCAGGATTTTCCATGAAAAAATCATTGTGTAGTGAATAACCATATCCATTTCCCTATCAAGGGAATTCACCTTTATGAAAATATACTTATTTAATTTTTCATACATTTATGTATTCCATATTATTTAATCATTGAATATCTTATTATGTTTAATGATTCCATGTTATATGATCCATGTGGAACACTTATGCATGAATTGAAATGATTGAGAAGGGTGCACCCTGATAGCACTCCAATGCATTGGGTAAATAATATTATCATGATACGCAATGTGAAATGTTGGTTTACTCATTCTAATTCAATTAAAATGAGGTTTTACTCATTCTAAATGTTCAATTATCCTTGGATCATTCTAATATCATGATAAATGTTGTTGTCTCATCTCCATGTTGTGATAATCATGCTATATCATGCCTTTATGTTCATGTCTCTCTTATTCTCCATTGATATTCCTATTGCTAAACATTTATTGTATTCTTCATGTTATGCCTTGTTTACTTCATTACTAGTAATTATAGCTCACCCTTTTCTTATGTATGTTGTCTGGTTATCCCATGCAATGCTATGTACTAAGGAATGTTGTGGTCATGTAAAAGAATTTGTCAATAAATATATTGTTCTTTATGTCTTAAGTTAGGAGGTAATGTTCCTAATTTTTCCTTTACACTAGAACTATCTATCCTCATAGTTTTCTTAAGTGAAATATTTTGTAATAAATCATTTTTAATTGTGTAATAAAGTGGAGGTCTTTTATAGTCAGTATCAAAGGATATGTTTAGTTATTTTTTGGATTATGATTAGAAACCCATAGTAAAAAACATAGGGATTTGACTATGTATAATAAAAACATCCATATATTTTTGTGAGTATAGAGTAAGTGGTTTATCAAAAAAATAAATCATCATCTAGATGCGAACAAGTAGAGGTGGGTCTGGCACAAATGTATGTAGGGGTAAAATTCGAAAACACCACATTGAGTTATTCTCTAACAGGAACGGGTGCACGACAACGGGCATTGCTGCCCTTTTGGTTTGACAACCCCATGGGATATGCTTTGGTAAATTCTTATGCTTTGTTTGAACCATTATTAAGGGATTACAAAAATCTCCTAAGTATATATTTTAGGAAATAGATCATGGATATCATAGATTGAACCTTATAAATTCCTAAGTTATAGAAATAAACTCAATCTATATGTTATCCTTTTTTATTCCCCTTTATGTGTAACCCCTAACTTTATTTTTAGTCCATCCAATAGCAGGTAATAAAAGGAATCTTTTTAACAATCTATGTAATGATTAACATGATGACTATTCTAATGAGATTCTTAATCATATGGGAGCAGGAATCATAAAATGTTTCAGGATACTCACTTAGATAACTCGTGTTTTTAATAGAATCATGGGTCAAGAGGAATTTCCACCCCCCTCCAAGAAAGAACATTCCATAATCAAGAGCTTCATAAGGAAAATGCCTCTTACTTTCAATGGATTATCTGATCCCTCAACCTTCGAATAGTGGATCAACTCCATTGAGAATATATCTACATCCTTCAATGTTCCAAAAAAGAGAAAGTTCTTCAGTATATTTATTGTATGGAGGTTGAAGCATATCATTAGTGGACATTGATAAAAAATACCAAGCCGAAGAAAGATATCAAGTTGTTCGAAGGAAGGATTTCTGGAAAATGTTTTTCAATAAATATTTACCTCGCACCCTCCGACGAATGATGGAATTTGACTTCCTTTCCCTCAAGTAAAAAAGATGAAAAATATATCAGGTTTTATGAGGAAAACATCACAAGGTTTGAACGATACGCCTTCGGCATTGTCATTACACCATAATAAAAGTTTTACCACTTCTTTGGTACGCTAAATCCTAGCCTACAGAAAGCCTTAGTGATACGTGACTTCGATAGCTATGAAAAAATTGACCGATGTTCCCTCAAATTAGAAATGGATATTGGAAAATATCAGGGGTATCATGAGGATAAGAATTGGATGGTGGAATTTATTTCTAGTGGTCGGATTGATAAATCCAATGGTGCTACGAAATTCCAGCACTACTCTTGCCAAAGGTGCCGAAAGAATCACCCTATAAATTTCATAAAGGTGATGAGTAGATTATTTAGGTGTGGATGAAAAAGGAACATAGACATTAATTGCTGAAATGAAAAACCAACTACTGTGAAAAGTGAAATGAATACTCTATTCAACCATTAATACATTGTTCATTGCTTTAACTACAATGAACCAAAGCACTTTGCAAACTAGTTCCCTAAGCTAAGGGTTTTTGGATTCAACCAGCATCTTCCAAGGAAACATGGGAGATATTTTTGCAACACTAACACTAAAGTAAACCTAGAAAACTAAGTGGTTATAGGTATGCTAGTTATTTATTCCAGAATAGTGAGCATACTTTTTTATTCAGGTTCAATTCATTCATTTGTATCTCAAAATTTTAGTAGAACAATCCAAACACCACCACAAATCATAGTAGAGATGTTGGCTAGAATAGAAAATGGGGAAATCAATATATCCCAAAAATATAAATCCTCCCCTATCACAAGTTGTGGATTTATCGTCCTAATAAAGGTCATCATAATCCTTCTAGTGGAATATTATGCAATTATTGGAATGGATTGGCTTTCCCTATATAGAGCGAGCATAAATTTCTATTAGAGGTAAATAAATCCCCATATGGAGATTCATCCATGATTCTATTCCAGTTAAATGGAGGAGTATGAGTCTCCATTTGCACCATCATATCAAGCATGTATATTACTTCCCTATGAGCACACATATCATGCTCAGATGACTGATTATAATCAAGATTCCATCCATGAAGACATGCATGTTGTGAGGGAATTCACTGAAGTGTATCCCAATGAATTTCCTGGTCTTCCTCCAAAAAGATGTATTTAATTATCAATTGGTCTTATATCTGGGGCATTGAAAATATCCAAGACTCTATATAAAATGGCTATTGGGGCGCTTAAAGAGATAAAGAAACAACTATAGGAGAATCTAGATAAAGGGTGTATACCACCATGTGCTTAACCGTGGTGTTCACCAGTCCTCTTCTTCAAGAATAATGATGGGTCAATGCGCCTTTGCAATGATTATCGTGATCTCAACAAAATCATGATAAATAAAAATTATCCCCTAACACGAACAGATGATTTCTACGATCAGATATGTGGAGCACAATACTTATCCAATGTGGATCTATGTTTGGGATATCACCATGTAAGGGTGAATAAGGAGGATATCCCCAATACTACATTTCTTACAAGGTAGAGGAACTATGAATTCATAATAATTCCTTTCAGACTTACTAATTCTCCATCAATATTCATGGACTAGATGAATATAGTCTTTAGAGATTAACTCGACAAATTTTTAGTAATATTTATTGTTGATAATATAATATACACCAAAAAATAAGGAGTATCATGAAAAGAATCTAAGAACTATAATAGAGACCTTAAAAAAGTATAAGATCTATGAAAATTACATCAACTGTAAGTTCTGGTTCATGGATTTCTCATTCTTAGGTCATATCATCACAAGAAATGGGATATCAGTGGATCCCTCTAAGAAAAATTCAATTGAAGGATGGAAGAGGCCTACATCTATGATGGATATTCATAGCGTCCATGTGTTAGATAGATATTATCACCAATTTTTGAAACATTTTTCATTATTTTAGACCCTCTTACCAAGATAACTCAGAAAGAAGTCATGTTTTTTTGGACTGATGGATGAGAAGACAACTTCAAGGAGTTGAAAAGGAGGCTTATCACTACACTCTTTCCCACACTAACAACATGCGGGGATATTTTTTTGGTATTTAGTGATGCTTTGAAGAAGGGTATGGTCTCTTTGTTGATGGAAAAAGACAATGTCATTGCCTATAATTCAAGGTAATTGCATGTTCCTAAAAAACTATCCATCACATGATATGGAGTTGGTAGTAGAAATATTCTCTTAAAAAATTTGGAGAAATTACCGCTTTAGCAAGAAGAGTTAAATGTATATTGATCACAAAATCCTCAAGTATATATTTACACAGAAAGAGATGAATATGCACCAATAGAGATGGTTAGAGCTGATCAAAGAATATAACTGCTCAATTCACTATCATCCGGTGAAAGATAACAAGGTGGCAGATGTCTAAGTAGAAAGGATCAAAAAACACATTCATAGATGATATTTGAAAAGAATCCAATCTTCTTATATATGATGAAGATAAAAATGGTAATCATAAATAATGTAACATCATCAATACCTTCACAAAATGATTTCTCAACCATCTATTTTGAAAAGATTAAAAGATACTCAAAATGATGATGTGGCATTTTAGAAGAATGTGGAAACTATCAGAAAAGGTAAATCCATAGTGTTCAATTTTAATGAAGAAGGAATTGGGAGATTTGGGTCAATACTATGTGTTCCATAAAGTATGGAGTTAAAGAAAGAATATTTCGATGATGTACATAGATATAATTTCTCCATTCTCTCAGGAAACACAAAGATGTATCGACATATCCAATATCATTATTGGTGGGATAACATGAAAAAGAGATTTTTGAGTATATTTCAAAGTTCCTAGTATATAATAAAGTTAAGGCTGATAGGTAGAATCCTAAGGTGATGATGCAACCATTACCCATACCAACAAGGAAAAGGGAGAACATCACCATGAACTTTGTCCCCAGATATCTGAAGACATCCAAAGGAAATAATTCAATTTCGGTTGTTGTGGATCATATTACAAATATTATAAACTTCATTCCAATTAAATAGGATTTTTCATTGGATCAACAGGCACAAATATACATAAACTAAGTGTAAATGCTACATGTAGTACCACTATCAATTATATCTTATCGAGATCCAAGATTTATCCTCACATTCTTGAAGAGTCTCCAACATGCTCTAAATATTGATCTGAACTTCAGTACGGCTTATCATCCTCAAATTCATGGCCAATCTGAGTTGACTATCAATACAAATGAGGAAATATTTAGATCATTCTCAATGGAGATCAATGGAGGATAGGATCAACATCTTCCTCTAGTTGAGTTCTCTTAAAATAAAATGTTCTACTCATGAATCCAAATGGATCCTTATGATTCCCTTTATGCGATGAGATGCAGAACACCGACATGTTGGGATGAAGTTGGGGAGTGAAAACTCCTAGGTCCAGAAATGGTCGATGATATGGTGGAGAAGGTTAAGATCATCACCAACACATTACAGATGTTCAGAGTCGAAAAAAGACCTATGTTGTTAATCATCATCAAGACCTACTGTTTGATGTCAGAGAAATGGAATTCCTCCGTATAACACCATGGAATATATTTATGAGAATTTGGGAATAAGTTAAAGCTTATTCCAAGGTACATTTTCCCTTTTTAGATCCTTGATCTCATTAGAGTAGTGGGATGTCAACATGAACTCCCAACAAACCTATCTCAAGTACGTGAGATATGCTATGTATCAGTGAAGTACATACCTAACCCATATCATGTACACAATCCAAATGTGGTACCATTGGAAAAGGACCAATACTATAAAGATAATCCAGTGATGATCTTAGATCCTATAGAAAAGTTTCTAAAAGATAAGAAAATACCACTCATCTAAGTGTTGTGGAGAAACCAAAAGCTAGATGAAGCAACATGGGAATCACAGTAAGAGACTATGTAGAGATACCCTCATCTATTTTAGTGTGGGAAAAGAAAATTTCGAGGGAAAAATTTCTTAAAGGGGGGATATTGTAATGACACAACCCTTTATTAATTAATGTTTCTATTGATTTAATTAAATGTACTATTATGTAAAATGGTATTATAAAACATATGCACTTTCTTGGTCATATGTTTTAGGATTTTTTAAATACCATTAATAATAGATACTGAATCTAATATAGTTGTTGAACAATGATAAAATGATTAGTACAAATATAGGGCTTTAATAAATCCAACTTACTCAGATAATATAAGTGATTGATTAATATTGTAGAATTTCTCTATAAGAAAACAATTTTTCAAAGCTCGGGATGAGGTATCATCAATGGGAATCTCTTTGGGCCATTCCCAAGATGAGCTTCAACATGATAATCTTGAATGGAATTACCTACGATACAATTGGATGTGGATTTAGATTACCAAAAGAGCGATGTTATTTAAGCCACCTCAAGAGACTACAAACATTTCACACCTTACCCTTGACTCTTATTCGTGTGTTATAAGGGGTTATGTAACAAGATTCCACCACTATTATTATGGGAATTATATTTTTATAAAGAATATACATTCATTTTATTATTGTTACTCTATAAATGATTTTTAAATCATAAATAGTATTTCTAGTTAATAATAATATTCAATTAAGAAATCCATTTTGATGAATTAAGGGATTTTTGAATTAGATAATATTTTGATAAAATATTATTAATAAATTACTTTTTATTAAATATAAATGATCGTATAATTTTTTTGAATACAAATTTAATTGTTAATAAGGTTTGAAAACTGTTTTTGTCAAAACCCATGAATTTTTTATAAATATTTTTTTTATTTTAAATGAGAAAATTTACATATTTATAAAATTATTTAGATAAAATGAATATTATTTTAGGATTCATGATGTCGAAATTATACAATGGTTATTTTTTCATAATTTTTTGAGATAGTCAAATTATTGGGTAAAAATTAAATACCATGTAAATATATATTGTGTTTTATTACAACATAATGACCCTATAGTGATGTAAAAAAATAATATAAAAGTGGGGTTATGAAAATATTTGTTTTACCTTTAAAATAATGTGATTTTATATTTTTTGATTAATTTTATGGTGAATCTGTGGACCCTTAAAGACTTATAAAATATTATTAATTTTTAAAAATGATTTCCTTGAGAGTGTGACTCGCCACCACATAATCAAGCCTAATATTATAATAAGTCCAGATATTATAAATATAAAATAATTCGTTCCACTCCCCTTTTTAAAAAAACCATAGGCAAAAACCATGGTTTGGTTTGTGTTTTTGATTTGTTTATTGTGTAGTGTCCAAGTCATAAATAATAAAGCATTCCTTCCCCTTTCCTTTAAAAATCCAATCAATATCCCATTCATATTCACTCAAACAATTTGAAGATCGACCAAAATCTGACCTAATATCTCTATAATCCATACAAGGCTCCACAAGTTCACAAGAATCCTCTCACAAGCCTCTCCCAAGCCTTTGAGATCACACTTCCAAGTAAGGGATCCTTACTTTCCTTCCCTCCTTATTTATGTCCATGTTTCCTTATATTGTTATGGCCTTTTATTTTAAATTGAAAATGTTGGGGTATGATTTATCACCTCCCCTATACATATCTAATTATGTTTTAATGATTATATACCCCTTTATCTCTCATTAATTCCTACCATGTACACATGTTACCATGCCGAAATTCTGTAAGGGGTTTCTTCCTTTCTCATTTTGTCCAAGATTCTTCATGTTGTTCTACCCTATTACTTTCAATTAAAAATTTTGGGGTATGATTTATCACCTCCCCCATACTTCCCTACTTATCTTTGAATTATATGATTCCACATTCTCTCCTGTTAATCCCTCCCATGTACACCTATTACCATGCAAAAATTTTGTTAGAGTTATATTAATTCTACTATTTCTTCAAGTTTCTTTATTATGTTTCACCATTGATTTCAAAATTTAATTTTTTAGTACATGTATCAATATTACCCCCATTACTGTCCATTTCATTTATATATTATGAGATAAACCTTTCTCTATCATCAACAATTTTTTGGAATTTTTATGTCATGTCGTTATGATACCGGAATTTCCCCACAATTTTTGAATCCAAAATCACTTGGTAGTGAATATCATACACATTTCTCTATCAAGGGTATACACCATTGTTAATAAATATTTTTTGAATGGTACTAACATGTATTTTTTCCACATTCCTTAATCATGTAATATCTTATGATGTTGAATGATTCCATGTTATGTGATTCATGTGACACACTTATGCATTAAATGAAATGATTAAGAAGGGTGTGCCCTAATAGTGCTCCAATGCATTTGGTAAATAATTGTATCCGGATATGACATGGGAAATGAGGGTTTACCCCTATTATTTCAAGTTCAACTAGGGTATACTCATGTTATTCCTTGTTTAATCCCTTACTAGGCTTTATAAATCACCCTTGTCTTATGTATTCCCTCGGGTTATCCCATGAAATGATAAGTAAAAAAGGAATTTTGTGGTCATGTAAAATGAGTTTTCAATAAAGATGTTGTTTTTTATTTCTTAATTTGACATGTAATGATCGTAATATTCCAAAGAAACTAGAACTCTATATCCTTAGAGTTGTCTTAAGTGAACTTTTATGTAAAAAATCATATTTAAGTATGTAATATAGAGCAGGTTTGATATATTAAATAAGAAAGAACATCACTTTATTATTGTCATTACTTTGTAGGGATATTGGTAAACCCATTGGAATTTCCATGTCAAGTTTCCAAAATGTTCCATGGAACACTATGTTCCCTGCCTCCTTTAAGCACTATCCCATATACTATTAACATATTCTAAAACCACATAGGTAGGTCACCACCACTACGATCCTTATCCATCTAATCCATGGTTGTTATCTTTTATACATGGATTTAAAACATGTACTAGGCTATTATGGTGGTTGGTACTAGTTGACATCTTATTTTACAAACACAATAAAATTACATAATAAAATAATGAAGATATCTATATGAACAAAAAATATTCTACAAAATTATCATTCTTCATCTACCACATAAAATAATCAAATTAGAGTATTTAAATTCATATTTAAACTAATACCCACATTCAAATTTTTACAACAACATCCGTGTTATGTTCTTTTGATATTTATCTACCTTCCTGCTAAATCAAACATTAGGAGATTCACCACTATTGAAAACAATATTCTACTTCTAAATTCCACCAGAACATGTCTTAAACATTAATACCGACTCAAGAAAATTCCACATCTATAATGATATTATTAACAACAATTTAAATTCTTGATTCTATAATCCACATTATCTCTTTAATCTCACCCATTGGATTTTTATCAATATTCATTTAAATTTTAAATTCAATTCTATTTCATATCACCATTATTGATAATTATTGAAATGGTGTAAAAATTAGGGAAGGTCTTATTAAAATATTTCTATTTTTTCCATGATTTAGAATCAAATACTTCTCCAAAATTTGTTCAAGACTAAAAATAAACCAAAATTGTTAGATATGGAATAAAGAACATCTATATTATAAATTAGACTTAAATAAACTAACATTAATTCTATATATAAAATACTCCATATAGAAATAAAGATTAATTATCACATTATTTAATAATATCCATAGAATTATCACCATGTGATATCAATTGAAAAAGTATATTCATATTAGATATTGAGAAAGATTTACACCTAAAAACATATACATATTTTTATCAAACACACTAAAAATATGCATGTTAAATATTTTATCTTCCCCTTCAAGTCATTTTTTAGTTAAAAATTATCTCTTACAAATAATGGTTATATTTTATATAATCAAATAAACAATATAAATGAGAATATCTTACCTTATCCACATATTCTCTATATTTTTAATTATAACACTCTATTAGAAAATAATTTTTCCCCTCTCCCTCAAGGGATTTACTCAATCAGCTCTTAATCATAGTTGATCTCTATTATTGTTTACTCATTTTCAACCATATATTTTTAATGCCCAACCAAAATTGATCAAAAATAGTTTCCCCAATATTTAATCATTCAGAATTTTAAAAACTAGTACAGAAAACAAATAAATTAACATGAAGGTGTTTCTGTATCCCTCAATGAGATAAGAAATTTTGGGTGTGTTCTCTAAAATAATATATTAAATTAATACTAGCTTCAATCTTTGAAAACCTCTTGATGAATCATTTTATAAATTATTTTCTTTTAGTGTCAATCTATAGCCTAGTACCATTCCCTTTCTCAATACTCTCATTAAATGGGAACTTTTTCTTTGTATGAATGCTTAACGTACATATACCATATGATACTCTTATTCTTACTTTATTGAGTTTTTCGTCTTTTATAAGTATAAAAATTATAAAATACATTGTAATAAGGTTGATTTTTTTATATATACAATATAAGAAATCATGATGTTAGTAGTTATGTTATTTTTGAGTATTTATATTAAAAGTTTCAAATTATAGAGAATTATCTAGTTTTCCTTTTGCACAACCATTTTTTTGTTCTTTCATCAGCTTCACCTTTTAGAAATATATTAATTTGAAAATAATGATTATATATATTGTCCATTATTAGTAAATTATTCACATAATATAGATATATTTTCTATCATATAATTGTTTTATTTAAATAATTATCAAAATTTCACTGTGGGTTAAATATTTTATAGAAATGTTTTATGAAATAAAATTTATTATATGTTAATAGACTTATTTTTTTATCAAGTGAAGACATATGTATTCTAATATTACTTCTCATACACATAATTCTACTTATTATCCCTCCATAATTTGTCCCCATTTATTTAATCTAATTTTGATGAATGGGGCTATTATAAGTTTAGTTGAAGCTTTCATGTGAAAATTAATTTGAACACTAATAATAGGCACTAGAAATTTTTCTACCACAACTCTTAATATTCTATTAGTGAATATATATTTGTTTTTTAGGATTCACTCAAGTCATTCTATTTCCTCTATCATGTGGAACATTCCATACCAATTTCATTCTGATTCCCCTTGATAAAAGGGTGATGTTTTAATAATATGCCGCATTATGTATATTTTTAATTGTTTTTTTAGAACATTCAATACAAGGTGAAATAGATTCTCTATGACATGAGTAATAAAACAATAAATATAAAGTATCTTTCAACTATTCAACTCAATTTCTTTAGAATAATCATATTGTATATAAACTATTTTATCAAAATATAATCTCATCATCCTCTTGGTGTTCTATAATTTTAGACACCTTGAATAAATATTATTCATCTATTCTTCCATTATAGAAAGATATTCATCATTGTATTTAAATAACTTATCTATTTGAGAAGCTTTTATGACTAGATTCTTAACCATATCATTATTATAATTTTCCATCTAAAATTAATTTATTTTTTTCAAAAAAATGGTACTTTTCATGAAATTTGTTATAAGATAAAACATGTTACAAATTCAGATCATAACACAAACTTGGTGTAGCTCTCTTCTTATTTATCATTAGAAATTGACGAATATTTATAACTATATATTTTTCTATGATGCATTTAATATTTTTATTTGTACCTACATCTTTAGATTCACTCCATAATAATGATTCTTCATCTATTTCATTATTAATCATATTTTACTAATATATTCATGAAAACAAATAATTCTTCCCAATATCATCCATTTTGTTTCTTTATTTAATAATTCAGAGTAATATTCTTCTGTATAATCACTCTCAAAATCACAATATTTCTTCTGTAGATAATGGATTTCAAAATATCCAATTCTTCCTTAAATAAATCACCTTTTTTGAAAGAAACAATTATATTGTCATCTTCTTATTTTTATTTTTTTATACTAGATATATTATTATATTATTATTCTCAACACTTAGTTAATTATCATTATAATTTGTGAATTATTTATCTTTATTATTATGGATATAAATAACATTACTTTATTTGAATTCCATCATTCTAATAGAATTATTTGTTATCATAATAACTTTCCTTATCTCGTTTTCAATATGTTTCTTGTGAATTTCATCTAGATATAAGCCATATTAATCATCCAATGCTAAAATAATGACATAAAATCTATCCACTAATGTTATCATTAGTTTATTAAAAATAGTGGAATATATGTAGGAATCTAGAATATATTTTATGTCTATGCGGATCTCATTCACTATTATGAAGTAATAATTAATGGTTTCTTTATTATCCATCTTCACATCATCAAATTTTATTCTCCAAACAAACCATTTTTCATATTTAGCTTCCACATTCACAAAAAATGCATTCAATGTTATATAGTATTTCATTAGTAGATTCTAAACCCATTAATTTTATGTATACTATATTATAAATGGAATTGAGGAATTTTTTTCAATATTTTATATCCATATATATATTTCTCCTATCTAAAGAAGTCATGAGATAATTTCCATCCCTTGGTGGAAATCCATCAATGCTAATAACTAAAAATTAGAGGCCAATAGGAAAAATAAATGGGATAATATTTTTCATCCATCTATGGTAGTTCTTTACATAATATATTAGTACACCTCTATAATTTACTATATTTAGGATACTCATCTTCAACATGAGTAATAGTTGGGACATTTAGATGAATCCTATTTAGATTTGACACCTCATTTATTTTCCAGGATCATATATATACTTGATAGCCGGAGGGGATGAATTAGTGAAATTAAATTTACAATTTGTACCATTTTAAATCTATCATGATAACAAGTTAATATCATGATCCCCCTATTTATTAATTTCCCATCTTTGATATATTCTACAAAATTAAATTAGAAAGAAATACAAAGGTATATTTATAAGGTTAGATCCCACTATGAGTACCTATGACTTTTCTATGGTTGGTTCATGTCCAATAAATATATTTCCACTAGTAAAAAAGGGAGTTAAATTACAAAATATTTTCTAAATAAATCATAGATAATATCTAAAAATTAATGATCACAAATAAATATAGTAGTTGTCATTGAACAATATCCTTATACTAACATCAAAATAGTTAGATTTATCATCTTGAAACATAATTCATGTTTATATTGAAATCCCACTAGTTCTTCAATGTAACCTCAAGAATGGATCATCCAATATTTCATTCTACTGATGTATTATAGATGATTTCCTTACTCCAATCAATGTATTTACAATTGAATTACTTTGTAATTAGTGGATTTAACCTAACATAAACTGTCAATATATGGATTTCAATACTCTAACCTATTTATCTTATAAACTCTCATGTAATATTGTCCCATATGAATGTCATGTAAAACACTTACTACTCCTCAATTATGTCCAATATTAATAATGATTTGAGGAATTATTTTCTTCAGTACACTCAAAAAAAATTGATCAATAACATTACTTTTCCTCATTAAAATTTTAACACACTTAACTCAATATATGTACAGAGTTATACCTTTTGGAAACACATCTCTATATTTCTCATTTGATGCCATAATGATACATTTTCTGAACATCAAATGGTTGTAACTGCATAGTGAATGGAATTCATATAAACCATCCAATTTTTGGATCACCTACGACTATAAAAATTCATTTATATTTTAAATCCCTTATAAATTCTCATAAACCCAACATTAATTACTCACCTTGTCTCTAAATTATACATTTCTTCTAGAATCACTAATCGAAACTGCTTCGTGTACCATCTATATCATGGGAATAAGATCATATTGGTGTTATAACATTGAAAAGATCATTATTTGAAAAAAAATTCACATACATACATGTATTATTACATCATCATCACAAAAAAATAAAATTAAGATGTGACATTACTCTAATTAGAATATCTCAAAAATGTGTAGCACTGCTATGATATTGGCATGCTTCCAATGGCCAAATGATGAAAGCTTCTCATAGAGATCTCAAATAATATATATCATATAGTACTATTTATACTCTAAAATATCTAATACACAAGAATTTACATATAAATTACATGAACAAACATCACTTTTCCATAGACAATAATTACACACTACCTTACACACTCTTCTGTTTGATGAAATATATAAACATGTTTTCAACTTTTCATAAATGAAATCGGGTTCATGTAGCATGAATACTATAATTCTAAAATTTTACAAGAATTTATCTATAAAACCATCTAATATAGTCATTTACACTAAAAAAACACAACATATGTGGTGTCACCAATTCACTATTGAATGTATGTTACATCCTAGTAGGTAGAGAATAAAAATCTATGAAAAAACTATCATTGTGGTGAATAATCAATCATTTTTTTTCAAATTCATGGTTCAAATATTCTTTTTGTTTTAATATATTGATCTCATCACTAATAATTTCAATCATGACATGTAGAAACATTGTAATTTAAGTTAAAAGTTCTTATAATGCTCAAAAAATGTCATTCCATTTGATGCATCCACATAGATCTCTAATTTTATAAATGAGGAATAGTGACGCACACCTTTGTCTTTCCAATGTATTATCTTATATTGGGAGGTGGGTTAATTTATTAATATTATAAATCAATAGGGATATTGATAGTTCCATTGAATTTCATAGCTCTGGTGGTCTACATGTGCCCCGCAACACTGTGGTCCCTACCTCATTTATGAACCAACTCACAAACCGTCAGCCTAATAAATCCCCAAATTGGAACTAAAACACATATATTCTCCTCAACCATTGATGGAATGGATAGATGAATTTATTCCCAGCCAATAAACATATACATGTCTTCTTTAATGACTGGTAATGGTTGTATTTTTTATCAACAACCATTAAAAGACTAAATCATATTAGGAACCATCCCCATAAACAAAAAAACATCTTCTAAAATACATTTCTTTTTCATAACCATATAAAATACAGAAAAATAGAGTATTTAACTATCTCTTCTAACTCATTCCAAAATTTTCATTTTTGTGATACCCTCCATGATATGTTTCACACCTATATTGAAATATTTTTTCTGATTAATCCTTGAATGGATTCATTATAGTTGTAAATAAGTGTCTATCTAAATAAACATTATCACATATATTAAACATTAATACTATTTAAAAAATAATAAAATGTAAGAAAACATTGGATTTTGTTCATACAATTTTATTGAATTAAAATAAAAATCCAACATTACCAATACTTATAGGTTATCTGATTGATATTAAAATGTTTTTTTAAATAGAACATCTTAAATATGATAATTCCACATTATCTCTTACCATTAAAACTCTCATGGTTGGTAATAAAATATGATTTCAATAATGAACCATGAAATCACTTTGTGAAATGACATCATTTTTTTGTATGTTTTCCTTCCAAAGGATTTATCAAAATAGATTTACAGAATGTATAATTTTATAGTTTTACCTTCATATGAGTTCTCATCCAAAATAAACCACGACATATTGTTTTTAGTTTTTTTTAATATTTTTCAAATTCTAAAGTAAAAATGTTTTCAAAAAACACTGAAAACCCTCTTATTAAATTGTAATAAAGTTCATGTGTTGATTCCAAAGGGGATTTTAAATAAAAATTTCTACAATTTTTAAAAAGAATTTTACATGATATATTGAAAAAAATTTATTAATTGAAATATAAGTTGAAATATAAAAGTTATTGTATAATTTAATAAACTATTTATATTTGATAATATAACATCATTATATTAAAGGGAGTATTTCATAAATTTATTTAAGAAATTATAAATGGAATCTTGGTTGAATTTTTAAAAGGTTTAAAAAAATAAATTATATGATCTATATTTTTTTAACATGTGTTAACATAAAATTTAAAATGATTATATTATTATAAAAAAATAATAAATTATAGCATGTAACTTATATATAACGGTGTTTATAATAAATAGTTTACATACTATGAATTTTAAAAAGTTAATATTGAAATAAATATGATGCGTTAATATTTATTTTTTATTGAATACTCGTAAAAGAATTCATAAATTTTAAAGTGATTATAGTTTTTTTATTAGTGAAACATTCATAAAAATTTTCTCATATCTTAATATTTGAATTTATAATTTATTTATCTTCGGTAAATTTTTATTAAGGAATAAAAATTTTCTATTTTGAATAGATGTATGTTTATTTTATAGTGTTAAACTAATTATTATGAATGTAGTACCATGCTTATAAGAAGTTACATTATAGTTTTTAAATAATATTTAATTTCATTCAACCATGAATTTTATTTATTTTTGGGTTATGATCATGAATGTAAATGTTGAATATTATTTATGAAAATAATGTGTTGGATTGTCATCACAATTTTGGTTTCTCTTGAATTTGGATCCATGTATAGTGAGACTTAGGTTAAGACATGTCACTATTTTGGGGTTATAGACTATGTGTACAAAAGTGAGGGTTGGCTATCAATCAAACCATTTTTACCCATGTGGGTATTTTTGATTCATAATATTATATGTATTTACAATAAAATATATGGTATAATTTATCCATGAGAGAAATTTGGATATTTTTGAAAGTAATTGTCATTTTTTATATACAACAAAAATCACAAGTTTTATAAAGATTTAGACATTAATTTGTTTTGAAAAAATTAATTTGTGTATAGGTATATGTTTTAATCAATTTTGTTACAAGAATGTATACATGGAGGGAATACATTTGATAATATGGTGAGATTTAAATACCCTTGAAAATATTATGTGTCAGAATCCTTCCAAAGAAATAATTTTCAAGACATAGATTATCAAAATGGTCAGTTCGTCCAAATAATATTTCTAAGAATTATCATTTCTGAGACATGAATGTTATGAGTGACCTACTAATATTTTTTTCCTATATTTGGGAACATGATTTTGATCACACTTATCTTGAAAACCATAAATGTTAAGATATTAGTGGAATATAGTGGAGATCATAAATATGATGGATTGGGAAATAAGTTGTCCAACAAACAATCAAGTGTCCTTAGATGATATAATTGACATGATAGTCTATCTAAATACCTATGGTATGAAAAAAGCATAAATATAGAAAAATTATTTAAGGAAATATAGATCATAACCCACTAACAAATATAGTATAATATTTTTATATGGTCTTATTACTTTAGTGGGATCACATTTAAAACATTTGTATCTTATAATATTGTAAAAAATGATAATCACCTAATGAAAACATCAATTGTATATAAAATAAAAGTATTATCATAAAAAACATGAAATTGAGATTTATTATATAGGAATAAATGTTTAATGGAAGAATAATATTTTTACCAGTATAAGAACAATAATATTTAATATTAATGAAGAAAAATTCTTTGTGTTGGAGAAAATCCTTATTCAGAATGTAATACCAGAATATATTCGAACAGTATATCTTTTAAATTATAATTAACTATTAAAATATTTTCTTGATCGTTTCACTCTCATTATTGTATAAAAGGAGACTATGTTAAAAACATGAGAACATGGAAAAATTCATGATGAAACATAACTATAAAGGGATCTAGTCAGGGGGAATAAATGGGAGGTATAAGGATTCAATGGAATAATTTACATGATAAATTACTAAATGAACTTTTATATTCATTCTATTACATAATATAATTTGTAAGTTAATGACATGAAGAGTTTGGGATATCCCATGTAGATTTATCATTCTATAGAATTTATTTTATGATCAATTTCAAAAAGATTCTAATATTTTATTATATCCAATAATATGAATGATATTTTAAATGACTATGGTTTTGATGGATTAGTAGTTTTAATCTTTCTATTTATATATCTAGATTTTTCCGTAGTGTCATCATGGTAATTAAGAATATTAGGACCCCAAGATTAATATATCAAAAATATTGATATCTTTTAAGGAACACACATGATTAATTTTAGTTTAAATGGTTTGATAATTGTTATAGACTTATGCTGTGAATTTTGATGCCATGGTTAATTCTGGTTTGGGGGTTTTCCCTATGAATTACCTATGGTTGGTATGTATTTGATGTTCTATAGGAGGTGATATTTAGCATGACTTTTTTATAAAATAATTAATTTATTTTGATTTATTTTTAAAAATTAATAAAAAATAATTCTCTATATTTAAATATCATATTATAAAAAAACATAGTTTATCCACATTAACCCATGAGATTATATAAGAGAAGGGAATTGTTTTGTATCTATAGAATGAGATCAGATAATGAAAAACCATCAGATCAAGGATGATCAAGAAGCTCAAAGTGAATGAAATATATATTTTTTATCTCTATCAAACACATTATTTACCAACTGTCAATCCAGCAATGAGGCAGGGCTCAATATTTGTGGTTTCCTCCATTTTTATTTCATAAGAATTGATTTTTAATCTTATTTATCTTGATATGTGATTTTCATTCATTGTATGAGACTGAATGAATATTTAATTGTGTATATTACATAATCTTTTTTATTCCATGATTCAACCCTAATACCACAATTTATGATCCTTATCTAGGATCACATAATCAAATGAAACTAATATCATTTTTTCATGAGCTATTCCACCCATTATTCTCCGCGTTCTTCACCATAGGCCTGTGGGGTTGTGGTTTGACATTGTCAATGCAGATTTTAGTGAGATCAAACATCCAAATATGTGGTGTTTTTGTCTAATAGTTATATATTTATGATTTGGTTGTGGATAATGGTGTTTTTTGTAATTTAGGTTATGGTTATGGCTTCGGGGACCCGAATGACGGAATACGCATGAAAGACTATCATATGTGAGACCAGATTCAGATTTACAGCCACTAGAGGATATGAATAAAAAACCAAATACTTTCTCATATGACTTTGGGTGGCCTAAAAACTTTATTTTTCTTGATAAGGTAGGATCTAGAAACCTTTTAAAGAATATTAAATATTACTTGTGTACACCCTAACTGCACATCATGAAGTTTGAAATAACACCCACAGTGTATTCCCCTCACTACAATAGCTAGGATCTCATGTGTAGATAAATATCACATTCCATGTATGGACTCTAGACATCTTGTGACCCTATTATAGAAGCATGGAATGTACTATGAGTGTAAATTGGCAGATACATAGACAAAAAAATGACAATGACCAGAGTCCTTGGGAACAATCATGTACACTAACATGACCAGGGTACATGGACACAACTAGTGTGAAAATACAGATGAAATGAGAAAACGGGCAGGCCTCGAGAGGCCAGGACACAACATGTACCACCTATAAATGACGTTTAGTCGGTAATGGATTCCAAATCCATAACTTGGTAGATCATACCTAGGATACATGATGAGGTCACATGCCATGTGGCCATATGCACACATTTTGAACTTCTCCAATGAAATTCTACCTTCCTTAACACCTTCTTCAAGAATCCTATTTTTGACCATGAGTTTCTTTTATTGAGTGCTAATCCACATGGAAAAATATGGTATCCATACTAGCGGTTCTCTATATATGAAATGAGGTTTTGTGAGAAGGAATGTTCTTTAGGCGACGCATGACCAATAACATTATTATGGATGTGTCATCAGAGAGATGATAGGGTTCACAACCCCCCTAACACAATAGGGAATGGGTCCCCATAATCTCTACCTAGATTGAGTTTCACCCCATCTCACACTAGGGAACATGTTCTACATCAACCGAGTGGCACCTTCAGGTCACACCATGGCAAGAGTCCTCTCTCTATTGAGTGGCACCCCTGTCTCACTAGGATGGGGGTCCTCTATCTATCGAGTAGCTCCACTTGTTACAATGGTGTGTAGTTCCTATATCAACTATGAGGAACCCTTAGATGCACCATGGTGTGGTACACCTATCCACTTATCCATACACCCTATTGAACTAGGTTTCATGTCCTCTATTGGAGATATTTGTCCCTCATCTATGTAGCACAGTTGTGAGGAGGGGGTCCCCTACATGGTTTCTTGTAAAGTCACATGAGATTCTGGGAGTCGAATCTAGACCTTTTGAGTTGATTTTAGACTCATCATACTTTACTAGTATATAGATATAGATATCCCCTTTCTCTCTTATATCGGTTTCTATATGATAATATATATATTTTGGGTTTATTACCTTATAGGTATGGGCTAATTTGTATATTTATATTTCCAACTTTGTGTTTTTTGGGGAATCCAATAAGTAATGTATATTGACTCACCCATTCATGAGATTATCCCACACATGTATGGTCCTTTATAAATGACATACAAATCCAAGGTGAACTCGATGGAACTTAGTGAATCATTGGTGCATTGGCCATATTCGTTGGTTGAACATGGCGATCAGGATCCAAGAACACCTAGGATTTCTCTTTTCTAGTTGATGTCTTTTGGGGACTTAATTTCTATTTAGATATTCATATACCCTTTTCCCATTTTGTTTTATATTATCATACTCTAATGTTTTCCCATAATGTTATTATGTGTTTGGTTATATTATAAATTTTTTTGTTTATTTATTGGTCTGCACATTATCATTGATATAATAGCATGTATTCAGATAGGTACATTTAGATAAGGCCTCTGATTTCATTTTATTTCATTTTTTAACTCATCTCCAACGACAAGCCTGTTGGTGGTGAGATTTGGGTTTTCACACACAACTTATCACTCTCTAGGGATGTTCAAGTGGGCCAGGTTAGGAAAAAGTGGTATCAAATAAATTCCTCCTCATGTTAGTATTGTAGTGGGACCATTGGTGAGGATTTGTTTAGGAACTAAGGTAAATGGAATCAATGTGTCTTAATTCATAATTTCAAGCTACTGAACCTTGTTTTGATGCAGTTCCCAATGTATCCATTTACCAATACTCTAACTACATTCTTGTCAATTTGACATTCTGGGACATCAGTTTTAGGTAAAATAGTGAATTCATCATATATGATTGAGTTTTTTAAATTAATTATTGATAAATCTCCAAATATATATACACATCCAACTATTCTATGAATGGGTCACTTCCAGGATTCCCTTGAAATGATAGATATCATGTCTTATGATACTTTTTTATGATATCATACCATTGAATTAAGAGGCATCATTTCATAGATCGTATCAAGATGTGTTTCTTTAGATGAGTAGGGAGAAGTTACACGACCTATTTGGTAAGGGATATTAGATACAGGATTGGTTGTGGAGGCTTGAATTCATAGGACATTATGTATGTTTCAAAATCATGGACCGATGAGGATCATTGGAGATATGGATCCTAAGGCAGTAAATAATTTTCATGAGCCACTTATCTATGTCTTCATGGTTTTTGGATAATCACTAATCCTATAGTTGTTCTATAATCATGACTATTATATAGAGCATCAGGGTACTGGTGGAGTCGAACAAGGAAGAACCATGGTTAGATGATTATCTCATTGTCAGACATCTTGAAATTATTTCATGATTAGTTTTACTCATCATTATTGTGATTCATGCATATTCATGATATTATTGAGCTATAATAGTGTGATATAATTGTTTTTGAGTAGCTATGTGGTATACTGACTTCTCCCATTCCTCCCTAAATACTGTATGAGATGAATTCTTTACAATATAGAATGGTTGAGAAGGGACATAGTTGATATATACATACAAGTGTATTCATTATTTTAACACCTAATTATGTTGGACTGCTAGAGTGGGCTCTAGTTAACGACGGTTTTTTAATAGTGCGATAATTTGAGGCTAGATCTATGTATGAAACCAGATATTTTTTTAAGTATGGATCCTTATTTTAGACTTTTTTGGAGGAAAAAGAAAAAAATTGTAAATATTCTATGTACATGCATTGTACTTTTGAGTACATGATGTGTACCCTTTTTCTGCATGTAACTGTGTACAGGTCGTGTAGATGACCTAGAAGACTACCTAAAGTGTGAGGGGGGGAGGCTAGTACATGGAATTTATATTAAATAAACATGAAATGTAATTTGTTTGATTTATATATCGGAGCGGGGTCGCGCCCATTTACGGACCATTCTTCTATTAACCTTGGTTTGCCCAAGAGAGATTGGGATCGACAATCAAAGTCTGAGCCACCGATTCTTCATCCAAGGTTCGATCTGAACTCTGTCAGGTGTGTTTGAATGCCACTGGTGATTTATCACTTTTTATTGATCCTCTCTTTCTAATTCTCCATCACTTCTAAGTTATCAATGGTTGATCAATTTTTCCTTTTTTTAGATCTTCATCGTTCTAGGCCGATCCAAGGACGACGTTCAACTATATGGATCTATTGATATAAAGGTTGGGAGTTTTACCTTTTCATCGATTTTATTTGGATTACATTTTCTTAAAGTGCTGAAAACCCACATTTTGGGTATTTCATATTTTTGAATTTGACCATATTTAGTACCTGTTGTGGGTAGTTTGTTTGAGAAAGGGTAATTTCTTAGGCATATGGTTTTATACCTTTTTATGGGGAACCCCATGGTACTTTTTTCACTGTTTGACTATTTATGGACATCTATCCTAAGTTTCTTATGAGGCATACATTATTTTCGTGAGTTGAATTGTTTACAGTGAAGTTGATTGATTATATGAATTTGTGTATTATTTTTTGAAATTTTATCCATATATAAGATACATATTACATATGCTTCCTTATTATGATATGCGAGTTGATCTTCCAATGGAATGTGAGATCCTTAGAGAAAGAAAACATTTGGGGTTTCCATATTTATTACACAAGATCATGAGAACCTTGGAGTAGAGTTTGACCCAGGGGTTATTGACCGTGATAAATACCCAGAAGTCGTATATAATTTAATGATTCTATGTGGACCCATGGATATTGACCCTGAGAGATGATCAAGTGGTATTTTTTATTTTATTAATGCTATGTTAATCCAAAGGGGTTAGACCATGAGATATTTCCCATGGGTTTTTTATTAATGATTTAATGATGGGTACGAGTTTGCCAAGCCAAAGCCCAAGCTTAGACTCTGTCTTACATGGTTGTTTAGATGGTCTTTTGAGATGTTTCTTGTTACTATTACACAGAGGGATACAGAGCTTAGGCAAGATCCTGAGATTCATTATTCAGTGGTCTGAATAATCAATAAATGTAAATGAATGTCATTAAAAACTGTAGGATTGTTTACATTTGAGTACTTCATAGTTTATTGATTCATTTCTGCATATTACCTACTATATATATTCACTCACAGTTATGCATAAATATTTTGGTGGTTGCCTCCTTGGATTCATCTCACACCCTATTTGAGTCATGATTCTAGACCCAAACAGATTATATGGTTGCATGTATATATAAGGGAAACTGCCCTCATCATCAGGTACTTGGTTACTGTTGGAGATGGAGAGCATGGGACCAAACTAAGGAATGCATTGTTCTTTGAGTTTACAACTTTTTTGTACCTTGTTTTTAGTATTCTATTTCCACTATTTTGATTTTATTGGATACTTTCCTAGAAATACGTGACATTCATCATTCATATGGGCTCTAGTTGGTATATTACTATTAGTCTTCCACTGTTTACTTTTGTTTATGTTATTACACTTTCACTTTTGTTTCTAATTTTTTTCTACGGCGTATACACTTCCAATGAGGGAATAATATCTCCATTATCAAACCATTTTCCACTCTACTAGTTGAAAGCCTCTAGAATTAGAGGAATGCACTTGAGGTTATGTGTCCAACTAGGTTTAGGAACTTTGGGGTGGCACCCGGAACTAGGACGTTAGAAAGTGGTATCGGAGGAGTTCTTTTATATTGTGTCTTACTGTTTGGAGCCTATAGATAATGATTGGAAGGAATGGGTAGTTAGTAAAAAGCAGTTCCTAGGAGTAGCTAACTGGTGTATATGGAAAATCCATGTTACCTCAAATATTGAAATTTTTTGGGTTTCCCAATTATTTAGTGGATTTTATTTCACTATTGGATGATTCATTTTTTACTGTTATCGTTGATATATCTGAGGTTCTATTTCTATTGCAACCTGATTAGATGAAGGTATTCTATCTCAAGCATCATATAGGATCTTCCAAGATATCACATGCCATGCATTATTTTCATGCCATTTAGGGTGTATTACTGGTTGCATGATGTTGTTATAGATGTTGTGTAAGATATGCATGCTATTGTTAATGTTTTCATAATATAATACATGCTATTTTGATAGGGTATTGGAAAATTGTAATGTTTCATTTGGATGGATTCCAATCTTTGGTCCCTAAGGTGTTATGGGCCCTCTTGGATCAGAATTTAGTAGATCATGTTTGAAATTTAATAGAATTTTGTCATGTTAAGAGATGAATAATGATTACAAGCATGGATTCTCAAGAGTATGGTCTCTCACAGTATTAAATTTTTCAGAAATTGGGAAAAATTTAATGTTTTTAAGGGTTCCAAAGAAGTTTTAGAGTCTTACTATCCGAAAACACAGAAAACAAGGTGTGTGGTGTAATGAACACATGCATTGTGTTCTTCTACTCTGGAAGAACTAACTTTTATTAACTACATTCCATGAACCATATGTAGATGTCGTGTTGGGGTTTACCATGTGATTGACTGTGTGGGAAAAGACATGGTTTTGGGAAACTATTGATAAAACACACCGTGTCTAGATTGTAATCTCCATGTTGTAAAGAACCGTGTATCTGACCATGTGACCAAGAACTGCATGGTTAAAAAATAGTTTGTACACATCATGTCTCTTTTATACACATCGTGTAGAGTATAACTATGTATCCATCCATGTGACTAATGAAACAGGTTGTTAGGACTTAAGTGGTACAAGACTTCTGTAGGGTGAACACATCATGTAGTGTTACACTATGAGAGAATCATTTATCTCTATCCATGTATAATAACATGGAGAAGAAAAAAAAATTCAAGTACACACCTTGTGTCTAGAGGAACATGCAATGTGTAAGGGTGTTATAGAACTTGGATTGGCAGAGGAACATGCCATGTTAAAAACATAAAGGAACAACCTGTTTAGAGCTTAAACATATCGTGTAACCCTATTTTGTAAAACATGAGAGGTTTTTATTATCTTGTTTTGTTCTTAAATGTCTTAGTTTATGTCTTTAATAATCTTGTAATGAGGTGTGTTCTTGACCTTACAGAGTCATTCCTCCAAGACATCCTCCGGTTCTACGCTAGATACAGGGAAACAATTGGACACCAATGATGGTAGATCATGGACTACTAGAAGATCCACTCATTGTGTGCATCATGGAAAAAGCTGTTATACCATAGAAAGGTGATGATGCACTATTCGTTGAAATCTATATAAGGGTGACATAAACTTTTCAGGGATCACAAATTCCTACCCCAACTATGGAAGAGTTGACATGGGTGTTCCAGCAGCAGCATCCTTCAACTTTTTTAGGGGTTGGAGGACCATAGGCTATAGAGACATGGTTGGAGGCCATACATACTCTATTTCTTTCATCTATTTATTCCTATAGAGAGTAGGGTGAATCTTTCGATGTACATCCTACATGAGTATGCAATGATAAAGTGGTATGTTGTCTCACATCATCATGATATGGCTTGGGAAGAGTTCTAGAAGAAATTTTATGACAACTTCTACCCTAATACATTAAGATCTGACCAATCCCAAGAGTTTATGAACATGGAGTAGGGAACTCTTAATGTGATGTAGTATTCTTCCTTCTTTATAAAGCTTTATCACGATGCACCAATTCTGGGAGGTGACGAATTATCTTTGGCTAGGTGATTTGATGATGGTATTAGGGGTTACATCTGATCCCAGGATAATGTTTTCAGTATTTATTTAGTGAAGACTATAGTGAACCAGGCATTTATTGATGAGTAAAATCGAAGGGAGTTGGGAGTTGTGAGGAATGGGTGGTTTAGAATCCATGGATGGTACTCCTTAATTTGATGATAGGAAACACCACAGGGAGCCCTCACGTGGTGATTCCAGTAGCAGGGGTGTATCTACAGGTATCCAAGTGAGGTGATAACATTACGGGAATAGTGGGAACAAGAAACCTACATGCCCAAGAGACTCAATTGAGTGACTATATTGTGGAATGATGGGTCATCTTTATAGTTTTTTCCTGTTCTTCTGACAAGCAACTAGTGAGAGGAGATCAGTTTTGACTTCCCATTCAGGAGCATGACCACAAGTTTCTCCACAGTCATGAAACTATAGTTTATTAGGCTGTTCAGACCAATGATGTGGTTGTGGTCATTGTAGTCGGGCTTCAGGTTTTAAGTGATAATTTGGTGGATCAGCTCAGGGTAGTCAGGTAGGGTCATAGGGTCGCGGTGCAGGTCTGAAATTTGCAGTGGGGGAGACCCATCATGAATAGGACCCCAGACCCTTTATAGTTATATATGAAATTATAGTTGCCTTAGTTTTTTCTTTTTATCTTTTTCATATATTGGATTCCCTTATTTTTATATTTTTTCCATTGTAGAGATCCTCAGACTCCATATCTTTATTTTTTAGTATGTTATGATGCTAGACACTCCATATGGGATTAGGACGGCTAGTGTAAGTCTGTGCAAGGAGTTCCTACTTGATGGTGGTGGGTGTCACTTCTTTTGGGACCTCTATGTCATAGATATGAGAGTCTTTGATTCCATTCTCTGAATGGATTGGTTGGTCCCCTTTCAGGCCTTTTTTGAGTGCTATTTTCGTAGGGTGAGTTTCACATAACCAGAGGTTGGCTCTTTTCAACACAAGGGCATGTGGCATGTCTAGGTGAGCAAAGAGGGACCTGAGCATCATGGTTTGAGATAATTTATGGCCCAAATTTTTAGTTTATATCTGGATGACCAGGGGACTTTACATATAGAATTCCCTACTGTAGTGGATCTTTTAAGGCATGTCTTTCTTGAAATCATTTCTGGTTTACCTCTAGAGTGAGAGGTAAATCTCTCTATTGACCTTGGTCTAGGAGAATAAATGGTGTCCATTACTCATTATAAGATGGGTACACCAGATTCATATGAGATCAATAAGAAATTAACGGAGTTGTAAGAAAAGGGTTCCATCTGACCAGGCACTTATTTTTGGGGTTCGCCTCTCCTTTTTGCGAAAAAGGCGGAAGGTAACCACTGACTTTGTGTGGATTATCGAAAGCTAATAAAGTTGAGGGTTAAGAATAGATATTCCTTGTGGGTATTTATGATCTCTTTGATCATATTTGAGGAGACTAAGTGTTCTATAATATTTCATTGAGACCCGATTATCATTAATTTCACATTAGACCATCAGATATACCTCTTACAGCATTCCGGAGAAGGTAATGTCTATACGAGTATTTGGTTATGTCGTTCGGTCTCACAAATAAACTGGTATTTTCATGGTGCTGGTAAAATGAGTGTTACATCATTACATGGATTATTTTTTGGTAGTATTTGTAGACAATATCAAGGTTTACTCTCACACTACACATGACCATGCCATTCATCTTGAGATAGTTTTTAGTACATTTAGTGAGAATAGATTATATGTATTCTCTCAAAATGAAACCTTTTGATGGATATGATTAACTTATTGGGTCATGTTATCTTAGAGAAAAGACTATCAATAGTCCTAGAGAACGTGAGGGCAGTAGTTTCCTTGGAGCACCCATGAATATTATTTGAGTTATGGAGATTTTTGGGGATGGCGGGTTAATACAAGAACATTATACCAAACATTTTAGGTTTAGCAGTGCCACTGTTGGGCCAGACCAAGAAAGGTGAAAAGTACTTATGAACAAATTTTTAGGATTTATCTTTTCAGGTGCTGAAAGGGATATTGACTTTAGCACCGATACTGGTTTATTAGAGACAGGAAATAGTATCATTTTTTACTGTGATGCATCAGGTATCAGGTTTGGTGCATTGTTTATGTAGGGGGAAGGATTTGTTGTGTACTGGTCGCGGTAGTTGAGGCCACATGAGATGAATTACATAATGTATGATCTCAATTTTGATATAGTTGTACCTTCTTTACGTCATTGGAGACATTTGATTTTGGGAGATCATTTTGTGGTATCAACTGACCACAAAAGTAACGAGTATGTCATTAATTATCGTGATCTGAATTTCAGATAGTGAATGTGGGTTGAGTGCCTATAGTCTTTTGAATTGGAGTTTTTCTACATGCTTGGGAAAGGTAATGCAGTGGATTATTCATTTAGAAGGATGACTCATGTACATGTAGTCCAAGAGGCTAGTAGTGAGTGGTAGCTTATTGCTATTTTCTTTGAGATACATTTGGTGGTGTTCAACAGATAAGGGAAAAAATTTATTTCTTCTATATTTTATACCTCTACTATACTAGATTTGGTACGAATGATGCAACTATAAATTTTCAAAGGCTTAGTCCAACAGGAGGGTATGTTGAGAGAGGATCCTACTCTTGGGTGGACCATAGGTGACTCTAAGATCTTGTTTTTTCAGGGACACATATGGGTGTCGACAGACATACGTGAGGATTTGATGTGAGATTTTCATTACATAATTTGGGAAGTTCATCCTAGTGTCACCATGATGTATCGAGATCTACACAATCAGTATTAGTGATCGGGTATGAAGAAGTACGTAGATTGTTTTTATAAGAGTTGTTCCACCTATCAGTAGGTGAAGGTGAATCATCAGCAACAGGCATGGCTTTTATAGTAGACACCCATTCCCGAGTGGAAGAGGAAATATGTCATGATGTATTTTGTGACATGTTTAATTCGGTTTCTATGAGGGAATGATGCGGTTTGGGTTGTTGTTGACAGACTCACAAAGGACTCAAACTTTTTAACGATTAGTGAATCCTTTTGTGTTAATGAGTTTGGAAGGTTTTACATCTGAGAGATTGTATGTTTTCATGGGTTTATGAACTATATCAGTTCAAACAGGGTTGCCCTTTTTTACTTCTCATGACTGGAAGGGACTGCAGTGGTATTTTGGTACATAGGTACTTCTGAGTACAACTTACCATACCCATCCAGATGGTCAGTCCGAGTGCACGATTTAGGTTTTAGAGGGCATGCTTCATGCATGCATCCTGGAATTCAGGGGTTCTTGGGGAAGACAGATACCCCTAATGGGGTTTTCCTACAATAACATATTTTAAGAGACAATTAAGATAAAACCTTATGGGCTTTTTTGATAGGCCATACCAATAAACCCAATGTAGGTTGGAGGTATGAGAGGAAACTATGCTGGGACCTCAACTTGTCTAGAAGACCACAGAGCAAGTGCATTTGATTCTAAAGAGGATGGTTACTACATAGTCTCATTATAATTCTTATGTTGGTCGATGGAGATGACCTCTGTAGTACGAGGTTGGAAATAAGGATTTCTTACGTGTCACACCGAGGTTGGGACACAGGAGGACTAGAAGAAAGGGACATCATTCACCGAGATATGTCGGTCCGTTTGAGGTATTGAAGGGAATCTGGATGGTTTCATTTTGGTTGCAGTTACCTTGGAGGTACCAAGATATGCATGATGTCATTCATGTTTCTCAGCTACAACATTGATTTTCAGACCCATCTCACATTTTCAACCTGGTGGGGATGAGTTGGAGGTGGATGCATCTTTCAAGGAGCTCCATATACAGATTATGGATCACATCACGAAGATTATCTATGGTAGGTTTGTTCTTCTTGTATGGGTGCTATGGTAGTATAGACAAGAATCAGATGAGACATTATGGAGGGAGGATGACATATGATCACAGTGGCCAGAGTTTTTTATGTTTCTTATTCAGCTAAATTGAAAGGGATATTCAGGGATGGATTTCTTTATGGGGGAATTTTTTATTATCCCAGATCCTTTTTTTATGTTTATATCTTCATTTCAGGCTGTTTTTGAGGAAGAAGGGTGAAATGATTATTATTAAATGTACACTCTGTGTACTTTTTAGTACACACCGTGTACCCAGCTTTCATTTGTAGTTGTGTACTGAATGTGTAGGTGACCTAGAAGACCAACAAGATAGGGGGATTGTTTTGGCTAGTACACAACATGTACATTAAATGAACACATTGTTTACTTTAATTTTTAATTGATATGTTGTAGTGGGGACTTGTCTTGTTTATGGATCATTATTATTTTATCCTTGGTGTTTTTAGGAGCATCCATGAGAAACAATCAATATCTGGGCCACCGATTCTCCATCCAAGGTCTGATTTGAACTCTAGCAGGTGCATTGGAATCCCATCAGTGAGTTATTGCTTCTTCTTTTTCATCTCTTCTTAATTCATCTTCTCTCGTGAGTTATTGAGGGTTTCTCATTTTTACCGTTTTCTAGATCAACGACATTCTAGGACGATTCAAGTGCTAATGTTCAACTATAGTAATTTCCCGAAATCAATGTAGGTGGGTTTTTCTTTTCGTTGATTTCATTTTGATTATATATGCATAAAGTGCAGAATACCCATGTTGGGGGGTATTCATATTTTTTAATTTGACCCATGTTTAATACCTGTAGTGGGTTTTTTGTTAGATAAAGGTTGATTTCATAGGAATAGAGTTTTATACATTTTTTAAGGGACATCACATGGGTTTGTTTCCCATGTTTGATTGTTTATGGCCATTTGGCGAAGTTTTCCTATGAGGCATACCTTGTTTCCATGCATTGAATTGTTTAGGATGGAGTTGATTATTTATATGAATAGAAAGTATTATTCTTGATAATGTTTTCCATGTAGTAGATATATATTGAATGTGTTACCTTATTATGATATGAACATTGATCTTCCAATGGACGGTGAGATCATTGGACAAGGAAAACTATGGGGGGTTCCATATTAATTACACATGACCATGAGATCGTTTGTGTAGACTTTTACCATGGGGTATTAACCGTGAGATATACCCGAAGGTCGTTTATAATTTATTGATTGCATGTAGACCTAGGGGTATTGACTGTAAGATCTAACCTGGTGTTTGTCGGAATTTGATTAATGCTATGTTAAACCAAAGAGGTTAGATCGTGAGAGAATTTTTAAAGGGTTGTTTATGAATGGTTGAATGATAGAGAGGAGTCTGCCAAGACAATACACAATATTGGGCTCAGTATTACATGGGTGTTTAGATGGTCTTCTAAGATGTCTGCTGTTATTATTACACAGAGAGATACAATGTTTAGTCTAGGTCACAAGATTCATTATTCAACAGTTTGAAAAATCAATAAATGTAAATTATTGTAATTAAAAATTGTACAATTGTATACATTTGAGTACATCCTAGTTTATTTCTTTGTTATTGCATATTACCTAATATATATTTATTCAATGATAGTTAGGAATAGATCTTCTAGTTGTTGCCTACCTGGATTCATCTCACACCATATTTTGGTCAAGGGTATGGACCCAAAAAAGATTATATGGTTGCATGTTTAGATAAATGATATCACCCTTCTTCATCATGTACTTGATTGCTGATAGAGCTAGAGAGAATGGGAAAATGATGAGGCTTGTGATGTTTTTTGAGTTTATTGCTTTTCTATACCTTAGTTTTAGTATTTCATTTCAATTATTTTGACTTGTTTGGATGCTTTCCAAGACATCTGTGACATGCATCATTTATATGTGCACCAATTTTTAAATTACTATCAGTCTTACTATGTTTAATTTTGTATATAGTATCACTACTTCCAATTTTGTTTCCCATTTGTTTTTCACTATATATAATATTCCAATGATGGTATAGTTTCCCCAATATCATACCTTGTCCCTTACTGCTAGATGGAATCCTCTGGCGTTTAAGGAAATTCATTTGAGGTAATGTGACTAACCGGGTTTAGGGAACTTTGGGGTGGAACCTAGAACTGGGACGATACAATCTGGTTGTAGAAATCTTGTGGATGATTCATCTATAGGAGAATGAAGACAACAGTCATTAGGGTCAAAGTGAATGATACATCCCTATTCCAAAACATAAGAACATGAATCTTTAGATTAGGAATCACGTATGGGGCCCAGATAGAATATTGAGGTGTGATTGTATGCTTAGGATAAGTGAGGTTTAATGGATATTCAATTTTGGTACTTATGTCCTAAGGAGGGAAGATATATATTTGATGGACCTTCATGACATAGGAAACAATATGTTCAGGGATATCAAATGAATTGTTAGGGTGGCCCCAATGGAGGTAGTGTTGGAAGAGGAACTTTTTTATCTTTATAGGGAGAAAATTTTTGGAGGAAGGTAAAGCTATGATCTATTACCACCACCAACACAATGTTTCCTATTATAGGATAAAGAATCTGGCAGATAGGGCTAGGGGAAGCTACAGACTATGGAGGAATATGACCAAGCTATGAACAAATTGATTTGAGGTATAAACTACATTTTTTCTACACATTAATTAGTACTAATACATTTTGGAATGATTTTTAGTCCTTATTTATATCCATCATGTGAGATCTAGAGTACCTTATAGAGATCTCATCCTAATATCTTTTTCAAGTGCTTTTGACTGGGTGAGATTACTTTATATCACAAATCTACCGACATTGTGGGATATTGATCAATAGAGATAGTTTCCCATGGGACAACTTAGTCATCATGATGAAATGTTATTATTTCATCTTATGTATGGACTGATTTTTTATGGTTTGGGCCCAAATTTACTATTATTGTAGATGAGTTGGATTCTATCCAACAATTGGGGAAGGATTCTTCTAAGTGTGCAAAGGGATATCTCATAGTTGACTATGTGATCCTGACAAGTAGTATGATAAAACCCATCACCTATTAGTTGGAATGTATATCCCTTGGTGTAGTTGGTTATTTAGGCTTATTTCATCCTTCAGTAGTGTAGAATTATATAAATGTCATCAATAAGGATGGTTTGATAATACCTCCAATGTTGGAGATGGAATTCTATGTTGAATTGAACCCTAGGACAATAATGGTATCTTTTATAGAATTTCATATTGCCAATGCCGAGATCTGAGATCTAAGGGTGTAATAGGATGACCTTTGAGAAAAGGGTTTCATCAAACCGAGTGTGTCCACCTAGGTAGCTCAATTTTTTTTAGTAAAATAGATGAAAAGGTCTTGAGGGTTTTTTTGAATTATTTTCACCTGCTTTAGGTTTCATTAATGAATAACTACCCATTTTTGAGGATATATGTCTTCATCAAGCAGTTGAGATATGTGATTTGGTTCTCGTAGACCGATCGTAGGTCCGTCTACCTCCAATTTAGGGTTCGTGAGGATGATATTATTAATATGAAATTCAGATGTCTCTATTAACCCTATGAGTCCATATCTTTTCCTTTTATTATTAATAATCCCCCATTATGTTTATGGATATTATCAACAATATCTTCAAGCTATAAATTGACCAATTTGTTGTTGTCATCATTGATGACGTACTCATTTACTCTATGACAGAGGAGGAGGATATTGAGCACTTCGGGATATCCCTAGACATTCTATGGGAGTAAATAATTTAATGTAACCTCTCAAAGTGATAGTTTTAGATGTGAAGTCTTCAATATTTTTGGGAATTTTTCCCCAGATCGTGGTTTATCTATGGACCAGATATTGATTTATGTGGTTCTTGATTGGGATCCACCTAAGATCTTACCATAGTTGTAGTGTATTCTTATTTTTAGGGGGAAATATAAGAGGTTTGTGGATGAATTAAATATGATTTTATAACATTTTAAAAACATGAATGAGAAGTTGAAATAATTTACCTAGACTGAGTAGTGTCAGAGATCATTCAAGGAGTTGAGTCCGATGTTAACTAGTGATCCTATGCAGAGACTATAAGATTAGAGAATTTTTTATATATTTTTGTTGCCATTCCTAAATTTTGTTACACATTTATCAAGTTGATTAAAAGGACGAAATTGATCACATATATGTAAAGAGTGGTGATACCAAATGATAAGAACTAAAGACCTAATTTCCTATAGTTTCTAGTACAAGATCAATTTGATGATGTGGTGCTTCTATCTTTTGGGTGACTTTGTTTTTGTTTACTCAATCCACCAGAGTCTCAAGTACATCCTTAAACAGAGAGATCATAACCTAAGATAGTTAAATTGATTTGAGTTCATGTTGGAATATGGCTTAAAGATAGTATATACTCATGGGAACATCAATATGGTGGAATATTTTTGGAGTGGGAAGTCTCATTCTTGTTTGGTGGATGAGGCATCTATGTAGTCTTATTTTTATTTGCTAACCTTAGTAGAGGATAAATGTGATGTTTCTTTTTATGTTTATGCTGGTGAATCCCCTACTTATTCATCACGTGAGGGAGGATCAGTTTGGAGGCATCTCATTTGAGGTTTTTTCTAACTAGATATACTTAGTAGATACACAAAATGTATTTTCTGAATGAGGGTACTCACCATCCATCCCTGGGGAGAGAAAATGGTTTAAAACATATTATAAGAGGAGGTGATGAGGGATATCCACACTTCTCCCTTGGTTGTGCATCCTAATGTTAGAAACACTTATATTAGCCCAAAGTGGTAGATATGATGGTCAGAAATGTGGTAGAGTGTCACAGAGTTCATCCCTTAGTGTCTATCATGTCAGGAGGTAAAGTCTAAATATAAGGTTCTAGATTGTTTTAGATAGTCACATTGTAATTCTATAGTGGAAGTGAGATGGAATATCCTTGGTCTTTATGATGGGGGGTTCTAGGGACAATGAGAGTACACAATGTGATCTAGGTGGTTGTTCACTGACTTATGAACTCAGTTCAAATTTTTTATACCCTAGAGTAGATACTAGTTGAGAGTATGTGGAATTTTTACATGCAATAGATCATTTTTATTCATTAGGTAACTTCATTGATCATATTTAATGGTGATTCTTCGCTTACATCATGGTTTTAGAAATGATTTCAAGGGGGCATCAGGGCCCAATTGAGGATGAGAAGGATGTTTCACCCATGAATGTATGGGAAGACATATTGGACTTCCCATGTTTTTGGGGATATGCTGAGGGCGTGTGTTATTGACTCCAATTGGGTCTCAAAAGATCACATTCCATTAGTAGAGTTTTCTTATAATAACAACTACAACATTCTAATAAAAATTAAACATTTTTTTGTCCTTTAAAAGGTGACCATGTAGGTCACCATTAGGATGTAATGATATTAGTGAGACATCTATTATATTCCTATAGATGGTTAAAGTGATGGTGGATAAGATTCGGGTGATCCACATATGTATGAGTACCAAAAAAAAGTCGTACGCAAATCGACGTCTTATGCCCATGGAGTTCATGTGGGGAAACTGTGTTTTCTTGAGGATCTCCCCAAAATTGGGATTTTTTATAGTTTTTATTGGTAGTTAATCCATCCCCATGGTTCATTGGGCCGTTTAAGATCCTATGGTGGTTAGAGAGGTTGCTGATTTCTTTTCTCTACCCCTATAGTTATACTCGTTAAATGAAATCTTCCATGTTTTTTAGTTGAAGAAATACATGCATGATCCATTGAAAGTTATTAACTAGGTAGAGTTGTACATTTATGATGGATCCACCTTTACGGAGGACCTTTTGGATATTGAGGATCTATAAGCGGGAATCATGCATGGATTAACTGTCCCTTTGGTTCATCTATACTTACAACATGGGTGAATACATGAGATCTCATGGGAGTGTGAGAGTCATATATGGGATTAATATACTAATTTTTTTATATTTATTTTTTTTTGGAAAAAACCATTGAACTAGGGGATAATTTAATAAATCATGTCTTTTTAGATTAGTCTTTAAATATTTTATACATATATGTACATTTTTCCTCGGTGTCGGCATCGTGTTTGATAATCATGGGACCCAAAAAAATATCTAAAAATGTTAATATATTTTAACAAATACAAGTGAATAATTTCATTATTAATGGGTTTCTCAATGGTTTGTAACTCATATGAGAAATATGATACCACAATTTATTTTGGGACACAGGTTAACCCTAGGCCCGACCTAAGGTTAGTCGACATCAGATGTTTTTTGGGAGGTGAATGATGGCCTTTGAATTTAATAAAAATAAATCATTTATTTTTATAAATGAAGTAACCTAATCCTTCTAATTTAAGTACTCTATTATGAAAAATCACTCGGGTTGGTCACATAACCCTGAGAGATTAGAGAAGAGGATGTAATTGTTTTTCATTGGAGGAATGGGATTAGAAAACAAATTATGCTTATATTGAGGTGAATTGAGAGGATAGCGGTGAACACAATAGATATAATTCAACACTATGAAATATGTTCTTCACTAAGGATTGATCCATTAATATGGTAGGGTTCATTATTTATCGTCTTATCCCATTCGATTTGATAAGAATAGACTAGTTATTTTCTTTATTTTTTTCTATAAGTTTCATTCATCAGATGATCCTGAATGAAAATTGAGATTTTTAAACTTGATTATATATCTAATTCCATGATATCAACATTGATTAATACAATTGTGGTCATTGGTTGGGATTCCATCATCCAACGAAATTCATCATCTTTATTCATTTTCTTCCCCCATTATTCTTTGTGTTATTCATCATTGAAACATGGGGTTGTTGTTCACAAATATTTGGGACGGTTCAAGAACAATTAAAACACCAAATTAATGATATTTTCATTAATGTAGGTTGTCTTGGATACTTAGGGTTTTTTCATGATTGGATCATGGGATGTGGGTTATGGCTAGGGGTGGGTGGACCCTGAACAAAGGTGAATTCACAACATACTCCCACACAGATGATCATATTCGATTCCTGGTCATCGAAGGCCAAGAATAGAAGATGAAAGATGATATAATATGATGCAGGGAATTCAAATTTTATGATTTTGGATGGTGATGGAGGAACTAGAAACTTCATGAAGACTTGGATTTATTACATATGAAAAAACTGAAAACATGGCATGTAGTCTTGAAGAACACATGTCTTGTTTTCCTCTAGATATTATGGATATATATTCATCTATAGATAAATATTAAATTATATTTATGGACATTACACTTCATGTTTCCTAGTGTTGGTGAATCGGCTTTCACTCTAGGAGTATATGAGAACATACAAAAACATGCACATATGGACAACCACAATACATGGGCCCAACCATGTACTCAGTCAAGGCCATGGAACATATGAAAGACTAGTGTTCACTAGTATGGCATAGGAGGACATAAGAAGGACCTAGGAGGTCGAGATACACCATTTACCATATTTATACAACATGAAGTATAACATGGATTTCCAATCCATTCCCATTGAAGAACATGAAAAGGTGACGACATAAGGTCACACACTATGTGACCCCATGTACATGCCATTTACAACTCCATGAAGGTTCTACCTTTTGTATTTCATTCTTAAGGAATAACCTTTTACCCTAGGAGTATCCATTATTTCGTTGTTTTTGTCAAAAAAACCTGATGGGATCCTTCATTGTATCACTTCAAATTTGATGTGAGGTGTTGCTAGAATGAAACATCTTTAAGTGGACCCTAACAAATATCCCTGATTGGGTAGGATCACCATCATGATATCATAGTTTTCTACCCCTATCCCATTATGGCATGGATCCCACATAATCTCCACACATGTTGAGTTTCACCCCCAGTAAGTGAAGTGTGTAGATACTCTATATATCGAGTGGAACCCACATCACACAAGGGAGAAGGTAGAAAACATACCAAGGGGTACAAATATTGTGTTAGGATATATTCCCTCTATCATCCTAGTGGACCTCACTTGTTTTAGTGGGGCACAGATCCTCTATCCGCAGAGTCGAAACCCTAAATCATAGGGAATAACTACTCTATCTATTAAATGAAACCCCCTATTTCTCTTTGGTGTTGGTGATAAATTTTAGGTTTCTCCCCCTTGACTCTTCAGCATAGTGGTGAGGCATGCTTCTTCTAAATGGTTTATTGTATGAAAAAAATGAGATTTTGGGCTTCATTGGTTCACCTTTTGAGTAGCTGGTAGACTCACTTTCCTTTGATGGGATATAGATATAGAGATCCAATTTCCCTCTCTTTTGGTTTTCATTAAGATAATTTATATCTATTGGGTTAATCTTACCTCATGATATTGGTTGAACTAACATAGCTAATTTCTTTATATTTTACCCTCTGTAGATTTTGCGGTGTCTTATTTGGTACTTATATGCTCACACATACATGGGATTTCCCACAAATTTCAGGTTATATTCATATACTAGAGAGGTCATAAGTAACAAAAGTTGAAATCAGCGATTCTTGGACTCATTGATTGTGTTGGGTTGTTAGAGTTGGGGATATAAAGATATAATCTCTATAACTTTAATGTTTCTAGTTTCTATTAGGTTTGGATATCATTTTTGATTGGGCATGTATTTTTACCCTTTTCCCCATTGGTTTGTATTTTCATACTCTAATTTATTACCTATAGGTAATTTCATTCATGTCGATACTCTATATCATTAAATAATTTTATTCCACTACACATTTTCAAAAATATATATGTGTGTGTGTGTGTGTACTGACCTGAGGCTAAACAATCATAGTTCTGTTTATGCCTTCTTATCTCTTATCATTAGCTCTTAACCTAATGGAGGAAATATTGGGTTTGTAACACCTGACATTCCACCAGCTAGGAAGAACACTTTGGGTTAGTTTAGGTCATGTTTAATAAAACATTTTCTATTATCTTCAATATAGGGAAGAAAATATTCATTACATTAGAGGATTATTCTATAGTACAATACTAAAATTTAAAAAGCGTAACTGTTTAAACCAATAGATGATTTTTTTTTGAAAACCACGATGTAATATTATGTATGTATTGTTTATTTGTTGGATTATATTTTAATTATATCTATTAAAGGTCTCTACCTTTTAAAAATAAAAAATTTTGGATAACTAGATATTCCGCATGGTTAGCGCACAGTTAGGGAAAATCATTTGATAAACATTCCTCATGAATGAACCTTTTATTTAATGAATTTTTCCTGGTTGGTCCTATATTTCTCTAATTTTACCTATTAAATATTAGAGTTCCCAAGTGTTATGGTGTTGATAGACAAGGTTGGTGAATAGTTTTCCAACCCGTACATCCTAACCCGGTGATCGTTCTAGAATATAAAAATTATGACATTATTAAACTAACCTTGGCATATTTTAACCATGAAACGCTAATTTTCTTACCACATTTTTCTCTAACCTCTTTCAAACACATGAAAGGCCATACTACCCTCCCCATTTCTTGGTATTTCTTCTTCAATGTTTCATTAAATAATCCATAATTTGAGTTCCTTTTATCTTCTCTATTTTCTTATCTCTTCCCTATTGTAGGAATTTCATCCAAAAATATTGTTATTGAGACCTAGGTATCCTTATTCTCTAATTTATAGTGGTTGATTTTGCTGTCTAGGGTATTTTCTTACCTCTAAAGTATATTCCCTCACATTTTTAGTTTTAAATGATTGTTACATATGATTTTATTTCTAAAGTAAGGTGATTCTATATCCTTTACGTTTTCAGATTAACTATTAGTTCTTGTCGTTTTCAATTATTTTATAAAATATCATGGTGTTTATTATATTATAGTTTGTTAATTGATTTATATATCCAGTTAGGATTAAAATTCTCCATTATGATATGGAAATTGAAATTTTATATTTTATCTATAAACTAGAATATATATTTATTTTTTTACATTAAATGATATATTTATCAATGAGTGTGGTAATAAACAATCCTTATAGGAAACCCTTGGTTCTTGTATAGTTTAATCTAGATTAGATGTGGTCCCTGAACACTACCTATGCTATTCAAGTAGTCTATATTGTACACCCACTAGATACTAACATAGTTCTATATCCATTCTACTAATTAAAGTCAATTCCCTAGTTACTGGAATAATATGTCTAAAATTCCTAGACTTAGTGATAGATGGTTTTAATCTCAGGATGTTGCTTATGATAATTTCATCAAAAAAATTCTTATTTAATTCATTATTATAATAGTAATAGTTTCATTTTATCTTACCATTAATAGAACATTGAAAATATACTTTCATTTATTATGTCCAAACTAACATCTTTATGTTTTTGAATAACAGATTGATATGGAGGACCTAGTGGGATCCCAATGGGATTTTTATCGTTTCACCCAACATACACCCATTGAGTGTATCTAGATTTTTAACACCGATACAAGTGTTGTAAAAGTTATGATTTTAGGAAATCGTTATTATTGAATGCATTATCTAGGTAAGTGGGGTAACATGGTTGGATGTGAGATTTTCTAACATGGTAATGGGTATATATTTGTTTTATTTTACTTTATTCATATTTTTGCACATTTATCATCAGATGACATTTAAACATACTGACTCCCCATACCATCACTTTTGTATTTTTTATGATTTGGATTTATCTTATATTATATCCATGATCAAGATGATTTATTTTCATGAGAGAGATCAGGGATATAGTGAAAACTGTGGAATTGTTTTTTGATACTTATACATATTCATTATTCACTTATTTATGGAGGGGTCCTGTGGGTTCCTAAAATAGGATACACTGATTATTTTTCAGTTTAAACCATTCCCAATGAGTATTCTTGATGCCTGGGAATTAGTTTTCATACAATAAGGATTTGTAATTACCTTAAGTCCTATACATAGGCTGACATGAGTTCTCAGGTTAGTGATGTTCATTGATAGTTCATCATAATTTTAGGCTTGAATAAATAACAATGATAATTGATGGATAAATAATGTTTTATGAGGATGAGGAGTTCTAATATTCTTTCAAACATAGTATATATAAGAATAAAAAAATAATAATTAATGGTTGTCAAGAATCATCATAGGTATTTCACATCATGTATTAGTTTCATAGGTTTCAGTTCATTAATATGAAACAAAATATTTAATAAAAAGATGTTTTAGGTATGTATAAGTGTTAAAAATTAATGAAGAGTTTATGGATTAGGATTTAATAATACATTGAAATGATAAAGAAAATTGATACTAGATAAATAACTTAAATTCATTGGAATAACTAATATATTATGTGAATTTTAAAACTATAAAAATAATTAATTTCATTGTAATTTTTTATTATTTGATAAAAGAATAATTGTTATTAACATTGTTTTTTATAAATGAATTAGATGAGGTTTTAAATACACATGTTGTATGACTTGACCATATTCTATCACATGTTTGAAAATAAAGAAAGGTTAAAATGTGTTTTAAACCATGTAAACTTCTTTTTTTATATTATTTGTGAATGTGCGAGGGAAGGAGTTCCACCATATAGTAGTTAAATATTTTAAACAATAAAATATTCTTTTTTAAAATATTAATAAATACATATAAAATACCTTATAAAATATTGTTATTAATTGTTAATTTTGTTAATATCACTATAAAAAAAATAAGTTTTATATCCAAATATCAAGTATTTTCAATCCTCTTGATTGATATTTTCGAGAAAATATACCTTCAAATTAGATAGTGGGAGTATATTTGGACTTATAGTTGTTCAACATGTAAAAAATAAATTATTATATTGGTCTGATTCAAACTGATTTCACTTGATATCCTAAAATTTATTAGGGTATATTTGTAAATAATAATCATAATTTAAATAGTTACATTTAATTTAGTTATGAAATTATATCATAGAATTTTTTTAAAAAAATGTTCCATATATGATGATATTAAACATAATAAAAATTAATTTGAAAAAAGAAGTTATTATCATCATGATATTAGATGTTGTGAGGAAATTTTTAAATATTTTGTACAAAGAGTTGAATATGAGGATTATGATTCATGATCTCACTATTATTCATAAATTTTATCTTCATAGATGTTTTGAATTAAAAGAGTATATTAGGTCAATTTAATATATGATCAGATAATGGTTTGTAAGAAATTATATATAAATGTAATAAGATTAATGAGACAATACAAATATAGTAAACATAAGAACTCTCTAATAATATATCACATGGGATATGATTAAATCGAAAACTATGTATGTTTTTGAAGTATTTTAAATGTTTTTAAGATTATAAAATCTATTGAATTATACAATGGTAGTCTCTATGTTATAATTATTTTGTACTGTATATATATATTTATGAATTTAAATGATGACTGACTTATTAAAGTATGGTTTTTGTCCATCCTGATTGATAGTTATCTTTTATTGTTATAGGATATGTTGAAATTTTAAGGGTTGTGTTTTATATGTGGATATAAAATTAAATCATGTGGTATAATGGTACATTTTTTGATGGATGTACCATGATATATACTATATATATTTTCATACAAAATTATTTTTTATTCCAAGGGTGTGTTCTTCATATTTAATCCCCATACATGAGGATGATAAAAGACCTTACATAAGATATTTCATAATTTGATACCATTCGTATACCAGTCTTGGGGTGATGTTAATTAGGGACTATTTGGATATGTTGAGGATCCTTTTATTGGTTTAGGATTAACTAATGTTGGGTTTATCCTATTGTATAATGATTCTGTCACATGGGCCCTTGATTGGGAATGATTATGGATATTTCATTACAATACTATGATAAGGGACATGGGATGGGCATATCTATTAAATTGAATCATATCATCCATCCAATAGAAATACATGAGATCTTTCTAACCATATAGTTTGTTTATATTCAAATAATCATAAATGTATATATTGAATATATGATATTGACGTGATTTGTGTTTCATGGTCACTTGATTTAACATATAATTTAATTAGATGATCTTTAAAACATGTATATGATAAACTATAGGAAAAAAGCATAGAGATATATATGATTTATTGATATCACACAAGAATCCTTTCCATATTTAGTAGAATTAGACATTTTTTTGAAGCACCTCCTGGATTACAACTGTATAAATTGGAATTCAATTTTTTTCCAATTCTATAAAATCCAATGGAGTCACACCATGTTTTCTGTGAATTAGGATTATGTATTGTTATATTGTGTTTAAAAAAATCATTGAGTGAATCCCCAAAAGTTTTTTACAGGATATACCAAATACATTAGTGATAAACGTTCTCATGTAATTACATATGATGTAACATGTAGTTAAAATATATTTTATGTTTTTGAAAAAAAATATTTCTAAAAGAATTTTTGATTATGGTAAAAATTCACTATGTTTAATTAGATACTATTAAAGTTAGAGATTTCTTAAAATAAAAACTAAATACAAAAATAATGCCCAATTTCATAAACCCTGTATTTTTTTCTTGTATAAACCATGAAAAATTAAGGGTTAGTACCCCATGGATTAATAAATGAATTTTTATATGTTATGTGATAATTCTTTTTTTCATTGACATTAAGAAATAATATTTGTTTTGGTCATCATATGAGTATAAGTTTTAAGAGTTTTAACATCCAAAAAAGTTTAAAATTTAAAATTCTGTGAGCCAAATGTTTGAAGCTAATTTAACATATAAAATGATTCTAAAAATATCATTCAATATGTGAATATTTCAGAAACATTTGAATCCAAGTAGTTTCTTTGGATGGATAAATGATCTATTTAATAGTTTTAGATTTAGACACATGAGTGATAGTGAATTGGTAATTTTAATAACTAAATAAATATAATCTATTTTATATCCCTTTTTTAATCCATTAATCAAAATTTCTAGTAGACCATTAAAGGAAGTCCTTCCCATGGGTTGGGAGATTCACACAGCCCATAGACACCCTAGGAGAAAACAGTTTGTTCGATTCTTCTCTACAATCCTATTAATATTTTTTGGAAATGCTTCAACAAAATATATCAATATAGAAAAAAATTGTGTTCCATATTTCCTTCATTTAGTCTAAATGAACTGCTTAATATTATAAAATCATATTTTTTATTATTTTTTCTAGTTTCTGCATGAATTATCCCTTCCAAAACCCATAATACATTAACAAAATTAATATTTTTGTTACAATAAATATTTAAATTAGATTGAAAATATTACTAATGATTTTTATATTTATATTTATATATTTATTTTATAATGAGAAGTTGTTTATAGATGAATATATTTGGTTTCTCCTTGGTAATGATATATAATATATGTGTAAAATAAATAACAACTTATTTGGTATGAATTAATCCCTAAATAATTTGTTCATGAAGTTATTTGAAATATTAATAATTTTTAAATAGAAGGCTGTATAATAATATATATATATATATGATTTTTTAGATAAATCAATCAAAACTATTGTTTATGTCTGTGATATTTTTTTTTAAATGAGGATGATTATTACATGGTTTCTTCTACTCATATTAAGAAGTATAAATCGATAACTATTAGTATAATAAAAAAAATATTTGGTTGGGATTCAACTGATGAATAATTTTATGTGGTTGAAGACATAATTGGAGGAAGGAATGGTAGATGTAACCATGCCTTTTTTAGTGTGTCATGATAATCATAGTTCTAGTAATAGTTCATTGAATCTTGTTCAACACTATCAATTAATTAATATAGGAAAAATGTTACAATTTTTAATTGAAATGATGTTATTAGAAATATTGATGTTAGATTTTGTTCCTACAGACTTGAATGTGGAACATATAGTAATAAAATAATTTTTTTAAGTTGTATTTCACACTTTTAGCTTGATGATGATAGTTCAACCGAAGGTGTCGTGTGGTTTGGGTATGCAATCCAACCACATAACTCATATATTTTTTTATCAAATTCATTTAAAAATGAAATTACTAAACACAATATTACATTACCTCCAAATTAGTGATTATATACATTAGGAGATGTTTAAATGGGGATATGTTATTACATCATGCACATGGGTGTGTGTGATGTTTTTTGTTCCTAATGTGTGAGATACATTCACAAAGTATGGCATTGAGTGATTTATTGGTCTCAAAAAATGTATTTTGATGAAAATATAAATATTTAGATGTGTTTGTTGAGTATTCATAAAATAAATCAATTTGACACATATTTTGGTATATTTCTCAACAAACATGATCAAATAAGAGGCTGGAATTGAATCAAACAAAATAAATTGGTAATAATTTGGTATAGAGGAAAGTAATTTGAGTGATGTGAGTTTTTATTTATGGATATATTTTATTATTTACAGTACTCATTCTTCATTCCTATAGTATGTTCTCACACATATGAATAAAAGTACCTAATTTAAATATCATTTTTATATATGAAATAATTAGTTAATGTTCTAATTATTTTTTTAAAATGGTGAAGGTGTTGTGTTTCATCCTGAAGTGTTAAAATAATGAAAATAATATTGGCATAAAATAGTTATTTATTTTATTAATACCATTTCATTGAAGAAAGTGGAATCGTGGAGAGATTTAAAGATGTGTTTCAGGTCTAATCCATTGTTTTTTAATATAATCCAAATATGGATATTAGTAAAATAAATGTATTATAATGTTTTAAGAATCTTGAATATTGAGGAGGAAACCATATGTTCATTTATGTCTTTGTTTGACTTGATTATACCACCTCAAATTATGTTGGTATTTTTTTCAATTAAAATAAATAGAAAATATACTGATTATTTGATAAAAATAATAGAAAAATGATATAAATATTTATGAATTATTTGATGTATTTAATGGGTAGTTTAATATATTTTTAACGGTGTATAAGAAATCAGATAGTAGTATTATATCTTATGGTTAAAAAATTAGGGGAAATTTTTCATTATTTACTTACACAATTATCATAATTCAATACATAATATTGCACTGTTATTTTTTGTTTACAGAGTAACATTTATAGGCATGTCACAATAGTTTATATATCACTTAAAATGGTAAAATGTGATTCATTTTATTTTTCATTATAAATAACCAAATGAAAATTTTTTATGTTTTTTAGGCCATTATTATTGGAGATAAATCAAGATGTCCATAAAATATTGGTATTATTCCCCAATTCCAAGGAATAATAAAAATATTTCTTCTAATTTTTTTACATAGCGAATATGTTAGGCCATTTTTTCAAGTTTTTAAAACGTGACATGATGGAATTACACCATAATGAGAATCAATATATAGAAATCAGTTCAAAGATTATATCAGTTTCCAAGGTATTTGGTTTTGTCAATTTGGTATCCACTAGATTTTTTCTTTAAGTAATTTTATTACACTATTAGTATTGATATATATATATATATTGTAATAATTTTCAGAAAAAATGGAAATAGTTGAAAGAGATGTTACTATAATACAAGCACAGAATATGATAAAGGTGAATCATCCTAATTATGTGGTTTTAAAAGATTATATAATATACATTAAGTTAAAAAATAATTTTATATCCACATGAATGATGATAACTGAGTGGGGAGGGGGTGTGGTAGGGATATTTTTTCAATTGAGATGAGTGGTGAACTAGCTTATGATTCTAATAGTCACTTCTTCAATCCCTTCATCTAACTTTTACATCTTTCACTATTAAGTGAGGATTATAATTATCTCTATCTCCCCCAGTATTTATTTCAAGAAACCCAAATGTATAGTCACACACAACAGACATAATTATTTTCAAGGATCTCCTTTCAAACTGAAAGTCTTGCCTTTGGTATGATATGAATTCCACCAAGATCATAAAACCCAAGAGTATTGAAATATGGGTTCAATTAAGAAGGGTTTTTCCTTATACCAAATTTTTATGCATAAATGACTCTACATAATCACTCTATATGTTTATAGTTCTATAATAAAATATTCACATTTACAAAAATAAACAAAATAATCTTCATTAGAGCTGCTATAAGGCTATTTATGTGCTGCTTCCATTATTCTTCTTCCACTTTCACATTCATAACAACATGAAATGATTTTTTATTCTAATGTATTAAAAAAATGCACATAATTCCATCTCATTACAACATTAATTCATTATTAATTTTCACTCTTAGAAGTTAAAATGCTTTCTTTAACGACATTATGGTTTTTTCATCCGATTCTAGAATATTTCACAATACCTCTCCTCTAATTCATTATTTTTTTCCTCGATGGAAAATAACATTAATTAATTATTCATCCATTTTTCAACACATATAATATTATCATACTAAATATTATGTTAGGTATTATCATTTTCACTAACTTTGAAACATCGAGATTCAAAAACATGATTAGTTTTAGGACTCTCTCCACCTTTGTTGATGAGTTAAAAAAATTATCATTGGAACACTCTTTTTAATATTCAGTATTATTCAATGCATATTCTCCATGGTTAAATTATTCCTCCCACACTATTTTATACATTTCTAAACATCTATTACAAATGGTAGAATTAGGAAGAAAATAATCGTAAACTTGTCAACATGTCATTGGTCCATTAAAATAATTCAAAACCTTTTCCATATATTACTCTATAACTACTACCACATGGCTACTCATGGTTAAATACTTCTCATTTATTTTACAACATTAATTGAACAATAATTTTTCCACATCAGTAATGTTTCATGTTTCATATATCTTTGGAAAGGATCATAGTTCAATAACCATGAAGTGTGATAATGAACCATTAAAGTTCCATTATAGAATCAACTAATTGATTTCACTAGAAACCAGCTCATCTAATGTCAAAATGACTTACACTATAGCTTGGTGTAAAACCATAATCCATATTTCCTCTAAAAAGTAATACCCCTTAGATTATTCATCTTTATAAGACTATTTTGGTCATGTGTTTATTATTTTCAACCATGAATCTTTCATGCATGGGTGTGGTCATTTTTTAGTAGTAGTTTTGTACTGAAGAGAAACATATTGACCAAAACATGTCTAAGCACCACCACATGCATGATGGATTTTATATAGTTTATAGGGAGGCCATTTTTTCACCCTAATATGCGAAACAACTTCATCAAATAGTTTTACATTCCTTGTATTCCATTTTGAACTATGGGACTTTGATGTTCTATATTTTTTATACCACAATAATAAAAATTCCTTCCATTATGGGTTTGTCCTTTCCAAGATTCTATAAAACACCCTCTACTATATGCATGGTATTCCTAGCATAGTTATCATTTTACCCAATATATCTTATCACTATATGAACTACGTATATATTAATCATATTTTTTTCTTCCATCTTCATAAAATCTTAAATCACAATCAACTAATCATGATAATACATAGCCATGAACATTTTACATAGAATCAATATATTTTGATTTATCCAGTGATCTATAGAAAAATATTATGAAAATACCTTCATCATAAATACATTAATTAAATATTTATGTACCTTAAAATTTTTAGTAAAATTTTCCAGTAATAAATATATCTTAATGGCTACCAAGGAAATAACACTCTCTTTAACTTATCATTTAAACAATTAAATAAACATTAAAAAATCCTAAAATCAGTAAAAAATTCAACTAATACCCACATCATGTAATTATTATAAACTAAATATGATACAAAATAAATACTACCTTCTTCTTCATCAATATTAGGATTCTCATCATCCATAATCAATAAATCGTAATCACTAAGTTTATTCTTCACTTTTATCAATTATTTAACTTTTTGACATCAATGAATTATCTTTAGTCCCTGAAAATCATCAACATTCACTGAAAATAGGAATGAAAATAAATACTAAACAGTGAAGTATGATTAAAAAATGCCACATTTTTTATTTAGTTTCAATACAATCATACAAATATGTGTCAATATGTTCTCATAAAGTCTCTTAATCAACATGCAGTTAATTTTTCTCTCTATTCTACATCATTATTTTCATTATACATCATATCTTCCTTATTGAAAAAAAATAAAATATTTATGTGGAGGGTTATAATTTAACACTAATATAAGTGTCACTAACTATTCCACTATAACTTTACTAATCCATGTCCAATTTATAAAATAAGAGGATTTGATTTAGAAAACATAACAGACTATAATAAACTGAACTAGATACAAATCAAAAATGAAACCACTCAATCTATGTTCAAGATTTGTTATAATTGTATTTAGGATGAAACAAGTGGTAAATATTGAATGTTATATAAATTCTTAAAATATATATCAATCCATAATTTTCGACATCACTTAAGTACAAAATTTAGAAAATTTCATACATAACATGTTTTAAAAAAAGCCTTGTCACAATATCAAATTTCAACTTTTGGTCATTGATTAATATACCCCCCTTTATATTGGAATCTAATTTTTATTATCATGCATGACATATTATGATAACATACCTATTCAATGACACCAGCAACAAGAACTTTCAAGTGAATTTCATATTTGTAAGAGTTAAAAAATTATGGATGATTATTCACTATTCTTAACATGTCTCTCCGTTAAGGGAAAAATCTTCACAATATTTATAATGGCTATTCAAACCATGAATGGATTTTAGGATGTTCCAATATAGATAATTTACCAAAATCGAATTCTTAATGGGTATATCCATATTTTAAAACTTCTATATCTTAACCAAGGATGGTCTTATATAAATAAAATTCATTAAAATATATATATCACACTAGGATGGAATCTACATGTCCTTAATATCAATTTTTTACAAAAAATTAAGAAACTTCATCATGGTTGGTTCATTTATATAATTTTTCTATTTAATTCCATATAATTGATCAATATATGATTGAGTCTAAATCATATAATTTTTAGGATATGATAACAATAATTCTATATGAAATCCCACTAAGACCATGAATCACCTTTAATTCCATGCATTGTATGTGTAAATGAAACCCATAAAAATTTATCGGAACAAGGTGGATATCCTTGCTTCTTCAAATTGAATAGAAAGGATGATATTTTATCAATAGTGGTAAACCATTTCTTTTTTTTCAGGTGTACACATCTATTCATCAGTATTGATTTTCTCTTTGACAGCATGGATCTCATCACTTATCCTAATTAATTGTGTCTGATAATTTTCCTCTCTTTATCCAAAAAATCATATGTATCTACTGATCAAATATTAATTCTATTTAAGGAAGCTTCACATGGTGAAAATATTATTTTACATCTTTCTAAACTATTTACATACTTATTGAATCTCTAAAACATAACAACTTCAACACATTATTAGTAATTTGTTACAAACCTCTAATGTTATTAAACATAAATATATATGGAAATTTTTTATTTCCTTCATCATTATATTTTTATTAATATAATTTCATCTCCCTTTCCTTTTCCAAATATTCATGACTTGTAACTATAATGTATTTTAAAATATTGACATCTTTTCTAGGTTCTCCACATATAGACATATGATTTTTTATTTATAATTAACTCTTGATGTTTTAGGATTCCCAATATTCTGGAAATTTCATTGAATCTAATACTTCATTTAGTTTTCTTCCAATAATGACTCTTCCTCCTTATCATCTACTTGGGAACAATATGTTTTATTTATTTCTTTAATATATTTCTCAACTATGAATTTATTTTCATCACTAACCCCTAATATAATTTCATTAAATTTTATACTAATATATAGTGATATGAACATGCGTCACATTTGAGACAACCTCCATATTAAAAACAACATATATCACCACGCATCTCAAATCTATTTCATATTAATATATTTTTCATCTTACTTGAATGTTTATTATTCTTTATATTTCTTCCCCTTGAAATATTTTTCCTTTGTACTGAAATAGCTGAATTATCATACCACAAATCCATTTTATAATGGAAATATCTATTTCACCACATGTATTACCCAAAAAAACATTATTATTCTCTTCTTTAGTCCATGTTGTTTAGATTTTTTGGATTTGATATCACATGATTTCTAGTAATTTTTCAACACTATGTTAGTTTCACATTTATATCCATCACTCAAAAACCTTATTGTACTGACTATAGAAATGGTGATTGGATATTATCTATTTCTCAACATATATAACTATATAATTGTTTCATAAAAACCTACACTTTTCATGAAAATATATTCAATATGGTTGTTGGATTTCGATATGGATGGTATGTTCTTCTTTGGATATACCGGAGAAAGATCATTATATTATGTACTAATATAATTGATTTAAAACAACTGTTAATTAATTTTTTAACACTCTTTTGATAATTGAATGGAATTATCACTTCTTCCATAAATATTTTATAAATATTGATCATAAATTGTTTCCATATTTTCTAATATGATTTCAAGCATCATATTTTCCTTATTTACAATATTCAAATCCTCACCAACCACACTCAATATATCTTCACATTACATTATTCTTCCAATAAATTCATCTTTAATTTTTAGTGTTTCATATAATGAGGATTCATGTTCCAAGATCTATTTGAATTTAATATTATATTATATATTAATTGAAGAAATGATGAATTTCTAATTTTCATCCAGCACATGGACATTTTGTTGAAACCCTTTAGTGAAGTTATCATTCTCATGGATATTATTGGTACAATACTCTTAAAATTTGTATCATTATCCTTTAATGATATCAATATCAATTTATTCAATAGTAACTCATTTAGAGAGAGTAATGTATTTTATTTATCTTTCTCTCAACAAATTCTATAATTTATCTCCTTTATCATCAAGTTGAGGGATTTCGTTATATAGAATTAAAAAACCCAAATACAAAAGAAACTACTTCCAAGGACAAATAATGAATAATATATTTTCTTTATTTAATAGATAAATCTATTGACATATTATCAAAATCACTTCATTATTCTTCTAAAATTATTGAACAATAATTAACACATACCCTATAACAATTTAATTCCATTATTTCACTGAGATATAAGTTTTATCTCTATAATTGGTAGTTGAAATAACCATTTTTCATCTCCAAAAATTTCAAATCCAGATTCATCATTATTTGGTGGAAAAAAATTTCTCCTTCTTTTGACAAGAGGATATATTTATCAATATTTTTTTATTTATTTTTCATGGTACCCTGATACCAATTGAGAAACAAAATGAGGTTAAACACCCATTGGTACCACTGTAAGGGGACCTGTTTGGGATATATTCCACACTAAGTGGGGGTGAATCAGTGTAGGTGTCCAATTTTCCCTGTTACAACAGTTATTATAAAATTTTCCACCATCAATTTTAGGTAATGATTCTATTTCTCTCTATATCTATATTTTTTTATTTAATCTATGAAATACTTCTAAACACACTCACTCACAGAAAATAGATTCAAAAAGTTAAAAATGAAACCTTTAACATGAATGGATTTTCTTTGGGATCATCGGGGTTCCCCCAAAATCATACAGTCCACTAGTGTTATCCTATGGATACAATTGTGCAGGTTTTATCCTTGTACACATGTTTGGTGCATCATGTACTCTATAAAATTCATAAAAACTTTATTAATTCCATTTTTATAGTTTCAAATTCTTCTTCTTATTATGAAATATTTTTCCCAACGCATCCTCTCTTTTTCTTTCTTCTTCATATTTTTTTACAAAAACCTGAATCAATTATTCTTCATTTTATTCAACACACATATAATTTTTTTTATAAATATTGTTTTGTGAATTCTATTCTTCACCATATATCACACATATATATTTTATATTAATATCTGTATCACGTCTATCTTTATCTCTGTTGATCATATATTAAAATTTATATCACATAGACTCTATTCTATATATTAAGTATTATTCCATTGATAATTTACACTATACACTTCTCCAATTCATAATTATATATAAATGAATAATTTTTCATTACAAATACAAGACAAAAGTGTCTAATAATCAATAACATTTCATTATTTCATTGGACTAGTCAAATCATTCACCATCCTCTCCTTGAATTTATCCATAACTTATTTAGTATAACTACTCATGGTTAGAGACATATATTTAATTTTACTATATGAATTAATTAACCATTATTCTCTTTGATTAATTTGGAAATTTAATTTAATATCTTGTATAGATCATGGTCTAAAAATTGAGAAACATGATATTTCATCATTTTTACCAATGAGGTTCTATGATGATTTTTTGGATAAGTGAGGTTGATAGATTCTGAAATATAGCGTGATTGAGTTTCTTGGATTTTCTCTTCAAAAAATAAATAATTTTATAAGTTAAATTAATATATTCAAGGTAATATGTTATTTGTTTTTATGCATCATGGTTTATTTATCTTGATTCTTGCAATTTATGAAGAGTTCATGGCTATTAGACGTTTGAAGATGGTTGGGGAAGGAATTGAAAATTAAAGAATGACCACACCCATGATGGGGGAGTTTTGTAAATAAATTTCTCAAGATAAGGAAGGAAAAACCCTAATAGAAGTCAGAGTGTTAACGGAGAAAATGTAATGATGGACAATACAAAAGGTAAAGGGAATTTTGAGAATACGGTTCATTGGTGTTGTTTCTATAAGACAAATGTAAGGATAATTTTTTTTAGTTTTCCCTACTTTGTTATTACATTATTCCAATGTGAAATGGGTATGGAAACAATGGTCATGGTGACCACTATGGTGTTTAGAGAGTTTACATATACGAAATAGTCTATAAATTTTTCCAGGAGCATGGTCTAAAAATATTTTGTATTTAGAATAAGATAAAAGAAAATATAACCAGACCTAAAAGGAATAAACCTATGGTATAAGAAAATTTAAGGTAAAAAAGAGTAAAATTTATTATAATGACAATGATAAATTAGTATTAGGGTTCAAATTAATTGTGAGATTTTTTTCTTATGCAGATTCTTGGACAATCAAATGGTTCTATTACTCGACATAAGAGGTATTTTTGAAGAATTAAATGAAAATAAAAGATCCAACATGATCCTATTGATAAAAATTAAATGTTAGTTATTAATTTAGTTGGATGGTGTTTTTTGTTTTATTTATTTTTTAAAAACTCAAATTGGATTTAATTCATCACATTTAGTTCTCTGCCGATTAGCGATCATGTGTAAGAAGAAGATAAAAGAATATTGCAGTAAGAATAATGAAGCGTGGAAGAAGAAGAAAGAGAGAAGAAAAAATAAAGTGGAATAAGAAGGGATTGTAAAAAATGAAATCACCTGAACCCGAGATTCATTATATTAAATAAGTAGTTGAAGAGAAGTTATATATTAATAAGTAAATAGAATTATTAGAAGGCTTTAATCATGTCAATGTCAAATTATTTATTATTATAATAGTACGTATAGGATAATCATAGTTGGGAGACTTGTTATAACATGAGTATAGGGATAAAAATGGATCATTGTACCTACATATTGAAAATAGTGGGTCGTATAGTCTTGGTGAAATATTGATAGTTCCAATGTCTAGACTTCTTGTTTTGAGAGTTAAAACTAGTAAAAAACTATTCTTTTGTGTGTGGTGGTGGATATTGATCACACTTCAATCCAACCACTGACGGGGTTGTTTCACCAAAGAAACATAAAATGAAATTGAATGATTGACTGACTACCTTATCAATGGTTTTTCATTGATCCTAGAGGTTTCATTTTATGTGGTATCAAAGAGAAAGGTTATCTCCTTTGGTGATTTCTTTTTTTTTTGTTTAAGGAAGGGGTTTCACACTATTCAAAGTTCATTTATTTAAATTTATGTTGTATGTAATGGATAGTCATAATTAAATGAATAAAATTTGGATTAGTATATTTTATCATAAAATATAGCACATAAGGTATAATAGGATTATACCATACCATCTATCCATTAGTTATGAAGAATAGAAAATAACAACTAATGGTTTTTCTCCATTGGTTGAAGGTACTAGCGTGAAAGCAACATATAAAAATAAATTTGAGAGTGATGGTACTTCAAAAAATATTATTCAATCAGCCATATTTTAAATTGATTTTCTGAATGTAAAATGAATCAATATCACTAAAAACATCGTGGATTATCCATAGAATATCTATGATGTAATGAGTAAAGTGATGTCGACTAAATTTTAGTTATGGATTCTTATGTATTAATATATCTGGATAAATTATGATGAAACTATTAATAATTCCTTAAAAATGGTAAATGGATTTTTTATCCCAATTAGTGTCTATATTCATAAGTTATAAGATAAGGATATTTTTGAAATTATTTTGGATATCTGACATGATAAGTTATATTTTTAGGTCTATTATTTGGATGAACAATATTTAAGTGAAATATCTATTTATGATTTGAACTTCTTCCTAATACCTTTTAAATCAGAAAACGTAGTCATACCAATAAGATGGTGAAGGATGAAAAATAAATCTCTTATATAGGAAAAAAATGATGATATATCGAATAAGAAGGTTGTTTTTTAAGAGAACATTATTGTTATAATTTTATATATAATTTGGATTATAAGATTAATAATATTATGTCCCTAATATCAATGTATTTGAAAAGATAATGAGATTATTTAATGGTATGATTCTACCAAAATACTTTAGTTGTCGAGTATTCTTACATTTTACTATAAATTATCCAATACTAATAGAAGACGGAGTTACTAATAAAGAATAAGAATCATGGCGTATATTTTTAATTAATAAATCATCAATGTTTGAAAAAAAATGGGTTTTTTTCTAAATTTAATACATGTAATTTTTCAAAATTAAAGAAGGTAATTTTTTTTAACTAAGTTGAAATCAGTGATGACAAAGATGGTGTGGAGAATACATCTTGATGATGAATCTTTCTATGAAAATACATCACTATTGATGAATAAATTTAAAGGGTTGAATTAGTTTTATTATGATGAGAATAATATTGAAATCATTTTGTAAGATACATTAATGGAGAAGGAAAAATAATTTGATCATTTACAACAATAATTGATCAATATAGAATAGGGTTTGATGAAATATAGATCCAATGCTAAGATTTATATATAAAAAATAAGATAATATCTATAAAAATATTGAAGATTATGTATACTTACATTTATTATCTATTCAGGAACATAATAATGTTGAAAATTATGGTAAAAACTTAGATAAGATGAATGAAATCAATAATAGCATGTTTGTAGAAAAATCAAGTGATTTGAAATTTTTTTGAAATTATTAGAGAATATATTTTTAATGAAAAATATTATATAAATAGTTAAGTAAGAAAATATGATAATATATTGTATGTAAATAATAATGTTTTAGAGTTAACCATAATTTTTTTCAAATAGGATATAAGATTGATTATATGTTGATGGGGGAAAATACAGGTTCCTAGCTCAGTATAAAATGATTTTTTTCTAATGGATATTATGATTTTTTTTGTTATTACTGGGATTGTGGATGTTTTGGGAACCTAGAAATGATATTTTGGATTAATGACCAGCATAAAGATAAGATAATATAGTATTGATGAAAAACCTTGTGTTGGATTCACCTGATTCAATGAATAAAATATCATTAATATCCTGAGAAACCTTGTATTGAGAATTGAAAATAGATTTCAGCCATTAGAAGATGTTTGTGAATTATGTGAGAAAACAATTCATCATGATTAATTTCTCATCTTTATTATATAATAATAAATTTTCTCAAGAGGTGGTTAAAATATGTCTTAGATGATGAAGGTTAAAAGAAATTAAAAAGGTATGGTTTGTTATGTTTCCTATAAATCATCCTAAGAAGAATGTCCCTGGTTTTTAGATAGTGGTTTCTACTCACACATAAAAAAAGGATAAAAACATAATCAAGTATGTTGAAAATGAAAAGAAGGATAAAAAACATTGGGAATAATTTCTCACTCAAATCAAATTATTTGGATCAACATTTATACTTAAAGATCTATTAAAATCGAATAGTACATTATATGTTAACGGATTGAAAAAAAAATCTCCATATTGTGTCTTAGTTATGGGATGATGAAAATTAATGGATTTTTCTGAAATATGGGATTATTATGAAGATATTTAATTATTGATTTATATTTTCAAGATTATAGTGAATAATATGTAATTTTTTTAACATTATGAAGCTATAAATTCTTGTTATTTTATTATTAATGAATAAAATCAATTGTGGACTCAAATAATAGGTCATCTTAGCCAAAATAATATGTATCACATAATTAGTGGAGACAATGATCATGTTTTGTTATGATGATAATGGAAATTAATTGTATTTGTTTTAATTATTAAGAGGTAATGAATTTTAATACTCCACACAAGAAGGTTGAAATACAATATACTCATCATTAAGAGTCAATTCACTTATGCATTATAAGGCCCATGAGGATGTGATTAACTAATGGGTATGAGAATATTATTTTATTTATTGATAATTTTACACATGTCACATGTATTATGCTTACCAAATAAAAATTAGAGTCTATAAAATTATATAATAGTTTTAGGAGAAGTGAATAGAAAGAGTGTTCATACACTTTTATGTTTATTTGAATAGATAATAGTGATGATTAAACTAGTGGAATATTCTAAAACTCTATTTCAATTCATGGTATTAACATAAAACTAAGTTCCCCAAACATGAATAAAAAATGGCGTGTAAGAATAAAATATTATTAGTCTTGAGGACATGGATCAAACTATATTGTTAGATAATGACACATCATATTATTTTCAAAGAAAATAAATTGAGAACATGTCTAGGTTAAAAGGCATTTTCATTATCGGAAAAATTATTCTATGTCATCATATGATATTTATTTCAATAAATATCTATGTTTTTAGTATTTTTTATAGTTTAATAACCCTAATATCATCAATGTTTTTGGTGAAAATCATGATAATTTGTAAAGAGGATTTGATGCTTTCTTCATAGGTTATCCACCAAATGGAAAAGAATATTATCCATACAAAAAATAGATAGAGAATAGTGTTGATGTTATAGATGATAATGTGATTATATATAATAATAAAGTGAACTCACATTAAGAATAATGTTCCAAAAGTTAGGATGATGATTCATTTTTTTATGAAAAAACAAGATGATGTTTTAAGGAATGGTGATAATATTGAAGAAGTTTATCTAGAAGAATATTATTTAGAAGATTCAAATGAAGAAGGTAAAACATGATGACATGATACTAGGATGAGAAGGAAAATTCTAGTCTAAAATAACATTGTAAATAATGGAAAGCCGACTCAAATAATAGGTACCTTGTGGATAGACACTCAAATAAAATTATTCTATCATATTAAACAAATACTTATTTAAGAAACAATTAAAAATAATGTGTGGATTGGGGTAATGAATTTTTAGTGAGATCTATTAGAAAATAATTATAAATTGAAGATGTCACATACCAACCTGGGTACCCTAGTAACCTGATAACTGAGTGGGTCCTGACATAGCCTGAATAGTATTCTCGATCCCAAGAGGTCATAGAATAGAACCTGGAATCATACATAGTAAACGTTTGAATTATTTTTTCACTTAAAATTTGGAATGAAAAGATAACAAGATAATATGAATATCAAAGGAAAACTACATTCGGTGTAAAGTACCAGAAGTTAGACAGGCACATCCGAAAAAGCTACTAAAACACAAAATAAAAATTGGTAAAACAACCTGAAGTCTATAAGGACAAAACTCACCAAGACCAAAGGTTACTGATAGGATCCACCTCAAAGAGATCATTTCCCATTGCTCGATCCTTGAAGGAGATACTCTACAAAAAACGAAGGAACAAGTAGGGTGTGATCCAAATCTCTGTAGGATTTCTCCCAGATATTCAATAATAGATTCCAATATCAATTTATCCCAAATGTGTCTTCAATTTTAAAATAAACATGTTTGGAATTAACAAAGAATATTTAATCAAATCATTCCCTACAGTTCAAAATAAGTAAATACCTTTATAAAATCAAGCTGTACATTTCACATTATATAAAACATTTGAAAATATGTAATTTTATTTTAATTAAAGGATACATTGCATAACCAAAAATTATCATAATAGAATAAATAAATAAATAATATAAACTTTTTTATATAAATTTTCATGGAATGTAATATAGTTTATTAAAATATAATATATATGAATTCAAAAATTAAAATAAGAGAGCAACATGGTTATGTTCCAAATAGGTATGATAATTCCAGGGTATAGGGATCTGAAACTGTGAATACAACAAAATATATACATATTCCCCTTTAAGACATATGTAAGGGGATATCATCACCATCTCCTAAGTAATGGGATGCGATGATATGTTGTTTTATAAAATTGTTGAGTTGTAATGTTACATACAAAATAATACACTAAATTCTTAATTATTTCAATTTCTCAATTACAAATCAATCATAGAAAACTAATTTTATAACATAAAATGAAATTCATCCCATTCACCAATTCAAAAATTCCAATTTTCTATTTAGAACGCATAATGTTTTCTTAATAAAAAAATAGCTTTTCACCAATATGAGACCTTTAGGATTCCATAAAAACATTTTAATCCATTTTTCACCAAACTGGGATTTGAAACCAAATCAAAAAATTCTATCACTTTCATAAAAAATCCCCCAATTCACATGAATCGGGGTTTTTCACAAAAATTCCATCAAGTTTTTTCATCAATTAAAATCAAATTTTTAATTGGTAAAATTCCCATCAAAACATATATTTAAATTATACAATATAAATCTCACCAAATTCAAATACGATTTCATAAACCCATTTTTCCTCAAAAACCCCAATTCATTGGAATTGGGTTTTTCTATCTAAAGGATTGAAATCCATTTGAATATTAAATCAAAATAATTGAAATTTAAAAAATAAAATTAGTTTCAATATAATTTGGGCATAATATTGGAACCACCTACCGAAATCAACTTATCTCACAATTCCATAACCTAATAAGGATTTTCCCACAAGAACAAAGATCAAACATATAGGAATCAAACCTAGGTTTGAGATCTAAAAACAAAGGGTATTAGATCTAAAATTAAATACCATGATCTATGGATACCTAAATGTCAAGAGAGAGATCATGGGATTAAAATAACAGGAGGAGGAAAATAACAAGAAGAAGAATGAATAACATTTTCCTAGCATCAGATCTCTTCCGGAAGGGGTTTGATGGGCCAAGAATATTTATTAGAATCTCTAAAGAATGTGAGAAACGAATTTGGGTCAAAGGGGTTCCATATAATACCTAATATGTAGGCTAAAATTTATTTTAAAAAAAATATCATCTAGAAAAACATGTCTGCAGAGTTTTCTAAAAAATTGTGCATGGTTAGGGAAAAGTGTGTTCAGACCATGCAGATCCTGCTATCCAAAACATGGTATTTCCACAAGGTCTTCGACATAGTGCACATTCCATGCAAAAATCATTATATTGCCCAAAAACATCCATAATTTTCATAAAATCACCTGAAACAACGCCAAAAAAATCTAACCAAAGTTCAAATAAAATAGAGGATAATGAATACCTAAAAACAACAATGAGATGTTACAACCTCCCCTCCATAGAAAATTTAATTCCCAAGAATGCCTTTGAAGAATCCTTCCAATTAAAAAGATGTGTCCACTACTCCCTCGTCAATGCATCCATCTCCCACATCTCATGAGAATTAGAACCATGATGCCATAGCACACGAACCAAAGGTATCATTCTCCCAAAAGTACATTAGTGTTAGAATCAACTATCTAGGCAGGCCGTTCAGTCACAAATAAATCAGGATCCACTTCATGATCATGCCAACTCAAAAAATGAGATAGATCAAATAAATACTTTCATATATGAGATACATGAAACACGTTATGTATCGATGCCAGCTGTGCTGGTAGTGTTAAACAATATGAAACTTTACCCACCTCCTCAACAACCTCAAAAGGTCCACCAAAATTAAAAGCAAGCTTCCCCTGCCTCCTAATCCATCGATGACCCAAACATGGTGAGACTTTAAAGAACACCTGGTCACTAACTAAGAACTCTAAAGGCCTATTGTGATTATTAATATAAGACTTACATCAGCTTTAAGTTGTCAACATTATCTAATGAATAAATTTAATCTTTTTTGTCGTCTCCTTGACAAGGTTCAGTCCAACAAAGGAACTCTCACCAATCTCTATCCAACACAATGATGATTTACTAGACCGTCCATACAAGGCCAGAAAATGACCCATCCTGATCACAAATTGTTAAATATTGTTATATGAAAAATCAAAAAACCCCAAATGATCATCCCATGCTCCGCCAATGCAGAGAACACAAGCCAAGAGCATATCCTCAATAATATGTATAGCTCTTTATGGATGAAAATTGATCTACACATGGCATGACATGATCAAAAAAACATCAGATCCCAATGCCTCCTGAAGTTTTCTCTAAAATAAATAAGTAAATTGGGGATCTCTATCAGAGACTATAGTTGATGGAACTCCGTGAAACCAAACAATCACTTTCACATAGAGACCTCCCAACATCTCCACATTGGATGTATCACGAATGGGTATAAAGTGATATGATATCATTATCCTATCGATCAGCAGCCAAATCACATTCTTCTTCCTAAAGGTATATGAAAACCTGACCAAAAACTATATAGATACCTCATCCCACTTCCATGTAGGGGCTAAAAGTTGCAAACCCTATCCCAAAGGTTTTTAGTGATCAGTATTCACCTGTTGGCATGTATAGAAATCAGAGAAAAACACAAAAATTCCTCACCTCATACCTAGCGACCAGAACATCCACCTCATGTCGTAGAACATCTTTTTCGTTATTTGGTGCATAGCCCATTGGGAATTAGGGAAATCCACCATCACGAATTTCCACACCAAATATGATACCACAAAATGATTATAATATAATATAATTCCCTCTTTGTAGAACGAGCACTGGGAAGTTGTCTCCCCACCAATAAGAGAGTATATATTTCTAAAAAATTCATCATCAAGCTGGTGATCCTAAATAATAATTTCAATAAGAGAGGATGAAAACTAAAAATTGGCCAGGAAAACCATAAACCCTTTATCATATACTCTAATATGCAATAGTGAAAAGAGATCCATCATGTTACACTCCTCCTAAGATAATTTCACTAACTGGGTGCGGATATTTCTACTCACTGCGTCATAAATGACATTACCTTTTCCAGGGGTATAGGAAATATCAAAAATAAAAATACTGTAGATATTACACCCAGCATCTCTAAAAGAGATTTTAATATTTTTAAGATTAGATGTAACTCATGCTATTGTGGTTATAAAATGGTAAACCTTTCACCATAAAGGTTTTTCCAAGAACTATTAAGAGTGTTCATAACAGTTGCATGTTCAAGGTCATGGGTTGAATAGTTCTTCTCATGCATCATAAGATTACGATATCCATAAGCAACAACATGGTACCCCAACATAAGAACGCAGCCCAAGCATGAACCTGTTTCATAACAAAAGACCACCTAACCCTATCTGGCCTCTAAAAAAGTAAAAAAATTATAATATACAAAAGACATTTTAGTTCAATAAATGACCTCTGACATTTCTCATTCCAAACAATCATCACTCCCTTCCGAGTAAGAGAAGTCATCGGAGATGCCAAATATATAAAGACATTCATGTAGTAGTGATAATATCTAGCTAAACCTAAGAATATCTAAACATATAAGACATTCTGTGGTTGTTCCAATGTCATATCATCTTTCACCTTTTTATTGTCACTGAAATACCATGATCTGACACCATGTTCCCCAAGAACGTCACATCCTAGATCCAGGAATCATACTTTGAAAGCATGGAATAGAATTTTTGTTTTCTCACCAAAATTAGCACTATTCTTACATGATGCGCAAGATCCTCCTCATATTTAGAGAACACAATGATATCATCCCCAAACACTACCACAAAGGTATCAATATACTCATGAATAATTATGCTCATTATAGACATGAAAATACAGGATAATTGGTTAGAACAAAGTGCAAGACAAGGTACTATAATGTCCATACCAGTTCTGAATGGCATCTTTTGGATTGCCTAACTATTTAACCCTCAACTGATGGTAACCTAGGAAAAGTTCAATCTTAAAGAACCACTTTTCCCCTTTCAATTGATCAAAAAAAGTCATCAATTTTTGTTAATGTATACTTTTTCTTTACCATTATTCGATTAAGAATTCATTAATCAATGAAAAGGAAGAGTGAACCATCATATTCCTTATCAAAGGAAACCACCACCACCCAAGGTGAAATGCTCAGATGTATAAATCCTTTCTCAAGATGATCATCCAATTGATACTTCAACTCTTTCAATTTGACTGGTTTTGTGTTGTAAGATGGAATAGAAACAAGCTCAGTACCATGCATCATGTCGATGGAAAACTCAACCTCTCTTACCTGTGGAAAACTAGAGAAGTCAGAAGAAAACACATCAAGAATATCAACCAAAATTGGAAAGATATCATCAGTCAAAGGTTACCATACAATATCAAAAGAAACAAATTATATTGAATTCACCAACACTAGATCAAAAGGTCCACCCCTACTCAAACATTGGTCCTATTATTCTTGAAACACAAGAGGCAGACCACTAGTAATAGTAAAGGAGACCCGTTAAAGATAAATATCAATCTACGACTTATTTTCCATGAGATTATCCATTACCAATATTTTTTCAAAATAATTCATGTCGAGAACCAAAAAGGTCTAAGATTACATAATATCTGATAGAGAGAAAAAACAAGCGAGACTATGGAGACCCCACTCTCTATTTGTACCAAGAGGTGTAGTAATATCCATTAAGCAATATAAAAGCATTGTTAGAATATTAACAACATGGGTTGAAATAAATTAATGAGATGCACCAATATCACAAAAATCAGTCTCTAATGACAATGCTATAGTGATGGTACCTATCACGTTCACTGGACCAGTTCCAGCTTCCTCTAGAGAATCCTCCACTGTGTGAAGAAGCTTCATTCTTGATGTTTATGGCTGGAACCCTTTAGCACGTGAAGAAGCGTAATGCCCCGTAGTTTTTAGAGGATCCAATGATCTTTTCCGAAAATGCAGAGTGGAAAAATATGTAAGAACATATGAAAATACCCTGAATTCCTACAGGATCAATAATTCTTGGTTTCCTTAGTGCAATACTTTTTATAATTCCTTATATTTCTCTACTTGTAAGAAACTAAAGGGCCTCTTCTTGGTACTACAGAAGGTCTTGAAAAACACTACCATCAAGAACTTCAAAGAGAATAATCATGCTTCCTCTTTCCCATGAAGCAACTTACACTTCCACTATGAGAAAAGGAGTCTCCTTATAACCTTGACTTACCCACCGGGTCCATATTGACCATTAGTGATTTATCTAGTAAATTATCATGATAGGGATGATTCAGTATAAAAACATAAGAACAAATATCCTGAAAAATACCCGACTTGACCATTCAACCCTTCATCATATCATTTGACTCTATCTATGGTGCGAAGTTCACAAGCTCATCCAAACAATTTTCATACTCTGTCACAGACCTTTCAGCCTTCTCATATTTGAAAAACACTATATAATTTTATAAAAACATTGAATCTAGAAAGAACTAGTCTATGGATATATCATTGATGTATTTACAGTCTAATCCCTCATGTTTTATTCTCCACCACCATAGTCTCCCACCATCTTCGTCTCGGTCCTTATATCAAGAAAGTGGAACACTACACATTGATCACATCGTATGTGTCTTAAAAATCAAATAATCATTCCAAACTTCTCAACTACTCATTAGACTGTTGAATGTCATTTAATCCCTTAAACGGTGCCAGTTTCTAGTGAATGAAGTCATGAGAATTAATCATAACAACATCTCTCAAGGGTTACACAATGGGAAACTGAACAGGAACAAGATGTGGTGCCTATCCGAGAGAATGAAAATGTTTCATGATCACCCCAATCAGATTCATATCCAAAATAGGATTCTCTCACTCTGGTATTATAACAGCTTCATCTTGGATTCGATTCACATATCTTCTTAGAGGCATGATGCTACAAAACATCATTAGATAAAAAGGAAGACATTGGGAAATGCTTGAAATGAGAAATGAGGGAAATTTTTCCCAATTGATAGGATATACAATATTTGGATTTCAATATATCCAAATAAAAATAGGGAAAATACTATAACTAAACCACAATATGAATTTTCCTTACCACCCCTATTGACTTAAGGTTCATTACAGTGAGAGCTTTCCAGGAAATCAATCATAAATACCTCCTATTACCCAATAATATTTCACAATGTATACTAACTTCAAGACAAAATATCAACCTCCCATTGACACCACTTTATCACAAACCAACCCGCGTAGCTAGATAACCTGAAAATTATGTCTGTCCTAACATTGCCCGAAGAGGGTTTCTGATCCACATGGGTCAATGACTAGAACCCGACATCATACAAACAGAATGTGGGAAGGATTTTCCCCCTAAAAATGAGAAAATAAAAGAAAACATAATAGTATGAATATCAAAGGAAAACACCACTTGGAGTAATGTACCAGAAGATAAATGAGAACAACCTCTAAAGCTAATAAAACCCAAATTCAATGAAGAGGGAAATATCCCAATGTCTCTATGTAAATCACTCACCAAGAAAAAATTTCAGTATAATGAGCCACCTCCAAGAGATCCTTTTAATTATCTCGAACCTAGAAGGATATAATCTATAAATGATCGAAGGCACACGTAGGGTGTAAGGAAAGTCTGAGTAGTATTTCACCCAATGAATCCATAATAGATGGACATATAAATTTAACCAAAATGTGATTTCAATTTTAAAACAAAAGGGTTTGGAATTAACAAATCTTATTAAAAAAATGCCCTACTATTTAAAATATGGAAATACCATTAGAAAATCATGTTATACATTACAAATGATGGAAACCAGTTTAAATGATTGAATTTTCCTTTAATCAAAGAATACATTTCTTAACCACTGATTCTCACAATGTATAAAATTGATAATTTTCATAAAATGTTTTTATAAATTCTCAAGGAATGTAAAATAGTTTATAACAATGGCATATATACACATTCAAAAATGAAAACAAGCGAGAAACATTTTCATGTACCAAATAGTTACAAGATTTCTAGGAAATAGGGATCTAACAACGTGAATATAGAAAAATATGTACATATTCCCCTCTACGCCTAAGATAAAGTGATCTCATATTCATCGCCAAAGGAATGGGATTTGCCGATATGATGTTTTAGAAATTTGTAGAATCAAACATTTCCACCCAAAATAACACTCTTACAACCTAAGGCTTACATGTTCTCTAATAAATAATCAATGATGGGAAATCCATTTTATAGTAGAAAATGTAATTTATCCCATTCTCTATATCAAATATGGAAATTTTCTCTTTAAAACTCATAATGGGTTTTTAATAAAAAAACATGCCCTTTCACCAAGATAATTCTATAAGGTTTCCATCAAATTATTTTTATCCATTTTCACAAAACCTAGATTTGAAATGAAATCAAAAAATTCCATAATTATCATCACAAACATGAAATTTACTAGAATTGGGGTTTTTCAAAAAAAAATACATCAAATAAATTTTCTCTTCAATTAAGATAAACAATTCAATGGATTCAATTTCCATCAAAACCAAAATTTAAATTAAATAGTTTAAATCTCACAAAATTCCAATTCCAAGACAAAAAGCCAATTTTTTCCCAAAAACCCAAATTTATCATAGTTGGGTTTTTTCAACAAAATAATTTAAATCCATTTGATTTAAATCTAAAAAATCAATTAAACTAAAAATTTTAAATTTTAAAAAATAAATTAGTTTCAGTAAAAATTGGGCATCGTAATGGAACCACCTACTAAAATCAATGGATCTTGCAACACCAACCCCCAATTAGGATTTTCCCATAAAGAGTAAAGATCATAAAAATAATAATAATAACTAGGTTTAATATCCCACAAAAAGGTTGTTAGCTCTAAAAAACAATACCAAGATCTATGGACCCCTAAATAGAAAGAGAGAGATCATGGGAGGAAGAGAATGAAAGGGGGAAACTAACAGGAATGAGATCGACTAACATTCTCCTAGAATTATATTTCATATAAAAGGGGTTGTAAGAAACAAGAATAAATCTTGCTAGCTCCAAGGAATGGAGAAACATGTTTGGGTCAGAGAAGTTTCATCCAAGACCTAGAAAAGGATGCTCGAGATTTTTTGATAAATTAGGATCAAGAAAAACCCATTATTATAGTGTCATGGGAAACTGTGAATGGTTTTGGAAAACTGTGTGCAGATTTTGTGGAGCACAATATGAATAACATTGAACTGGTGCACGGTTTTCCAAACCATGTGAAAACTGTGCTCTAGCCCAGAAACCTCAATATTTTTTCAAAAATCACCTAAAATAACACCAAACGAAACCCAACCAAAAATCAAACAAAAGAGTTGTTTAGAAATACTTGAAAAACCAATGAGATGTTAAAGGGGATCATACCCAAGACCAATGAAATGAAATATTTTGGGGAAAATTTTGTGTTCTGAAATAAGAGGAATGAAAAGCGTGAGTTGGTCAGAAGTACAGAACTGATGGTGCATAAAATTTATTCATATATTGAATGATATTTCTTTAATGAGACGGTGGCACTAGTTCCATGATATAAATCCATAATAATTTTTATTTCCTTTTTAGTACAATGAAAATTCATTCAATTTCCAATGGATATTATGTAATCATTCCTAAATAAGGAATTATAAGGGTTTTTGTTTATTTAACAATTGTATGGATTATTTATCAATGAATATGGATATTGTGATTATACATCAAAGAAGGATTTATGTAGTCAAAATCAATCCCTAATATCTTTTTTTTCTAATCATGATACCCAATTGATGAATTTTTTTTCATCAATGGAATAGTTGTAATAAATCATTACATTAATTATTATATCATGTTACTTGCCATTTAAATTTTTTACCAGGTAGGTATTATTATTATTTTAAATGATGAAGGAATTATTAATTTTTTCAAATGTAATTATGATCATTTTTGAAATGCCTATTCCTTGTGAGATGAGGTACATTCTTAGCATATGAGTTTCTCATGAAAATGATTATATTTTTCTATATTGGATAAAAATTATAATGAAATGTTTAAGAAGATCAACATGAAGGATAAAAATTACTTTTTTTATTTTATTTGGAACCAAATTCAACAATACATAATAATGATAGGGTGTGGATTTATTTAATTTTGGTACCTAATTGGTATTTTACTATACTTTATAGATTTAGGACTAGATATTAGAAATGGTGTAACAGGTTTTCTCTCTAGATCAACATTCCCCAAAATCATCTCAATTAATTTTTAGAAAGTGATTACATAGATAAATTAATAGAATATTGAACTATTTATTGAAATATTACTATAAAGGGATGATTGGTAATTTTTTTTCTTATGTGTATTGGGAATGAATCTTTTATGATACAAAGTACACATATGGTTGAGCTTTCCTACTTGAAAAAAAACATGTGTTTATTTGAATTTATAGAATATGAATTCAATCACACTTAGAATTCATGAGGCTGAATATGTTTATATAACACATGCCACTACAGAATATATATTGATGAATACATAGTTATAATATAGGGAATTTCAAATGTTGTTTCCAAAACAATCATTATGTGATAACTAAAGTACTATTATCCTTTTAATGAATCTGGTTCTACATTCAATATCCAATCAAATTTATATAAAATATATTCTCATCAAATATCTTGTTGGGGTTAATAAGTTAATGTTGTAATTTGTTTGTATAAATTAGAATATTTAGGATTTTTTCAATAAGAAACTGTGAAACGAATCTATTTAGAATATGAGGTTGAAGTTAGTTGTTCGACCTCAATCATTATAGGGATATATTAAAGTTTTATCATAACCAATCTCATGTTTTTATATGATATTATTATCCATAGGGGAGAAAAAATTACATAATAAATCATTCCATTATGTTCATCTCCCAATTGTTTTTCAAGGGGGAGGATATATTTATGGGGAGTTTCCATTGATCTGTATTAAAATTGGGTGTATTATATCCTGAATTGATGCATGTGTTTGTAGATATTTTTTGAAGGGGAAATATATATATTTAACATTCTTGAACAATTTTAATAGTACATTGTGAGTGGTTATGAAAAAAATTCTTATTTGAAAGTTTTGATGGTGTGGTGATGATGTCCTAATCGATTGTTTTATTGTTTGTTTTAGGGATGTTTCATAGAGATCACTATCTTATAGACAACATGGTATTATTTATTCAATGTTCATGTTTCATACGTATTATTTGATAGTGATCCATTTTTATTTTCTTAATATTTCATGGTAATTAATGATACATGGTAAAAGAAAACAAATGGGGGTGATTGTTGAGCCCAAGAGGTGATAAAATGACTATTATGATAATTGAGTTTAAAAATTTTGCAAAGAGAATATGATTTAGAGTGTTTTATTTAGTTTTAAATACATAAACCATAATATAAGTTAAATAAAATGATTCCAATTATTAAATTCTTCATTATTATACATCATTGTTAGTTAATAATGATCCCTGAATTTTGAAAAGAGTAAATAGAAAATGGTAGTTTGAAGATGGTTGAATAAGGAAGTGAAAATATAGGAACGGACACACCCATTATTTAGGGAATTTTGGGCGGAATTTTCTAACATTTTAAATCCCAGACCCTTATGGTGTCCATGGAGTTGATGGGAATGAATACCAAGAAGGAAAATCCAATGGTTGATGTTGTTTTGATTTCATGGTTCTTTAGTTCTATTTCTATGAGAAATTTATAAGACTAAAACTATCATAGTGTTCCAAATAGTGATCTTCTACTGTGAATGTGTAAAACATACAAGCCTAGAATGGAAATGGTGGTCCCCATAGTGTTTGTTGACTATACCTATGTAATAAAACCTAATGACGTGACCTTGCTCGCGGTTTGAAAATATGTAGTTCCTAGAAAACTATGAAAGATAAAATTATGATACCCAACAATATAATACCATTGGTATAAGGTGTTATGAAGATAAAAAACATTATATTTGGAACTACACCATAGTTCAAGTTGTGTATGAATTTCATTTCAATTATGAGTTGTTTTTACTAATGTGACTTCTTGGATGATTTAATAGCTCTCTAAATAAATATATGAGGTAATTTTTTGAAATCATAAATTGCATTTAGAAGACTCAATATGATATTTTGTGTCAAAATGTAGTTGGATTAGTTGAATTTGTTAGAGGGAGACCTATTTCATAAATCAAATTTTAAAATATGAATTAGAGTTAATTCATTGTAACTGAAACTGTAATGTTTTTAGAACTTGTGTAATAAGAATAAGACAAAATAGGGGAAGAGGTGTAATGAATTGATTAATTAGAAGAAATAGAGAATAATAAAATAATATGAAGAAGAATTTTCTTTGAAAATGGGAACAGACTGATGAATCGTTCCATAGTTTCTTTAGTTTGAGGACATTGTTGAAAAGTAGCATACATTAATAAATGAAGAATGTGATTCGAAGGATTTAATCATATTGATTTCAAATTAATTATCATCATAACTCTATATGAAAAAATATCTTATCTGGGAAGATTATTTTAATATTTTTATAAGGATAAAGCCAACACATTATGCCTATTTGTTGAAACTACTGGTTCATATGCTCAGATTGAAATTTTGATCATGACAAGGACTAGAAAACTCATTTTGAGATATGAAAAATATAAATATGATTTTCCATTCAGGTGTCTATGTGTTGAACATATATCAATTTTCACTATAACCCTTGATGGGGGTTTCTTCGCCAAGGAAACATAGAAAGACGTTTAATCACTTATTCAACCCCATCATAGAAATTATTTTTGATCCTAGAGGACAATTTTTTAAATCACTATAGAATCATTCAGTCATTACCTAATTGATATCACCTAAAACCAATGTTTCCAATTCTAAAATTCCTTAAACAATTTACTTAATTCAAACTATAAGACATTTCCCTCCATAATATCGAACACCACGATGTTTTCTTATTAGGTTGAAAATTTTGGTCAAGCAAGTTTACATGTCAACCACATCTTATTCTATAAGGGGAATGAACCTTTTCATCAAGATTTTATTTGATAAAGTTCTACATAAGGACCATGAAATGATTCAAAACCACCATGGTCATAAGTGATTTCCCATTTTACATTGGGAGACCATTCCTTCAACATGAATTCTAGCACTGCTTCATCATGCCATTTTACTTCCCGTGTTCTCCAGTTTTCACTGTGGGGATTCAATGCTATATATTTTTAGACCAAATCTTTCATACCTACTTCAATCATGGGAATGTATTTTCTTATATTCTCTAATGAACCTTCCACTATGGGTGTTATCTTTCAATCTTGGCACTCCTTCCACAAAAGAGCCTTCATCACCCAATGAACCTATACTCAATCATCGTGGTTCCTTCTTACTTTATAAAATCCAAAATTATGATAAATCAATCCTAATATATAACATTAAAGATTATTTCACATGAAAAAAATAATTTATTATCTTACAATGATTGAAATATAATTTTTTTACATGACTTTATCTTATAGATATTATTATAGAAGCTATGGAACATGAAATATCTAATCACTTTTTTGTCAAAAAAATATATCTCTATGGATTCAATAATAAGAACATATTCCTTCACATTTCATTTAAACAATCAAAATAAACTTCAAAAATGATATTCAATTATTTAAACAAATATCTTATGTGATTTTACATTTAAGCATTAAGCACTAAGAAAGAAACATAGTACTTAGGATATTCTTCCACTCTAATCATTGGGTCTTCTTTACTCGTAATCAATACATAATAATCACTAAGAAAATTCTTCACTTTAAAGACTTCTTCTTTAAATTTATGTCAATAGATGATCCAAAATAATTGAAAATAATTAACACTCAATGACTATCTCATTAAAAATAAATACTACACATTATAGTGGGAATAAAAATATCTTTAGTTTTATGTTAGTGATTCAATGTTTATGAATGGAGATATTTTATTTATTTTTAATGAATTATTTTTAATACAGTATTTTTATTTGGAAGGTAATAAGACTATATATTAGAGTTGATTATTATGGATGTGAAGTCTCGTTGAAATTAGTTTTATATTATGATAAAAAAGTGATTAGATAAAACTGTCTATAATGAAATTTTATTTCTTGATTTCGAATTTTTTAATGTGAAAATGGAAATTTTATATTATTTATATTATAAAATGAAAGATTATACTCTAGTAATTATTTATTCACTATATTTTTTTGTGAAGACTATAGACATGGTCATTTCAATGTCATGACTGAAACACAATAATATTATTTGAATTTTATTTTTTAAAATAAATTTAGTCTTTTTTATATTTTTCATTATATAAAACAGTGAGTGTATATTGTGTTACATTCAAAATTGAGTTAAAAAAATGTGACATAAGATTATATATTATTATTTTATATAATAGTTATCATAAAGCCATTGGAATGGCCGGTATGAATTTTAATAACTAAATTTTGAAAACATGTGGTCTACACATGTATATAAGATTATTTTTATGATGACCTGGACCCAGATTCCACTTAACAGGAGACTTGAACCCAGGGGCCACATGGCCTCAAGCGCATCTTCCTTAATGCCAGAGGCTACCAACTAGAAGTGAGGGCCAATGGTGTGTCTCCGAGAATAATATTCCCTCACTAGTAGAGTGTAGCACACCGGAAGGATTAGAAATGAATAAGAAGAAATGTAAATAATCAAAACATCATAAGAGACTAATGAAATAGATAATAGATAATAATAATAATTGTATCAACTATGAAAATAATGATGTAATGTCATGTCTCTAGAAAACTGGAATGCATGTATACAAGACAACCTGCATAACATGTTATACATGTAAAGAAAAACAAGACTACTCCAAGAATCCTGAGAACCAACCCAGTCATCTACTATCATGGTCCATCCTATAGGCACACAATCAAGTGTTGTAAGCTAAATTCATCCCTTTATCAATACCTACAACCATGTAATCAACTTTTGGTACAAATAATCACCCAGAGAGGGTGTGAGATAAATCTTAGTGGGTCACCACCAACAGTGTCTATAACATCCACCTCAGGTAATGGAACATAGCAGTGTCCAAGCATGCATAAATAAAGTAATGCAAGCAGTACAATATAACTAAATAACATTATACCTTTTTCTTCCCTTGGATGATGTCAAAAAATTTAAGTAGTTCGTTAATTAATAAATTACCATTTAATGTTAATAGGTCACGTGAGACATATCCAACACTAACATCACCTCATGATGGTATAAGTAGTGAAGGTCCCAATACATGACAAAGAAACTTGAAAACGATATCCAGTGAGGGAGTTTTAGGGCAATAACCATTCTAATTTAAATCTCATAGACTGCTAACTCAGTAGTATTTAAGTCTAGATAAAGGGTCAAGAGTGTAATCCAATTATTTTAATCCAAGGCATTCAACTGTAAGGCGTATAATTAGTCCAACATGATCGATCAAGGTAAAGGGGGATAAACAATGACAGGGCCCTATGAGCTTTCACCATGGAACCTACTAGTCAATACTAGATCCAAGGAGTGTATCTATCATGTAATATTACTGAGAATAAAAGGAATATAAAATAAAGGGAGTCTAGGTGGGTATAAACCAAAGAAAACAATATCCTTGAATGGGAATTGGGTTCCTGAGACCCAAGTAATCCACCTCTCAGAATCCAAGTCAAGATCGAGTCAGTCCATTCCAATAAGATATTGTAATAGTGTAATAATATATTTGGTTTAGGTATTTCCTTCCATTAGTTTGGATAGGTCAAGTAGAGTTGAAATCATTTATTTATTGCTTTAAGTCATTTCGTCCAATAGTGTGGATAGGCTAAGTAGCATTACAACCATTTGATCATGTCTTAGTTATCCATTAAGGGATATTAAATTATTTTAGTTCACTCCTCTACCTTCCATCGATACGAAAAGGGGTTCTATGAGAATGTAACTTTTACTCAATATCTTTTTATTAAGTCCAAGTCATATACTTAATATAATTTCCATTTCACTTTTCACTTTTAAAAACAATTTGGAAGCTCTTACCTTAAACTGGTCAGGTCGTGAGCTTACATGGTACATGCCATTATGAAATTATTAGTATTAGAAATACATTTATGATAATTGGGGTAACCTTTAAGAAGTTCAAGTAACACCATACCCAAATGGTGGATCAAATGTACCGAAACATTAAAATCCCAATTATGGCATTACCTTCAATCTGGGGAGGATTGACTTCTGGGTGTAATCACTAACAAATATTCTCATAAATAGAATGATAATAATCATATGATTCTAAAAAGTAAATCATGGAATTTAAATTTAATAAATCGTTTCCAATGAAACGGGTGGGCCCCACACAAACATTTCAAAAACAACGATCTTTAGGGATCAGTTGTAGACCACCCACCTTAGGGTTGTATGACTCTCCTCCAGTATCAGCCCATGATTTGTCTGGGACCGGAGTAGATCTATGAAAATGTGATAAATTCTCAAATGGAAATATCTATGTCAAGAGTGAATGATAATAAAAATGGCTAAAATGACATGAGTAATCATCATTGCACATCAAATGCGATAAATGGAATCTCGATCGGACGTTGGATATAAGATATCACTTGATCCCTAGAATTCGCCTTCAAAAAACTCCAAATGGGTGAAAATAGAAGAAAATATCACTGGTTCTAAAATTATGAGGGAGGAGGATTAATAGATCATTAATGGTGTTTTGGAAATTTTATAGAGGTATTTAGTCTGCACATAGTTTTTCTACACATTTTTTCAAACTGTGCACAAACTGTGGGAGATGGTTCTACCCAAAAAGTCTTCCTATACATGGTTTGATAAAAATGTGTGCCTTCCAAGCATGATTACCTAAGAAAAATGGGAATTTTCATGGTTTGGCTGCACAACCATGATCCAACTATGTGAGGTTCCACTGTCTGAAAAAAAAACTCATCTAAGGGTTTGGTAAACCATACAAAAATCCCACATGGTTTACTTAAAACCATGTGCCGAGTCTTTTTTCTCAAAAAAGATGGGTTACAGGCTCCTAACATGCCACAGAAACCCTCATAACCTTTACTAACTCATTAAGAATGCATATTAGGTCCAAAGTAAATATATAGATAGAAACATAAAGGATCCATACCTGAGTGAAAAATTGGGTTCTTACAGTCTTCCCCCAATAAAATAACACCCCCCCCCCCCGAGTTCTCCTTCCAGGGTAAGGAAATGTTGTATGGGAAGAACTCCGACCACTGATCTTGTACATCATATTCCCTCTCCCAAGTTTCATCATGTACTCATTTGTTATGTCATAGAACCCATACAAGAGGGATAGTCTTTCCTTGGAGAGCCTTTGTTATTCAGTCGATGATGTGTATTAGATATCCCTCAAAAGTAGAATTAAAATCTAAGTCAACTACCTCGGGATAAAAGTTATGAGACAGTTCAGCATGGTATCAGTGAAGCTATGAGGCATAAAAGTCATCGTTCATGGCACAGTACCTCGAAGGTAGTATCAACCAATAAGATACCAGCCCGACGCACTATATAATCTCCAACGGCCCAATATAACGAGGCCACAACATTCCCTGCTTTCTTAACCATCTTTTCCCTAGTCTTGGCGTTACCTAAAGAAAAGAATGATTCCGAACCTCAAACATAATAGGTCATCGATGGCGACCGACATAATATTTATTTCTAGACTGAGAAGTAGTCATAGGATTCCTGAGTAGCTAAACCTATTTTCAAGTCTTCTGAATGAGATGAGGACCTAGTAGGGCTACCACACCCACCTCCAGCCAGCACCAGGGTGAATGGAAGAGCCTACCAAATAAGGCCTCAAAATGAGCCATTTGAATCATCACCTAATAAATTTTATTATAAGCGAACTTGATGAGAGGGATATGATTCTCCTATTAACCACCGAAGACAAGGAAGCATTCTTGGAGAATATCCTCTAAAACATGTATTATCAGTTTCAATTTTCCATTAGTCTAAGGGTGAAAAGCTTTGCTTCCCTGTACTTGAGTTCCTATATAGTTTTTAGACCCTGTCAGAACCACAGAGTGAAAGAAGCGTCCCTATCTAGAATGATATTATGTGTAAACCCATGTAGTCGTGTGATCCCAAGGACATGCAGTCTTCCCAAATTAGGAACTGATACTATCTCCCAAATAGGAATTAAGTGGGATGTTTTTTTAGTCGGTAAATGACTACCCATATAGAATCACTACCCCTCAACGAACTAGGAAATCCAACTGAAAAATCTATAGAAACATCTTACCATTTTTATTCTATGACTAGAAGTGGCTGTAACAAGTATCCAAGTCTCTGGTTCTCTGCCTTCACCTACCAACTGGTGGAATACCTAATGATGAAGCCTGAAAATTAACATTTTATCCTAGTCCACCAATACTAGCATCACATATCAAGATAAATCTTTAATATTCCTGGATGAACTTCCCACTGTGAGTTGTGGGACTGTTTCATCAACTCCTCTCTTGCATCTATAGAAACTCATATACATCCACGTAGGTGCATGACATCGCCTGTGTCCTTATACCAATCTGGATGTGGGTTATCTCCTGATATACTCTTCTGTAGAACCAAACCTTCATGATCTAGAATTTTCATGCTCTTCACACTATCAAGGAGGGACGAGTAAACTATTAAGTCATAGAGGTAAGACTGATTGTGAATTTCATGAAGCTCTAGATTAATTTCATAAAATAATTCTGTTAACATCCATTCATCATTGGATTCCTGTACGACCTACATTTGAATTTTACGACTTAGTGCATCAGCAACCACATTTCCCTTTCCAGACATATAGGAATGCTCGAAATCAAAGGATTGTAGCTATTCTCCCCATCTTCACTGTCAGAGGTTCAATTCGCACTGTGAAAAGATATACTTGAGGCTTTATTGATCTGTATACACCACAAAGCACTCACCCAATAGATAATATCTCTAGAAATGTAAGGCGTGAACAACTGCTCCTAGCTCGAGGTCGTGAATCGAGTAATTTCACTCATGAGGTCTCAACTAATGAGATCCATATGCAAGTAAATTTTCATCCTTCATCAAGACTACTCCTAGGACAATGCCTGATGAATCACAGAAGACGATATAAACTCTACCTGGTTCTAGAAGAGTCATAATTAGTGTTGAGATAAGCCTCCCTTTCATCTCCTGGTAGGATTTTAAATATTATTCTAACCATGTGAACTAAACACCCTTATCTATAAGACCATTATGTGGTGAAGAATGATGTGAAATGTCTTGTATTAAATGCATATAATATCTAGTGATCCATATGAAACTTCTAATATCGAACACATTTTTAGGTTGTTCCCAAGAAGCTACAGCACTATCATTTTTCAGGTCAAGAGATACTCTTAATTTTAAAATGAAAGGACCGTAAAAGTGGACCTTATCGATATAGTTGTTTCATTTAGAATTTTTGGAATTCATCTAATGCACTCTTATTGTACTCAGAACAATCTCAATATGTTTGGAATGGTTGTTAGAATTGCGCAAATACCCCATGATGTCGTCCACAAAGACCATGAAAAAAGAGTCCAAATAGGGATGGAAAACCCTATTCATCAAATCCATGAAAATGGAAGGCATGTTCATAAGACCAAATGACCTAACAAGATACTCATATAGACCATACCTACTACGGAAATATGTACAAGGTATCTCTGATGGTCTAACTCGCACATGATGATAACTCGATCACTACTCAACCTTAGAGAACACATTTCCTCCTTGGAGTTGGTCAAAGAGATCAACTATTCAATGGATTTGATACAAAATCTTGACCGTCTGTTAGTTCAAAATTCTGTAATCAACGCATAAATGGATAGTCCCATCATCCTTCTTAGAGAAAATCACAGGTGGACTCTAATAGGATGTACTTGTCCGAATAAAGCCTTTGGCCTCTATGTCATTTCTATGCCGCTTGAGCTTATGAAACTAAATATGTGCCATCATGTACAAAGGAATGGACACTAGAGTTTCTCATATAAATAGATCTATTTTGAACTCTACCTATCTCTTAGGAGATAACTTAGAAAAGTCATTAGGAATGACTTCTCGAAATGATAAACTAATGGTGGGAAATCTATTTGAAGATAAACCTGATCCCCCATGAAATGTTTTTCAATAAGGGTGGTCACACCAACTAACCCATGATGCTTCATTCCATATCTACTAGCCTGGACATCACACTCACCTTTGAAAAGAAAATTGTTGCCTTATGGTTATGTAAAAAACCTATGGTGATAGCAGTCTAGAAAGGCTTGATAGTGAACTAACCATTCCATCCTGAGAATGACATCGAAACCCATCATCTCAAGAACAGGGATATTCCACATGAAAGGTTAACTGCCAACCATAAGGGGATAGTCCCTACACTGTTGTATTCCCTCCGTTCAAATTACCAATGGTGTATCGAGGGTCATTGCCCCAAATGAATGTTGTGTCTCTAGTCTGAGAATTTAAACAATAGATACAGAAATAAAGAGTTTGAATCATCTGCATTAAACAAATAATAGATAATAGTGGAGGATATTAGAATAGTACCTCGTACTGTAGATGGGCAAGCAACCTGATCCTCGGGTATCGCCTAAAAAGAATGAAACTGACCTGATCCACGACACTTTGCAACAGATGGAATACCACAATCAGGACTTCTCTATTGGTGCTGCTAGTGATTAGGGATTAGAATACCACAACCATGACTTAATCCTTGTCCATATGTGTTGGTGATACTCTAACTCCATGCCCGACGCCGCGCAAATGAACTCTCCCTTGAAGGATGAGCTAAAGCTGATCCCTTTCCACTCGATGTTTATAGAATGGTCTTAAAAAAGCATTGAAGATGACCCATACATCCGAAATCCCGACACTTCATAGGGTCTCTATCACACTAGGTATTCTCATGCCCTATATTTTTACACTAATGAAACTCTACAGAGCTATTAAACTAGATACTCCATCTTCCACAACCATGACGATATACATCAAGGGAATTTTTCCTTCCACTAGAAGCATTATGGGCCTCACGGGGCACTAAACCATTAAATTGACAAATCGCACCGTCCCTCAGGATAAGTTTAATTTTAAGGGATAGATAAACTATTGAAGATAAGGTTGGAAGGCGAAAGTCATTCACCTGAGTTTTGATGGCTTACTGGATCCCATCCTCAAAACGTCTGGCATGTGAAATCCCATATCCAGTTAGATTCGGTGTAAGGAGCTATAAATCAGTGAAACTTGTGTAATATTCCATAACGTACATATAACAACGCTTGATATGTATGAACTCTATGTTTACATTAGCTGTTAGTGACTGAGGAAATAACTAATCATAGAAGGCAGTTTGGAAGTCAACCCATAACATGCCATGATTATGACCAGCCTCGGTAACGACATCCCACCAATGCTTGGCCAAATCTCGATGTTTGAATGTATCAAACGTGACTATCCACTTTGTAGGAATTTCAAAATTCTCACTGATTGATAGTATGGCCTCTAGCCAAGGCTCAATAGCCTGTGAACCGCCATCCTCTAAAAAAGTAAGTAGATGTTTCTGCTGGAACTCGCGGGTCAGATCAACCATCGTAGGTTCAACCTATAGAGCACCAACCATGGATTTAATCATACCTAAGAAATTGTCACGGACATTGGAATTAGTTCCCGAATTAGGTACAACATGTTGTGCCTCATGTAGAACTCCTAGAAGCAAGACTGGTGGCTTAGGGCCCACCCTTTCTGGAGCATAAGGTTTATGTCATTTTGCAGTTAATTTTCAGGTTAAATCCTTTACCTTTCATAAAAATGACAAGGATGGATATGGATGTGCAACTAATTCATTTTCTATTTCAGGATTCACTTCGTAATGAATAGTCATTTTTGATGAATTAGTGCCCACACACCTATCTCTAGAAATGACACTCATTTACTTATAGCATACTAGAGTGACTCGGTAAATTAATCATCCCAACACAAGAGGGGCCATAAACCTCATGAATTTAGATAGGAAATCACTCTATCAAAGACAATGAAATACAAGTACAACAAACTATCACAAAATCACTCAGTAATTATAGGAATATCAAGCAATGAAAACCATCGCAATGCACCTATATATCTTAGAAATATACATGACATGTGATTTATAGGTCCTTATAATGATGCATGTTACAATTCTCCTTGACCTCATATCATTAGGCTAAAGATAAAAAAAATCTCAACCAGTGTAAAAAATCAATGATAGCACACAGAATGTGTGTCTCCCAATGGAATAATAATATCAATTGTAATCAGAAAATAGAACAATAGTTGTATATTGGATATCTTGCCTTTTACCCCAAACATGGGTTCACGATTCCCAAGAAAGGCTTATAACCATGTCACAAGCATTATTATTCTCTAATCAACTATCTCTAAATAGTATAAAAAGAAAAGGAACCACCTATGAGACAACTTTCTGATAACGCGGACCTGAATGCTACTTAATGGGTGCCCTGAGCCCAGTGGGCCACATGTCCTCAAGCGCATCTTCCCAAATGGCATGGGCTACAGACTAGCAGAGAGGGCCTAGGGTTTGTCTGTGGGAATACTATGCCATCATTTGTCGATTGTAGCACAATAGAAAGACTATAAATGAATAATAAATAGAATAATCCATATAAATAATAGAAATAATTGAAGTAACAGATGAAATAGATAAATGAGAATAATAATAAATCTTTCAACTAAGACAGTAATGATATAATGTCATGTCACTAGAAAACTAGAAAGCATTGATACTAGACAGATTGCATAACAATTTCCATAAGTAATGGAAAACATGATTACTCCACATATCCTGGGATCCAACTCGGTCATCTTCTATCAGGCTCCATCCTATTATATTAGCACACAATGAAGTATTGGAAGCTGAATGATTCCATTTTTCAATACCTGCAACCAAGTAATCTACTCTGGGTAACAATCAACGACCGGAGAGGGTCTGAGATAAATCATAGTGGGCCACCACCAATGATGTTTATAACATCCACACTTGTATTGGAATATATTAGTGTTCAGGCATACATATGTAAGGGAAAGACAGAAGTACAAAATAACTAAATAAACATGTACCTTCTTCAGCCCCTGATTGGTGTCTGAACATGTTACAAATTCATTAATTAAGAAATTAACATTTAATGTTACTAGTTCATGTGAGGAATATCCATCCCTGACATCTCCTCATTATAGTATAAGTAGTTAAGGTCCCAAGACATGACAAGTAACCATAAAAATGATATCGATTGAGGGAGTTATAGAGTAATAACCAAGGTAACGTAAATCTCACAGATTGTTAACTCAGCAGTATCTGAGTCAAGATAAAGGGGTAACAATGTAATCCAAGGAGATTAATCCAAGGCCTTCTAATATAATGCACTTACCGAGTCCAGGGTGATTGACCAATGAAAAATAGGTCTTAGAAAAGAGAGGTCCCTGCAAACATTCACTATGGCACCCACAAGTCAATACTGGATCCAAGGAGTATATCTGTGGTATCCTATATTAATTAATGGGACCCAACGGCAGAATATTGGGTATCCAAGGAATATATAATAAATGGATTCTATGGGGGGTGTCAACCTAATCAAATCATATACTTTAATCGGAATGCGGTTCTCGAGACACAAGATATCCTCCTCTCAAAATCCAAGGCGAACTCGAGTCAGTCCATTCCTATTTGATATTGTAATCTGTTAATAATTCATTTGGTTAATTTATTTCCTTTCATTAGTGTGGATAGGAAATTTAGAGATTAAAGCATTTATTTATTGGTTCAATCCTTATCTTCCATTAGTTTTGATAGTTCAAGTTGCATTGCAACCATTTAATAAAGTCTTAGTTAGCCCTTAAGGCTTAACAAATAATTGAGATTCACTCCACTTCCTTCCATCAACATCGAAGGGGGGTGTTTGGGATATGTAACCAAAATTCAATCTCTTTTTATTAAGTCCAGGTTATATACTTAGTATACATTCTATATCATATTTCACATTTCTCTTTTAATAACCATTCAGAAACACTTACCTTAGTAGAGTATAGTGGAGAACATACATGGTACATGCCATTATGTAATTCTCAGAAATAACAATACATTTATAATAAGAGGGATCAACTTTAGGATGGTCAAGAAAAGGAACACCCAAACGGTGGCTCAAACGTACCGAAACACTAAAAACACAATTATGGAATAACCTTCAAAATGGGGAAGATTGAGTTGTGGGTGTAACCAGTTACAACTAATAACACAATTGGAAAGAGCACAATCATAATACTCTGAGAAGAATAATCATGGAATCTAAATTTAAGAAATGGTTTCCAAAAAAAACTGTTGGGACCCAGAAAAACATTCCAAAAACAATAAACATTATGGATAAGTTATAGACCACCCACATTATAGTTGTATGAATCTTTTTCTCTCGTATCGGCCCTTGATTTTCCTCGAATTGGACTAGATCTAAGAAAAGGTGAAAAACACTCACATGGTGATATCTAGTTCTACAGTGAAAGAGAAGAAAAATCGATAAAAAGGAATTGAGTACTTACGTTGCACATCCAACATGATGAATAAAATCTCGATAGAATTTTAGACGAAGAAGATCTCTTGATCCCTAGAATTGGCTATCAAAAATCTCCAAATGGGTGAAAATGGAGGAAAATCCCACTGGTCCTTGGATTTGGACGAAGGAGGCATATTAATAGATCCTTAAGAGAATTTTGGAAATTTTTCATAGGTTTTTAACCTGGGTATAGTTTTACCTCTTGGTTTGTCAAATCATGTGAAAACCATGCAAATTTATTCTACATGAAAAGTCTTTCTCGGCACGGTTTGATCAAACTGTGTGCCTTCAATGCACGGTTACATGGGAATGATGGGAGTTCGCACGGTTTTCTTGCATTGTCAGGCGCCAACTGTGTGAGGTGCTGTTGTCCAAAAAAACCATCCGGATGGTTTGGAAAAGCATGCGCCGAGACTTTTTTCTCAATAAATATGGGTTCTAAGCTTTGAACAAACACCAGACACCCTTGAATCCTTTACTAACTCATTAAGAATCCATATTAGTTCCAAAGTAAAGATTTATACTGAAAATTAAAGGATACAAACCTGAGGGAAATACTACATTCATACAATTTCATTGATGAAAAATTATTTATAAATAAAAATAAAGGCTATTTGAAAGTAAAGGAATAATTTTTTAGAACAATTATTTTTATGAAAAAATGTGTTCTTTTGCTCAAAACTGTATTTTTATAATGAGTAGTTTTATCTCCTTTTGAGAAATTTTTTGAATGTTAATTTTCACCATTTTTTGATAATTTATTCAAAAAATAAAATTAGTTTTCTTAAATATTCATTTCTAAATCAAATAATATTAATTTTTTGAAAAGTTTATAAGAAGAAATGTTTTTTGATGAATAATAAAGAATAGTACTTCCTAGTTACAATTATCATTTATTTTAAATCATTTTAAAAAATACAGATTTTTTTAATTTGGTTTTAAAAGTAAAATTAGTAAAATTATATATATATTATTCCAAATTAGTTCTTTGGAATAAACATAATTTTTAATTTTTATATAAAAGGTTTATAAATGATTGAATATTTTTATATGGAAAACCACATTCTCAACACCTGTGCATTAATAATTTTAAATTAAAATTTTGAAATCATCTGACTGAATTTTATATAAATGGATTCCATATTTGGAATCAAATTAATTTAAATTATCTAATAAGTTTAACATAATTTTTGAACAGAATGAAAAATAAAAAAAGTTAAAATTGATTACTCTGGTTAAGGAGAAAATGTGATTACCAGGGAATAAAAATAGAATGAAAATGGTTAAAATGACATAGAAACATTCCAAACACTCATTTTATGGTCATATTGTGACCGTATAATATATATTGTTTGGTAATGGAAAATGTTGGATCCTTTTGGCATGTAGAAATCAAGGGTGCACATTTTCTTTCAAAAAATTATATGTGTACCACTCACCTCTCTTATAGTAGGACACCCCTTTACTCTTAATTTTACACATAAAAACCTATTGTTTCATCCATGAACTACACAAATAACTTCTTTAATTCCATTATCGCATACTAAAAGCTTTGTTTTGGTAATAAATCCAACCTAAAAATACTTTAGTTCAAAATAAATTATTTTTTTGGAAAAAGAGATAACACACCTAACTGGAAGTTTTATTTTATTTGTTCCTCCACATCCTTAAATTATTATTAATCCATGCTGATATTATAATCTCATTATCTTATATATACTGAGATATTATTATTTTAATAAAATATCCTAATTCTTTTTCCTCTTCTATCAAATGGGTTATGAATTCATCATTCATGTGTTTGGAAGATCATCACCTCACGAACTGATGTTATTCGTTATCCATCACCACCTCTAAAAAATTATATAATGATGGATTAAATGTTTTTATTTGATAATAATGATGTTATTATAAATCTGGAATTATTATATCACATATAACATCATACATTTCATTCCATAGGAATACAATAATATGACCCATGTGTATGACTGACTACAACCTCGTAAAAAGATGTGATTCATTATCCATATATTATTTACATGGAAGGAAATAAGGATAGGTTTAAATAAAAAATTGTGCTATATATATGAAAAAAATATTCTAGAATGGTAAATTATTATTTAAATTTCATTCTTCTAATACATTGAGAAAATGGAAAGAACATTCATTTATACACATGATCTACCTTCTCTATAAATAGTTTATTTCAAATTCATATTCAAAATTTTATAGATTACTCTAAATACATATATAAAGAATGTATATTACATTTACTATAAATCCTAGAGAAGATCCCTTTTTCTTAAAAAATGATAATTGGATAACCATTTTGAAACTGGGAAAGGGTTAACCCATTACATGCCGAAATACCAAAGGAATAAAACATTAGTTTCAGTGACAATTGTCCATTGGTATATATACCTAAATGTAATCCCAGAAAAAAAAACATGTCTAAATGGCCATGACTGGCCCAACACAAATCCAAAGATAGTGAAACCTAGATGACTCTACAATTTTCTGCACCGATGCTGCAACTACAACCATATTCTCTACCTTATCTAAGGCCTCACTACCCTGAAGTCTCCATATCCTCATCTTGTCCATCTTTGTTCCACCTGTCGCAGTAAGCACCGCTGACTGGAGCGCCACCACATCATTGTGACACTAAAGCATTCCACTAACATCGATCTACATCCCTCCATGTCATCGTGGCACCAACACCACAAAGGATCATCAAAGAAGACCAAATACAACTATATATGATCTGAAACAGTAAATATGGACTAGATATGACCCACCAACAACCGATCTGGATGACCAATGCAGTTGAGGCTGACCACCGCCTCTCGAGTCACCATGAGACAAAAGTTGCACGTAGCCCGTTGCTACCTCTATAGAGACCTCACTCACTTATTTTGTTCACTGAAGACCATCATACAATGACATATTCCATGAAACCATCTCCAGAAGCCACAATCTCTTATGAAGAAGCCATCCTAGAGTACAGACACAGAAGAAGGTTGCTTGCGATCCTGAAATTAGTAGCCAAAATGCTAAAGAATACAGGGGAAAAGCCTAGAGCTGTTTGAAGCTGTCAGTTGAAACTGAGATATATAATATTTATATCATGGTGAAAACTCATTATAATTTTTTTCCATTTTCATAGTAAGAGGAAAAAAATGTAACAAATCGATACAAACACAAAAAATTAGTTATTACACAAAATTTGATTTTAAAAGGGAATTTTTAGTAAAATAGTAATAAAAAGCCTTAAGTAATTCATATGTGGTATTATAAATATGACAATTTTTTAATATATTTTTAATAATTTTATATATAGGATATTTTAGGTTTGAATGTGTATGAAGGAATTGTATACTTATGGTAAGATAATTCCATCTCACATTAATTTTTTTGTGACAAATTCAATATTCACCATATGGTTCTTCTATGTGGTGTATATAATAACCACGAATTCATTTTATTTTTATTATCCTAAAAATATGGGTATTTAAATATCCATTTTAGGATATCTATTTCATTGGGTTTATAGTTTCTTTGTTACCAATGTGGTATGGAGTTTTTGTTTCAATTTTCCTTCTTTCAGACATACGTTATGTTTGGAAACTATCTTATTTTATGAGGTGTATATACAACAATTTAAAATATAATATGTAAAATTTATTTATTGAAATGATATTATAAGAATAATTTTACATTATTCTTATGTAGTTCGTATTATAAAAATTTACCAAATTAATAATGGTTTTTATGTTACACTATACATGTACTCATGATTTCAATGTAATAATTCTAATAAAAAGTGAAAAGGTTATTTATTTAATTTTCCAAACAATCCTTGTTTTGATTTTAGGTAATATTTGAATGGAATATTTTTTTTAATTATTATGAAAAAACGTAATTTCCTTTTATCTTTACCATTATTTTCTTTGAATCTTATTATATATTTTTTCATGTTTATTTTTAAAGAAAAGAATTTTTAAAATGTTTTATGTTTTAAAGAATTAATTTCATAAATAAGAAAGGATATTTTCCACATGAAATGATTCAAGTGATCATTAGAGATTCCTTTAAAAAATTTCAATGCCTTTTTCAAATAAAAGGAGTTCTAAATTTTTTTTGGAATTTAAATTTTAAAAATTAATTCTCAAAGAAATGTTATTTTCCTTAATAAATGTTCAAAGTGACCTTATAGAATCATTTCAATATAAGATAAAATCTTTTGATGTTATTATTCTATATTTTAGATATGATCCAACGACAAAAGTAATATTTTTTTCTCTTTATGGTGTGTTTTTATGAGGGAAAATATTTTTTTGAAACATATTTCTCTTCCACTTGTTATACCATGTTAAAAATATTATTAAACCCACTTCATTTTCCATGGAATGTGATTTTATTAAATAATGAAATGATTATGAAATATATTTCTATTCTTTAGGTTAATTTATAAAGAAATATTTAGAAAATCCATTTCCATTCAAGGGTTCTTATATGATGAAGTTTTAGTGGTCTTTTGGAACACATATATATGATTTTCATTATGTGCTGGTGGTAATGATACATTCAGGGATGGTGGTTATTTTATAACCAAGTACGGTTGATATTTCATTAAAAAAGATGGGTGGGACGTATATTTTCCACTAATGAATTTGTTAAATATTGATAATTTATGAGATAAATAGGAATGGAATGGGGAGTAAACCTAGTTTAGTGTTGGACTCTTTCCATTATGATAGTCTTGGGAGTGATAATTGACTATTATTCTGGATTATGAAGAGAACCCTTTCCCATTTGATTTTTTTGGAAATTATCCCTGACTATAAATGAAATTATTTTATATAATTATATATAGGCCACAATTCCATGTCTTATTTCTGTTTTATGCTCTCATATTCTGATCAGTCTCAGAATCTGTGGGGATTACCTAGCCCTCCATGATAGAGATTTTTTCTCCCCCTCCCATTCGGTGGGGGGAGTTCCTCAAGATATTCCTTCCCCTAATGACCACCTCCCAACTTCTGTGCCTTTCCCAAATGAAGACTTTCATCCCCCATTTACAGCAATTATGAAATGCCCGAATCCCAGATCTTTACCATGGATCTCCTCAGCTCTCTTTATTACAGGTGTAGTTCAATAGTTCCTCAGATCTCTTCTCCAAGATGCTGGTGTCACAGTTTCATAATCACCAACCTTCGATTGAATAATTTTACTTCTTTATATTCGATTCCTGGGGTTTATAGGAGCGTGCGATTATTGGGATTCTTGACAGAAGGCATGTGATGGTTCATTTTGCTTCGATGGATGAACTCATTTATGCATGGTCGAAGGCTCCTCATCGATGTGGTGTATTATTCTTCTCCCCTCTTCAGTGGAACATTTATTTTCATATGCAATACGTCAATCCAAGTACGGCCATGTGGTTATGCTTTCCTTCCCTCGCATGACCCTTTCAGAACCCTTTTATTATGCATCTTTTAGGGAACCTGGTTGGTCGTTACCTATACTCCGATAGCAGAACTGATATTGTAAGTCATCTTGTTTGTCCTCGTGTCTGTGTGGAGGTTGATGTCTCCAAGACTCCAGTGAACTGGGTATGAAAAATAGATGGTCAAGAATTCTTGTGGATACAAGCTATGCTTTTTGAGTCGTGGTCTGACAATTGACGGTTACGCAAGATTTTTGGACATATTGCCTCACTGTGTTGCAAGGGGCTTCCAAGCATGAAGTCATTGGGGCTGAGGATAGAAGTCCCTACCACTTTTGGTGATTCTCCAGTAACTATGTGAAGGATAGTGAATGTGATGGTGTTGACCAAAGCTCTGGTAAGGATGTTTGTTCATATTGTTTGATTGATATTGAAATTTCAAAACCAATAAAGGTGATGCCCACTAATCCAAAGGTCAAGACAATCTTTGACAGACTAAAGAAGTATTTTCATTTGATGAGGCCTCTAGGGGTATATTCTAGTTAGGGTAGTGCTTCTCATGGTTGGGAAGGTGGTATTATGGTCCCTCCAATGCTTGGGGACCCCAAAGTAGCCAGTGGGATCAATCGTGTGGTAGTGCCTTCCTGGGTGACAAGTCCTCAAAGAGAAGTGGCAACCACTGAGTTGGATAATCGCTTTAATAAATTATCCAATGATAATCTAATACAAGAGTTAAAGGATGATGGAAATAAAGAGGGGAGGCACAATTAGATCTAATAAGGAAAAGCAGTAGTGGAGGAGGAAGCCTGTGAGGATACTAATACAATGCCCCAAATCATGGGTCATGGTTATGTGTAGCCAATCTACTTGAACATGTCAATGTAGGACACATTAGGTTGGAAAACTTTCATTCTTTAATGGATGCAGAAACATTCTGGGACTAGATGGTTGGTAGATGATGACCCAAGTGACAAATATGGATATTCTCATCCTGAAGCAGACTTTGAGTAGGACATCTTGGTTAAGGCTGCATCAAGGAAAGGGAAATAAGGGAACACCATGATCGGGAATTTTCTAGTTTTCATGGGGGAGAAAAAATCTAGGCCTAGAAAATACAACTTAGACACCCCTAAAAAATAGTAACCAGATCGTCAAGAAAAGCACCGGGTAAGGGTATAAAAGTTAAGCCAAGGGAATATCCACTGTCTAAATGTGTGGAATCATCCTCCGATAAGATGTGCGAGCAGAATTCATTAGAGTATTGTAAAACTATTATGGGCGAAGCTGAGGTGAAAGAGTGTTCAGTGTTGGTTGAATGATCAGTTAGGGAGGGAGGCCAATTGGGAGCGGATAGGGGGGAAATCATGGAATTGGCTTAATATACCAAGAAGGGAATGCTGGGTATGGTAGGAAAGGAGGCTGAGTAGGGGAAGCTTCTTTATTTATCTTTCCTGGTCCATAGTGGGCAGAAAATGTTGAGGCCTCAGTAAAATCATGGGACCTCCTTCCGCACTCTGATGAAGAGATGTTGTATAAGGTCTCGAATATTCAATCTCTTATGGAGGGTGTGGAAATAATAAATGAGTGAACAATCCAACATGTCCCAAATACGGAGCCGAGAGACTAGATTTTCAAGCTGCATTTAATTCTGACTAGAGGATTCAATGCCAAGAAGTTATCAGTGGGAGAGTTCTTGAGAACGAGGGATAAACTAGACCATCAATTCAAAGTTATTATCAAAGGCTATCAGAATAAAGAGGTATCCGATCTTTCTTAAAAATTATATTGGGAGGCTATGACTAAAAGATTTAGGCTGGTCTTTAATAATTTTATTTCTTACAATTACATTTGAATGATGTGGTGGATCTGGAAGGTTTCACACTTTTTCCTTAAAAGTATTTTTAATAAAAATTATGATTTATGGCTATGTTATTCTCTCATGGATCATGTTATTTTATATTCATATCATTCATGTCTTATGAAGTACCAATATTTATGCCACGACTCAAGATTTTTCTCTTTTATATGGAGGGTATGGTTTTCATATTTTATTCTCACATTTTTATTCCCTTATGATCATGTTATGTTTATGTATATCACTTTTTTACCATTACATATCATCTAAGATCAACCTTTATTATGATTATTTTCCCCAAGTTATGAAGATAGGTATTAAATGTGAAATTATTAATAAGGATGATATCTATGAGGAATTTTGTGGGAGAAATTATTGGAATCTTATAAACTATTTTATTATGTTTCCATTCTTATAGTGGAATTATATCTTTATGGTCCTCATGTTTGTCTATTTTTAATGTGATAGATATTCATATAAAAAGATGTAATATCTAGGTCTGGGATGTTTGGGTATATATACATGTTTTTAGAGTAATTGATTTGATAATTTTGGTTATTATGATGTGTTTATTTGAGGATTTTATAACTGAAAGAAATTTTATTTTGAGGTTCTCAACAAATAAATTTCAGTTGACTCTTAATAAAATAAAACATCAGTGATTATAGTTTTCCAAATTTTTAAAATAGAAATTCTAAATTTCCATTAATTTGATGAAATAATTTTGATGGATAAATTCATTTTAATGGGGTTTAATATAACACACTAAAAATTTTTTAATCAATAATTTTTAAAATAATTTAAAAGTTTTTGATATTTTTTATTATATGCAACCCTGAGTGTACCTTCTATTAAACACAATGTCGATTTTAAATGAAACATTTCATACTATTAAAATATTATTATTTAAAATGATATTTTTTACCTAGCCATTTGAATGAAGTGTATAAATAAGAATAAATAAATTATGAATATAAAATTTTAAAAATTTATATAATATGATTTTTATGACCAATTAATTAGAAATAAAAAACTATTTGAAAATACAGAAAATATTATTCTGAGAAAATATTTTTGTGAACCGAAACATGTCCTAACTCAATAAAATAGAAAAATCACTTTTTGGGAATTATTCTAAACAAATTTATATATTATTTATTAAATTAATTGTTTACCATTCATCTTATGATTTTATAAAAAAAGAAATTATAATATAAACCATTTTATAATTAACGCTATATTTTTTAAAAAATAATTTCCTTCTCCTTTTTTGATCTTAATTAAAAACATATATGTGACCTTTGAGAAAATTTATTTTTAAAAATTAAATTAATTTTTTGAAGTTATCATGTCAAATTTATCTTCGGTTTAATTTTCTAGAATTTTTTTTGAAAATAAATATTTCATTGAATAATAATGGATACTAGTTTTTATTAAGAATTTCTATTTCCTTTAATGCTTTGAAAATAATATTTTATTTAATATGGTATTAAAATTAAAATTATTCCAATTATATATCTATTAATCCAATTCAAGAAATTTTTATCAATTTCATATTGAATTTTGATATAAAATATATCAAAACTTTTAATCATTTTTCCATTGGAAAACTGGTTTCTTATCATGTATGTGGAATTAATTTAAATTAAAAATTTTCCAATAATAAAAGTGGAATTTGGAAAAAATAGATTAAATATTTGGAATCAAATTATTTTATATTTTATAATAATATCAAATTAATTTTTTACCATAATAAATTTTAAAAATTGTAAATATTAATTACCATGGTTAAGGTTAGATTGGGTTTACAAGGGGTTAAAATAAAAGCACAAGGGATAAGATGAAATATAAAATTTTCAAACACAATTTTTATGTACATAATTTGACCATATAAAATCTATGGGTTGATAATGGTCCTTTTTATCCTTTTATATTGTAAAAAACGTTGGTACACCCATTCCGTTCCAAAAATTACAAGTTTTCCACTCGCCAAACTTTTAAAAGCCCACCCTATGATATCCAGTTCACATATCAAAACCACTTTTTTAGGACATTACCTTTCAATAAAAATTATTAAATTTCCTCTTCTAATCATAGAAGGATAATGTCATTCATATATACAAGTTAAGAATCATTTTGGTGAAAACTAAAAGAAGTTGTTTAATGAAGATGAACCATCTATAATCGATAATTTTAATTTATTTCTCCTTCCACATCCTCAATTATTTTTAAACTATAATGATATATAAAATTGACATATTACATGTAATGTGATTATATTGTGTTATTGTAATAACCTAAATCCTTATACTCTTCTGTCAAAGGGGTTACTGATAGAGTTAATATTTTCAATATTATTAACATTTTTTCAATTATTTAATCCCTCTCAATTATTCAATTTGATTTTAATTTCATCATTTGTGTGTTTTTTGTGTATTTTGGGATTAAATGTGAAAATGGGGTAATTCTGTAAAATTGATGGTTTTATATAGCTTCTATTTTTCGGGCATAAGTTTTATATAATTGGTCAAATTTAAGTGAATCCTTTTTTAGGATTCATATTCTCGTGGGATTAAAATTTGTCTTCTGGACCGAGACCCAATTCAAAACCCAATGGTAATGAAAAATCAATCAAATTGAGAAATCAGTTTGGCAGGCAGAATGGACCCCATTACATTAAATATATAATATCTCATTCAAACGACCTTCAAATGAGATGATTCCAGCTTGTATCGACATAATCACTACCAAAGGACGTCTCACATTAAATTGCATAAATTATTGATCTCATTAAGGTATCCTTTGAGCGCATACTTGATGAGAGGGTGAAATAGTGTTTGGAGGCTAGAAGAAGTTAAAATCACTAATCAGGCTATATATTTCTATAAACTAGTCCACTAACTCTCAAATTTTGAGGGTCGATAGAAAACTTCATTTCCAACATTCTATATGATGGGACCTCAGGGATTTTTTGCCAGCTGGTGGGAATAATAGAGGCAAACTTCTAGAGGAAAGATTATAGAAGATCAAATTTATGTTCTTTATTTTCTTTTTTTACACTTCTAGGACTTTTAATGTATTCTTCATGCTCCTTATTCACAATTACCCTTACCTTGGTGTTGTAAACATCTGTGTTATTAGGGTAAGATAGGTTTTCCATTTTTTATTTCATGAGTTATTGTTATTAATGTTTTAAAATCCTTTTTTCTTCTATGAATCAATTTCAATTTATTATAACAGTTTTTATTATCATGTACGTTTGTATCTAATCTTAGATTCGGTTTATTTATATTTGACCAATGATCATATATCCCTCCACTAGGTTCTGGTTTATAAATGGTGGAATAGACTAGGACGTAGTGGTGAAGTACCCGGTGATCACCGGTACGTGTGTGAGGAGTAGTGAATGTTCCTGATTGCTTGGGATAAACAAGACCCAATTGGGAATTTCCTAAGATAATTAGGGCTATTTTCTACAACTCTATTACACATTGGAAGGAGATTATACCAATATATTTTTCTGATAAGGATAATTCTCACATTTTTATTTGACCAAGGGAGTTAGAAGAAACGATTGTGGATTCTCACTCTTAACAATTTAGCATAAGATAATTGGGTAAAGTGAAATGTAATAGAATTACAATTAGAAACTTGACACTAACCTAACCACCATTTCATATCACTGATTTAAATTGTATCATTTTTCAATTTCTTTTAAAACATTCACTTAATTGCTTTACTTTATTTAGTTTCTTTCTGGTATATTCCAACTCAAACAATTTCAAAAACAACATCACATCTTTGTCTTATTTTAACTGACAAACACTATTGTTGAGAATTCCTCTCTGTAGACAACCTAGGTAAACCACTATGATAAATTTTAACTTAGGTTATTTTTTTTCCACTCCTCATGACAGGAACATGTCAATACATGGCACTGTTGATGGGGAGGTAGCGCCAACATTTATTTTCTATTCTTTTCTCTCTTCTTGTCTTTTCTCTTCAAAATTACATGACTAGAACATAAAAAACTGAACCTTTAACCATAGATCCTGAAATTAAAAGAACATTTTCGAATAGAATTAGAAAAATTATTTTTCAATCGGAATTTGAAGAAATTCCCCTTGCAGTCTCAAGTGATATTTCTAGTGTTCACTCTGAGCATATCATCATGGCTGAAAATCAAAACCTAATTCTTAGAGACCTATGTGCACCACAATTCCTTAATCAAAACAATCAACATGTCATTCCAGTGTTACAAAATTATTTCTAAATGAAACCTAATATGATTCCTTTGATTCCAAAGTTTAATGGTTTGGCAGGTAAAGATCCAATCAAACACATTAAAGAGTTCACACATGTTTTCTCAACTTCCAGACCCTATGGAGTTACTGAGGACCATGTTAAGTGGAAGGAATTCCCATTTTCATTGGATGGGGATGCTAAAGAATGGTTGTACAGCCTACAAAAAATAGATATACCTGATTGTAATGACATTTTAAGATGTTTTATGAAAATATTATTCCCTACCTCTAGAATCACAACCATTCGGAAGGAAATCTACGCCATATGACAATCATCTAGAAAACCCTTTAAAGTACTGGGAGAGATTTAAGATGCTCTGTACCAACTGTCTGCATCAATCCCTTGAGGAACATAACTTTCTAGTCTTCTTCTATCAAGGACTACTGGAAAATGACAGAAACCTTTTAGATGCATCATCTAGAGGTGCACTGGTTAACAAGTCTCTATAAGATACCAAGGGCTTGATTGAAAATATTTCCCAAAACTCGCATCAGTTTGTAACAAGAGGTATTGGAAAAAGAGGTATTAATGAGGTACACACTTCTCATCCATCACCCTTATTAGAAACTAGAATTGAAGATCTTACTAGTTTGGTGAGACAGATGGCCTTGAAGCAAGTTAGTGACCAACAAGCGCCAGCTAAGGTAGGTGGTTTATGCTAATCACCTTATCATTTCACTAACCAACGTTCTATAATACCGGGAATAGAAACATGTGCAGAAACCTTTCATACAAGACAGTTCCAACAAAATCAAGGATGGAGAGATCCTAACCAAGTCCATTATGGGTTTGGAAATCAGCAGAATCAAGGTAGACACCCATACCAAAACTAGTTTCAAAACCAACCACTATTCCAGAATCAATTCCATAATCCACCACCATTTCAACATAAACAATTTTATAACCAGACTTCTTACAAAAAACCGACCAATCTCTAAAGACCCTATGATAAACCATCCACCAGTGCCCAACCTCCATTTCAAAACCAACAAAAATCTGAGTATGAAAGACTGCAAGACACTATTAAAGATTTTTCCAACATGTTTTAAACTCTCATGGACTTTCTGACCAAAAATCCAGGTAATATACCTTCCCAAACAATACAAAACCCAAAAGATAATGTTAGTATTATAACTAAACAAAGTTTAAAAGAACTCCCACCACCATCCACCATTGAACCTGAAACATGAATACCTGGTCAGGGAGAGAATGAAGTTCGAAATGATGAAAATTATATGAAAATGCATCAGGAAGAATATAAGAAAGAGGAAGGGGATAAGGATAGGACTAGGAAGAAGAAACCAGCAACACCATTTCAAATGAAACAAAGGGAGAAGAAAGATATTCCACCACTATTTCCATCAAGGATGATTGAATCCAAGAGGTTGCATAAGAAACACTGCAAAATGAAATTCTGGACACCTTCCAGAAAGTGGAAATCAACATACCCTTGCTTGAAGCACTCAAAAAAATTCCAAATTATGCTAAATTTTTGAAGTATCTTTGCACAAAGAAGAGGATACTTCAAGGGAATTAGAGGATCAGTTTGGAACGAAGTGTGTCAGCCCTTATCACACCACAATTTCCAACCAAATGTCAAGATGCATGGACGTTTTCTATTCCATGCACCATTGGTTCATCAAATTTCTATAAATCTTTGTGAGATTTAGGTGCATCAATTAATGTATTTCTTCACTCAATATATACTTCTTTGCAGATGGGAGACTTGAAGCCCACAAGAGTGGTGGTCCAGCTTGCAAATAGATCCAGAGTTCTCCCAGCAGGAGTTCTGGAGGATGTCTTTGTAAAAGTCAAAGATCCTTTATTCCATACTGACATTTATATGTTTAATATGGAAGATGATAGGATCCCATCACACTCACACATCATTTTGGGGAGACCTTTCTTGAAGACGGCCAAAACCATCATCAATGTCCATAAAGGGATACTTACCATGGAGTTTGGAAACAACATTATCCACTTCAATATTTTTGAATCCATGAGGCAACCATCAAATGATCATTCACTCCTACCACTCTCCAATGAAGATGGTATATTACCAATTTAAAATCAGGTATGTTTCATGAATTTTTATCATTAAGATATAATTTTTCAATTAAAAATATAACTGAACATATGGATGCCCAAATTTTTGGAGATTATGATTTCTCATTGGAAGAAGAGGTAAAATCTGATTTCTTTGATAATTTGTTAAATGATGATGAAGATGATATAATTTATTATGTGCAGGATGTCAAACCATTGGAAGTGGAGAACATTAATTTAGCTTCATCTGTTGAGCATCCTTCGGATCTAGAATTAAAATCCCCCCCCACTGATTTAAAATATGATTACCTTATAGAGGGAAAGAAATTACCTGTAATAATTTCTAATAATCTATGTGAAACTCACAAAAAATCATTCATTGAGATTTTGAGAGAGAACGTCCAAAAAATAGGGTGGAGTTTAGGTGATATCCCTGGAATAATCCCAATAATTTTCTCACATAGAATTTTTCTTGATGGAGATTTCTAACCTGTAATACAACCCCAAAGGAGGCTGAACCCCACCCTAATAGATCTTGTGAAAAAGTAGATTGAGAAGCTATAAGAATTTGGGATCATCTATCCCAAATCAGATTCACAATGGGTTAGCCCCATCCTTGTAGTCCGAAAGAAAACTGGCCTAACCATTGTGATTAATGATAAAAATGAATTAATCCCTGTGAGATTAAAGAATAGTTGGAGAGTATGCATAGATTTTAGGATGTTGAATCAGGTCAATCAAAAAGATCATTTCCCTATCCCTTTCAATGACCATATTCTAGAGAGGTTGGCAGGTAGAACTCATTATTTATTTTTAAGATGGATTTTTAGGTTATTTTCAAGTACCCATTTCTCACGAGGATCAAGAGAAAACTACATTTACTTGTCCATTTGGTACTTTTTCATACAAAAGGATTCCATTTGGATTGTGTAACATCGCAGGTACATTTTAGGGGTGTATGGTAAGTATATTTTCTGATCATATTTATGATTTCTTGGAGGTTTTCTTGGATTATTTCAATGTTTTTTGGAAATTCCTTTGACCATTGTTTGAAAAATATGGAAAAAGTTTTGTAAACTTGCATTGAAGAAAACCTTGTTTTGAATTTTGAAAAGTGTCATTTTATGGTTGAGAGAAGAACTGTCCATGGGTATGTCATTTCTCAAAATGTCAGTGATGTTGATAAATCAAAAATTGAAATGATAAATTATTTTCCTTACCCAACTTTTGTGAAACATGTAAGATAAATTTTTGGACATGCAGGATTCTACATGAGGTTTTTCATATATTTCAGTAATATTTCTCTCCCTCTCTCTAGAATACTTTTTAAAGATGCTGATTTCTATTTCAATGGTTCATGTAGGGAATCCTTTGATGATTTGAAAAGGAGATTGATTAAACCACTAGTAATGCAGCCACCCAATTGTGAAGAACCATTCAAGCTACTTTATGATGCTTCAAACCAATTAGTTGGAGAAGTACTTTCTCAGAGAATTTAGGTCAGGCCAAAAGTCACTACATATGCCTCGAAAACCTTAGATGTGGCCCAATTCAACTACACAACAACAGAAAAAGAGGTTTTAGTATTTTTTTTGCTTTTGAAATATTTTGATCGTATCTGCTTGGAAATAAAGTCATTGTGTTTTCTGATCATGCAGCTCTTAGGTACTTGATGAAGATGGCTGAATCAAAACTGAGGCTAGTGAGATGGATGCTATTACTACAGGAGATTAACATAGAAATCCAATATAATAAGGGATCTAAGAACCAAGTGGCTGATAACTTAAAGTAGACTACCCAACACCACTAAAGTTAAAATTCCAAACACTGAACCGCTAAATGATCGCCTTCCAGGAGAGAATTTGTACTTGATTGAAGGATAAGTACCTTTGTATGCTCACATGTTAAATTACCTAGTAGCATCTCAAGTCCCATCTCATTTAAATTATCTCCAAATTCACAAATTGAAATCTGAATCTAATTATTACATCTGGGATGATCCATTTCTTTGGAAGATTTTCAATGACCAAATGATAAGAAGATGTTGGCATAAAAAAAAATTGAATCAGTCTTTAACTTTTGTCACACATTATCTCGTGAAAGACACTTTGGACCTCAAAATATAGCAAGGAAGTTTTTATAATCTAGACATTATTGGCCAACTCTTTTCCAAGATTCACATGAAATTTGAAAACGGTGTGAAAAATGTCAGTTTATAAGAAATATTTCAAATAGTAAAGAAATGTCCCAAAAGACACTTAATTTTTGTGAAATATTTGATGTTTTGGGGATAGATTTTATTGGACCTTTCCCAATGTCATTTGGAAATTCTTATATTCTTCTTGATGTTGATTATGTTTCCAAATGGGTGGAAGCAAAATACATCAGGACTGATGATGCTAAAGTTGATAGCGATTTTGTCAGGGCTAACATATTTTATAGGTTTGGAGTTACCAGAGCAATCATTTCAGGTCAAGGGACTCACTTTTTAAATAATAGAATAGAGGCATTGTTGAAAAAATTATGGGGTGAATAATAAAACATCAACTCCCTATCATCCACAGACTAATGGGAAAGCCGAAGTGTCCAATAAAGAAATTAAAGGAATTTGGGAAAACAATGTTATTCCAAGTAGGAAGGATTGGAGACAAAGGTTGGAAGACACATTATGGGCTTACAGGACATCCTACAAACCCCCAATTGGAATGAGTCCTTATAGGTTGATTTATTGGAAAAAATTTCACCTACCTATGGAATTGGGACACAAGGAATACTGGGCTAGGAAGAAGATGAATCTATATCTTGAAAGTGCTGGGAAAGAGAGAAGATTTTAGTTACAAGAGCTAGAAGAAATTATAAGGGAAGAATTTAAAATTTTTGGGATTTACAAAGAGATAACATGAGTGGCTCATGACAAACTGATCCAACCAAAACACTTTAATCCTGGAGACAAAGTGTTGTTATTCAATTTTAGACTCAAGCTGATGCCAGGTGAACTTTGTTCTAGGTGGGAAGTTCTATTTATAGTTACTCATGTATATCCTTTTGGTGTTGAGCAGATTTTAAAGGATGGAGCGAAGGATCCATTCTCTTTTAATGGTCACAGGTTGAAGAAATTCTTAAGGACCATGTAATCTGATCCAATAAAGGAGATCACAGTCCTCCAACCTGTTTATCAATAAAATCTATCAGGTTGTACCTCTTCTTTATATTTTCTTGATTTATGTGTTTTAATTTCAAATATTCTAAAGTTTTAAATCCATTTGAATGCATTCGGACACTGCATTATTTAAGTATTGGGGAGGGAACCTTTGTAGATTAGGATTTTTATGTGTTTTTTGTTTTCCTATATTTTTGAAAAACATGTGTGTGTTTCCTGTTTTGTGTGTTTATTTTTCATTTTTTTGTGTGTTTTTGAGAAATTTGTGCTGAAATGATTATCTTTGACATTTTTGAAACCCGTGTCCATAGGAGAAATAATTTATTTCATGAAACTAATCTTAAATGAATGCTGAAAATGACATTGTTTCAAGTTTAATTATTTGGGAATTTCATGAAAAATACTCTTTTTTTTGAATCCCATGCCACATATCACTATCTTTATATTTGAAATCATATTTCCATGAGGCTTCTGAACTTATTATTTTCATTTTCTTTACATTCACCTCACTTATTGAGAGAACCAAACCGTAGTTGTTTTAACCAGAATTTGATTTATTCCTTTCAAAACATGAGGGTTTTGGGAACATGTGTTTTAAATTATTGAGGCATTTATTTGGTTTAAAATACCCCTTTCCAAGATAATACATTTCATTTTGTCCTACCTTGTAAATTTAATCCTTATATCCCATATAATCCATGAACATCCTGTTAGGTTAGCCACATTACAATCCAATTTTCCCTATCCAACCTGCTCATGAAGTGAAATTCCATGATCTAGTTGAACTTAAGTGTGGTGGAATATGTCTTGTGTTGTGCTATCTCATTTTATGAAACATTGAGTGAAAACTGAAATTCTGAAGAAATGTTATTTCTATGTAAAAAAACCATTCTTCTGAAAGTTGTGCCTTTTCAAGAGCATTCACGGTGAGAGAAGTTGTGCCTTTCTGGAGCTTCTAATGATGAAATAATTTTGTTCCTTTTCTGGAGATTTCAATAAATATTATATTTGAGAAGATTGAATTGATTGCTTCTAAAATGATGAACTGTGTGAACATTCCATGATATTCCATGAAGAATGAGCTTATTTTCTATTAAGGGAGTGAAGAGGAGACTATACTTTTGTGAAATTTAGAGTATTGTAATTTATCTTCAAAAAGAGCCAAGACCTCATCATTCAGCCTCAGAATTTTTACATCTTAATCCTACCAACCTAAAGCCATAGAACAAACTTGAAAAGTCCTCATTATAAACATATGTCTTTGACTCACATCGGGTGGAGATGTGAGAATTTATCAAGCCTATGGTGACCCTTGTATGAGTTTGGATGAGAAAGACATAGCTAAAAAAATAGAATTTGTGTGATGAGAGATAATGAAAGTTAGGTGAGTTTTCTGTGTAGATGGGAGGATAAATGAAGATTAAATATATTGAATAATCTTAAATTAAGAACATGAAATAATAGAGTTTGATGAGGCATGATATATTTTGTTTCTTGTTTTCAAATTGGTGGATCTCAGGGATATGTTTTTTTGAATTTACATTGATCTTATTTTGATTTTGACTTGTCCAGGAGTCCAAGTGAAAAGTGTGGGGGAATTGATAGATTAAATATTTTCAATATTATTAATATGTTTTCAATGATATAATCCCACTAAATTATTCAATTTGAGTGTATTTGCATCATTTATGTGTTTTTTGTGTATTTTGGGCTTAAATGTGAAAATGGGGTAATTCTGTAAAATTGCAAATTTTCTATAGCTTCTGTTTTTCGCATATAACATTTATAATATTGGTCTAATTGATATGAATACTTTTTTTATTACTCATATGCTCATGTTTTCAAATTTTTCTTCTGGACCAAGACCCAATTCGAAACCGAATGGTACAGAAAAAACAATCAAATAAAGATATCAGTTTGGCAGGCAGAACGGACCCCACTACATTAAATATAAAAAACATCATACAACCGACCTTCAAATGATCTCATTCCAGATGGTATCGATATAGGACTTCCAAAGTATGGCTCACATTAAATGTGATAAATTATTGAGCTCATTAAGGCATCCTTTGAGTGAGTCCAGTTTGAGTGGGTGAAATAGTGTTTGGCGGCCATAAGAAGTTAAACTCGTGAATCAAGACATATATTTCTTTACACCTTTCCAATGACACTAAAATTTTGAGGGTCACTAGAAAAATTAATTTAAAACATTATATAAGAAGGAACATCAGTTATTTTCGGCCGGCTGGGGGGGCATAACAGAGGAAATATTTTGGGGGACAGATTCTAGAGGATCAAATTTCTGTTCTTTATTTTCTTTGTTTTACACTTCTAGGTCTTGTAATGTGTTCTTCTTTCCCATTATTCACAATTACCCGTTACATAGTGGGGTAAACTTCTATGTGATTGAGGAAGGATAGGTTTTCCATTTTTTATTTCATGATTTCTTGTTATTAAGGTTTTAAAATCCCCTTTCCTCTTCTACGAAATCATTTTCAAATTCTTATAACAGTGTTTATTATAATGTAGGATTGTATCTGATTTTAAATTCTATTGTTTATTTATATATGTTCAATGATCATATATCCCTCTACTAGGTTATGGTTTTTAAATGATGGAATAGACTGGGACTTAGTGTTGAAGTACTCGGTGATCACTAGTACGTGTGTGATGAGTAGTGAATGTTCTTGATTGCTTGGGATAAACAAGACCCGATTGGGAATTGCCTAAGATAATTGGGGGTATTTTCTAAAAATATATTTCACATTGTAAGGAGACTATACCTATCTGAGTTTTTGATAAGGTTTATTCTCACAGTTTTATTTTACTAATGGAGTGAGAAGAAACAATTGTGGATTCTCACTCTTAACGATTTAGAAGAAGAGAATTAAGTAAAGTAAACTATGAGAGAATTACAATTGGAAAACTGACCCTATCTTGATCACCATTTCATATCACTGATTTAAATTGCATAATTTGTCAATTTTTTTAAAACTTTCACTTAATTTCTTTACTTTATTTAGTTTCATTCCTGTATTTTCCAAATCAAACAATTTCAAAAACAACATCACATCTTTCTCTTATTTTATGTGACAAACACTATTGTTGAGCACTCCTATCTAGGGAAAACCTAGTTAACCCACTATAATACATTTTAACTTAGGTTATATTTTTTCTTTCCACACCCCAAGACAATAATGTGTTAGTTACATAATCATCATTTATGCATAAGGTAGATTTTCGCATCACGAACTGATTTTATTCAATTTGCATCACCACCTCTCACCACTGGATATAAAGATGGATTAACTTTTAATATATAATATTTTTAAAATAATTATACTTTTAGAATCATTATATCATATATAAATTTTTTACCTTCCATTCTATGGTAATACAATAACATCACTAGTTTGTATGATAGATTACCTTCTCTTGAAGCGATGTCATTTGTTATCCATATACTATTTATATCAAATGTGATAAGGATAGGTTTAAATATAATTATGTGATATAAAAATTAATACTAATTATATAATAGGGATATATCATTTTCCTTTCTTTCTTTCAATCCGTCAAGAAAATGGAAACATTTTTCTTGCATATATACGGACTACCATCTCCAAGAACGGTGTATTCAATTTCCTATATCTAATTATTATATATTACTATAAATACATATATACAGAATATAAATTATATTTATAACATTTTTAACATTTTGGAGACTATATAACCCTGATCAATGTAATATGACTTAAACTAACAAATCATAACATGCAATAAAATTAAATCATTTATTATCCAAAATGTGATTTTGACAAGGAATTATTCATTGAAAAGTAATTAAAGTTCATGAGCATATAATATGTTGTATGATGAAAAACATCCCATTTCCAATTTATATAATCTCTCTTCTCACTTTTCATTTCTCTATTTATTTGGGTGAATTATGGGACTCTATAGGATTGATATCATTTTCTATAGAAAATAACCTAAATTTTTTTGATGTATGTTTATTTTAATTAACGGAGTCTGGGTATAAATATGTTAATATATTTGTGAGATTATCATCGAGTTAAAATGATACTAGATTACTATAGGGATTTTTATGTAAATTTCATGTTTTCTTTCTACTAGACAATTACATACATTTTAGATGGATTACATGACTAGTAGTTGTCATTAAACAAATGTTGTGAATCCAGTTCAGGGTGTGAAGTTTCCAAGTTTATAATTGTAATTCACATAGTGTGATGGATTAAATTTTCTTTTTTATAAAAAAAATTGGGGTTTTAGTGTAATGGGGTTCACAGATTTCATGATGTGAAAAGGGATTTAAATATTTTTAATCATCGTGATTTAGGATTCAAATTAGCGATATGAGTATTTTTTTTATTTTATTCATCTAAAACCTCTATCTCTCAAATTATAAGTAGGATCTAGTAATTTTAGAGGCTTACAACCCTTCTGGATAATTTTGTTTTATAAATTGATCATCATTGAGGTTGTGGCGTGTTTATAACAGTCAATATTCCCCCTATTTTTTCCTGGACTTCAATAGTGTTTGAGCCGTTTCATTTTCCGTATAGATCCATTGATGTATGAAGTTGAAACATCTTGTTTCCTTATACATCCATCAGAAGATATTACTACAGTGTTTAACCCTTGGGATACTTATGGTGTGGAATTTAATTTTCATTAATGTATGTTATGATCTATACTCTTCACCGACCCATATTCTTAAATTGAGACAATTCTGAGTTGTTTGGATTGATTCTATGGCCTCTGTTTTGATCCTTATGTTCTTCTTTGTTTGTGGGTTATCATTCGAGCATGTTTGACCTGACATTGAGGTATGGGGTTCTATATCTATTATATTTTTGACGCACTAAATTTATCTAATTTCGATAAGGTATTTTATAAATGTGATGACATGGTATATTGATGGATTTTTGTGTCTGGAAATTGGGTTGTTGAAGAAATATAGTTTCTCACTTATTTTGGTTAAAGGAAAAGGTATTTTCAATGAATTTTGAAATGGATTTATGAATTGGTTTTCAATGAATGGTTTTGGTGAAATGTTTTGAAAAAAAGAACACCTGGGGTTTCTTGAGTACCTAGGTAGAATGTGTAGCATATGTCTATCTTCTATGTATTATTGGGGGGTTCACTCATGTGGTGAATCTCTATTCCCTAACCCCATTATTCATGGTAAATGATTTTGTAATTGTTGTTTTATTCAATCATTGGGTGTTTCTTTTATCCTCTAGCTTTTGATCTAAGGACATTATTATGCACTAGTAACTGAATGTGGTATAAATAGTTTTCTATCTTGACCTATTATGATCTTAGTTGTGATTTTAACTATCTTTGATTAATATCAGGTTTGATATGATTTGTTTCATAATATTTTATTTTATCTATATAATTTGATATACATATATTAAATAATTTTAATGTTTTTTTACTTTGATTTATTTGGATGTATGGAAAAACAGAAGATTAAACTTGTTTTCAATCTTTTGATAAAAAAAATATTAAATTGTTTTTCATTACGTTTTTATAAAAAGTTGAGCATATTTAGATTATTATGTAGAGAGTTTTTATGGAACACTTGGGTGGTATTCTACTTATCCTCTAATCTCACACCCTATGCACGACTTCAGTAGTGTGTATCCCATTGAATGTATTTTGATGTTGGGAAAGTAAATGAATGGAAGTGACACGATGTCATTTTTTATGATGTGTCTTGTTAGGTGGTGGTAATATAGTTAGAGGTTTTCTAATCTATCACATGGGGTATTTGGATCCCTATTTTATTTTTCCATCAATTAAATCTCTGGTACTTTTGGGTGGTATGAATCCTTTTGAGTTTTATCATTCACACTATCTTCTTTCAGTTATGTCTTATGATTATTGCTTTATCTATTTCTCTCCATTATATATATATATGTGTGACATGTTTTATTCTTTAGTATGGGAGAAATCATCCCCTATAGTGTTTGTTCAGGCCCAGGTGATGGTCATCAGCCCTTGAGGATTGGGAAAACCCATTCGGTATGTCGAAATTTGGTATGGTTACCATTTTGAGAGGGTTTTTAGGATGAATTCACCATAGTTTGGTATCAAATGTGGTTTTCCCCAAGATTCCTTATCATGTGATAATGGATGACTAAATATAGGATTTTTAGGACTTAATAGGTTCATTATGGTGAATGTATGTCTAGATATTTCCATAATGAGACTCAAGATACCAGGGGATTTTGGGTTGTGTGCCTGCAGATTTGTGTTATAAGTCTTAATCTTAGTTTTTATTAAGTTTTTCTTATTTTAAATGAGATTATATTGTTTTATGATCATTTATATTATTTTATTGTGAAATGTTATGACTCCAAAAGGTGCTTAAAAGATTCCTTGGGATGGTATTTTAGATGATCCTAAGGGAATGTTCTTATAGAATTAGAATAATATTGAGTTTATTGTGTGGTCTGTTTGTACTGTCAACCAGAATTTACCATATGACTATTAAATATTTTTTTTCAGGTGAAACTTGGAGCTATATATGAAAGGGATCGATCACAAGAGTTCTTTCATGAGAAGCCACCATCCATTAATGGTATGAATGAACCTAAAGAGTTAGATGACTAGATAAATATGAATGATCAAATATTCAATATTCTAGATTCACCTGAGTGTATCAAGGTAATGTGTGTGCCATTCATACATAAGGGTCATACAAATTGGTGGAGGGATTCCATGATACATGATGATAAGAAAATGATCTTGGAATGAAAGGGAATAAATCACGTATTTATTAAATAGTTTTATCAAGTGTCTCTGATGATGGTGAAGTCTCTAGAGTTCCTCTCTTTATAGTATGGATAGAATTCAATGTCAATATACACCAATCAGTTTTCTAAGATAGATTCTTTTCCTCCAAATGTTGAGAATGATGACAAATTGAAAGATAAAAAGTACCTTTAGGGTTTTTGATCAGATATCAGATCATAGGTATTTATGTTATATATTTTAACCTCTATAGTGACATTATATAAGGAGGTGATGAAAGAGAAGAACATGGTAGGAAAAATGAATATTTGTCCTTTTCTACTAAGTGACAACTTTAGTGGTGCTTAAGGGAGAAATGGGAATATAATAGATCATCATAGGAGTGGTATAGGTGGTTCTTAGTGGTTGTCCTACTCTGCACTGTTAGTTAAAGTGATAATTTTGCCTCTAACCTGCTCTCAGGGTATAATGGTCAGAAACACATGGCATTATTGTCCTATAGCTAAAAATATGTTTAAAACTTTTGTACATTATGGTCATATACAACATATTTATCAAGCTATGCCTATGTCACAATATATTTAGCAATTATCAAATCTAATGGTTTCTTCAGTGCAGTTATATACTTCAAAGTCTACAAGAATCTATCCATTAACATTAGAAGTGAAGATCCTTCACATATTAGATGAGTTTCTAGAGGAGCTATATGTGGTTCCAGCATTAGTGATAAGTGAAATATATATTTCAACATCATTAGTGATGGATATTTTTCATACTGTTTATATCCAATCATTTATATTTTGAAATACTTTTTATATTCTTAAACTTCCAATAGAGCTCATGTCTTTTGTTATAGTTAGAGACACCTTTTAAAAAGGTAAAATAGAATGAGTTTTAGTGTCCTTATTATTTTCTATATATAACTGATATGGAGTTAGTCTGGTATTTTCACATTCCTAATCTGGATCAAATTGGCTTAATCATCAGGATGGATTGGAGTATTTCTCGTCATAAGAATGTTAACATTTCCATAAGTATGTATTATTTAATATAGAAAATGAGATCTCAAGTCAGGTTGAGTACAACTTATCATCCATAGATATATGAGAAAAAAGAAAATGTTATTCAAAATTTTGAGGATATTCACTATGTACATGTCTCCGATTTTGGTGGATCGTGGGATAGACATTTAGGACTAGTTTATTTTAATTATAAAAACCATTTTCAGTCATCGATCTGAATAGATCATTAGAGGATTTGTTTTGTCACACATAAAGGTGACCACTTAGTTGGGAAGAGGTGGTTGAGGCCTCTTTCATTTCATTGAGTCTTTTTTTGGAGTCATCAGAGAGGATTCAACATATATATCAATGTATAGTTACAACAAAGTGTTGAATGAAATATTACACAGATCAGTGGAATCACCCTTTGGATTTTTTTCATAGGTGTCAATATTTTCTTGAAATATTCTCCATGTTTGGGTCAATATCATCTTAGAAAATATAAAATTTTATCTATAAGATATTTTGGACCATTTTAGGTCATTGAGAAGCATGGTAAGGGTTCTTATTGGTTGTAATTTTTCTTTCACTTGATGGAAATTTAGTATGTATTACACATATCCAAAATCAAGAAATACCATTCTAATCACTCTCATGGTTTATATTGGGCAGATATTAAGTTAGACCCATATGTATCTATTATGGAGAAACTAGTGGAGATCATCGAATATCAAGTTAAATTCTTGTTTGGAAGGTTGATTCTATTGTTCATTGTGTTATAATGACATGGATCAGATTCTCATCATACCTAGGAGTGTGAGTCATTGATGGGGGATAAATATCCTCACCTATTTTCAGGATATAATTCTTTTACATGACTTACTAAGGATTTAATTTCTTATAGTTAAGAGTTTATAGAGTCTCATTACTTCTTTCTGGTATTTTTATTCTCACTTTTCATTTCCATCTTAATTTAGGTGTGTTTTGGGACTCATGAGGATGGAGATCATTTGTTATGGAAAATGAACTATTGTCTATTGATGTATATTTGTTTGAATTAATGGATTATGGGTATAAATGTGTTAATTTTTTCAGTATTCTCCCTGAGTTCATAAAATACCAAATTTGTTTTGGTTTTTTTATATAGAACTAACATGTTTTTTGTCATCTAGACAATTGTACGTCATGTAATGTCCCCTAGAAAGATTCCTCGAATCTAGATTAGGGTGTGATGTTTAGAATATATGTAATTTTAATTGACCTCATATAATGGATTAAATTATGTTTTTATAATAAAGTGAGGGGATTTTTTATACGGGTTTCATAGATTACATGATATGAAAAGAGATTTCATGCAATATAATCATCGTGAGTTTGGATATTAGGGAATCACATGAGTAATTTTGGTTTCATTTAGCTACAAACCTTTTTATCTTGACCAAAAATATCTAACCTATAATGTTACAGACCTTTTCTCCCTCTATATTATTATGTTCAATGACTGATCATTATTGCGGTGGTGGTGTGTATATCCAGGTGATTATTCTTTTTGTCTCTTCATTGAATTTGAACATAGAAGCACCATTTCATTGAGTTTATAGATATTTTTATTTTTTATGTTTATTCATATTGTTTTCTTCAAAATAAATAGTGATATTTTCTCCTAGAGACTAACTGTTATGTTGTTTGGGTTTTAGTTTCTGAGTTTCTTTGTCGTATGTCTTGATATATCCTATTCATTAACCCTTATTCAATATTTAATAAATTTTTATATGCATGGGACTATTCTATAGAATCTATTACTATCTCTATGTTCTTACTTGGTGGTGGATTCCCTTGTAGGTGTGTGTCACCCGTGTAGAGGTAGTTGGTTCTGTCTCTAGCCTATATTGGATGAACTACAACTCTCTAATTTTCATAAATAGTGTTATAAATGATATGTAAATATTTATTGATGGATTTTCGTCTGTGGAAAATGGGTTTTTGATAAAATATTTCTCTCCCTTATTGAGATAAAAGGAAAAGCTTTTTTCAAATCATCCTGAAATGGGTTTCTGAAATTCATTTCAAATCATTGATTTTGATGAAATGGTTTTGCAAAATAAGGAAAATGGGAAGACTTGGGGACTTAGGTGAAAGAATTAGATTAATTTGATAGTCTATATAATATAACGGGGTTCACTCATGGGGTGTTCCTCTATTACATGGTACTATTAGTCTAGGGGATTGATTTGAAATTATCGAGGGATTCACTCATGGGTTATTTCTCCGGTCCTTTGGCCTATGTTCTATGGAATTGATTATGCACTAGTCATTGATTGTGGTATGAATAGTTTAATAGGATTACCTATAGGGATCCTTGGTGTGATGTTACCCACTATTGTATTGGTGTTGAAGTTGATATGATATGTTACACAAACTTTGATATAATATGTCTGCTTTGATAGATGTTTATGAAATGCATTGATACTATTTTTCCTATATTTCTTTAGAAATGTGGGAAAAGGTAAAAAAATATATTTATTTATTTTTATATAAAATCTATAAAAACATTTCATGAATTATTTTTTATAAATTTTATCATGTTCATATTATTAAAAAGGTACTTTTTTATGGGAAACCTAGGTGATATCCTACGCAGCTAGTAAGTTCACACACTGCATGCCCCTTCACCAGTGCATAAACAGTTGTATGTATTTTGATGCAGGGAAAGGAAATGTGCCATAGTGAGGTGGTGATATTTCGACCCGTTATATCTTTTTATATGGTGGTGAGATCATGGGTTTTTTCCCATGTTATCCCATAGAGTTATTGGTTCCATTTTTTAGTTTCCCTTTGAGGATTGGAGTAGTACTTTGGGTTGTTTGCATTGTTTTTTATTATATCATTTCCTATTTATTCATTGAGTTATGGAATATTTTTATTTCTTCCATTATCTCTAGATGTATTATAATTATTTATATATTCTATGTTTCCTTCTTCAGGTTTGGAAAAAATGTATTCTCTAGTTGTTGTTATTTCCATAGTTATGGTGTCCAAGCCATGGGGATTGGGAACACCCTTCTCATATATGGAAGTTCGGGGTGGGTACCCATTTGATAGGGTATACATATTGGGGTTTACACATGATAAATTTGAGTATGGTTTTGTAATAGATATATAATAATATTATATTTATTATAAATTATTTTAAAATGTGTATGAAGAAATTTGAGACATAAGGTAAGGTATTTACATATCATTATTTTTTTAAGAAACATGTGATATTCACCATGTGTGTATTTTATGTGGTGTATTTACTACCCATCAATTTATTTTATGATACATATCCTAAAAATAATTGGGTTTTAAAAATCCATTTAATGATATCACTTTTTTGGGGTTTACAATTTTGATGTTACCAATTTGGTAAGGGGTTTTTTTCCCAATTTTCCGTCATTATAACACACATTATGTTATTTACCTTCCACTTTAATAAGGTGTATATACAAAAAAATTTATTGGTAATATCATGAATCTATTTATTCTCATGATATTAAATGTTTTATTTAACTTTATTCTTTTATGGGGATTATGATTCATAGTTACCAAAGTGGTAAGGGATTTTATGTTTCTATCTTATCGTTTATCATGATTTCTCACGATTATGCTTTCAATGATGAAATATTATTATTTATCCAAAAGGGAACTCTTGTATTGTTTTATCCTCTTTTAGGTTTCTATAAAATACATTTTTTCCATTAATTTTAAACTCTTTATGTAATAATTATATCAACATAATGATTTTATGAAAAATAATTTTTATTTCTCTCTTCGGTCGAAAATGATTTTTCTTAGAAAACCATGTTTTCAAAAAAACTAAATTTTAATGTAATATTAATAAAATTATTTATTATATAATTTTATATAGATGTATTAATTTTAATAAAAAAATTAAAGTATATTCCTATCATTTTCCAAAAAAGGCATGATTGGATTTTACTAAAAAAGTTGAAGGATTTTTTTTAACATGTTCAACATGAATAGAATTTCCCCAAAACCATTAACATTATTATATTAGAAGTTTAAGTGATATATTTTAATGGTTGTTTCTAAAGAAAATAATTTTAATTTTATTATATGTTTTAAAAGAATTATTTTTCAAAAAGGAACATTTATTTTCCATGAGAAATGTTTTAAATAATCATTAAAGATTCTATTATACATATTAAATGTAATTTCTAATAAAAATTACTTAAATAATATTTTATGATTTTAAAAAAATAAATTTCAAAAAAAATTATTTCCTCAAAAAAAATCCATGAGTCCTTTCAAAATAATTTTCTATCTAAGTTACAATACATTTATGTTACTTATTATTTTCTAAGGATATGATCAAATGATAAAATTAAAACTCATTTTCTGGTTGGTTTATGATAATGATAAATATATGCTTTCAAACCCCATTTCTATTACACTGGTTATACCCTAATAAAAATTTTATCAAACTCGCAGCATTTTCAAGAGTTTATGATTTGATAAAATGATGATTTGATTCTGAAATCTTTTTATTTTCTACAAGTTTTTTATAATGAAATGTTAATGAAACACATTTCTTTTCATGGGTTCTTATATGATGAATGTTTAACTATTTTTTTACACACATATGTATGATTTCCATTATGTGTTGGTGTTAATACTACAACTGAGGACAATGGATATGTTATATGAAAGATGGTGGTAACATTATAATGAAATGTGGGTGAGACCTATATCTCGCTCTAATGTAATGGATAAAGATTGATGTCTCATGAGATAAATATGAATGTAATGGGGACTGATCCCAATTCGGTATGGTACTCGGTCCACTATGATATTCTTGTGAGCGAACATTGTATACTAGTTGTTTTTGGGAGTCAACCCATTTCACTATGATAGTTATTGAAATGATACATGACTACTACTGAAGTCGATTTTCTATAATATTGTTTTTTCCAAACTTCTATGTCTTATTTCAATGATAGGCTCACTTGGGTAACTTTTTTTACCTTATGATACATTCCTTATGAACATCCAATATTTAGTCAATGAATCTAAATTCAGATCTTTGATATGTAGGGTATGGTTTTGATATTTTATTCTCGCATTCACAAACCCCTATGTTCACGTTACATTTAATTGTTTATCATGTTTATCCTTATTAACTATTTTTGGTCTCCCTTTCTTGTGTTTTGTTCCCCATGATATAATAATCGGTATTACATGTGATATGTCTATGAAGTGTGCTTCTTATGTTGAACTACATGAGAGACAACATATAACTATTATGAATGAGTTGATTATGATTACATGTTTCAAATGGAACTATACCATTACAATCATCATTAATGTGTTTGTGCAATTTAATTAATATTAATTTAAAAATATGTAATATCTATATATGAGAAGTGTCGATCTCTAAAATAACTTGATGTTCGCAATTACATTTGATTAGTGAGCATTGTAAATAAAAAGTTCCTCCCTAATTACTCCATTTACTAGATTAATTAATATTTCAATAGTAGTGGAATGTTAATATAATAAATTAAAAAGGTTGAATAAATCTTTTTAGAATAATATAATAGGAAGGATACACTAATTCACATCTATTAGTGAATCTTTAGTGATCTCTTTGACAAGAGTATTTTAAGTGAAATTTATTTATCATGTGACAATAATATATATTATTTTGAATTATTTTGATAATAATTTTTATTAACTAACATATATTTGATTAATAATGAACATTTAATAGGTAGTTGATGACTAACACCTCCCCCAAGGTAAATTTGGTGGGACACATTATTTTTTTCACTAACCATATTGTTAATATCCTTTGATTATCTAAGATACATAAACAAAAAAAATATGAGTTATGGGTGGTGGTGGATAGAGATGAAAAGGATAAAACCCCAACATAATTTCATCTAAAATATTTCCCATTATTTTTCATATAATATAGTTATTCTTAATTGGAAAATAAGGGTGGGGATTGGTTCATCTCATTGAGAAGAATAAGAGGTGTTAATCACTATTCAGGGAGATGACTAACATCTAATATGGGCCCAAAATTATCGTTAACGCCTAATAATGAATTTATAAAACCTATAAATAAGATAGATGGACGCACAATTTTAATATTGATTTTTTACAATCTCCATATGATATTAGGGTTACATGGTTCCACGTGTTTAGTTATATTAAAACAACTATTGATTATGTTATTTGATAGTGTTTAGGTACATTCAATTCTAAGGGAGATCCTATGAGCTATAAATCACCAATTTATTTGATAAAAAATGTGATTTAGGATCAATACATACGTAATATTGGGATAATATATCATACTACATGGACCATTCCAATATATTTTCCATGTAGAAAAGAATCATGCCTATAAACATTTAATCACACTACGATGTGTAAATATGATCATTCATGGTCATCACCAATTATGTAATTTTTTATTATGAATTTACCCATGAGATGATTTTTTATTGAAGGCATAAGGATGTAAAACTACATAATTGAATGATCTAAATAACCATAATGGATTCACATCATTTGTATATATAGAATATAAGTGGTATCCCATGTTAGATTTTGATAATACATGTGCATGAATGGGTAGGTGTCTCAATGATACAAAAAACCACCATTTTATCATTCTGAATATTTATACACATGGGATCTTTTAGAATAATCCTTCAATGCTAAAAAATAAATGATTTATTCTAAAAAATAAATTTGGTAATAATTGTGATCATAATTCCAGGGATGAAACTTCAACATAGATGGTCAAAGATAGGGGTGAGATTACAATAATTCCTAAAAGTTCTGTAATATTTATAGATTGAAATTAATATCAATTAAGAATATCAAGGTGATCTTATTGTTACCTTATTCAATTATTTTCTATTCTAGGTGGGTAATACGTATGAAGTGAATATTTAATTTTTAAGGGAGTTGTTCTATAGTCATTTTAATGATCATGATTAGGTGTTTGACCTATATATAACTCTTGGGAAATCAAGAATTCTTCTTACTAGAAACAAATCATTAGAAAATAATATTGTGGTGTTTTATAGAGTGAAAAAGATATTATTGATATATTAGTGAATTATTAATTAATTATTTTGTGTTATTTCATTGATAAAGTAATATAATTTAATAACCTATATATATTTATCAAATATTCCATAATAACTGAACTATGTTTCCAATGGCCGCGAGTATAAATATATTTATCAAGAAGTCAGATATTACTACATTCAACACTTATCCTTATCAGTGAATAATCCTTAGTTGAATAGTACATGGACTTATGTTATTTCCCAAATTAATACATTTATCAGTTGTATTTTTTCATAATAATGACATATCAAAAATCTTATTTCCAACGATTATCATCAAGGGTGAACGACACCACTTATATGTACAATTAATATTCTAGTAACAATGGTTTTGGTTATATACCACTTGTTTTGTGTATGTATTTATCTCTGATTTTTTAATTAGATATTAATGATTGTGGTGATCATTAACTATGCATTTATAGAATGAGACAATCCCCTAAATGACTACATGAAGTTGTAGCCCACAGGTGGTGTATAATGAATAGTTTAATATATTAATTATGATTATATTTTTATATTATGAATTCCTCAGTCTTATTTGGAGTGATTTTCAATACATATTATGTATTGATATGTATTTTTTAGTCACCAATATAGTATTACTTATTTAGTGATGAAATTTTGACTATATATAAGGGTATCCTTTTATTGAATACCATAGTGGTAATGAAGATGGAAGATCCAATTTTCAGGGTTGGTATGGTGGTATTACTTAATGATTTATTTTGGAACTGACCCATATCATTTCATGTCAGTGGATTTTGGATATTTTATAAAACCAAATTGAACTATAATTGTGTTAAATTATAATTTTGAATTCTATATTTGGAGAGAGGTAATTTGGAATTTTTTTGCGGGGTTATACTAATTTTTTATGGGTTCATGATAAAATAAAAATGAAATGGGTTTCATTTTCTGGTTCAATGTAAATAAAAACCATTTACCAGGATAAAAAATATATTTCCATAGGATTAAGGGATCACATGGGTTATCCAACCTAATGGGTAGTTCCGAAAAAACACTACCGAGGCCAGTGAGAACCCGATGGGCCACTTGAATCCCTATAGGGTTCTTTTAGGAGTCCAAAATCTATATGTTATTAAAATTTATTTACATTAATACTTTATTAAATAAAGATACCGCCCTCATATCCAACTATATGAATAGGGTTATAATCCCCATTAATCGTATTCTCTTTGATCTTGGGTTCCTAAAAAACATTCTAATTACGATTTGTCAATTATGGAGATATCCTATAGGTAATCTTAGTATTTTTAAACACTTTATTATTTTATCTTACTAATTTTTTCCAATTTACATTAAATCGCTAATTTTATGTATTTTGAGGTTTTTTTATTTTCCTTTATTACATATAGACAAGATAGAATCAATTAAATATTTCATATGGATTGAATCTTAATATTATTAAGTATGTGGAACATAAAATATAAAAGAAAATTTTATGAGTTTCTATGTGTTATATAATTGGATGTCCATGTTTTTCCTTATGGGGGGAAACTATGATGGGATTGGCTCATGTTTTAATGAGTTTTAGGTGAAATATTGGCCTTGGGAAATGTAATCATTGGGATGATGGGGATTTTTTGTTAAAAACATAATGAAGGAGTATAAGAATATAATATGAATCCATGGTGTAATACGTTTCCATAGATGAGATATATAATAAAATTAGTTCATCTTATCAGAGTTGATTTGTCTGGGTGTGATATAATTTGATGTCCCTATAATCTAGTATTGGTTAATTTATATGATTATTCATAGTGGGTTATGTGTATGAAGACCATATAGTTTTAATCATAATGTCCCAAAAAAACTATGTGTTGTGATTTGTATTTTATATTTTATTTTCAATCTTTAATGAATGTTATTCCCACATTATAGAAAACAAATTCAAATTATCAAATCATATTAACACATAGAATGCATCTAATGAAGTAAAAATATATACATGGATAACACAAAGTTACATGATTTAATATAATGGGACACTCTAAGGAGTATACACTGATTATTTGTTGATGTACCATATTAATCACAATGCATTGATGGAGATTTCAAATATTTATGAATGTCTCACTACCAATATGAGAATAATTGACTAAATTTATTTCCCTAAACACTTCTTAAAGAGAGGGAATTTAAGAATAAATATTGTGAACTCCACTATCATAATAATTTTATTAAAATATTTATCCCAAAGATATAATGGTGTTTTCTATTTAGCTCCAGAATCCTACATCAACTCTAGATTGTCTATGATGTTAAACACAAAAATATTTCCTCACTAATGATACCATCTGTAGAAAATAATCTAGAAAAATGTTAAATTACTATTCATACAAAAACATCCTACTTTTCCTCTCTAAATATCCAAATTATTTCCTTTTAATTTCATCTAAAAAATGTTCCACATGCAATAATTAGACATTAAATTTGATCAATAAATACGCATTAAATTTCTTAAAATATAATAATACCTCCTAAATTTTGAAAAATATTCCAACTCCCAAATTAATCTATATATCATCAATTTTGAACATGATGAAATGAATTATGGTATAATATTATTCAACTATAGAAACCTATAAATATCATTTCTTGATTTTAAATTGACCACCAAAAATCTTGGGGTAAATATCATGAAATATTTTCATTTACAATAAATAAATAAATAACAATTTTTTTTAAATTAATCTCTATCACTCAGTCAAATTATGGATTCATGATTTAGTTTGACAATATAGGAATAACTTATACTGTTGAACGAATATTTTAGTTCAATATACGTCAAGTCATAATACACAAGTGTCAAAGTAAAATTTATTAAGAAAAACACCAATCAAATTATACCATCATATCGTGGCATAATGTTTTTCTAGTGACACCCATTATCGAGAACATATTATATTTTAATATTACATAAAAATATTAATGTGTAATTTTTTACCCTCATGTTATAATATGAAATTCAAAATTTCATGAAAAAACCAATAAACAATTATGGTGTGATTGAAATAATTTTATTATAGATTCTTTCTCAATTAAAAACAAAACTCTAAAACTCACTAGCCATTCACATAACTTATCAAAATACTTAGAATATTTATAATGGGTCCAAAAACACTTATTTACAATAATTATATTGAATTTTAGTAATTATATAACATGTTTTATATCTTTATATACATGATTCTGACATTCCCAATCACAAATAACTTTGGATCCAATATTATCAATCAGGAATAACAATGGTTTCAAAATTTTAAATCATGAATAAATTTTCTTTCAGAAAATCCCCCATTTTGGTTTCTCATATATCCAAAGTATTTTCATTATAAATATAGAAATTTATAAGTTATAATGCTCCACTAAAACAAAATAGTAATTGAATAACTTAAAAAAATTTCTAAGTCAACCAGGATAATTCTCCATGTTAAAAATAGATCAAGAATAAATTATACAACTCATGTACTACATTTAATCATTAACTCTAATCAATTCATCTTAAATTAAAAAATTACCATTTATCTCCATATACCCATTCATTTCATTATGACATTACCCTATGAACTTATACCACATATCTATTTTACAAAATATACCCCTAATGGCATATTTCTACCCTTGATGTAAATTTTTTTCTCTAACATCACTCACTAATATTATTAATATTGAATTCCACTTATCTATTCCACTATGAATACCCCAAAAACCCTATATTGTATCCACAATTCAATGATATTATTGATTTATACACATTTTAAAATATAATTAAATGCTAAAACATTTCGATAATTGAAAAATAAATAAAAACATTAATTAATTATAGTGAGTGGGAATTTTCAAAACCCTCCTCAGATCTAGGGATATTATTGAACATTCATATTAAACCAATGAGTAACAAATTTCATTGTGGAAAATAGTTTTGTTAAAATTTTATCTACTTTTTGGCTCAGTATAATGTGTTAAACTTTAAAATTCCCTTTATTGATTTTATGTTTAATAAAATGATGTTGAATTATAGTGAGATTTTGTACATGAGTGTTGTATCAGGTTCTTCATCTATTTAATATAACATATATTATCACAATAGATCAATATAGGTATGTTAAATCTTTACTAAAGATCCTATAATTAATTTCTAATCAACAGTAACTAAGTATATTCCTTCATCAGATAAAGATAATATACTTCATCCATGTTAATTGATGTACTTTATTACTCCTTGTTATGTTTTCCAAAATATCTTTTTCCCATAAAGAATTAATCTCCCATTGTTTATTTAACATCCAAAATAACTCTATTATAATTGAAATCTGATTTTGTTATTATTTTTTCCCATACATTCAAAATTGTACTCTAATCAAGGATAACATCAACCTTCATCTTGTTTCTTTATATCCCTGGTGTATATTCTTCCTTTCTGTTACATTAAAACCATATTTACAAAAAATTGATAAAACAAAATATGACCTTTTAACATCAATTAAAATAATATTATAATGATTATATAATAGAATTTTTTATTCATATATTTCCAATATTTTGGAATCATATGTTTGGTTTCAATATATTCATGTTTTTAAACCATTTTCTTACTAGGTATATCAAACTTTTCCTAAAACTGAATTATATATTTAGCCTATGATATAAAATATTAATCCATAAATTGATTGAATTATTGTATGAATATGTAAATAATACCTACAATAATGAACATTTTCAAAAATTAAATCATTCTTTTGCACTATTCATCTAATTTTTTCTTCTTTCCACAAAAAAAATTCATCAACAGAAATGTTTTCCATACTTTGATATTTCATAGAATGTTTCAAAAAGAGACTGTGAGAAAGACTATCTTTTTCGAATTATAGCTTCCTCAAGAAAGATTCCAACTGAACATACCAAGCTCCTAGTTATTTTTCCAATATATATAAATTTTTCATCTACCCACAAAACTTTTCTTCATTATATCTAATTTAAGAAACCAGTATATGTTCAATGTAAACTCCCTCATTGATAACTATACTCACAAATTATTTATTAATATATATTTGGTCTCATTTAAACTTATAATTAATAAAAACTTATATTAAATCAGGATTAACTATATTCTAGACATTTGTGTAAGTTTTTATTCAATGTATTTGATTTCAATTTGAGTATTTTTTTTATAAACCAACCTATCTTTTTTTTCAAATCACACTTCCATAATCACCATTAATGTTTTATAATTGAAATTTTTCTAATGATATTTTTTTAAATTATCATCTTCAAAATTACCCAATTCCATTTTTTCTCAATTATATATAACACATAATTATTGGATTTAAGAAATGATTAAAATTTTTAAAATTTTCAAATATCATAACATATACCTATAATAAATGAGTGGTATTTCCAACTATCCAAATTAGAAGAGTTTTTGTTTATGAACTTCTTTCTCTAATAATGATGGAATCTTAAATATTTTTATTCTAATTATCCTATTTGTTAATATTTTATTGTCCTTAATAATTAAATACTCTTCTAATTTTTATTAAAAATCCTCATCAATTATTAGGGTTTTAAGACCTCTAAAATTTAATTCAACATAATACAATTCTCCATAAATTTATTCTAAATATTATTATTCATATTATTGATCACCTTTTAATTTAGTCTCATTATAATCATTACTTATAATAATTTTATTCAACATTTTATATAAGAATTTATAGGATTTATTTTTTGTAGAGTAAAATTGATAATAACATCAACAAATTTTATTTGTTACTCTTCCATGTTCAAAATATAGAAAATAATTTCAATAATCCTAAAGTGTTTCTACAAAACATTTTTTCAATAACATATTTCATATATATTATTTTTCTCCCCTATACATAGAAAATACTATTTTTTATTTAAATTTACACTCACATAGCTTTCTTATAATAATGAATTGAACATTAAATGTTTAACAGTAATATATTTTCATTATATTAAACCATATTGTAATTTATTTAAATGAATCTATTTTTATGTAGATCCCCCTAAGGATAATTCATGATAGATATCATGTTTCTTTAACCAATTTTCCACTTAATTGGATGAATTCAACATGGTATATTCTGATTTAAGATTTTTTTAGCAATCATTTTCATTTTTTTCTCCTTGGAAAATTTGAGTTTGTTCCTATCACCTCATTTTTGTCTTTCAGAAGTATAATACAACCTATAATAAAAATGTTATAAATTCACAATATACAATACCATTAAACATATGTATTTAGATGTGTTTTTTTATTTCTACACATTCTGATAAAGAAAATAATGTTTGATTGATTCCTTATTCTTTTATTATCTATAGAGACAACTCACCATCTACCCTCCCAAATAAACATTATATTTGTTTTATATATAATTCATTAAATTTTTAATACAAATCATGTATATTCGATTATAATTCTTTTCAATCATTCTTTGATGTATATACTCATGTTTTATATGCTAGAAAATTTTCTCCTTTTCCATTATAACAAAAAAGTGTTCTTATTATTATTATATTTTTATAAATATCCATTTCTTTATCATCATTTAATAAAATAATTTTTTGAATTTATAGTAATTAGGATTCACTTCTGATGGTATGTGACTTTTTTTGATGTGTCTCATAATTTAATCTTTGTAAATATACTATCACAAAGTAAACCCTTATAAAAATTCCAATGTTTTTAACTCATCCCTAGTTAGCCTCATATTTCAATTCTAATTAGTTTAAAAGATCAATAATTAACAAACTAAATGGGTATATCAATGATTCTCATCAAATTGTTTATCAATTTCATATTCCCAATCATAGTGGATGATCACCCACTATCCAGAATCCAAGTGCATCTAGTTTCTCTTTAATATTTTTAACTATACCAGCATAGTTTTTATCTACTTCCTTTAGAGGTAAAAAGTTGTTTTATAGTGGAATAATTTTTATTTTCCTCACATAATTCCTTTTTATAATTCTATATGATTTTTTAAACGCCTTCTTTTTGAATTTATATATTTTAGACTCGTGTAATTTTAGATAATCATTTCTATAAAAATAGGATACCCTTTGAATTGATGAATATATTCTCAATCTCTCAATAGTGACTTCTAAGTTCCAATATTTTTTGATATATTTAAAACTAATCAATAGGTGCTTTAGTTGGATCAAGGTAACTATATAATTGGATGTTCATTGATGGAAATATTTTATCACTATCTATATGAATATCAATATCCATTGAATAGCTTCTTATTTTTTGTTAAAACCATGATGGTTAATAGTTATATCCCAGCTTTTTCATTCCTTTTCATTAGTAGTAACTATCATGTATATTGAAGATTAAAAACTATAACTAATTACATTTATAACCTTATTTTTGGGACTTTTATAAATAAACATATTTAAAATAACCTTCAAGACTCTTTTAGTTATTTAATTTAATTAATTATCTAAGATATTCCAAATATATAATTTCATGTTTAAACCAATTTGTTTTATTTTGGATCTATGATTTTTTCTCAAAATGAGTTATTGTTCTCAAATATTTTCAATTTTATTTTCCAACATTTGGAATGAATGAATAATGTTATAAGATAAATTACATTTCATTTTATGTTTATCATAGAATCTGTAATGATTCCCATTTTTCCTTGAGTAAACCTTATTTTTCTATATCCTTCTCTAATTGGGTTAATTCAACATTGTGTTTGTTAACATACCCTAAAGATTACATTAATAATACACATATTTTTTTGTGTCTAAATATTTTTAAATCATTCTCATCAACATAACATTCAGGTTCAACATTGACATTAGAAAGTCCATCAGGTTTATTCTATTTATTAGTTTTTATTGAACTTTATTTATAGTTACTATCATAGAATAATTTAAATATAATTAAAACTCTATTGAACCACTTTTAAACAATACATCATTATCATCCTCTTCATTTCATGCCAATATCTTCCATTGGATAACATTTAAAAAAACCCCCATAATTAATGTTTTATTTAGGGAAACTTACACAACTATTTTTGAAAGGAATAACCCATAAAATCAAAATAAAATTTTCATGGACAACTCTCAGAGTACCTTGACTTCCAAATTCAATGATTAATGTATCAACATTCATTCTAATTTCTTGTTTATATCATATATGACCAATATTCATTATAATTCCTAAAGGTTAAACTCTACAAGATTTCATTCATTAAGAATTAAATACATATAACTATTAAATTTTACTTATCTCCTTAAGATTTTCATAATAATAGCCCCATATTTTATCACCACCCAATTCCCATGAATGGATCCAAAATATTTAATGACATTTTTATAGAAACATTAAATGTTGTTATTAGAATAAATCCTGAAATCATAAAACTTTTTATATATCATTAAAAACTTCACATCCATGACATGGATGTATACCTAATATATTTTGGAAAATTTATCATAAATTTTATCAATGGATATACATAATATAAAATTCATGTAAATATGAATTAACAAAAAATGGATAATTTATTATTTACCTTTTCATTTCTATTGAGTAAGTTTTTATCGTGATCATCCAATGATTACTATATTGGATAAACCACCTGATTTTAATGTAAAAATAGATAAAAAGAGCATAATAAATTAGTCATATATGATTTATCATTAGATATATTTCATGTTATATAATTGAATCCACTAAAAAATGAAAATAATTTCACATTAACAATATTATCCATAACCATACACTACAAAAAATACGGACTTTATCAGTGCTAGAAAAGTTGATTAACAACACTAAAAAGAATTGTTAATTGAGGAAAGGATAAAGGGGGTCCCTTTTATCAACACTCTAAAAAGCACTGATAAAGGCTCCTTTTGTCAGTGCTTTTTTAGCACTGATGAAATTAACCTTTCTCAACACTTTTAAAAAGTACTGAAAAAAGTTGAAAAATATATTAAAAAAATATTTTTTTTGCAATTTTGGGGTGCTTCAAAAGCACTTGAACCCCCCCCCCCCCCTTTAATAGCACCCACCCCCCATGGTAGCCCACGCATGCCCCAGGACAGATGCACCCAGCCCTACCCCCCTTTAACATTGCTAGGTAATTACCCACACCTAGACGCGTGACCTACCTCCCCCAGGATTCGAAGTCGAGACCTCTTGCCTGCGCGCCTAAGCCTTTACCACTCCACCATATTTCTTTGCTTTTCATTTATTAATATATCTTGTTATGTATATATATATATTTAGTTATATTAATATATTTCTATATATTAATATATATATATATATATTAACATATATATTAACATATTTATATATATATATATATATATTTAGTCATATTAATATATACATATATTTAATTATATTAATATATATATTTTTTAATATATACATATATTTAATTATATTAATATATACGTATATTTAATTATATTAATACATATATATATATATCTGTATATATATATATTTATTTATTTAGTTATAATTTTTTATCTTTATATTTATTTTTATATAAATATATATAAATATTAATTTATAAGATTAGTTTAAATACATTTATAAAATATGTTTTCTTATGTGTGTTTTTATAAAAAAAAATACATACATATGTATATACAACACACAGAGAGAGAGAGATATATATTATATGCATATCTATAGGTATAATTATACATTTTTATATATATTTACAAATATTATATATTAATATGTATATACAAAAGTGCAGGAAATGGGTTCTCGAAAAACCTAACAAATCACAGTCACTAAAAAGGCATAACATCTTCTTCGGGGGTCCCTTTTAGCTTCATAAATAGTAAAACTGAAGCTAATGGAAAGAAATTTGATAACACATGTGCTGGGGGCCGAACTTAAACACATATCACAAGTTATGACCATTTTAATAATAATTTGAAAGGGGTCCGGACACAGAAACTGAGTTTTGGAGGCCTTCTGATGGTTTTTTGAGATTTTCGTGTCTTAGATATTATTGAGACTATGTCACGGTATACCTTTTTCATAGATCTCTTTTCTTCCTTCAATTGGATGTATGGTAGAGCCCAAACTAACACTCGGAGCGAAATTTATGGCCATTTGGAGTTGGACTTTTTTGGAGTGTTATAACTGATATATCTTTTGTTCCTCTAATATTCTAACAGTTTCAACTAGATTTGGTCGTCACTCATTTCACAATCTTCAATTTTACTAGTTTCGGTGATCAAACGGAAAACCGGAGCAGATGTTATGCATGTTTTATTGAGTTGTAAGTTTCTTAGGGTATTAGGAGATACAAGAGTTGAAAATTTTCAAATGAAATTAACTTCTGATCCGAGTGTCCATTTTGGCTCTACCACATATCAAATCAATTTTTGAAAAAGTTTACACACTTCGATGATCATTAAAAACCCTTTATCATGTTCTTTTAATTTAAAAAATGACCAAAAACCTTCTAAATGGTCATATGTTTGGCTCTGGGGGTCAGTTTTTCCATAACTTCTACTCCAGGTGTTCGTTTTGCCTCAACCACAGATCAAATCGAATCTTACGACCAGAACTACACTATAGTGGCCATTGTAACACCTTCTCGTATTCTTCAAGTTATTAAATGGTCCTTAATCCCTACAAAAGACCAATATTTCAGCTCTGGGGTGTCCATTTTGGGTCTACGACATATCAGATCGATTTAAAACATATTTTAAAAAATATTTATTATATTTATATCAATTTATATATATTTATATAACAACATATTATTTTTTATAAATATTTTTTTTGAAATATACACATTTATCAGTTCTATAAAATGCACTCTAATAAAACCGACCTTTTTTAGCGCTACTAACAAAGCGTTGATGAAGGCGGGCCTTTCTGAGCGCTAAAAAAAGTGTTGCTAAAGGGAACATTGAACATTGCTTTAGCACTGATAAAGGGTGGTGTCACGGAAACCCATTTTTGTGGTAGTGATACTCCTTGAGAAAAAGTTCTATTAATTTTTTAACTTTGGGATCTAATAACACTTGTTTTAACAACGATGTCTCTAATGCCCTAAGAAAGGGGGCTAAATTTAGGTATTAACTAGTCATTCTAATAAAAACATAGTCTTGTTAAAAAAATGTAAAGAAAATATATATCTTTTTTATTTTATGATGATATCAAAAACATAAAAGAAATTAAAAAAATCTCAAGAATCGTGATTTTATATAGTTAACCTCAAAGGGATACTCCAAGGAGCATACACGAATATTTTGTAAATCTACCAGATGATTTACCACATACTATTTATAATTACAAATATCAAGGGTATAATTTCTACCAATACAAGTTTAACTCTCAAAACCCATCTCTCTACTAATTTTCTAAATATAAGGTATAAAAGAATCACTCAAACATAAGTCAATATCACTATAATTTTAGTAAAAAAATGAATGCCGAAAATAGTAGTTTTCTTATTCATATCTATCATCCTTGATCAAAATTAGATCATATATAAAGATTAATATTAAAAAATATATACTTTGACAATTATAAATATTGTATATATTATTCTTAAATCTCTAATTATTTTTCTTTTTAAAAATTCATAATATTTCTTTTAAATAACATTATTATTGGATTCCAGATTAATCCCTAAAAGTTTCTCAAATGCAACACTATAATTTTACTTTAAAAACAAACACATATTCTAAATTAAATAATATTACATATAATATTATATAATAAACATTATAAATATTTAAACTCCCCAGTTAATCAATAAATAAAAAAATTATAATGTGATGGCATGAATAATAGAATAATTTCATTTAATTAATAGATCCTCTAAAAATAATGTTATAATATTAAATTGATTTATCAAAAATCATCTGTTATATTTCTATATACATTTATAGCTTAAATATAAATTTTAATATCAAATTTTTTCATAATCCCTATCAAACTATTATTTCATGACCTCGTGTTGGGAACACAATTCATGGTGTAATGACCAATATTGACCACTTTGTAAGAATAGCATACATCATGATGTAAAATTTAAGCATTATAGAGAGGTTTAATGTTATATATTAACAAAAAATATTAGAGAGAACTATTAATATAAAGGTATTAATGAATTTTCATTGATTTTGAACAATTATTTTTTATTTGATTTTTTGACATGTAATAATTATGAAGAAGTTTCTAGCTAAAAATTTGAAATTTACAAAGCCACATTATGAAACATCAATGTAAGTTTCGTGATATGTTAACGTAATACAGTTTTTTGATGGATATGTAACAATACTCAAAGGGAAGAATGAGATTTCCCAATGTACCATACCACACCATGTTATTCAAGAGTGACTATAAATTTCAAGAGGATATAAAATTTTTAATAAGTTGGTATATAATGGTTTTTATAATATTATAATGAATATGTAAGTGTTGGTATATAATTATATATGATAAAGGGAACAAGTAATGGAGATATAGTTTTTCTAATACCTATATAAGTGTAACCAAGTAGTTTAAAAGGTTATTTAAGATCTTTTATAGTAATACATATGGGTAAACTAGTAATTTCAAGGTAAATGTAAGAGTAAGAAGAAGATTAAATAAATGAAATATATAGTTTCAACATATGTTTAAAGATAACTAGCTGCTTAGGGGGTGTATTTTGTTCATAGAAATGAGAAACTTCTCCATTGGATATTGTTAAAAGGAAGTTAATTATGATGACACTGAGATAGTCTTAAAATTATAAATATCACAATCATTGTTATTGAGAAATAAATAATGTTGATATAAGCGAATTTTATGAGAATGGGGATTCAAAAGGGCCAAGTGATGTTTAGACAAATTTATATTAGAATATTCCTTTATTTTTGGATGTTCAGTTTAGAATTGTGGATTTTGGGGATCTGAAACACATGATATATTTTTTATGAGAATTAAAAATTAATAAGTTCATGGATAGTGGGAGACATACCAATATTTTTTTCAATATTTTTTTATGAAAAATGAATTATAGGAATCTAGATAATTTAATGGGATTTTGTTGAACCAGTTTTTAAATAATCATTTTTAATTGTATGTGTTCTAAAATTTCTATAATAATGAATTATTTAATAAATCTAGATGATATAGTGGAAAATACAATTAAAATGGAATTAGTTAAATAAATAATATGAGATAAAAAATTTGTTGATGTATTTTTAGAAAATTAAAAAATGATCAGATATTGAGTCTTAGAATTGAAGACTCATGACCATTTTTACTTTCATTATTTTTTGGATTTCATGATCTTGTGGAATAGGTCTCTAATTTTGTTGAAAAATATACTAATGTTTTCCAGGTAATTAATCTATGATTTTAAAATATTATGGATAATTAAAGTGACCTCCCCATTTCTTTTTTTTATCATTAAGTTTAATCTTGTGTGAATATGTACATTTAAAATTAGGTAGATGGATTTAATGGTTGAATATAATAACATCCCATCACGTGAAATAACTTTATGAGATTAATGATGAATTTGTGTCTCATTCCACCAAAACACATCAAGGATGTTTTTCCCCATTCAGGCGATAAAAATTATACAAATCATATTTGATTTTGGTTCTATATTTTTTTCCACATGCAGCTGGGTTTAAATTATTTATTGGGTGGCTCATTATATTAATTAATCATGGAGGATTATTATAGAAAATAAAAAAAATCGGGATACTAATTCCAAAGGACTTATTAGTGAAACATTATTAAACACTGTGTAAATTCACTAGTTTTACCATGAAAACATATGATGTAATTATTTAAGATAATAGAATACTAATAAATCTACCATATCATGAAATCCAATAATAAATTTTTTTTGAATGAACAAAATACTTACACCGTAGTTTTTTTATTCGTCAAAAAATATTCTCCAAAACATCATAAAATATCACCAAACATCTCTAATTCTTCACCATTGTCCAAAATCACTTATTTCCAACCAAAATAAATAATTTTAATTATGATCTATAATAATAAATATTTTCATAGCCTTGATTCCGAAGTTATCTATCATGAATAACACTTTTTCCAACGTTCTCTATCAGGAATAATAATGGTTCAAAAAAATGATAATTGTTCTGAGTTATGAAATAAGAATCAAAAGAAAAGATTGTCACTTGTGATGAGAATACATAGTGGTGTGTTCTAATAGGGATAAAGGTATGGTATGTGTATTGAATTTTATTTACTAATATCTTTTAATATTCACTTTGATGTTATGTGGTGCACTTGTATAGTGAAGATAATATCATGATGGATGTGGGAAATTAGTGATGGCATTGATCCATGATCTCCTTCTTAAATAATCTTCTTCAAGTGTGGCATGTCATGATTCATTCCTCACTACCATAGCTGATCTAGAAGTATGTTCTGATCTACTATATTATTTTTCATATTCATATCAGAAGTTTTATAATTCATAATTTTAGTATGTGACCTATTACAATGGATATTTTAAGATCTAATTATTATATTATATAATTAAAAATCATAGACAGAATAACCAATAATTGATATTCCATGTATCATATAACATCTTTCATTAAAAATGAGGAAACCCATCCTTTATTAGGCTTCCAATTATAATAATACATTATTTTTCATTGATTGAATGATTATCCATAAACTGAGAGTCCATCTATTATATTCCTTCAATTAACATCAATGTATAGATCAAAGATTGATCATGATATAATTTGGTAATACAATAGAATTATTGATATAGTTTATCATCCTAATATGAAAAAATTAGGTTCGGATGCTTTGGAGGACCGATTAACACATGATGACCCAAATTGAGTACATACATTCTATTAATTATTGATTTATTTATTTTCCATGAATGTACAAGATATAATATGGGATATGTTTGGGGATTTATTTTTTCATGCCATGATGATATTTATTTCTGAAAGTATTAATTTTTATCTTGGATAACATGTTGTCAATATATATAGAATGAAAGTTGGATAAGGACAAGTTTATAGGTGATTAAGATAGAGTATCATGATGGGGTTATAGATATGGTTCCCTAAACCCACACAACAATATTTGGTGCTAAAAAAAAATTATTTAAAAAGTTTATCTGAATAAATGAAGATGAAACTCTCTAGAAAAATTATTATTTTACATCGTTTTCATATATTAAACATTACATTGCTTAAATAATCTAACAAAACAAATAATTTATTTTTTAATATTTCTGGGGGATAAAAACAAAAGAATTTTTTTTATAATACTTATTATATTTTCTATATAATCAATCCACACTAGATTCCATTATTTACTTCCCATAAATTAGAGGAATATCTTTAACCTAATGAAATAGAAACATAAAAAAGGGTGAGCTCAAATACTTTATATGTTAAAATATAATAGATAAAAATCAAAGATCATAAGTGAGAATAAGATGATCATATGGGTATAATAAAGGTGTGTGGACATAATGTATGAAAAATATACCTAAAAAATGAATGGACCCTAAATCATGAGTGATGGAGTAAGTAAAAACACATGAGTAAAATTAGAGTAGATATTTTTGAAGATAAACATGATCCAAGAAAGAATCACATATGGATACCTTAGAAATGAGGCATTAACATTAGAATACAGAAACAACACCCTAATGAGTCACACAGTTTCACCCATTCATTCAATAAAACTAGAATGTCCCCACATATACATTTATCATAAGATATAAACATTTAAAAAATTTATTGGAGGTCAATATAGGGAACCACTTATCATTTACCCATACTAACACATGTCACATGAAATTAATATTTTTTAGTATGAGGAAGAACACTAGAAAAAAAGTGTTCTATATTATATTAAAATTGATTTTAACATGAAAATATAAAATAATTCCATCAATAGCAATAACATGATAAAAACATTTAAAGTTAGAGGGTATCCAAAGATATTCAACAAATTTCTAGCTAAATACTGATTAGTTAAGATGATGATAGATATGGTATTTACATTTTATAGATAAAAGGTATATAAATTAGTAAATAGTTTTCACAATCAATTGATGATGGAAATCTAGTTTGAAACCCTTCAATAAAAAAGAAAAAATATAATGTGTATATAAAATAAATACATTTGAAGAAAAATCATATTTATACATATTGGATGGTAAATAAAGAAAAAATAAGGGATAAAACCTTCCTCTAATAGAAAAGATAATTTCAAAATTTATCCTAATAAAGGATATTAAAGGTATAATTTGAACATTTTCTTTTATTATGCATAAAATATGTTAAAATACATAGAAATTGATATTAAATGTTTTTTGGAATATTGGAAAAAATTATATATAAATAAGAGATAACATTGAACATTTGAAATAATTTATTTAAATAGAAATACGTAGATAAATCCTTGACTGTAGATTGGTTGTTTTTTAGAAATATATAGAGATTGGAAATATATTTTTATAAGGAAAACATTAAAAACAGATGATTTTAACCATTTTGAAAAATTACCAGTATATAAAAAAATTTAAAACATAAAATAATTAAAATGTTTTATAAAATGGCCTCAATCAGTTATTCATTTATAGAATATGATATTTATAAACTCATCTAATGAATATGGTCATGGAATTTGAGGATTCCAAACTAAAAATATGACGTCCGAACGATATCCATACGACGGGTAAATAATGAGGTAGATAGAAAAAATAAAAAATTGAGAAGATATATAAAACATGAAAAATAAAAAATTTGAATAAAATCATGGTTTATTTTAGAAATAAAAAGAATAAAAAATTCTCTAAATATATTATCAATAAAAATACTTATTTGAAATTAATGTTGAAGAATAAATCCTTATGGTATTGGTTGAAAATGAATCCAAAGAACAAATGATAGTTACCATGAAATGGATATTCAAATATCATGAAATTTAGGATATTCATTATACTTGAAGTAAATAGGATAGTAAATACACCATATCAATTAAATCACTATGTGTAATATCAAACATGTGTCTTAGGATTAAAAATAGAGACAAATACCCCATATTTCATCATTATCATTTTAATGGAAACCTCATGAAGGGTAGAAATTGGTTAGATTAGTAAATAAATCATATTTCATTAAAAATTATTATAAAAATCAATGAAAAATATATAAACACTAAAAATGGTGCATGTAGAAAAATAATTTTATCTCTGAATAATGTAAAATTTAAATGAAAAAACACATACCTAAATTTTAAAAATCCATGAATGTTCCATATAATACAGTACAAAAATAATCGGTATCTTAATTACATGATTAAAAATACAATTCATATCTATATCCTTTTATAAACTTAACATTTAATCATTTATTAATAATATATTAGTTATATTTTATTATCATCCCCGAATGTAATTAGCTTCACATGTTGTTTAGTACTTGTTTCATAATTTCTATGTTGACTCTTATTTATAGATTCAATGTTCATAACTATGAGCTCATTATAGGTACTAGAATTTATTTTTTATAATTAATTATAATAATATAATTATAATTAATATGTATTATAATTATGATTTGTGATGAAGAATTTAGTGGTGGGATCATTTTGGTACCTTTTTAATGAATAATGAGTGGTATTAATAATACGTTAAATGTTAATGTAATCATTAAAGAACCATAAAAATATATTTTCTTGATAATGTCTAATAACACCATTATTTATGTATCCATAGTTATTATTAATAAAAAAAATTATCATTTTTCAAATGGGTGGTTATTCATAGTCAATTAAAAGAAGCAATAATCTGTTACTAAGTATGATAAATAAAGAGATCGTTTTTCAATAATATAAATATTACAAAATAATAATGATATTATTTAAATGTATTTTGTGGTTTTTAATCATTTTATAAAAAATTTATTAAATAATAAAAATATACTGATAAAAATATATATATATATCTCGTTCGTTGAGGTAATAGTCAACACATAAGCATAGGTGATATGCTTGTTTATATAAAACGTAAAAGAGATATAAATTGGTTTAAATTTTCATAATTTAATAGGGTTTTAAATATAATATTAATTCACTAAATTAAAAATTATTACCATCCATTTAAAGATGTTATAAAAAATGGATCATGTCGCTTATAGAGGTTGTAGCATGCTCATATCACAAGTATAATTTTCATTTTTTTCATTTTTTTGAGGTAAAAAAAAATAATGTTACATTATAATAAATATATTTAATAATAAAATTAATATGTATATTATCAAGTAAACCATGGGTAGGATTTATTTTAGGGGATAAATGAATGAGATAATTAACATATCTCATTTTTGAACATAACCAATCTCTACAAATATTCTACTAAGGGAAACACCATATGGCTCTATAGAATTGTATTTTTAATAGAAAATGTTATCAATATGTGGGGAGAGATTTGATGAAGGACTATGGTGCAAATTTTTCTCTCTAATTATTTTTAATGAGTGTAAAAATTTGATGCATGTGGCCTCCTTTTATAATTGAATAAAATGATATTCTTGTAAACACCCATTAGTTTTTTCAAAAATGGAATTACAATATTAATGATTCAACGGTTCAAAAATATGGAAATAATTAAGTGTGGTGTGATCTATGTTCATGAAATCATATACCATTCCTTTTCAGTCTTGTTTTATACATGTTTCATGTCTTTTATAACTATAGTATTTACATTTACCACTTTGGTTTTTACAATTGAATGTAGTTCTTAACATGAAAACTTGTTTTTACTAATTTAATTTTATATTATATGATAGATATAAAGTAAAACATATAAAACTTTTTTGATGTTATGAAACTAAATTTTTGATTAATATTATATAATTCAATTTATAAATACTGAAAACTTTACATTTAAATTTAAACATATAATATTTTGAAAACCATTTTTGTAGAAAAATATTATTTTCACCATTATGTTTTCTTAATCATATTTAGTATTAACTATAAAGTGAATTAATGATAATATATTTATATATAGGTTTAATAATTATATTATATTCATCTATGAAAATATATAAATTTATTTAATTTGATGAAAATTAAACATTTTTAATAAAATTATTCTTTTAAAATAATAATTTTACCACTATCTTGGAAATTAACTTCAATCCAAATAATATTATTTTAATTCATAAAAATTAAATTGGATTTATTGAATAATATTAATATTGTGATATAAAATTTTAAGACAATTTTTTATGATTTTTTTACAAGTAATGAAATTTTATTGTTTATACAAGTAAATAATAATATTTTTAGAGTAAAATATTACATAGGTATACAATGAATTAAACCAGGATTTTATATATACAACATAGAATTTTTTGTAACTTATTTATTTTAAATTATGAATATAAAATTTATAGATAAAATGCATTCAAAAGCATTAAATTCATTTTTTTTATGATGATGTCCAAAAAGAGACGATATTACAAAAATTGATATTTTTTTACTATTCATAAAATATCAAATATTTTAGTAAAATATAAAAAATTCCCAAAATTTTTTTTATCACGAATTAAAAAATGATTTTCATTTTAGAAAAATACAAATTCTTAAATATATAAATTTAACTTTTAAATATAAATATAATATATAATGAAAATATTATTTTATATAAAAATTCCCTTGTAAAAGATTCAGTTTTGTTTAATGCACTTTTATTTTCATTTCCAATTGAATTAAATAATATTATTTACTACGGGTTTCATTATTATTATTTTTCTAATAACTATTTATCCTATATTTTGTGGCTCATTTTTGTTCATAATTTTTTGAGAATAAATCTACTAAATATATTATGTTTCAAAGGAAAATGAAATTTGTAATATCAAGGATTTAAAATAGAGTTGGTACTAAGGGTTGTCATGGATGGATTCATGTATTTATTTTATTTCTTTTAGACATACATATTTATGATCTTCCTAGGGAATGGATATTATTTATTTTTTAATTATTATTAAATTGAATATATCAATTTTTTTATAGCATGTTGGTGAATAATATTTCATGGATGTATTACCTCTATAAAAAATATATACATTGATTTTTAGTTTTTATGGATAATAAATTAATTATTTTATATTATTATCAGATATCACGAGTATACTTTCCCCAATTTTTATTATATACTCTCAACACTATTCTCAAAAAATTTGTATATGGGGAGGTATACCTATTTTAAAATAAAACCATTTGTATTGCTTACTATTTTGGATGACTTAGTCAAGGGTATTTCACTTTTAAATTGGAGTTTAAATTAATTTATTTGGTGAATAACATTTTCTCACATTATGAAAAAATTTCTCATTTTTTTTAGATTGGTATTTTTTTCAAAATCTAATGAATTTTTTTTGTTCCGTGCGTACACTAATTTTATATTTAATGAAATATGTTTTACTCTATACGTGATATTTTTATTTTATTTCCGATTTGTTTGTTCTTATTAATGTTTTATCGATTAATGATATCCATATAATGTGCCTCTCAATTCTAGTCATTAGATTTTTTTAATTGATGTTGGTTTGATGGGAAATATTGAGTTTTTTCACTAACTGTGGTGGATTTGATGGGGGTTGATCATTTTAACACGTCAAGTTAAATTTTTAACAAAAACACAAAAAAAGGAGATTCAATATATCATTTACATAAAACACTTACTTAATCATTGGTACCAATTTTTAGGGTTAAATTAAATTGGTATGGTGATTCATTTAAAACAATATAAAAACATAATTATGAAACTTCACCCATATTTAGTTAGTGAATGAAACCATTTCAATTTCCTTATAAAAACAATAAAATTAGAGTAGGAATCCAATAAAATGTTTCTTCGATTACTCCATATAATGTTACATACTAGGACCTAGTTTCCTATAATTTTCAATAAAATGTTTTTCAATTTCTATAGTTCAGATAACAACATATTTTTTTATTTATATTTGTACTAAATGACTAAGTAGGGGCTATAAATATTTATTAAAACACTTTGGAATATTTCATTAAATATTTCCGTAGCTGGGGACTGCTTAAGCATGGTATTTCTAGGCCTGGAGACCATTGTAATGGTCATATTAAATATATTAAATATATATAACAATGAACTTTTTTTTTCTAAAATAAGGGAATAACCCATGAATTAAGACTCATATAGGAAAAGTGCAAGATCTGTTGTATTTAGAATATGGGTTTTACCCTAGGAATTATTTAACCTTTTTCAACACCATGTGTTTGGTTAAAAATTGGTCATGAATGGATTAGTAAATTTATATGTTTCACTACACATAGATTCCTCCTATTTAATCCAAATTATCTGATTTTCATGCGTTATATATATATCTGGGTATTTGATAGGAAAGGTGGAGTAGTTTTTTGAGACATCGACAAATTGTGATCCAATGAATCAATACTACTAGGATCATCTATTCTAATATAGTCCGTCAATAATTAAATGATAGTGTTGTGGAATAATCCTTATTAGTGATCAATACATATTTAGGTAGTATGTTTTTTTGAATATTTTATTATCATTTGATTATCCCATATTGAATGCAGGCCAATCCTCCTAACATGATAGGTTTCTGTCTTGACTATTGATTTTTCGGTATTGATTCATCATTATATGTTTAGAGGGGTATAAAATTTCACTAATTAATTTTGGTTCTCTAATCAAAATTCTAATAAAAAATAATTTACTCCCACCTAAACAACATTTAATTTTTATTTCTCTTGTTTTCTTTATGCATTTCTTCCCCCATTATTCGTACGTTAATTTCCAACATTTTCTTTGGGAGAAGGTTTGGACATTACCCGGTGTATAAAACTTTCATGGTGATTCCTTGGTTCCATGGATTTTAATCATGGGTTTGGGATCAATATCAAAGAATTGATCACAGAATCCAATGGTGTTTTGTGATCTGGTTTGGATTCTAAGATCCCTAGTTCATTGATTTTAGTGTTCGAATTATAGAGTACAACATAAGTGACTTTCAATTGGATTTGGTGGCTATAATTCAGACACAAATGAAAACCGAGATTTTTAAGTACTAGATAGGTGTATATAATTGGGTATAATGGTGAAAATTATGTCAGAAGAAACCTAGGAGAGACACATAGTGTAGTCAGGCTTTTTTATGAAAATTGTAACACCCAAAAATTCTAATGTAAAAAACATTATATTTCATAGCATGTGTTACATGAAATACCATGAAATGAAATTAATATAACCTACTAATATTTTATGATATATTTAATATTTAATATAAATATATTCTCTATATTTCCCTACATGGAACACTATGGTTTTCTTTTATTACACGCAATAATGACTTTATCTCATGTCTTATATAACATGCACAACTGAGTTTTCTCAAACAACAATATATTATAAAAATTATTATAAATTAATATAATAAGATATAAACAATACATTAGTTTGGAGTTTATGGATTGGATTAAATAATGTATGAAAATATATTTTAGAATTTACCTGTTAAAAATTAATTGCAAATTAATATAAGAACCAATCGAATAAAAAGAGATTGTTTTTATAAAAAAAACTTTTATTCTCAGAGAGTAATTTTATCATAATGAATTAAATTTTTTTATATTGGTGAATGGTATTAAAAAAAATATATTTTATGCATTCAATCAAATAATTTTTACATTCATTAAAAATATTTTTCAGGCATAGGATATGAATAAACCAAATATTACATATAAGAACATATATTTTTATAAAATAAATTTTAACATCTTTTATGGGTGAAACTATTTAAAACAAAAATTTTGGAACTTTTATTAATTTTAGCTTTCAAAATAAATACAATTTTTTATATAAAAACATAAAAATGTGGTATGGTTATTTTTTTGTATTTTTCTGCGAAGTTTTATTTTTTGATAAATACTGTAAAATATTGAATTATAATTAAAAAATGCCTTTTCATCTAATTTATTTTTAATGATAAATTATATTTATAATTGGAATTAATGTATAATTATATAAATTATAATTAATTTAATACACTTTAGTTATTTTTAATGAATATTACATTGATATTGGAAATTAATACATATCAAACTTTTGAACATGTTTTCTTCAAAAAACCACATTATCATCCCATCAGTGGGATTAATTTTAAATTAATTTCTTCTGATTCTATTATTTTAATTTGAAAAACTGATTTCATATTAATAAAAATCATTAATTATAATTTTTTATATGGTTAAGTTAGTTTTTTAGCAAAATTATTAATAAAAGTGATTAAATAAAATTGGTATGATTAAGCGGAAAATTGTCCCAAAAGAGAGAAACAATAATATTAAGGAATATAATGACCCAGAAACATTCTAAAAATCCATTAGATTTCCATATTTAGACTATATACTAACTTTTATTTGATTTTTAATACTTTTTATCCTCTTTACATTGAAAAATGTTTGTATAATTCCCGTTTCAAAAAAATTACAAGAATGCAACTCCTCCACTATTAAAAAGGAACTCACACCTACCAATTATTCAAACCTATAAAGCCATTTTAAAAACTCAAATTACTCTAAAATAATATCCCAATATCCCAAAACACATCCTATAATCCTACGTTTTTTTAAAAATTGATCCATGGAATCCCTTTTGTGCAAACCAAAAAGAGTTACCCAAACATGTAGTAATATCCTTCCTCAAGCTCTTTTATTTGATATACATTTTCCACCCACTAAAATATTCTTATGCCAAATTAAATAAAAAATTAAGAATACTAAATATACTTATGTGTTTTTATATTATTATTTAGACAAACACATACACAAACTTTTTCCAAATGTGTAACTAACATACCGTTTGTATGTTCGTGGAACTACCGCCTCACGAAATGATGTCTTTCGTTTTTTCCTTTACCAAATTTTATGGTTGGGAATTATTATAGAAACAATATTTAAATATTATATATTTCTTGTTTATAATTTTTTAATGCATCCTTAATTTTTATACAAAGCATACCTTTATGAATTGTAGTTTTTGGGAATACAATAACATTTTTTGTGGAAGTGTTGACTATAGCCTCCTCAAAGAGATTTGATTCGTTCACACGATACATGGAATGTTTAAAGGATAGTTTTAATTAAACATTTGTGACATAATTAAATATATATTATATTTGTGACATAATTTCACTTCTATAAAAGTGATATAAAATTTTATAGATTAACCTCTTCATACACTAAAAAGTTATAATGTCGGTTGTGGACATGTTGAATTTCGCCTTATCGACACAATGTAATTCCTTTTAAATTAGAATAATTCTATATATAAATATATATGATTAAATAAAATTATATTATTGATATAATTATAATTATTGAAATATATAATGTTACATACCTTCTTTTCATTACAATCATTAAAAAATGGGAACATTACTCATGTGTGCGTACGACCTACCATCTCAATGATTTTAACATTGCTTCATTTTTCTTAACCATCCATTATAATTGGTTTTAAAATTATAATTGATGTGTAAATATAATAATTATTCCATTATTATTATTCTATATATTTTTATATAATGGCCACATTGACCATAATTGACCTACCAAAGTCATTTAGGACACATTATTCAAATATGGTCAAAACCGTTGATGTAAAGATAGTTGATTAAGTAGTTATTTAAAATGCTGTAATAAGTGAAATAAAAGTAATTATAAACATGAAATAGTTTACGAATAACTTTTATAATTAATATAAGTCTATTATTCAAGATATAATGACACACATTACATGTCTGACTTATAGTAAGGGATTTCATCTAAATTTACTTTCCATTGAGACTTATTTTTTAGTAATGTAGCAATTCACATTTATATCATGTATACACTAACCATTGACATGTTATTTCATGAATATACTTATTCTAATGATATTATACATTTCATATGATTATATTCTTCATGGGTAATTATTATTCAAATTTTTCATTGTTGAATGGGGCACTTTGAAATTTTTAAGGATTATTTTCAACAAGATTTATGTAATGATCCTTCAATGGTATATATTTGCTCTTATATCAAAAAAAATTGTTTTTAGTTACCCTCCACTATTAAATTATTAATAAATCAATATTATTTATTAAATTAGGATATTTCATCAGACATATTTCATATTAAATAATTTTATTACTCAATATGATGAATTGTTTGGACATGTACTGAAGAGTGGGGCCCAGACCCTATATAGCCCCTTAATGTATCGACGGGTCATTATGAGACAAATAAGTTGGAAAAATTAAAGAGGTTTCAACTTATAGTTACACACTATTAAAAATATATATTTTTATAGTAATGGTTTTCATATACTTGATACATGATTTCCAATAATTGAAAATTGGTTTCATTTTGATTCCATATTTATTATCCATGAAATTTTCACTATAATATATTTTATGGATAAATTTCATTCTTAGTGTATTGATTAAATGGAATGTGTTTTTAGTTTCTTACATTTTCATACTAATTATTCCTAATATAGTTATTTATATGTCATGTGTTCTCATTTATTTAACATTCGATGTTGATTTATTCTTTTTGATTCATTATTACTTCCACCATACATATCCATACTGAGCATTTGATCCCTCACTTATTATGTTTCATTTCCCTGGTTATGAAGAGGAATTATTTGAATGTGGTTTATGGATGAAGATATTTTACATATGTTATTCTTTAATTTTATTTCCTAATGTATTGTGGGTATCATGTATGCAATCTATTTTTGCAAGACAACTTAACTGATTGATCATTCTAGATTTGATTCCTTGTAAGCATGAATATGTGAATAACAAAAATGCACAATATATTATCATATGGGATTAGAGTGTTACATTTTGTATCAAATGATGTTTATTATAAACCTTGGTAACTCTATGTAGAGAACATTAATTTGGGAACATAAACGTAAAATTTTCTTTGAAGGTAGATAAAATAGAACATCCTACAATTTTGTTAAGATATGGACTATGTCTGTATTCCTAGAAATACATCCCTGTCTGGATACAACATGTGGATGTGATTATGGCACATATGTACCTTAGGTTAACAAATTTGATAAGTTGTATCAAGCCTGACTCTAGGGTAACCTAGTACATGAGAACAAGTCTTACTATGCACCAGCTTTGAAACCCTCTAGGGATACACTTAGGATAATTCAAATTTAATTACTAACCATTATAACGGATTTAAATGTAATGATATCCCAAAATAAACCGTGATTATTATTATCAGATTATATACACAAAAAATATTCAATTCATATTTTTTATTCCATTATTTTTGGGATTATAATTTATGTTGCAAAATTTATTGATCTAATATAGTATAGACAATTTTTTAGAAATGGAACCTAGAAGGAAGAATGGTATCAATACTTGTGGAAAATGTAGTGGTTTCCCAATTGAGGATTACGATATATATGGTATTGTAACTGATAATGTTATGGAAATCTTAGGGAAGCTAAATCAGGTTATGACACACAACCAATCCTAAATGGAGAATCATGTTCCATGACGATATTCTCTGATATTGGACTGATTTATGCAATAAATTCCCGCATCATTTAGTGGGACTACTAATCCAATTATATATAATAAATGGATTTAGTCGTTGGGTAAGAATTAAATAGAATTGGGATATATTGAAAAGGAAAAGGTTACACTTGTAGTGTATTTTTTTAATGGAAATTTTTATGAATTGTGGTCATTGAACCATAATAATAGGGAGGAAGAGGAAATAAAACTCATGGAATATATAAATTTTATAAGTGTAAATTATTTGAAACATATTTCCCTCGTGAGAAACAAACTGAGATAAAAAAATATATCCTTAGGTTAAAGAAAAATGATAAATAATGTTTTTTGTCGTATAATGAAACCTATAATGGCTATAAAAGAATGATATAGATTTAATACCAAACATGGAATACAAGATTTACCATTTCAATGATGTCTTTAAGCCATGACCCCAAAGGGAACTCATGTCACTAAGTGTTTCTTTATACGATGAAATAAATTTCCATGCTATTGAGAAAAAGAAATAATTCTTCATGTCATATAGACTCAAAGGGAAGCAAGTTTATAAGAGAAAGAAAGAGAAGATTAAAGACAGAGGAAAAAAGGGAAATATGTAATTTTTTCACATGTGATAACTATGGATATAATCACCCAGGTAAATGCGTGAATGTATTGGGAGTTTTTTATAAGTGTGAATAAAATGGTCACTAAGAAAAATAATGCAATGGGAAGAAGGAATACCCTTTTATTCAGTGTTATCATTTCAAGGAAATGAGGCACTATAAAAATGAATACCATAAGCGTCAAAGGGAATATTCCTCTAGAGAAGATAAGGGGTCAAGATCAAGCATATCTTTATGACCCAAATAAAGTGGAATGATTAATGTACTTCTGTATTTGGATCTCAAAAATATGTTTTAAAATATTTTTTGATAATGTTTTTATCATGTGAACTATAAAATATATAAGTATTTTACTATAGTAAGTTTTCATCAAATATTTGAGATCATATACTAAATGGTACTAGGAAAGGTGAATCAATGGAAAATTAATTATTTTCTAAAACACTTAGTTTAGGGAAGTATAAACATTAATATGTTCGTGATACTTAGATAATGATGTTGCAATAAATTGATGATTGATTTAGATAATGTAAATTGGATTTTACCTATTACCTTGAGAATAATTAATGTTTTTTTGAAAACGTGGATTATTTTATCATTTATGGAGTTTATAACCCTTTCGTATTTATGTAATATATCCAATAACATGTTTCTTACTTAAGTAATATGTAAGAATGAATGTTTCCAAAATGGTTTTATTGTAATTCAAGTAATTAGAATGTCATAAGAGAATACATGATGAGGGTGTTCACATGTTTGGTATGTGATTACTATAGAGATACATCTTCTTGTTTTGATAAATAATTAGATTGTTTTGGAAATTCACCGCCCTTGTTTATAAAAGAGTTGGATCATAACCAATATGAATAAATTAAAATTTATGAAATGGTTTAATAAATTATTTCAATATATGAATTATCTTGTGCTAAGTGAAAAATTAGAAATAGTTCAATTCAAAGTCAATGGAAATTATTATCTTTATAGAAACATATATTTATTTGTACTCGTAGTCTTTGAATGAAATTGTAAACTTAATGAAATTGGTCTTGAATCAAAAATGTTATCCTATTATCATAATTTTAATGATATCAATGACCATTATTAAAACCTATGCATTATGGATTTTTTGTCAACACATTTCTCATGAACATTTTATCTATCACTCTCTATCAGAACATGATGTTTATATTTCTCTATTATATCAATGTTTTCACTAATTTTCTTCTACGTAGAAAGCTATTTATATGTTATTTCATTTCACTTTTGTACATATCATTATATTTTTTTAAGATGATATTGCATAAAATATTGTACGATGTTGGTTTTAGAAAAAATAAATTTCCATATCTAATAAAATTAACTACCAAGACAATGTTTAAATTATGAGGATGAAATTTAATAATGGTGGGGAGAATGTAACACCCCTAAATTCTACAGTTAGATCATTGTATTTAATAGTGTGTATAACATGAAACACCAAGAAAATAATGCAATGCATCATAAAAATACTATTTATATGTTTAATATTAGATAAATATATTCTATAAGTTTCCCTGCATAGAACACCAATGTCGTATTGCATAACCCGCATTATTGAATTTATCTAAAGTCTTGTGTAACATAGCACACCGAGTTTTACCGAAAAATAATATAACATTAAAAATTGAATTATTTTTTATAATAAGATATAACCTAGCTATTTGGTTTGTTGTTATTAATATGATTAATTATATTTTGAATATACATGGTTTAATTCATTGGTTACAAATTGATTTTAAATGAATATCATAACCAATTGAATATATGGGTAATGTGTTTATAAAAACTACATTTATGGTCATAAAAGAATTTTAACCTAATAAATTAAATAAATTAATATTGTTTAATGATATTAATGAAATTTAAATTTTATATATTTAATAAATTATTTTGGACCTTCAAAAAATATATTTGATAAGCATAATCCAGAAACAATCCCAATATTACATATAAAACCTATATTTATATAAAAGAATTTTTACCAACTTTTAATGGATAATATATTTTAAATATAATTTGTTTAATTTCATAAACTATATAATTAGAAATAAAATTTATTTTTGAAATAGCAAAATAAAAACTAAGTTATGGGGAATATTTGGTATTTTTCTATGAGGATTCATTTTTTGATGAATAGTCCAAAATACTAAATATTAATTCAAAACTATTTTTAATTGAATTTAGTTATGAGGATAAATTATATTAATAATTGGTTTTAAAGTATAATTATATAAATTATACATTAATTAATATAATTAAATTTCTTTTAATAATCTTCAAATTTAATTTTCATATAAAAACATAACAATATTTGCAGAATTTCAACATTAAAAACCCTCATTATCATCAAATCTACTGGATTAATTTTAAATTGATTTAGGAAAATTATTTTATTGGGATTTATAAAATAAGAATCATTATTAATAATCATAAAAATTTATAAATTATAATATTGGAAACATAGTTTTTGACTTAAAGTATTAGTGAAGGTGATCAAAATTATTTAAATTGATATAGAGGGAAATTAGCTTAAAAATTGAATAATACTTAATCCTAAGGCCCAAAATGACCTATAAAATTATCCAAAGTTTTTATTATGGACACATTTAGACCCTAAAATCCCTTTTATATAATTTTTACCAGTATTTTATCCATGTGAAATGGGAAAAATGTATGTGGAATTACCTTTTCAAAAATTTATAAGAATGTCACTCCTTGTCCTCCAAAAGAAGGTACACACCCATACCTCTTATTCAAACCTCTAAATCCATTTGGATCTCCAAAATTATTATTAAGGATGATCCAAATATCTCTCCCCTCATCCCAGTATCATCTCTTTGGGCATAAATCCATCCAAATAATCCATTTGGTGCAAACCAAAAGGAGTTATCCAAAAAGAGGTAACATCCTTCCTTGAGCTCTTTTGTTTTATTTACATTATCAAACCCAAATAATATTATTATTACATGATTAATAGAATAAATATGTATAATAACTATAATTATATGTTTTTATATAAATATATCTTCCTATATTTATATAATTAACTCTTTGACCATTATTGACCAACCAATGTCATCATTGGCACAAAACCAAATATGGTCAAAACACCCGATGTAAAATTATTATTTTGTGTATCTGTTTAAAAAATTGTAATAAGTGAAATAAAAGTAATAAAAAACATGAAAATGGATTCAAATAAATTAAATAATTAGTATCATTTTTTTATTTAGGAAAATAAAGATACATGTGACAAGTCAAACTCAAAGTGAGGGATGTTGTCTCAATTTACATTCTATTGGGACCAATTTTTTTATACACCACATAGTTTTATAAGATGTATACACTTTCCTTTGATATTATATCTCATGAATCACCTAATATTCATGATATCCTAAATTTCATCTGATGTTATTTCTTCATGGGTAATTATTAATCAAAATTTTCAATGTGGTATGGGAAAATTTGGAATTTTTAAAAATTATTTTCCTCAAGAATGCTTTAAAGATATTTCAATGGTATCTCCATTAATCTACGTCAACAAACCTTATTTTTATTTATCTTCCACTGAAGAATTATTGATAATTATATAATATTTATTTGATTTAGATATTTGAAGATTCGTATTTTTTATTAATTAATTTGATTACTCGATTTGATAAATGTATTGGACATATAGTGATAAGTGGTGCCCAGAATTTATACATCCCCTCAATGCATCGACATGTTCTCATTAGAAAAATTAGTTGGAAAAATTATATAATTTTCTACATATAGTGTTAAACAGCCCGGAGGATATTTCTTTACAGTATATTATTTCATGTTCTCGAGACATGATGCCTAATAATTAATCCTTGTTTTCATTTCTGATTAAGTACTTATTATTCGTGAGATTTTCATTGTGAAATATTATTTTTAAGAATTTCATTATTATTTTATTGATTAAATGGTATGAGTTTTCAATTTCATACATTTCCATATTTATTATTCTTTATAAATTTATTTAAATGGAATTATTTCTAATTTATTTACCTTGACATGTTGATTTAGTCTTATTTATTCATTATTTATTCCACCTTACATACCCATACAGAGCATTCTATCTCACCCTTATTATGTTTTATTTCCATAGGTTATGAATAAGAGATTCGAGTATAGTGATATTTTACATATGTTAGGGTTTCTTTTATATTACCAATGTATTATGGGTATCATGTAAGTATTCTCCTTTTTCCAAGGAAAATAAATTGATCATTCATTAATGATTTTATTCCTTTTAATCATGCTAATGTAATAAAATAATTCCCCGAATATGAGCTTCTAGGGTCAGGGAGTTACAAAAAAAACTGACTCCACAATGTTTACATTGGAATAACACACACCATGTTCTCCCCCATAAGTCTAATATAGGTTTTATACATTGAGTTTAATATCACATGCCTTGTGATTAACTCACACATTTTTTGATGTAAAACATTACAACTTGGGATGTACAAGGATTATTCCTTGAAATGCATATAGAGATACACACCATGTGTATCAGATCACGCACTATTTTTACCGTGTCATATGTCTTAGTGTGTAATTGGATTAAATTATTAGGATTCCATGTTGACCAACACACAATGTGTCAAATAGAAGAAGAATTGTACATAATATGGAACATGGGCATGAGAAGACAACCCAAACTGAGTACTAGACATAGATATGTAAATGTTCCCCGAACCAACCATTATACATGGGAATTATATGAGTACATAGAAACAATCCATAATAAATAGGGTGGAATAGATATCATACATCAACTACTGGTTAACCAATACATGATATATACCATAGTGTAAAATCCATGTATCTTTAGGAATACATTTCAAGTGATATAGTCAGACACAAGATGTTAAAATGAGATAGACATGTCATGTTGACAATGGTACATCTTGTGTACTACATCACGGTATATTAGAGCCCTTTATCTTCCTACTTTCATATCCCCTCCTCTGTGACTTAGAGTTAGGTCAACAAGTAGACTATCCGATGCATTTTCTCTATATAGGGTGTGATGGTTTCCTATGTTGGGATCATATATATGACATGAGGTGTTAAAAGAATTCAACATCTTTAAATGATGCTTGATAAACTTTACTGATTTGGTGTGGTCTTCAAAGTGCTACTAGGGTTAAAGACCACCCTTTGTCACTATGTAAGAAGATCATCCACACAATTTACATAATAAAAGTTAGAAACCCCCCAATACTTCATTTTTTCATAGGTTATCTATCTATGGAATCCCCCCATCATTGGCATTTGGTGGGGAGCGAGTCCTCCAAAAGATATTGTACCCCTATGTGATGGAGTATAGTCACAAGTTAAGGTCCCTCAACAAGGATTGTTTAGTGGGTACATAGGATGAATGCATTTTAGATAGTGGCTGCTCATTTTTTAGTGAAATTTCAAGGTGGAGGCCCTCCACATGGATTCTTTTGTAGTTGTAAGTGATTTTGGGAATAAGATTTGGACATTTGGATCCATATGGAGACTCGTCGTTCTTATCTAGTATTTTGAGAAGGAGATCACCTTTAAATTAATGTTCAGGAATATTATTGAGAATAACTTGTTTTTTAGTTATTCATTATTATTTATCATATCTTGATTGATATGCCTTCATTGTGATGAGATGACTACACTTTAGATTACTCTTGTTAAATGATTTTGAGGTTTCATAATGGGTATTGTTATACTCACCCCTATATGGGATCTTACTAAATATATCAGGCCTTATGATAATTAGAATACATATCAACAACGTCTTAGGTGTACTAGGATTAAGAAAAGAATAGTTGGTATAGAAAATTAGTGGTCTTTACCACGTGTTTATTTTGGGTAGATACCCTAGTGTTCTAATTAGGTTGGATTACGTATAGTTTTTGTGGGCTTGTATTTGTTCCTTTTACATATTTTGTGAAAATTTTAATATTTTTATTTCGGATACATTTTATTATACTAGTTTTTTGATATTTTTGCATGCATATAGGTACCATAAACTATGTCCTCGCATGTGTTTTATATTTCAAGTCAGCACTAGTTTTCATCTCTAGTACAATTGGAGGTGGTCTTGGGGTGTCACATTCATCTTAACACTTGTCTGGATGGCCCCGTTTGGTTGAGAAAAGATAGAGTCTTATCAGAGTAGTCATCTTTGTACTGGTGTCTGAAGATTTTCTTTTTGTGAGGCAGAGTTTTGAAACCTATAAAATAAAGTTAAAGTGTCTCAAAGCATGGATTTCAGGCTAGGAAATCGAGTTTTTTTATGGTATCCAACAAATTCATTTAATAAGACTCTGGTAATATTTTTTTGATTCACCTCATATATGATCTATTTATAGGGTAATCAGTAGTAAATGTATCATATAAGAATGGGGATATGGATTCCATGTTCTTATTGAGTCTTTTCTCTATATATAATCCTAGATCACGGTATATATTGTTAATTTTGAAGATTCCTCCATTATTATAGCAAACTTTTATTTTGATATCATTTTATGGAGATTACTATTTGAGTGATGATGCCTCAGTTTAGGGACATATCATGAGGTGTTCCCTTCAAATGAGCACAGGGTTGTACTTCCACCATATGATTAGTATATGGACTCTCCTTTATTTTTCAAAGTGGATGATCATCTTAATGTTGTGTAGTAGATGGATCCATAATCACTTAATGAGGGTATGAACATGATTTGTGTATTATTTGGTTTTCAGGGATAGAAACTACTCAGTTTATATAGTGAACTAGATCCTCAGTAAGTGGAGGATTGGATCGAGGTAGTGGTCCAGGATTTTCTAGCTTATGTGGACCCCTACTAATCAAATGGTTGCACTCAAAACCATTATTCTTCATTGGAAGAATTTTATTTCTAGTGGTACTAGGAGATACACCACATATGTTATTCTCTCATGATGAGTTTCATAGTTATACAATTAAAATGATTCGTGGTGTTCCAGACTCCCTTCTAATGAGTTATAGTATTTGAACCAACCAGTGGTGTAGATGTTAACATAAACCGGTCCCCTCTTGATGGTGCTCTAAAAATTAATGCTTTTCTTGGGTGATACGATGTGCAGTTTGATCCCCGATATTGTGACGTTTGATGTGACATTGAACAATAATGGAATAGGGGCCCTTCCTCTACCAAGACACATCTTGTGATGTGATTTCAAGCTATATAGGTGTTCTAGTGATTCTTTAAGTGGATAATTTTTAGGTTTTGGAAGATCAGTTCCTTTGAATTGTGTGTTCAAGGTGGTTTTTTTGTTAGGTTTTTGTGTGATCCTTTGTATTTTCAACATGTAAGAATATGAAAGGATATATTCAGGTGTTATGAGCATGCGACATGGAAGCTTCATGGGTGTTTCAGGGTAAAAAATGTGTAATCACTTATACTACTATAGTTTTAACATAGATTCATGAGACACATATGCCAAAATGTAATCCTTATTCAAGGGCATGCAAACCCAGTGGTTCTCTTTTGTATAAACCTTGTTTTTTGAGGATGCATAAGAGATGATTAGTGTTGACATATTTATTTTTATAGTTTGACCTTACTCTAGGAGGAAATATTTTCTCATATGTTAACTTTCCAAAATTTTAGTGAGACTATTTTATGTTTTCCTCTATTTGGATAAGTTTCCTACCATCCATGATCAACTAATTACTGCCAGTTTGGGTTATAGTGTATTTGAATTTTGGGATAATGTTTTCATTCATTGGTGAGAACAAATACTAGAAAGAGAAGGATAAGATTAAGTACATGAGGATCAATGAATTTTCTTATAAGATGTCTAGTATAACCCTAGAAAAAGTTCATGTCATGTTATTTCATTAATAATTATGTTGGAGAGATATAGGGATATCTTTTCTTATGATGTATTTGTCTTACCACCTCATCTAAGGATTGTTTTCATGAACAAACCTGAAACTAGACATGAATCAATATCAATGCTAGAATTTCAGATGACCTGATAATTCTTTTATAGATGAAGGTGAATTTGGAGAAATATGTATAGTAGGGGTATTTTTGGAACTCTATGTGCTCACCTGGGTATCCCTCTATAGTTCACCTAGGAGGAATATGAGATCTTATGGTTGGGTGTGGCTTGATGTTAACTGAACTAGATGACTGTTAGGGGTGAATGTCCACCCATGAGAATAAATTTAATAATTTACTAATAGTTAGGGTAGATTTGTTTCTCATAGGTTGACTTAACTGTCTATAGGTTTGAAGATTTTGTATATCAGAGGTGGATTTTTATATCTAATATAGTTTATTTGAGCTCATTGTGACACCTTTATCTGTGTTGGATTCCCAATATGTGTTCGTGAGGCATATGAACTATGTCCTTTAAACTCTTACTAGAATTATTTATAGTAGTCTCAATTGATGGAACCCTTATGTTCATAGCATCAATGGTGGAGCTCATTAGACACATCAATATAGTTCTAGACATGGTCTAATAATACTATCATTATGGGACTCTATCAAAGTATCAGTTCATGATTCAAGAGGTACAATTCCTGTGATATGTCTTCTCAGACATGGTTGGGATAGTGGGAATGACAATGGTTGAGGTATTTCTGTATAAAGATCCACATGAGGGCATGGTTGTGGTATAGGATTCTCATAGTGAAGATTCCCAAGCACTATTGTTGAGTGAGGTGATACAACATTTATCCCCATTTCAAATCATCCTTGAGGGTGCATATGGGGTATCATATTTCCAATTGATGGTTTTTACCCATATAGTTCTTCATCAAGGTAGAGATTCAAAACTTGGGGATGTCGATTGTGTGGTTTTTTATGACAAAAATTCAAAAAGGCATTTTCTCAATGGATGTTTGTAAAGGTGGGAAGCATGTCATCCTTGTTTGAAGATGGATGATGGAACCATAAATCCTTTTAGTGTGTGTATTTAGGATATTCCTTTATATTAGTAGTACACCTCATAAGGGTGTAGATGTAGAAATATTATGTGGGATCAGGATTGGTGTCCAGTGATGTTGTAGCTTCGTGCAGTGTTTAAAACATTCTCTGTCTCTGGCATATTGGTGGAGGCTGAGGTGTCCAAATGGAATTGTAAATGGGTTAATATATTTATTGATCTGATGGTAGGGGTTCAGTTATCCATAAGTGGTCATGATTCTATGTTAGTGATAATTTACTATCACTTCATGTTGGATAAATTTCTAACCAAACGAGTGTAGAGATTTATAAATATTTTAGGATGCATTCCCTTACATGAGGTAGTTCAGCTTCCTGGGATCCCCTCAACGATAGTATCATTCCATGATTATCATTTCATATCATGATTATAGAGACGATATAGGTTATATTTGGGAATCAATGTAAGTTAAGCACCGTTTTCTACCCCACACTAATGGCCAATTAAATCATACCATTCAAGTTCATGTGACCATTCTTATAGTTTACATGTTAGGTATGGGCTATAACTCAGAGGATCATTTCCCATTGGTGGGGTTTTCCTATCACCATAGATATAGCACTCCACCATCAATTTAGCCCTATTGGAGGCATTTTATGGGAGATTATGTACATAACCACTATATTGGTTTCATCCATACTAAGAACATTCTTATGGTTCTCCAGTTTGATCTAGTGAGGATTGTCAAAGGTGTAGTTTATCCCAGGGAGGATGAGGACTACCTGAAAACCCTAGGAGTTCTTTGTGGATATAAAACAATATCCTATGTATTATTATTATGATATCATGAGTTCTATGAGACCACAAATAGTCAAATGTTACATTTATTTCGCAAGGATGAAATGCTTTCTCTAGGTGTCACATGAACTTTTTCATGTTACTTTTGTGTGTTAGTGAGGTGGTGTACCGCTTGACCCTCTGACCACAGTTAGATTAGGTGCTAATTATACCTTGATTAATAACTGAGAAGACATATAAAAAACTTGTTTCATGATGTCGAATGGGTTGGGATGGATTTTAATAGTGGATTTACCTTTTTTAGGAGTTTGAGGATCCAAGTCGAATTTGAGCAGAAACTAGAGAGGACTCTTAGTGGGCTGGTTTTTACCCAAGGTGTGTGTTTATTAATAGAACAGGAACATTCTATAGTTCTCATAAGATTGGGAAAAATATTTTAAATCTTAGTATCCTCACTTATGTGTAGGTTCTCAATTTTCAAGATGAAAATACATAAAGGTGGGGTGAATGTCATGCTGTTGAATTTTTTGTGTAATGCTTTGGAATATTATTAAGTATATATTCAGATATGGGATCTAATTGAGAATATATTATTTAGGCCCAAATATACTTCTTACTATGGTATTTTAAATACTAAAATTATAATATCACTTTGGAATACTTTTTCTAAAATAATTGAATAACTCATGAATGAAGTCACATACGGGAAAACTAATACCAATGTGGAATAAAATAATTTGGGCTTACCCTATGCATGAAACATCCTTTGTCAACACTGAGTGTTTGGTGAAAACTTAGTTATGGGTTGATTAGTAAATTAATTAATTAATAAGTATATTAATATCACCATACATAGATACCACATATTTAAACCAAGTTATATTCAAATACTAGTGTCATCTATACAACCCTAGGGATTGGTGAGGAGTTGTAGAGGAGTACATTGTGGTGTTGATGGAACGCGGTCCACCAAATATGTACTACAAGGATCATCTATTCCAGTAGAGTTTTTGGATCTCAGAAATTGTAAAAAATATACAGTAATTATTAATTAGAGATCAATTAAAACTCATGGTGGGATGTTGTTTTGGGTATTTTAACTCAATTATTTAATACCATTTAAAATGTTAGTCAATTATAATATGATGATTAATTTCTGGATGGATTTTTGAATTGTGGGTTTTGATTTATCTTTCTATGGTAAGGAATGAATCATATTTATCTATTTCTTATAAGTTATTCATTTATCATTCGAATAAAAATGAAATAAAGTCATCATAAACAACCACTATGGGTTCTTCCTCTTACTATGTTTCTACATTTCTTATCTCGTTACTCTCACATTATCTAATGGGATTTTCTTGGTCCAAATGTTTGACCAATACCCAATTAATGATCATTCCATTGTGGTTCTTTTGAATAATTGGTTGTCACCGTAGGCTTGGGATCATGATTGATGACCTGATAAAGTTCACAATGAGACTTGAGGATCATGTTCAGATTTGGAGATCCTTGATTCATGTTTATTATCATTTCAATTATTAGGTGTGATAGTCGTGAATTATAGTTAGATCTAGGGTCCATAATATTGTTACCTGTGAAAAATAGGCACGATCAATCCTATATCCAAATATATAGGTAGGTCTAGTGAAAGAATTGGTAGTCTTGGTTCCTTGGGAGATGTGTATATAACATCCATGATTTTCATTTAAAATCCCAATTACACATCTTTTACTCTGAAATAATAGTGGTTATGTAAATCCCCTGAGTAGGAGAAAGCGATTATGCATTGAGTTAAATATTAGACATCGTGTGATTTTCTTACATGCCATGTGATCCTAATGTGACCATTTTGAAATATACAAGTATTACATTCCTAAGAATTCATATGAATCTGCACATAATGTGTATCATAACATGTGTAGTGTATTAGTTGGTGAAAAAATAAACATGTACTGGAAGTAAATGACAAAGAGGCCATGTTGCTACATATACCATGTGTATTGGGGAACCTTCTATGTACCTTGGAAGGTATATTAGCATGGGAAGATGAAATATTTCCAGTACCATATTGACCACTACATGCCATGTGGCATGGAGTTGACCCCATATACATTATAAAAAACTATGATATGGTCAAGTAGTTATACATAGACAGTGTACATGGGCACACACTGAGTACATGTGAATAGTCCAAACTACATTGGTTGGACCAGAAAATACATGATGTGTCCCAACCAACCACTACACACTGTGTACCCCTAGTTGACAAACCATGTATCTGTAGAAAGATATTTTGGGTGTGATAATGAGTAAAATACAGTTACATAGATAGAAAGACATGATATATGCTTATTGGTACTTTCTGGGTACTCCTCCTAGGAGTGTTGGATTCCTGGATCTTTTAACATCTGTATCTCCTTATTCATGACTTGGGTTTGGTCCCAACTATACCCTATCCTAGGAATATGTTCACATGGGATGTGATTTTTTCCTTGTTTTTTACATTAAAAATATGACACATGGTGCTTCAAGAGTGATTCATATTTTAGTGTTGTTTGATTGATGACAGTGATGAGATGTGATCATCCGAGTCATAATAAGGTTGGAAACCCAATGGAATTTTGGGGAATAGGTCCACCATACACATTACAATGGTAGGGATGGGTAACACATACTATATTGGTCATATTACCTCCATCTATGAAGTCGAATCCCCTGTCATTGAGAACTGGTGGTAGTGGATCCACCACTGGAGACTCTGATCCCTCAGATGTGGAGCATAGTGGTGAGGTGTGGGCTCTCTATAAGGACACTTATGGGGGTATGTGGAAATATTGGATAAGATATAGGTCCCCCTAAAATTGGGACCACTGTGGATATGTGTGGGACCATAAAAAAGATTCATGTGTGGTTTTCCATGATACATGTAATTAGAGATGGAAGATTGGATTAACATGAAGACTCGTCATTCTTATCTTGGATGTAGAGAGGTAGGTCTCATTCCATTCTTCATTTGGTCTTATTATTGAGAATATTTGAATTATTATTAATTTCATTGTTATATATCATTTCCTGATTGGCATACCTTCATGGTGATGAGTTCACTGCTCTTTTAAATCCTTATATTTTTTGATTTTGGGTTGTCCTTCTATGTATCGTAATAATCACTAATGCATGGGCTATCACCACAAATTTCTTATATTATGAAAATGAAATTACATATTTATAGAGTCTTAGGTGGTCAATGTGAATTAAGGGTATATCTGATCATGATAGACCATGGTTCACACCATATATTTATTTTTGGGTAGCTTCCCCAACGTTGTCAGTATGTCGAGTTCTTTAAAATTTTGGTGGCATTGTATTTCTCCCTTTTGATTTTTTTATTTGTTATAATATGATGTGGGATGGATGTTTCCATGAATTTACAGTATGTATTATTTAACATTAAGCATTAAAATAATATTTTTATATGTGTTTAGGAATACATGTACCTTTTTCTATGTAATCTTCTATGTTAGATATGTCTACTTAGCATCGGCATCCAGCTCCATGCTGACACGGGGTGTTACATTCAGATTACTAATTACTAGGTAGGCTCTAATAATTTTATTATTGAAAAAATGATTAAAATGGAATTATAACCATTGAATAAAAGTGATTAAATCTCATGTATATTAATATTTTTACTATTTTCTAGTACTTCAATATTTAGAATTACTATAATTCTTGATAAATTTTGAACTTGTGGTATATCATGATTTCAAAAATCTTAAACATATATCAATAATTAAATAATAAAAGTGAAATATTATATGATTTACATGATATTTTAACAAAAAAAAAAGATACACTTTACTTCATAGAATATTTTTTTCATCTAAAAGACAATAAAGGGTTCAATTTATAATATTCTAATAATGCCTCCAAATTACCTGGATTTTATATTAATAAATAATCTCACCCAAAAAATTATTTCAGTAAAGAAGGATTGTAGTAGATAATTCCTATGATCCTATAAGATAAAAATATTATATGTGGTGGAAATAGAAGTTTAGTAAAATTATATTGATCATATTAATTACACTTTATCCCATTACACATTGTATTGGAATTATCCAAATATATATAACATAAATTTATAAATCCTTGATCAACGAATGTTTATATATAAATCCATTTAAAGGTTATTATTCATTATATAACAATTAATCTCATATATTTTTATTTTAGTGGTATACATCTAAAAAAATATACATTAAAAGGGATATCTAAGGGTAATGTTGGGAGTGATATGCATTATAATTATGCAAAATGAAAAAAAATTATTTCTGATAACTCAAAAAAATGATTTCTTTCTCATGTCTCACTTTTAATGTTTTTATCATAATAAAACATTTTAAAGAAATTTACCAATATAAGTACAAAAAATGAATCATCACACAATTATGTGTTTATAAAAACCTATCAAGTGACTATAGGAATCATTTCATGTAAAAATACATAATAAACATGGGTCTTTAAGTATTGAAGCTTCACCTCTATTTTTCTACCCATTTGGATGTAATATTGAATTACAATACAAACCCATGTGAATAACTTACATATTTTGAGACTATTTTTCTACTACCCTTTCCTCATATAACTATCATAATGGAAAGTCTAATTATTCCAATCAATTAATTCAATTTGAATTAAATTCTTCATTCCCCACTCCATCATGTATTTTTTTGACAATAAAAAAAATTTATTATATAAATTAATATTTAGAAAAAAAATCAGTTAAATTTTAAAATAATTATTCTCCAAATTTATTAAATGAAAATAATGTCAGAAAAAAGTTGAAAATAATAAGGAATGCCAAAGTGTGCATAATTATTTCTCCCATTAATTTATGTATCTTTATGTACACTTATAATATTTAATTAAAGTTGGTAAACAATTACATCAAAAATATTGATAGCCTATAAATCCAAAATTTGATCAATTCATGATGTATGTTGAGATGATTTATCACTCTAAATAGAATTTTCAATCTGTTAAAGAAATTAACGTGTCTTTAGTTAGATTATAGATTCCATATTAAATTTTTATTTAAAAAAATTAAAATTTCTAGGATCATATTTTTTCTCCTAATATAAAAGGTATATTTACCTTTATATTTTACCTATTACATTATTAGTAAATTAAATATTGTTAATATAATCACAACACATATATGAAATAATTCATTTGTATAATTTTCATATGTAGGAACCGTCATTTAATGAATTCAACTAAAAATATTTATCAGTTGTTAAGGATATACATTTATGCCATTTCATATATCATTTTTTCAACAATTTATTATATCTTTGAAAGTAAGAATTTTTTTGTGAATGAGAGGTAAAATATAATAAAAGTTAATAAATATTGGCCATGTATTTTTTAAAGTTTAAGTATTTATAAATAGATTGAATTAATAATAGTTTAACTGAAATCACATGTTATATATATCGACTGAAAATTTATAATAGGTATTTTTTAATTATTATGATGTCAACATATCTATAGAGTGAACGAATAAGTTGAAATTATATATACGTTTTTTTAGTCATTTTGATAAAGAGTATCCATATTTTTACTCAATAATGCACTAGGTATGTGTTGTTTATTTTGGAAAAATTGTTTTAATGATTTCAAAGGAAAATATAGAAAAGATGAAAAAAAATGCCCATTACACGTCATGAAACTCAGTTACATGACATGTAAGAAATTTTCAATGTAACAAAAAAAGTCTTGACTGAAGTCATGAATAATTTCAAGTCATGAAGCCATTACAAAACCCCAATTCCCCAGTACAAATCGTGTAACCTTTGAATTCAATTCCTACTTTCAAGTTAAGGAATCGAGGAAGACCCACCTCATGTGTCAGAAATACATGTCGTGAAGGGAGTCAATGTTTCAAATCAACAGATGAAATTAATGAGAGATTTTTGTAGATTCTAAAATCATGGTGGAAAATCATAATTAGAATTACATGATGTGACATACCATTAAACATCATCTTGTATCCCAATTATTTAACTATAGTAGGTGCACTATAGATAAAAATAAAATGGAATTTTTATTCTCTCTTGTTTCTCCCTCACTTTTCTCTCAACATTATTTTCACATTACTCTATAAAACGTTGTTTTAATCATGTTTATTTATTATTTTGTGATTACCCATGTACTGATCCTCGATTAGAAAATTGATATTAATCTTTTTTTCTTCACAAAGACCATTTTATGTGTGTTTTTTATCTCAATATTCAATCTACCTCAAAATAATACTACGATTGATATCATTATTATATTCATGTATATTATTTGATTGTAATAAATTCAAATATCATATTTATTATTCCCAAAAAAATTGGTTAATTTGATAATTTTGATCATTGTATGTTTTTTAATCATTCAATATCAATATTTTTTGTATTTTTAAATATGTTTTCAATTTATTGACTTGTTGTGATCGATTCTACCATGAGTAACTAAAATGGTTAGGGTATGGATCAAGAGTAGGAGTGATTGAATCCATATAATAATTAATTTTCCACTTAGTAATATTAAAGAATTTTAATTAGGTGAAATAGTAATTATCAATCAATTTATTTTAAAAAAACTTATCCATATGAAGTATGAAAGGATGGACCTAATCAGATTACAGTAGAATATGCCTTGACCATGATCCTATGATACTTTATGCCTTTGAAGCCAGGATTAATGCATCCTTGTTTTAATTATCTCGAGACCCAAGAATAACTATCTCTTAGATTGATCTACATATCTTTTCCATATCAAACACGTGACATCTGGTTTCTTCATATCTTATACCATAGGACCATAACAAGTTACAATTAATGATCTTACTTTATCCTAAAAAAATTGATCTTGATCCCTTCCTTATCTATCGTGATTTTCTATAAAGACTATTTTTAGTAATTTTACCAAAAATAACCATCTAGATAAGAATCATAACCCAAATGTTTCTATTATTAGTTACACATATCCAAGGAAAATATAAACATGGTAATGACCCCACACTACCTCTATATTATGACAAAGTAGTAAGTGTAATTTGGGATTCATATGTATAATTTGACTAGAGCCCAAGAAAATTAAATGAGGTGTGCAGGTGCATCAAAATTTGGTTCCATTATTAGTGAATCGAAAAAAGGACCCTACTAAGGGAAGGTAACCTATAGAAAAAGAACCTTTTATAACATCTCCCTTTCTCTATTTCCTTTTTATTTTCCCTTCCATTTTCTTTCGAACGCCACTGTGTCCTTCTTCTTCTTATAGCTAGTGCATGAATCAGGGCCTTATGACTTGTCCAAGGATCCTTGATTCATAATAAAATCTTTTTTTGATATTTTAATTGATAGGTTTATCTCTACACATATCCTTTTAAAAATATAAGACTACATCAATATTGTAGGTCAAATCTATCCCAACCCACTAAAAATGCTACTTGTTTTACATGGAGAGTAACCAGTGTAGAAAGAGCACACAATCATGCATCCCGGAGTTCCACCATTAAATGGAGCAACACCTAGAAGCATATTCCTTCTATACATGAACTTAATTTTGATATTTGACATAGAATCATCCATATGATCCATAACATGGATCAATTCAGTGGGATTCAGAGTGAAGACCCCCATTATAATATTTTTAACTTCCTAAATGTTTACGATACCTTTTACAACTAGGTAGAATCATCTTATGCTATAAGAATTTGATTATTCCCCTTTTCCATATTACAATGATCCATGTATTGGCTTAATGTTTAATAACATGAGTCCATCATGACTTGGGATGATTTAGATATGAAATTTATAGATAAGTACCTCCCACAGATTCACACATGATAATTGGGGAATGACATCCCGAAAATCACTCAAACAGATGGCGAATCAGAATGGGAAGCACGAGACCATTTAAAGAGCTTACCCAAAAGTGATCGCATAATATAATTGATATGTGGATTTAGCTATAAGAATTTTATCAAGGCCTCCAACTAGTCGCTCGCACTGTCGTCGATATAGCCGCTGCTGGATGATTAATATCAAAAACACTTGTGGTAGGATAAGAAATTATAGATGATGTCTCTCATAATTCCTATTTGTGAAAGAGTGATCATTGACCTCCCAAGAATTAGATCCATAAAGTTTAACAGCATACTTTTCTACCTACATAAGTCGAATCTATAACTAATATGTTGGAAAAATTCAAACTATTGGCTGCGTCAGTGATTCCTCCTTCTCTAGTCATGAAAATTTAGTCATACGTAATGTGTAGTGCCCCGCACCTTTATCCTGACTACACAACAAGTTTGATAAAAATATAAGTCAAGATTGTAATTACTTTAATTAAAATCAATAATTTTTACAATTTCAGTAGGCATAATAATACTTTACAAAAAGGATAGTTCAAAAACAACTACAAAATAATCAATGGTACTAAGAAAATAAGTGGTCATGAACCATTTATAAGTCAAGGACCACATGGATATCCATTGATGAATCGTGTTCCTCAACCACCATAGAATGAAATCTAAATAACCTTTCATTTGAAATAAAACTACAATTTCAATTAGTTCCACCAAGACTTTCACAATCATCCACACCTATGTAATCGAACTCAGAAAATATACTCCAAGCCTTTATTCAAATGGCATAGTAAAGGATGACCCCTCAAAATATTAAAATAAAGAACCAAAGGGTATAAATGCGTAACATTTAGCATCAAATTAGTCATATCTAAAATTCCTTCTTAGAATGATATCTAGGTACCCTACGTGGTTACACATTGACATACCCAAGAGAAGAGGAAACAGATTTATTCTTGGGAAGTGGAATGTACTAGATATTTAGAAACCATATGAAGGAGATGGGAAACAAGTTGAGGAACCTAAAAAGTAGACAACAATTTTATAAGGAGATAATGACAAAGAAAAAACATAAAACATCCCAAGTAACACATAAATAAGTACCACCTTCTACGAAAATCCCGATAAGAGAGAAACCTGAAGAAGAAGTGAATATTGATCCACCATCATATATGCCACATCTCCCTTTTCCAGAAAGAGTATGGAAAGGACGAATTTAAGGGCATTATAAAAAAAATTAAGATGTTCCAGATACTTCATATCAACATCTCTTTTGTTAAGGTCATCGCTCAAATGACTATTTATGAAAAATTTATTAAGGTAATGATTTTGAATAATATAAAAATAGAAGACCTGGGTTTCATATCACAAAATAAATAATTCTTTATTTTTTATTAGATAAAGTATCCTAAAAAATGATATATCCTCGGTGTTTTTCAATTACTTGTATGATACGAGAGTGTAACTTCAGAGGAGCCCTATTCAATTTATGTGACAAAATCATCCCCAATCCATTGTGTGTATTCCGAAAGTTGGGACTCAAAGAACTCAAACCAGCCATAGTAGCACACCAATTGGATGACTGATCAGTAAAATATCCTTGAGGAATTATCTAGGAAATCTTAGTCAAAGTCGAAAAGTTCATTTTTTTAGCATAAATTCTCATTATGAACATGGAAGAGAAATAATATGTTCTCATTATCATGGGTCAACCATTCCTAGACACTAGAAATGAATTAAATGATGTAAATAAATAATTTATCATGTCATTTATTAGGTTAAAAAAACTTGTGTTCAACCAAGAAAAGGCATCACAACAAATAGATGATTCATTTGACTTCCAAGCAATCTTTCTAGTAGATGAAAGATAAGGCTACCCAAACATTTAATAAGATAGTAGTGAAGGTAAAATATAAATACCATCATAGTGGATAAATTCCCTTACTCACATGGTTCAATCCCCATTCTAGTCCCATTTATCACATGAGATATTAATGATTAGCCAATGTATTGTAGGTATATATAATTGAATCCCACCTATCACTTAATGAAAAATATAAATATGTGTGATATAATATCGAAAAACATTAACCCTATCATAACCCATGAAATAGAGATGTGTTTAAAAATTATTTAATGTTATCATAGCCTATGGAAAAGAATAGAGTTTTGTAAAAATTTATTATTTTTATCACTACATATCTAATGGAAAAAAGTTTTCAAAAATATCTTTCCGTCAAGATAATATATCCTAAAAATAATAAATAAGGTTGGTATCAATGAATCAAATCCATTTTTAATATTATAATACATAATATGATTTCAACTTATTTGGAAAATGCTTTTAAAATATCACTTGGAATATTTTTTGAGGAAAATACCCTCTTCACTTTGAAATCAATTATTTAAGATCTAATAATTTCAAAAATATTAAAAAAAACTGTTAAATAACCTTGTAATATTGAAAGGGTTTATTAAATGTATTTATCAAGAATTATGGTGGGAAATTAAATCCATTATTTATAATTTAAAACAAATATTACTTTCATATTTTTGGTAAAAAGTGAAAAAAGTAAATAATTCAAAACAAAAAGATAAGAATATTACATTTAAACTATTTTATAAAAATAAACACTTGAGTTAAAATTTCTTTAAAGCATCATTTGATAATAGTAAAAAATACTTTAAACCATTTTTATAAAACATTGACATTGAATATAAGGGATTTTCAAGAAAAGGGGAAAATAATGTCAAATTTCCTTAAAAATATCATTTAGGTATCTTGAGTGAACAAATTGTGGAACATGAAAGCCAAATATTTAATTTCACAAAATAACCAAAGGAGTGAAAATTCATGGGATCCATGGGATGTATATTTTAAATTTTATAATCCAAAACATAATCATAAACTATCCTAAAATATAAAGAGATAGTAACATAAAACCCTTGGCACATTGGAAACTTTTCAATCATAATCCCCATAAAAAATTAATTGGATTTGTAAATACATGTAACATTCATAATAATAATAATTAAATAAATATATGTGCATTATATACACCACATAAAATAAAACAAGTGGTGAATAGGGCATGTGTCACATAGAAATAAAAATGAGACGTAGATCCCATACCCCAGCTCTGAATTCATTCATACAAGTTAAAAACTTATTTATATAAATAACGGTTGATACTAAATATAATATATAACCGTACATGTATATATATAATATCAAATATGATGTAATTATATCCTTTAACCACCCATTAATTAAGAATTCATTATAAAAACTGTTGTTCTATATGATAACTTCTTCATTTTTCATGTAGGTTTTGGTTAGAGAGTTTTGGTCCTAGTACTTTTATTAAATTACAAAAGTTTAAGGAAATTTAATCACTATATAGATATCATATGAATTAATTATATACATATTTAGTCTCATCTATAAAATTGTATAAAATATAATGAATTAAACCATTCATTGAAATGGTGGGACGTATAAAAGCGTGAACGGTGTTTCAATTTTTGATGGATGGTATAAAAGGAAGGTATATAATAATTCAACTCGTAGTAATAATTAATAAATCTAGGTATCATAAATATTAATTAAATTTATCCATATTGCCGTCTGTATTAAAATGAATGTAAAATGTATCACATCACTTCGTGGTGGCGGTGGACCACACATATGCATGTGCGATGTTATCATTATTAAATGGATTTGAATTTAAGAAGGAAGACTTGAAATTATAATTATAGAAGTATAATTTGGACCAAAATATAAAATAAATATACTTAAAATAATTAATTATATCCATAGGTGAGAGGTATTGATGGAAAATGAATTATATATGTCAATAAGGTGGTAGTCTTCCATACACATGATCGATGAGTTTTCCCCATTTGATGGAATAGAATATGGATATAGGTTATTAAATTAATATGACAGCACAAAATTATATGTTATATACAAATGATATTTTATTATAATTGTTTGAAAAAAATTTATTCAGGTGGAAGAAGAAATAATATAAAAATTCTTGGTCAAGGATGTTACCTCTTATTCAGACAACCTCTTTAGGTTTTCACTGTAACACCCTAAGTTTTTATAGACCTTTTTTATAATAAATTAAATTTTTCATTTATATCTTGCAATGCACTAAGTCAAACATTCCTTTCACACTAAACTGACTTGATGTATGTTACACACATCACTGAGTTAGTGTATGATATACGCAACACTGAGTATATATTATTTCAATGTATAAAAGAACTATGTTTTGATTATTTTATATACAACACCAAAATAATATTACACTACACGCAACAACGGATTGTCTTTCATTACACGCATGAGCATCCTTCCTCAATTATTTGCATGTTATGAAACACTAAGTTTCACTAAACAATGATGAAACACTGAGTTTCACTAAACAATGATATATTATTAAAATATTATATTTAATGGGATATCCGTTATGAATATTATTAACCATGTTTTTAATTTTATATAACATTAATATTCAGATTATTTATTTTCTAAATATGATATAAGAACAAATTCAATTTTTAGGATAAAAAAATAATTTTTCAAAAAATATTATTTTTCTCTATTTTGACAGTGTAACCATTTTAACTCCCGTTTTTAACACTTATATATATATTCTATTTTGAAAATATAAATATTATATTTATAATACAGACATAAAAATTTAATTTGGTTAAATTTTTTGAATTTTTATGATATAATTCACATTTTAACAAATTGTGAAAAGTATACCTTTTTAATTCAAAAATGCATTTTTACCTAATTCTACTATATCAACTAAACCGGGGTGTTTTTCAGCTTACGTGTCACCGCCACATTCATCCACATCACCCAATTCCCATATAAAATTATCATTAACCACTATATTATCTTCTCTAACACCTGTAGTACCCCACGCATGTCCTCTCTGACAAACGCATTACTACGAGCCAACTTCGCTCTTCGGGTTACCTTGTTCCATCTTTATACTCCCGCTACGATCTCAATCTACAGCACCTTATGGGGTTTCTGCCACTCACGTTCTCCCTACACTACTTACATTTTTTCCTCTGTCTCATCCTACGGCCTCCACCTTTATCACCTCCATCCTCATTTCCTACTCTGTCCACTCCACCCCCTCTTACACCTCCTTCACACATTCTATGGTTTCAGACTCCACCATCGGCTAATTTTTATGTCACCCCTAATCGGTTTCCCCAACTAAAAAATCATGATTGTCTCACTTCACTACTTGCATTTTCTATCTGCATCATCTATGGTTTTTACTAATAGTGTTCTCCCTACATATTCTTGATTACCCTCCCTCCATATGCATGATCCATCCCACTGACCCATGTGACATCTAACATTCCATACAAGGTAGGGTTTCTCTTTCATCTTATCATCCTGCAGAATACATCGTGACCTTCCTCGCATTCGGATCTTTCTTAATCTTTATCCTATAAGAATCCTCTTGATGATATTCCTCACCTAGAGATCATGTTGTCTGCTACTCCTCCCTGGATGATCTTCCTTGCATCCCATTCCCATCATATGATTCTTGTCCAACAAACCACCGCCATAATTTTGGTCGTCGTTTTAGCCATCCAGTTCAGAGAGAGACCTCACTATTTAACTGATATCGTCGACAGGTTCTTGAAATTGTAGGCCGACGTCGAGTACCCATTGTCTACTCCAAACGTTTCAATTCAACAGCTGATGATTTCACACAACATCAATCCATTCCATGGAGACGTCTTTGGGTCGCAAATTGGGTCGGCTGTATTTGAGGTAACCTAACATTTACGCTATAGTAACCTAGACACACTACAAAACCACATCTGGATCCATATTAATTTTTACTCTAACAAAAAAATACACTTTGTTTTATCTACTATTAGCCCCACGTCCAGCGTCCATTACACAAATTACTTCTCCTTGTTTTCTATTTCAGGTGCTACTTAATCACAACTACATATTATCCTCCCAATTGCATTTTATCCTTGGTTTCTCACCACCAGTAATTCATATTTTGTTTTGGCAGTTTTTTTTTCATCTTCTTCAACCTGTCCAAATTTCCAATTTTTTATTATTCTAGATTCATTTAGAATTTTGGTTTTTGAAATGGCTTGTATTTTCCGTCATCATTATTGATTTTGGTTTTCATTCATGAAAATATTTTGATATATCCATTATTAAGGCCACCAATCAAGTGGAGTACCCGCCCATATAATGCCACAATAGAAGTTAGTTTTGTTCAATTTTATGTTTAGATATTATGGAATCTTATATATTATTTGTTATTTTGTTTGTTTTGTTACCATTTAACTATTATTTATGAATTTGTAAACTTTTCTGTGTATGATAACATATCTTATTTTATTTTTCATGTACAAGAATTATTAAAAATGCTAACAATCAAATTGTCTAGTTAATGTGTGAATTATGGAAATATACTAACTGTGATGGTAACATCTGTCTTCCAAACAACAGAACAGAATATAAACTGCTTCAAAGTAGTATTTATTTTGGACTTATAATGCTATAAGAATTTTCAAACATTTCATATGAATATCCACTACAAATATCTAACCAGTTATGATTATTTTACCTCCATCTTAGAACTATGGAATGCATGCATGGAACCTACTACAAATCCCTAGATGAATGGGGCCTTTGCATACAATGTGAAAGGGTAACTAGCACTAGATTGAGGAGAATACACCAGCATGGAAGATTGAAGCAATAGTATATTATAAATAATTGGTCCATTTGTTAAATTAATATTTTATTCTTCTTGTATTAAATATGATTTTTCATTCATTTTTTAAACATCATGTACTCTCTTTTATGCAGTGGATGTTGTAGACCTTAAACCTAGAGCTGAACCCGCTATCTTATCCATTGAGGTATGTAATTTTTATTTTTTGATGTTATTCCCTCAACATATATAAATTAACACCCTCTGGTCTTTAATATTTCTTTGTCTTTTCTTATAAAAACCCAAAAAATCTTTCTTAATGAAACAGTTTAGCTTGTAGTTGTGCTATTTTTTGTGACAGAACCTCTATTTAAATCTAATCTCATTTGTCTTATGTGCTTATTCCTGCAACATAGAACATAAATTTAATATTTTTATTAATTTCTTCACCAATTTTCAGGATACCCAATGATCCATTCCCTTGGAACCCTATGAAACACCCTGAATCTCCAAAAATGTTCCTCATTGTAGGACAATTCTATGTTTGCAGCTTCTACTTCAGCTTCACTGAGTGAGTTTTGGTTTCATAAAATTATTATTCATTTTGAATTCCCTAAAATACTTGTCATTATTTTCTAATTATAACATTTCAATTTAACATTACTAAGATCATTATGATTTTACATGGATTTATTCTTGAAATTTTCACCAAGAATGTGGAAGCAGTAAATGTGGAGACTACCAAGGGAAGAAATAGAAACAAGTTGTCAGATACGTATTATTGCTCACATGATTTTATTTTTTAAATTACGATTCATTATCTCTTTGGATTTATTTTATGTGTTATGTTTTTTTTGGTTTTATTCAATGTTTCTTATCATCATTATTAATTTATCTTATTTTTAGATTCCTAGATGAATTAATTTAATGTTAATGTGTTGTTTTTTATTATATAAATCTATGAGTTATGGATTGATAATATAATGGTGTACTATTCTCTCCTATAGTTCAAGATGAGGTGTAGGGATGTTAATCTTGGAATTACATGGAAATTGGGTGTTGGTATATCTTTCTGATTTGTTTTTGCAGTACATTTGAATACATAAGGAAGAATAATAAATGTGTTTGATTACTAGTAATTTTTCAACTATTTTGCTACATGTTTTCTTTGGTCTATATATGATGTGTGGATTCTTTTTATTTTAGGAGTTGGGTTCGCATAAACAATAGGTATTTCTATGGGAGATCCATTAAACAGAAATGTGATGAAGATTGGTTAAGTGTACCACCACATGAAGGTTATTTCTGTATCAAATGCATTTTTACATATATGTAATTTTCAGTCATGTATTTGATTCTGATTTCTTTATCAAACACCATTTATTTGATTCTGATTTGTTTATCAAACACCATTATAAACAATAGGTATTTTTACATATTTGAAATTTTCATCAATTTTTAATGATGTTTAGTAGCCTTCTTATACTAAAAAACAATATTATCATTCTGTTGGGTGGGTGGGTGTCATTATTTTTAATCATTTTTGTTACTTAGTTTCATCCACCCTTCAATAGTTTTATACACAGGTGTGTTCCTTTTATTTCCACATTGATCTATTCTGATGTGTCACTTACACATTTTTATCTTTCATCGTTAAGAGTTTTATCTGAGGTTGTGGTTTTTAAATGTTATGTGCTCATCTAAGTGACTTTAATGTTTCATTTACTGCTTATAATTTTACTGACTACTATTCTAATCCTCACATAGAAAATAAAGTAATTCCTAGTGAATGTGTTTGGGTTTATGGAATGAATGTCTTATATTTACGTGCATGGATCAAGGAGGATTGATCCTGGTGTTTTTTACCAACTCATTCTTCATATGGATTTGAATTATGGATAAGGATAGAACAATTTTATATTATCTAGAACTCATGGAGATAATGATTCAGCGATAGTCATGTGCTTCTTCAGTTTGTCAAGATAGCTCTAGAATATGATTATTTGGGAAGGTATGAGTTTTTTTTGTTGTTTTTTCCTATTCAAAAATGTTCATTATCTAATATATTTCTTCAGCAGGCATAGTTGCCTTTTTTATTTTCAAAATTTCATGCTCGCATTTCCTTATGTTTTGTTTGATTTTATTTTGGCTTAAATTAATCTCACTGAACATGTTTTGTAAGCCCAGTTTTATATTTTTTAATAATTTTAATTAAGTTTCTTATCTTTGTAAATTTTGAGTTATGTTGGTTATTTTCATTAAATATTTTGGAGATTTGAAAGCTGGTAATCTTATGCGGGATTAAATAGAACTTGCTGAACATTTTTTTCCAGCCCAGTTTTCCATGTTTTTAATCATATCAATGAAATTCATTATCATAGAAAATTTCTATATATCTTGGTCATTTTTTAATAATTTTTATATTTGAATGGTGGTGATTATATAAATTCTTATAGAGAACTTGATGTACATGTTTGGTAAGCACAATTTTTCCAGATTTTAATTATTTTAATGAAATTGCTTATCTTTGTAAATTTATAAATATACTAGAAATTTTCATTAATCATTTTTGAGATATGAAATATGGTATTTTTATGTTGGGTTTATTACTACTTTTAATTGAAACCAAAAAAAATCACAAAACATTACAGTTTTGTTCATTACTATATAGGAAGATCAAACCAGTGGGTGCGCAAGAGTAACCAGTGGCATTGACTATATCCAGGTATCATATCATTCAATTTTTCAAATTTATTTCACTAAAAAATTCATATCACATTTCTGACGTTCTTTTTAACATTTCATGATAGGTCCATCGAACTTTTATTTCTTCTCATGGGATATTAAATTTTTGCACAATATTTCATATGTCTACATTGATCATGTCTTCTACTTGGGTATATACCTATTCTCTTTACTATGTTCTTAATTAATTCCATTATTACAATAAAAATTTCTATAAACTAATTTATATTCAATTTTTTTTATTTTTTTTAAAAAACATTTTCGTTTCAATATTGACCTATATACTGTTAAATAACAGTAAACGATGAAATCATTGATATGTGTTTCACTACTTTGAATTGTTGCAGATTCTATCATCAAATCATCTAACAAAAAATTATATGTAGAAAAATTTGTCACGTGATTTTGATAATGAGGATGAACATCAAGATTGTCCACATTTTTTGAGACAACAAGGCTATACCAATACATTATATTGAATTACACACCAAAATAAAGGGAAATGTAAACTGGAGAACAAAAAAACAGACTGAAATGTGATGCTGGAAACCAATGAGAAAAATACATGTTAACTGTTTAATTTTTTTTCTTTGCGAGAATGAAGGGAAATTTAAACTGGAGAACATAAAAACAGACTGAAATGTGATGCTTGAAACTAATGGGAAAAATACATGTTCACTGTTTAATTTGTTTTTAGAATTCATATTTGAAGTGAAATAATAATTACATTATCCACAAGGCATAAACATTATTGAAAATTTATGTTGCTCTAGAGAAAGCATTTTGTCATTTCCTTATCCTATTTTCTTGTGTGTTCAATTTACATTTCCTGAATTATTATACTTTACCAATACGATAAGTTCTTTTCCTCCTATCATCGTAATTTCATATTTTCATACTATACATAAACACCATCTTGGTATGTATTATAGAAACTCTATATTATTCACTATTATTTTAACATCATGTTTCAATGCTAATGGTTTGTAAACTTCTCATTTGATGAATCAAGACACCCTATCTTTCAATCCTATGTTCGGTGGACTTAGAAAATCAAGACCATTTAGTTTTATTAGACATACATTGATGTTGATCATTGTTAGCATTTGTCATCATCTTGGCCTACATTTTTTTGAATTGTTATGATGTATCAAATATTGGTCCACTAACATGTAACAAATATGTGTTTCATTTGTAGGATGTATCAAAAAGGTGACATAAATATTACATGTTTTTTATGTCATCTTTTTATAGTTCCTATTTCTGCTATGATATATAAAAAACAATTTTTTATAGATCTTCATAAATGTTTCGTGTTTTTATATTTTATAAAGAATCCATCTGCGTATACTTTATAAAATTCAATATTAGTCATCTTTATTACAACACAGTGATTGATTTTTTTTTTTTTGAGTTTGTTACTATCCAGTATACTATGAATTTCCAGAACATTCACATCAATTACTACAATTTTATGTTTAATTGGTGTATTGGATTTTCATATTTAAATATCTATTACAACATATTAATCTATTTTATTAAATTTTCATCTATAGAGTTCATTTTCTAGACAATGAAACTCAAGATATGTTGCAACAACTCATTGTTCCTGGAACAGTTATCGAAAATCACACTACGGGAAAAATGGGCATTTGCGCCGGGTTATTTAGGACGGGGATAAATCCCGTCGCAAATATTACGGTTAAAAACTTATTTGCGACGAGGGAATTTGCCCGTCACAAATAAGTAGTTATTTGCGACGGGTTGGCTTTCCCCGTCGCAAAAGGGCTGGCGCGCTTTGCGCGCCAAATCGCGGGAAGGTTATTTGCGACGGGCGGTTACTGCCTGTCGCAAATAACCGGCAGCGGTAAAAGGTATTTGCGACGGGGGTACACCCCCGTCGCAAATAGTATGTCGGCAGGTTATTATTTGCGACGAGACCCATCGCAAATAACTATTTAACTGTTGACCGTAATAAATGTGGACTAAGTTATTTGCGATGGGTACCCGTTGCAAATACTACTATTTACAACGGGTATCTCGCCGCAATTAGCCCCGTCGGAAATAATCTATCCTATAAAAACCTCCATCCGTTTTTTTCACTCATTCTCAAAATCGATCTTCTACTTCTCTCAATTCTATTTTTAGAGTTTAGCGTTTCTTGAGTTTAATTTTTTTTTCTGGAGTTGATATTGAAGTTTTCAACAACGATCAGAGATCAACCTCAGATCAATTTTAAAAGGTATTTATTTTCATTTTAATTTAATATTTATTTTAAAGTTTATATTAGTTTCAATTATTCTTAATTAGTTGTAATTTAATTATGTTTACATTGTTTTGTTACTTAATAAATTTAAATTATCAGTATTCATTGTTCATATTTAAATGGTAATTAGGAATAATTAGTAATAATTACAAATAATTAAGAATAAATACTAATAATTAGTAATAATTAGTAATAATTAGTAATAATTAGTAATAATTACCAATAATTACCAATAATTAGTAATAAAAAGTAAATAATTAACAATAATTAACAATAATTAGGAATAATTACCAATAATTAGTAATAATAACCAATAATTACCAATAATTACCATTAATTACCAATAATTACCAATAATTAGTAATAATTACCAATAATTACCAATAATTAGTAATAATTATTAATAATTACCAATAATTATCAATAATTAGTAATAATTAGTAATAATTACCAATAATTAGGAATAATTACCAATAATTAGGAATAATTAGTAATAATTAGTAATAATTAGTAATAATTAGTAATACTTAGTAATAATTAACAATAATTACCAATAATAAGTAATAATTAGTAATAATTAGGATATAATTAGTAATAATTACCAATAATTAGTAATAATTACCAATAATTAGTAATAATTACCAATAATTAGTAATAATTACCAATAATTATCAATAATTAGTAATAATTACCAATAATTAGTAATAATTACCAATAAATAGTAATAATTACCAATAATTCGTAATAATTAGTAATAATTCGTAATAATTGGTAATAATTAGTAATAAATAGTAATAATTACCAATAATTAGTATTAATTACCAATAATTAGTAATAATTACCAACAATTAGTAATAATTACCAATAATTAGTAATAATTAACAATAATTAGTAATAATTAACAATAATTAGTAATAATTACCAATAATTAGTAATAATTAACAATAATTAGTAATAATTACCAATAATTAGTAATATTTAACAATAATTAGTAATAAGTACCAATAATTAGTAATAATTAGTAATAATTACCAATAATTAGTAATAATTAGTAATAATTAGTAATAATTCGTAATAATTACCAATAATTAGTAATAATTACCAATTATTAGTAATAATTAACAATAATTAGTAATAATTACCAATAATTAGTAATAATTAACAATAATTAGTAATAATTACCAATAATTAGTAATAATTTGTATTAATTACCAATAATTAGTAATAATTAGTAATAATTAGTAATAATTACCAATAATTAGTAATAATTCGTAATAATTCGTAATAATTACCAATAGTTAGTAATAATTACCAATAATTAGTAATAATTAGTAATAATTACCAATAATTAGTAATAATTCGTAATAATTCGTAATAATTACCAATAATTAGTAATAATTACCAATAATTACCAACAATTACCAATAATTGGTAATAATTACCAATTATTCGTAATAATTAGTAATAATTCGTAATAATTAGTAATAATTACCAATAATTAGTAACAATTACCAATAATTAGTAATAATTACCAATAATTAGTAATAATTACCAATAATTAGTAATAATTACCAATAATTAGTAATAATTACCCATAATAAGTAATTATTAACAATAATTAGTAATAATTATCATTAATTGGTAATAATTACCAATAATTAGTAATAATTAGTAATAATTACCAATAATTCGTAATAATTAGTAATAATTCGTAATAATTAGTAATAATTCGTAATAATTACCAATAATTAGTAATAATTACCAATAATTACCAATAATTACCAATAATTAGTAATAATTAGTAATAATTAGTAATAATTAGTAATAATTACCAATAATTAGTAATAATTACCAATAATTAGCAATAATTACCCATAATTAGTAATAATTAACAATAATTAGTAATAATTACCAATAATTACCAATAATTACCCATAATTAGTAATAATTATCAATAATTACCAATAATTACCACTAATTATTGGTAATTAGTAATAATTACCAATAATTAGTAATAATTAGTAATAATTACCAATAATTAGTAATAATAAGAATTAATTACCAATAATTGCCACTAATTAGTAATAATTAGTAATAATTACCAATAATTAGTAATAATTAGAAATAATTACCGATAATTACCACTAATTAGTAATAATTAGTAATAATTACCAATAATTAGTAAAAATTATTAATAATTACCAATAATTACCAATAATTAGTAACAATTAGTAATAATTACCAATAATTACAAATAATTAGTAATAATTAGTAATAATTACCAATAATTACCAATAATTAGTAACAATTAACAATAATTAGTAATAATTAGTAATAATTATTAATAATTAACAATAATTACCAATCATTACCAATAATTAGTAATAATTAACAATAATTAGTAATAATTAACAATAATTAGTAATAATTACCAATAATTAGTAATAATTACTAATAATTAGCAATAATTACCAATAATTAGCAATAATTACCAATAATTAGCAATAATTACCAATAATTACCAATAATTACCAATATTTTCCAATAATTACCAATATTTTCCAATAATTACCAATATTTTCCAATAATTACCAATATTTTCCAATATTTACCAATATTTACCAATATTTACCAATATTTACCAATATTTACCAATAATTACCAATATTTACCAATAATTAGGAATAATTACCAAGAATTATGAATAATTACCAATAATTTGGAATAATTACCAATAATTTGGAATAATTACCAATAATTTGGAAAAATTACCAATAATTTATAATAATTACCAATAATTAGGAATAATTACCTTATTACATTATTTGTATATTTTATTATTAATATTAAAATAATATAATTTTATATATTATATACAATTCTCTTTTCATCTGTGTTTTTTCTGTCTCCACATGTAATATTGGATTTTTTTCAAAATTATCAAACTACTCGCCAATGGGGAGGTGAAAGTGAATGCCAATATTACATGTGGAGACAGAATGTTAAACACACAGATGAAAAGAGAATTGTATATAATATATAAAATTATATTATTTTAATACTAATTATAATATATACTAATAATGTAATAATGTTATTATTATATAATTAATATTTATGAAAAAATTATATTAGTATTATTAAAAAAAATAAAAAATCAATATAATATTAAAATTATCAATATTTGTAATAGGTTTTGCTTTATTCTCAACATATTCAATCCTTGCTTGAGTGTTTTTTCTAACAAATTATTCAAAACCAGTAATGATTTTATATTTTATTGAAAAATATGGAACAACGAGGTCGTCAACAGTCATTATTAGATGACCGCATATGGATAAATCAACGTAGAAATCCAAATGGTTCTGGTTTAAATCCGGTATATATAGAGGGTGTGGAGACTTTTTTATCATTTGCGGCATCAAATCCAGAATTTGTTTCAGTAGGCAAAATAAAATGCCCTTGTAGAAAATGTACATTGAGAACGTTTAACACATTTGACAAAGTGGGGGGACATCTCTTGCGTTTTGGTTCTCAACCAGATTATGTTTTTTGGTATCAACACGGTGAATTCAGTTCTAGAGGAGGTGAAACCAACTTGATTCCGGATCCATCTCGGTTTCAAGATTTAGTACATGATGTTGTAGGTTCATCTGTTCAATATACAGAAACTCTAGCTGATATAGATTCAAATCCTGAGTTGGCACCGTCTGAATTTTATGTGTTGTTGAGGTCTGCTGAGAATGCATTATATCCTGGATGCAAGATGAGCAAATTAGAAGCAGTTGGAAGATTTCTGGCTATCAAATCAGATAATGGAATATCAAACACCTGTTTTGACCAGATATTTTCTTTGCTTAAAACACTATTACCTGAAGGAAATGTTTTTCCTGCAAATTACTATGAGAGTAAGAGGCTGGTTCGAAATTTGGGACTTACTTGTTAGAAGATTCATGCATGTTCAAATGACTGTATTTTATATTCTGGGGAAAATGAGTCGTTGGATAGTTGTCCCACATGTGCGCAATTGCGATATAAAGAAGGGCAACATGGGAAGTCTGGTTTGATTCCTGTAAAATAATTGAGATATTTTCTGCTTACATCTAGACTTCAGTGTTTATTCGTGTCTAAGAATACATTGACAATGATGTCGTGGCATAAAGCGAATATTTCAACCGATAAAAGCTTGAATCATCCAGCTGATGGTGATTTATGGAAACATTTTGATAGAGTGCATCCATCCTTCTCTTTAGAAGCTAGAAATGTTCAACTGGACCTTTCCACTTATGGTTTCTATCCGTTCGGATCTTATGGTAGTCAATATTCATGTTGGCCTGTTTTTTTAACTCCGTACAATTTACCTCCATAGATGTTGATGAAAGAGCCATATATCTTTTTGACTTTACTAATTCCAGGACATTCGAAGAAAAATATTGATGTTTATTTGAAACCATTGATTGATGAATTAAGTTTATTATGGAGTACTGGTTTCAGTACATATGATGTTGCTACGAAACGGAATTTCATACTAAGAGCAGCATTGATGTGGACAATTAGTGACTTCGTGGCTTATGGGATGTTATCTGGATGGAGTACACATGGTCAGAAATCATGTCCTTACTGTATGGGAGAGAACAAAGCATTTATGTTCATTCATGGAAAGAAACCTTGTTATTTTGACTGTCATCGCAGATTTCTTCCAGCTGATAATCCTTTTCACAGAAACAGATCTCATTTCAGAAAAGAAACAATTGAAAGGGATGGACCTCCAAAAATGCTATCAGGTTCAGAGTTAAAATCAGTTGTATTTTCATTACCTCTCAACACTTTTGGTCCCAAAATAAACCAACAGAAAATTTCTGGTTTTGGGAAAGAACACAATTGGATTAAACGTAGCATATTTTGGGATTTGCCATATTGGTCTGATTTGTTGGTCCTCCACATGTTGGATGTCATGCATATTGAGAAGAACTGTTTTGATAATTTGTTTCATACAGTTTTGGATACGCCCGGAAAGAGAAAAGACAATGTAAATGCACGTTTAGATCTTTCCCCAATTTGTAGGCGTCCAGAACTGGAACTGTTTGAGAATGTCAGAACAAAAAGGTTTCTGAAACCAAAATCAGCTTATACACTGTCTAAAGAAAACCATTTATTATTTTGTCAGTGGATTGCAGATTTGAGACTTCTAGATGGTTGTGCTTCCAATTTGGGTAGATGTGTAAAGAATGGTCATATTACTGGATTAAAAAGTCATGATTTTCATGTTATAATGGAAAGACTTCTACCCAATGGATTAAGAGGTCTGTTGAATTCTATGACTTAGGATTCCATAACAGACATGTCTCGTTTTTTTGGGTAAATTTGTGAGGCTACAGCAGATTATGATGCTCTATAAAAACTTGAAGAAGATGTTGTTGTAATTATATGTAAACTGGAAAAAATATTCTGCCATCTTTCTTCGACTCAATGGAACATTTGATGTTACATTTTCCATATGAAGCCAAATGTGGAGGTCCCGTACAGTTTCGATGGATGTACCCATTTGAAAGATGAATGCAAAAATTGAAAAGAAAAGTACGTAACAAAGCATCTGTTGAAGGACCTATTGCAGAAGCTTATTTGCAAGAGGAAATATCATTTTTCTGCTCCCATTATTTTGAATCTGAGTATCCTTCAAAACAAAATCAAATGGGACAAAACAAGAGGAATATTGATGAAATCGACAATAAATTATCTGTTTTCAAACAGCCAGAGTTTGGTTTTGGTGGAGTTTATGAACGCTGGCTTTCGGATGATGAACATCACAGAGCTCATACGTATGTTCTGGTCAACTGTGAAGAGATGACATCAGTTGTACTATAAGTGTTTATATAACTTATTCTATCATTTATGTTACAGTAAATAGCTTTGTTTTTTATAGTTTGTATGATAATCATATCAAGAAACAAATTCCACAAATTACAGTAGCTTCTCTCGAAGAACGCCGACAGAAAAATTTCTCTCAGTGGTTTCAAAAACTGGTAACATAAATTCTTTATCTTTTAGCAACTCATTAAATGTATAGTTTACTATATTGATAATTATTTCACAAATTTTCAGGTGTCTCGACATGCTGATAAAATTGACAAACGGCTGTGTATATTGAGTAACCCACATTCCAAACTTGTTAAAACTTATAATGCATATGTGGTGAATGGATTTTGATTTCACACACATGCATATGGGGAATCAAAAAAAACAATGAACAGTTGAGTTAGCTTGAAGGATCTCATTATCGAGAAAATGAAGTTGACTTTTATGGAATACTTGATGAAATCATTCAAATCTGTTATCTTGGACAACATTACATAGCCATGTTCAAATGTCGGTGGTTGGATATAGAGAGAGGCGTGCATGTTCATCCCACTCATGGAATCATCGATATTAAATGTGAAAGTGTTCTCGTAGTAAATGAGCCATTCTTATTGGCTCAACATGCACATAAAGTTTATTACGCAAAGTATTGTGCTACATCAAGAGACTTGACTGATTGGTGGTGTGTAATAAAAATCAAATTTCCAGACAATCAGTTTAGTCAAAGTGAATGTGCTTTCATTGAGGTGCAAAGAATAAAAGTTTTTCAAGAGGGTACTCAAAATCAATCTTTTTTACAAAGAGACATGAGTATCGATGACGACACCCCACATTTAAGAGTCGGTGATGACGATGATGCTAATGATGTCACATATGAATTTGAAATGGTAAGAGATGAAGAAACTGGAACTCGAATGGACGACGACACATTTCATGAGTTGGCGGATGCTGACCTGCCTTTCGATTCGGATGAGTTGCTGGCAGATGACTCTCAGCCTGCAGGCGCTCCAGGGAGTACGCGGAGGGGGCGCGGTCTTGCACGATTGATGATTCATGACCCCGTCCCCGAGCGACGTCCACGTCTTGGGTTTGATCCACGCACACAGAGGTGTGATAACCTGTGTGAGAACCTGTGGATTTGACTAAGCTTTCATTAATCTATTCACATAATAAATGTTTATTGTTTTTACAGTTTTCTGCATATAGCAGTCAGACAGGGCAGCGCTATTTTGCGCAACTATTTCTCTCAGTCGTGGACCACATGGGAGCAGATTCCCATTGATGTGCAGCAGGCCACGTTCAGACATTGGTTGGTACGTACGTAAATAAATAATTTTTATTTTGAAAATTATTTCATTTCTAACTTGATATTTTGATTTATTTGTAGGGTTTATTGTATCCGATCGAGGATACCATGCGTGACGCCATCCACGAGGCATGAGAGGTGGCCATGCGTGATCGCTTTCGTCAGTTTTTGCACAATTTAAGAAAATCTTCCATGAAGAAAGCAGGAGTGTCAGATTTTGACGAGTCATGTAGAGCACACCGATCAGAGTAAATTTCATCCCATGTATGGGATGGATTATGTGCCCACTGGTTGAGTGGTTCCTTTTAGAGGAGATCATCGGTGGGGAGGCAGAATTGGGGGATACAGGAGGTGACTCATCGAGCTGGGATTCGTTCTTTCAGTACTCATAGACAGCATCTGGTACGTACATTATTTATAAATATTTTATATAACTATAAATATTAATAGTTTATTTTTTATTCTTATAGGCTGTCGAGCACCCCGGTATTATGGAGTACGACGTATATCGGAGTATGAATAGTGATCCTGCTACTAGGGAGCTCAGAGGTGATCTTCAGCATCACATCATGGTCAATATTATTTGTTTTCAAGTTTAAAAATTAACTGCATATAATATATTCACAATTTTAATTTTAAATTGCAACTACAGGAGTCATATGAGGCCGCAGCGTCACAGACCCGGCCTGAGAGTCAGGCCGAGTCATCAGATCAGACCACTGGCCGTCAGTTTGATGAGGCGGCATGGATGCAGGCCACCCAGTATGCCTTTGAGAAGGGCCGGGTAGTTGGTATCAGCTCTCGACTGACTCCCAGAGATTATTATGGAAGTGCTGCGATGTCGGCGTCCAGCTCGAGAGGAGCTCATGCATCTTCTTCTGCTACACAGTATGAGGATCAGTTGCGATCTCAGACTGCACTGATAGAGAGTCTCTGACAGGAGCAGGAGCAGATGCATCAGCAGTATGAGGAGGAGCATCGATGCCAGCAGCAGCTGTACGAGGAGCAAACGAATCGGTGGCAGCAGCAGCATCAGGAGCAGATGGAGTACATGAGCCGACTCACTCATGATTTAGGGATGGATTTTCCTCCACCACCATCTGCAGATCCCCCCTCCCCCCCCTCTTTTAGATTAGAGTTTGTTTTTATGTTATAAAATTTGTTAAATCAAAATATGATTTTTTTTTCCTATTCGTAGTTTCTGTCTCATTATAAAATATTAATAATATTATATTTTGAAATAACAATATTAATATGAATAATAATATTATTTATATTTTATAAAATTAAATTTTATATATATATTAAAATTTTATAATATTATAATTTAATTATTTTTTTTGTAATATTTGAATTATTTTAATATTTGAATGTAAAATAATTCTATTATTTTTATATTAATTAAAATAACTTATTAATTTTTTTTATTTATGAATTATAATTCTAATATTATGATATTAATTAAATCATTTATTAATATTCTATTATTTTTTATTTTTGAATTATAATTCTATTATTATTAAATTAATTAAAATAATTTATTAATAATTTATTATTTTTATTTGTGAATTATAATTCTATTATTATATTAATTAAAATCATTTATTAATATTTTATTATTTTTTATTTTTGAATTATAATTGGATTATTATTATATTAATTAAAATAATTTATTAATATTTTTTTTGTATTTTTATAGTATTTACGATGGGATATTATGCCTGTTGCAAATATTATTATTATTATATGCATTAAAAAAAATTTATTAATAGTTTTTTATATTTTGTTAAATAGTTTTTGCGACGGGTCCCGTCGCCAAAACTATTTGCAGCGGGCCCGTCGCAACAGGTATTTACGACGGGGCCCGTCTCAATTACTATTTGAAAAGTTTTTTACAAATATACGGAGTACTATTTGCGACGAGGAGAAACCCCGTGGCAAAAAAGGTCTTTAGCGACGGGCCCGTCGCAAATAATTCTTGTTACGACACCGTTTTCAGCAATGGGCCATTTGCGACGGGCCCCCGTCACAAAAAGCCATTTGCGACGGGATCTCGTCGCAAATGACCCGTCGCAAATACTTGTTTTTCTAGTAGTGTCACTTACTGAAAAAACTTCTACAAACATGGAGTTCAAAGACAATTGTGTAATTATTGATTGGGTTCTGACATTTTTTACTGAAATTAATCCTCTTCCATCAATGAAGGAGAAGTATGACTTGTATACATTTTGAAATGATTTAGAAACATCCTCCATGGAACATAAACTGATTTTCCTATATCCTTTCTATGTTCAAATTTTATTTTGTTGTATCAAGATTTTTTCTCTTTCTATTCCATTAATAGGTACCAGTACTATTTGATTAAAAAGTAATAAACATTACTATTACTTGGTGACTTTTAAAAATACAATTATATTTTAAATGAAAAACCATTAATTTGATATGTCGTGCATATGCACGGGTGAGGACTAGTTATTTATATAGTTAGATTTCATTTTTAATTGATTTTAAAGTGTAATTGGATTATTTTTTATCATATTATACAATATTGTTTGTTGGAAGCAATTTCACATATAAATTGGATATAAACACATGTCATTCATATAATATTTTTTACATCTTAATAACACTCTTTCTAGTTTTGACAATGGGAATTAATTTTAAATTAATTTCTGTAAATTATGGGTTTTGAATTTGGAAAATTTGATTCCATTTTTAGAATCATAAGGTCCAAATTTTGTAATTATCCTTTTATTTTTTTGACCTTATGAATAGAAACTTCAGTAATTATTTTTATTTACAATGGATAAAGGTAAATCAAGTAAATATGGGTAAAAAATAATATAAAAATAATATAGAACTACCCTAACACGTGAACTAATACTAATTTATGAGTCATGGGTGAAACAAAAAACTCATTATGCCAAAATTTTGGCATTTTAGAACCACATGGGTATGAAAATGACATGTTATAATAATTAATTTAAAGTAAAGGGAAATTAGACAAAAACAAGTATCTGTATACAAAAAATAATAATTTTGGTTTATATAAATGATATATAAGTATATAAATATTAATTAAAATTATAAAAATATTTCCTACACCATGATATTTTATTTTTTATTTTTATACATTAAATAAAAAATTTATTTATGACACAATGATAATGAAATGATGACCTTATTAATGAAATATTCAAATAAATGATATTATAAATATTAATATATATATAATTTTAACATTTTGATCTTATCCCCGATTTTTTTGTTTTAAATATAAATTTTAGGGGTGATTTAATTCTTTTCGTTTGAAGTAATCAAATTTTCATGACTAAAAAATCAATTACTAAATAGTGTCAAAATTGACATAAATGAGTTTTTAAAAAAAATCCCATTTTATTAAATTATATAATAGTCCTAAAAATATAAGATTCATCCAAATAAGATATGTAATGTTTCAAATGTAATTAATGTTCCACTTTATAATCTCTTGTAATTTTATAGTAACTATATTAACCATATAGTATGAAAATACAACATGATAGTGTAAGAGTAATATTATTTAACAAAGGGTTAAAGCTAAATGATAAGGTTAATTTTGTAACATAGACCTTTCTAAAACCTATTTATATAGATTATTTAGATTAATACACATCTTAGAATAAAATTAAATTAGTTTTTCACCTTATGAACCGAAAATGAATTTATAATAAATTAATATTTAAAGACTTTTTAAAAGTTCCCCTCACCTCACGTATAAAAAGAAAATTTCTCATTATATTTTAAACACACCTCTAAAGCCCTTTTTCGTGGACAAAACCTAAACATTATCTCTCCAACCATACCTAATTTTATCCTATATTCCACTTATTAAAAATAAAGTAATACTAAGGATACTATTTGTGAAAATCGAAAGGAGATACTCAAAAAAGATGTAATTCTTTTATCACCTTTTTAAAAATTATTTTCATCTTATACTTCCTCTTAATATGTTGTTCCCATAATAAATTAATAAATCCTGTATATTCTACCTTTTTAAATTTTATTATAATTATGTTTCAACCTTAAACCTCCTTGTATCCATCCTATGAATTACAATATCACCATGCGTGTGTACGTACGACTTACCGTCTTTACACCGTGGTGTAATTAGTTATTAAACAATACTTAATTTTTATGGGTATAATGGTGAGTATAATGGATGTAAATAATTAATCAGCTATTTGATTCCTTATTTTGATCCTAACTATTATTTTTAAAAGGAAAATCAATCAGCTATTTGATTCCTTATTTTTTATGTCCCGTTTTGAGAGTTTTTTTATCATGCCGTGTTTTAAATTTTTTTACAAAGGTTTTCAACTTTGGTAAGTGAAAATAAGAAATAAAATTGAGTGTTTTGGATATTTTTCATGAGAAAAAAAATCATGTTTTATTTTTAATTCTATTTTATGGGAAAAAATACATACTATGTAGAAGTGTCTACATGTAGTTTATATTATTACTATGTAATAGATATTGCTAATTCTATAAAAATATAAACCAAAAATACCCTTGGAATTTTAATAATGTGAAATCTAGTTTAAAATCACTAAAATATGTAATTTTTATGGTCGAGTCCTAATAGTATCTCTTTTAAGGTAGTACATAGCTGATTGATCAAGTGTAAAAAACATAGAGGTGGTACTAATGAAACATGATCTCTCTTCTGAAGAACTACCAATATAGTTACATGGTCATATTGATAGAGTACTATGAAATAATACAACTCACATTTTTAATATTTTATAGAGAAATCATAAGTTTTATAGAAAAACTTGCGAACATAAATATGTAATGAAGAAAAATTTGACCCATATTTTTTATCTTTTTAATAATATTTTTAGGGATAAAATTTTTTAAGTGACCTGAATATGAAAACACACATTTTGATTCCTGACTATGTTGAATATATTTTATTACACAGAACTACAAACTAGAATTAAATAATTTGATATTTTATTGAGATGAATTATAAAAAATATGAGATTAAAATTATTAAATTTTTTTAAATCAATATGAAACATCATTGTGAAATTTAAATATGAGAATAAAAAAACATGTAAATAAAAATATCACTAACATAAAATCAGCATCCTCAGGGTTTTCCTTGAAGATCATTCCACCAATTGAAACTATATAAATATCAAAAACATTTTAAATATAATAGGTTTTAGAAAGATAAATAAATGAATAATATGAGTGAATATTTCTCACAACCCCCTCCTGCAAAAGATACCATAATGAGGAGAGAGAGATAATGACCCCTGAGTTTCACCACCAGTCATCCCTAGGATGGAGTCTATCACTGAGGGTAGAAAAATATCATGAAATGGGAGGCATTAACCTATATAAAAAATTAGACAGAGATAAGAGTTGAATCATCAACAAGAAACACCATGGAATAGTATAAAAAAAGAAACCAACACTATCCCAAATGCATGTATGATTAATAATAATTTAAATAAAATTATCTAGAATTTAATACCTGAAAGAAAAGATAAAATAGTGACAGAATAGTTATCCAAAGATATAATCTAGTAACATCTTACAAGGTCCATATAGTCATATATAAAACCTGGAAATCATTTTATATATATAGTTTGAGAATAAAAATACACTGAGTAAGAAAACTGATGTATCTCATGCACATGTGAATGAAGAATACTAATACACCTATTAAAAAAATAACCTACATTACCCAAAAAAGTATACTAACCAAACTCAACCTCACAAAAGAATTCTCGCCAAATAATGAAATTCAAGTAATTTAATTTTATAAGAAGTATATTGGTAAAGGGTACCTTATACGTCTTTCCCACAAGTACTCCTCTCTCACACTCCAATGTTGTACGTATTGGTGCTCCCATATATTCCATATACCACACCACCCCACAAGCCCAGACACATCAAATCACTCCCATTGAAACTTGGGAGGACCACCACATAAGCATGGCCATATCACGTCTCACCCAAAAATACATGGTCCATCACACATCCACAACCATGACTATAAAAGTAGGGTATCATGAACATGAAAGAAATAAACATTATATCATCCTCCCACCATGCATAACCCCACAAAAATCACCTCATCTCATCGCATCCTACCTGTAGAAACTTGGGCTAGTTCACATCTCTCCTGGAGACACCTAGACTATCCCAATCACCATGTAGTGAACTAACAATCCTCTAGAAATTACATCTTATTAAATACCTACAGTTCCTAGAAGATGTAGTGGAATGTGTAGGTGCTCATCTATAACATTTCATCCCCAGATTGTCTGAAAAAACAAACCCACAAGATATGTGTTTTTATACACATAATGATTGACATGGGTGGGTGTGTGTAAAGAAATAACAAGAAATATTAAAATAAAAACATAAATCCACACACAAAATCCCAACCTATGGTTTCACAACCAAACACTAACAATCTCACAACATTTCAAATTTTCCAACAACCTCTAAATGCATAAAACAACACCACAAATAACTAGGAAAAATATTTTTTCCAATGAATTTCATTCAATTATCCCATTATTTTCATAATTAATAATAATTCATGTTTTACCACAAACCCAACCATTCAATTATTCATTATCCATTTCCAACCCATTAACCAAACCAACCCACAACATTCAATCATTATTATTATTTTATTCCATCACTACATAGGAATCTCAAAAAAAAACCATATATCACAAAAAAAATTATAATTCAAATCATACCATCAACCCATCACCCCATAGGTAATGCCAACAACAACCACCTTCCCACCCAAAGCATCAAAAAAATAACTACCTGGCCAACAAAAAAATAGCCATCAAGAAAATATCTTTCCACCCATGAATAATATACATCAAAAAACCACCTTGGCACCCCAAAATCACAATCACAGACCATAACACATAAAATATAAATTTATAGTTTTGATATATTTTATTTTAGAATATTTTAATTTATTTTAGGGGCGTTATCCATTGGAAAATAATCTAGGGGAAACCATTTCATTAAAAAATATTTATGGTTAGCCAATTCCCAATTTAGTGTGATATCACAGAAATCACAATAGACAAAAAAGTCAACACATATCATCAAGAACAAAAAAATACCCAATGGCCATATTTATCTATGGGGCATTAATCTAACACATTCACAAAATCACAACCACATCAAATCCTTAAAAAAATTGTGAGTCATTCCCATTTACTTTTTATATTTAAATTAATTAAAATATTTATCTTTGATTAATAAATCACAATCATAAACTATAATCGACCCTACACCCAAAGAACACCTATGTTCATCAAAATGAAACCAATAATCGACCCTACACCCAAAGAACATCATAGTATAAAATAACTGGGAGAATAACGGAAGAAAAAAACCTGTGAAAGGAGAAAAACTCGCCCCAAATCACCAATAGTGATCCATTGGAACCAGTGAACCAAAATCGAAGGAAGGGGGTTTGAATATCCTCTTTGGTCACTTATCGATATAAAAAATGAGAGAGAATGCTTTGTGGATGAATTAAAATAAATCTATCTTATAAAGGGACTTAAAACCTAGAATCCCACGTGATTCCCATTGTGTGAGCATTAAGAAATGTTTAATCCCATATTTTACAAAAAAACCAATCTTTATAAAAAAATTAACCTCATTGGACTTTCTTTAATACATGTCATGAATTTCACATTAATTATTTGTATCCATATAAAGGATTCTCCCATTATCCGCATACAATATTTGAACCAACCATCTTCACAAACCATGAATATCTTCTACACAATGTGAAACCCATACATGACATATATTTCATGCAGAAACTCTATTTCACCTCTAACCTCCACAGAAAACTCCCAAAAGCTCCCAAAATATCTCCAAAATCTCAAACTGAAAACATAACGGAAAATTAATTATTTGACTGTTACATCAGATATATCTCAAATGATTCTCTCTCTCATGATTCAAAAGCCAATACTATGAATAAATGGGGTCTAAAAACCCACCCTCTGAGATACCTGAAATATACCCCCATACAATCACAATAAACTAATATACCATAGAGATTCTCATTTAACCCCATCACCATACTTCCAAAAAAATCTCCTCTAACACTACCACACTTCCCTAAAACCATATCAAACACCACATAGTCCAAACCAAAAATTTTTATAACCAAATAATTGCATTTACCCGAACGCATGAATTCGGAAATTTAATCCTCCTTGTCAAGATATTATATAGTACGGGTGTTACTGACTCACCCACATGGGTTTAATATCATCATAGTTAAATTATATCAATTATGAATTTGGTCCTCCCTTTTAAGTACTATGGTCTATATCAAACATCATAAATCTTGGAAAACAAACTATCTCCAAAATTTGAAGGATCTAGAAATCTCATCTCAAAAAAATATAAAATGAAAAACTCAAGAAAACTCTAGATACTGAGAACACATTTGTATCTCTTGCTCCAAAGTATTATCCTCTTGTACACTAGGCCACCAATACACACAAACCAGAGGATTGTTTATCCATGAAGTGCATTTTCTAGGAAATCATGGATCTCTACTGAACACTCCATGAACATCATTTCTTCCTTTATATCCAACTCTCCCCAGTTAGTGACATGTGAGTCATCATGAAGATATAGATGTAGCTAAGATACATGGAAGATGTTGTAGATCCTCTCCTATTGTGATGGAAACACCAACTGATATGTCACCTTTCCAACTTTCTGTATCACCTCAATGGGCCCAAAAAACTTAAGAGATAAATTACTTCCATATCCAAACATCTTCTTCCCACGTCGAGGGTAATCCTTCAACAACCTATGATCCCTTGCCTCAAACTCCAAGGGCATCATCTTGGGACCGGAATAAGACTTATACTAGTCTTGTGTTGTATTCATCCTTTCATAAACAAGATGAACCTTATTTATTATTCAATACACCAAATTATGAATAAGAACTTATACCTCCCCAACCTTTATCAATCATAATGTAGAAAGAAATAGTATCCCATATAAAAACATAAATGGATCGATGAAAATGGAAGAATGATAGAATGTGTTGAACACAAAACCAAGAAAATAGAGGTGTTATATGCAAGATTCAACAAGGTCAATGACACATTCCCAAAACATATCCTATAATGCCTTGATAGTGTAACCTATCTACCCACCTATATAATGGTGGAAAGCAGTGTGGTGGCATAACTGATTACCAAAATCATTGGGTAATCCCCTACAGACTCATGAGGTAATGTATGTATCCCAATTTGAGATAATGGACTATAAAGTTCTAGGAAACCACACAACCTAATCCACATACATCTTTGTCAAAGAATCCACAGTGCCCAACTCCTTGATTGGTAATAAGTGGGATGATTTCACCAACCAATCCATGATTACCTCTATAGCATCACAAACTCCCTGAGGTTGGGGTATCCATGTGAATAAATCCATTGATATGTCATCCCATTTCTACTTTCAATCATTTATGGGATACAATAATCTTCTAAGAACATGATGTATGACCTTTAAATACTAGAAACCCAAGAAAGTTTCAATAAACTATTCCACCACCAATTTCATCTCAAGCCACCAAAACTGCATCATCAACCCACAGTATATCTTGAAAACATCTAGTCATGTCAATAAAAGTGAGTTATTAAAATAATGAAGAACTCCCTCACACATCACTACGAGAACAAACAACATCACTCAAAAACTATATCATATTTTGACCATCCTCCAACCATATCTCCAGAGCATCACTTTGGAAAATATAATTTTGCCTTGACTATAACTCTATGTCTCCCCACTAAGACTCCTCCAACTTCTGATCTAAAGAATACTATACTAACATGTGAAACAATAATTTTTTACCCTCAACCACACTCACATATAAGTTCAAGGATTACAACCCCTCCATTGCACTCTAAGAATACCCTAAATCCTAAACAAAATATTCACTAGACTTATTGATCAAATCCTCAGACATAGAAATCCATTTTCATGAGGTGTAGGAGATATCAAAATCATAATACTAAAGAAAATCAATCTATAGAACCATTATAGATCACTACCATCTTCTAAATAAACATGCATCTCAACCCCATATGAGAATCATTACAAAAAACCCCTACACCGCACCCTCCATTGGAAATTGAAGCACCATAGCACTGAAAAAATCCCATTTCAGGTAAGTGAACATTTCTTGGAGTTTATTAGTGAACACATAAGCCTATCCTTTACTATTCAATGTAGGCAATGAAACTATATCTCGAGATAAATTAGGTACAATCCTCTGAAAATAACTTTTCATACCAAAGAAACTATGAAACTATTACACATTATTGGGTTTTCCAAATAAAAATTTACCTTGAAATTTTATGGGTCTACTTCCACACTCTGAAGAGACACAATATTCCCAAGGAAATGAACCTTTTATGATCATAACATACACTTGAAAAATGTTCAAAATACATGGTGGTGTCGAAGGACCTACAAAATAGATCTAACATTCTTAGCATGCTCCTTCTATAAATTTAAGTAGATCAAGATATCACCAATGAATATGATGATGTAATGGTCAATAAACTCATAGAAAATGGTGTTTATAAACCCCATGAACATGACTAGTTCATTCATAACCCCAAATGACATGACTAAACACTTGGAGTTCTCATTCCTTCATCTAAAGAGAGTCTTCAAGATATTTTCCTCCTCCACCATCATCTGGTGATATTTAGACCACATATAGATCTTTAAAAACTAACTAACCCCATTTAGTCAGTCAAAAAGAACACCTATCATTGGGAGAGGGTAATAGTTCTTGACTGTCACCTGATTCAACCTTAGGTAATCTATACAAAACATAAAACTAGGATTAAAAATCATGACTAACAACACTGGAGCACCCCATGGTGACACACTTGCCACGAAAAAACCCATATTAATTTTGTCTTCTATTTGAATCCAAAACTCCAAAAACTTAAAATGTTCCATTTAACAAGGATCCATCTAAATTGGTGTAGCACGAGGATGTGTTTCTATCCCGAACTCAACATCAAATCTAGTGGGTAACATAACAACCTCCTCTATAAATACATCCATAAACTCCAAAATTAATATGTAGACCTCCACTATACCAACATACACTGATTTCACTAATAACTTATCCAAAAAAGAAAAAAGGGAGATCCACAAGATGACTGACCACCTAAAAACCCCTCTCGCCAATGAAACCACATGTTGTCCACTGATATCTAAGAAAAAATAATCTCTTACAGAATAAGTTGATAACATAATGTATGAAATACCATGATTCATTGTTGAGGATTAACTTTTATGGATACATATATAGTAATAAATGATCCAAATGGTACTACTGTGGCCCCATCATCAGTCTGAACCCCTAGAACACATCTAAAAAGGATGAATGTCCTACGACTATAATTGTCAACAATATGGACATATGATGCCTTTCTACATATAGTACCAGATCATTGACTAGATTGGATGATACAAAGGAGTTTGATGTTCTTGAATCAAACAAGGCACAAACAATGGTACGAAACAAACTAATTGTACCTATGAAAATATCTATCCCATCGGGCATTGTTGCCTCTTCTTTGTGAAACTGACCATTCCTAGCTCCTTTATCACTCTTCTATTAGCCACCTCCATGACCAAGCTTATGTAATTTATCTAGAATATATGTAAACTCTTGAGGAGATTCCCTACCTACTCCATATACCCTCATCAGTGCAAAGGAATATTTCCCATACTCTTGGACTAGTCTCACAAGAATGTACTAATGAAGATGGCGATTAACTTATCCACCACCACCAACAGGGATTAAGGAACAACTATGACTTTATTCTGGAAATTTCAATGAACCCCATGACCAAAATACACTAGCATAAATGCCTCAGTAAAACCATTAAATCCTCTTTCTCTATAAGGATTGAATAGAAGCTATGGAGGTTGACTCCCCGCTAGTAAAAACCTCAAAGGTATTGGTTCTAAAGACTTACAAAAATAATTATACTCCTGTGGAATTCTAATGTCTCCCCATTCATAGTGAACCTTCCCCTGATTGAATCTTATTGACCACCTCTACCTTCTTCTAAACCTCCCTATATTTTGGTAGTGTAAAATGAGAAACTGTATGCCAGATAGAAGGAAGAAATGCCTCCTCCAGATGTATCGCATGAGACTCCTCATCTTGAAAAAAGATCTTGGAAAAAATCCTTAGGATTTTAAACGTTATCCCCAAATACCACACTAACATACTACCCTACTAAAGAGGAGGAAATTACTGACTCTCCACAACCTTCATAGCTGACGAAAATAACTCTTCCTGGAACTTCTTCTGAAAGTCAACCTTAAATAATATACCCCCTTCTTCTCACCCAACTATAACATCCACCACTAACACACATCTATCCATATCGAACTGAAATCCAAGGGAATATATTATCCTAGCGATGACTAGATCAAACAAAAATAAATCCTGAGCTCCTCCAGCTAGATCTCTATCTCTAAATCTGAAACACTACCCTCATACTTCCCCAATTCTTCCCAATGGATAGAATGCCACTCCCAATTCCACTAATTAACCTCCTTAGCTAAATCTATCATTCAATGATTAATAAGATCAATATTATAAACCTAAAATACATGATCCATACTTGGAAAAAGAATTAGTTCCATAACTGAAAAATAAAAAAACATTCTAAGACCGGAAATGTGAAATTTTATTATGATTAAATTTAAATCACTTTTTTCATTTTAACCTCACTAAAACAACATGATTAAAAATCACAAGTAATAATGATACATTTAACTCTCCTAGGTATCTACTTTAAAAAATGGTCAAACTCACCCGGTCGTTCAATAATATCATATTTTGTAAACTAGTTTATGGGAGGCATAAAATATCTTATCCTAGCTAATCTCCCTAGACCATGTCATACACCAAGGTCAATAAGAAATATGTATATAACAACCCATGAAACCCTCACTAGGAATAAATCCATACTCCATCCTATATCTCAGCCATCACCGTTGATACCACTTTTTTATGACCCCCGCTATCCAAAGATACCACATTTAGGAGAGAGAGATAATGACCTCTGCTTCCTGCCTCAAGTAAGCACTAAGTTGATAACTAGCACCAAGGGTATATGAATCTCATGAAATGGGATGGATTACCCTCTATAATAAAAAAGGATCAAGATATAAGATGAATCATCCATAAGAAACACCATTTAATAATATAAAAAAGAAATCAGAGCCATCCCATATGAATTTATAACTAAATATGATATAGATAAAATTCTCTAAAATTAAATACCCAGATTCAATGTGAAGCTACACCCACATTAGAAATCCCAATACCTGAGCTAGAATTTTCCAACATAGTCTATATAGTCCTACTTGAAACATATATATCTGTTTATATATATATATATATATATATGGTGAGAGTGTAATTATACTCAGTAGGAAAACCAAAGTCTCTTGCACACATGTGAAAGAATCATACTAATGTACTCATGATAAAGGAACAGAACCAAGAGAACCTAAACATGTATACTAAACAAACCCAGCATCACCAAGGAACAACCATAAAACAATGAAATCCAAGTAATATAACATAATATAAAGGATTTTGATAATGGGTACCCCACACCGCTTTACCCCTGGTATTCTTCTATCACATCTTGATTTCATACTTTCTCGAGCTCTCAAATCATTTGTACACTACATTTCCCTACAAGCATGGTAACATAATATCATGCACAAAAAAACTTGGGCTCACCTCCCACAATTATGACCACATCAAATCTTATTTGAAAACATCTAATTACTCACACTCCCACAACAATAACTAGAGTTTTTGGGTTTCATGATGTTAAAGGATATAAAACTTATTCCCTCCACCAACCAGGCACAAACCCTATTGTATGTCAGCTCCTCAAACCTCATCCTACCTGAAGAGTCTAGGGTTGTGTCACATATCACTAGAAGAGACCTAGGATATAAAAATCAATATCTAATGCACTAACATACCTTCATTCATCATAGTCTGTGAAATACCTACATCTATTTGAAGAGATGGTGGGAAAGGGTGTGTGTTCATCCATCTGTCTTCCTCGCCGAATGTTGGGAAAACACCCCCTGTTACTATGTGGTTGTTATAACATAGTACTCAATGTTTGTGTTTTTTATAGTGATACTAGCCTTTTACATGTGACACTATATGATTTGAATCAAAATTATACATCAAAATACAAGTCCAGGATCATGAAGTCTAGTGTCTTTTAAGACTAGGCACATAAAACATAAAACATGGGATTAAAAAACTTCTTTTTCTAAACATAATAAAGAGATAATAACTTCTTTTGATCCCTTAAATCTACAAATGATAACCTGGTGATAACATGAATGAAGGGTTGAGCTAAAATAACAATAATGGAAAATTCATAGTAATAAAACATTAAGACATGGGTTAGAAGGCATAGACTAATGAAAATAAAAGGTATGGAACAGATAGAATAAGAACATATAAACACGAGATCATATAAACATGAATTCATAGTAATGTGGAAGCAACATATATCGGGACTTTAGAACTATTCAAGGCTCATTTAATATATAGGATCACAAGTCAAGGTTAACCATCAAGACTGTTGCTCATCGTAGCATGAGTCCAGGCTAATCGCCAAGATCGTTGCACATAACCTCTCATGAGACTAAATATTACCCAATTAATTATTAAAATATCTGGTCACACCCATCTTAACATGTTTATGAATATTTGTTACACATACAATATCATACATAAAAAATCATAAACATAAAGGCACCCATGGAAAGAAATGGGGATCATAATCAAGTCATAAAACATATTGAATGGGGGTATTATAAAAGTTTCTATAAAAGAAAGGAATAATAACATAAAAGTACATTAATAAGGTAAAATAGAAATATATATGGGTATGTGATTTCAAATACAACTGATAACATGTGAAAAGAGTATTTAATAAAGTTTTATCACTAAAACATTTTTGTGAAGTATTAAAAAAAAGCTAACAACAATTTTAAATAGCTAAGGGAGAATTATTTTTTTAAAAAAATAGAAGTGATCCAATAAGGTTTTACTAATAAAAATAATTTTTTCTTAAAACATATGGTATAGTTCACTTGAAATTTCATACAGATTTGGGAAGTTCCCTAAAAAAGTGTTTTCTTATCAGGAAGTATTGAGGAAGGAATCATTTAAAAACATATATATACCTGAAAGAGAATAATGAATGAATCCTGATACATGATTTTGGGGAGAATAAACAAAATTTATAATATTTACGTAAACATAATAGATAACTTCATTTGGGTAGAAATAATTATAGTGCATCATGAAGGAATAAAGGAGGATCTGGTAGAATCTTGTACAGAATATTGGCATGGTATCGGGTTTACTTCGGAGAGATTAATGAGATAGAAAAGGGGTTTATAATATTTAATACATCATGATGGAAGTACAGGGAATGTGAAAATCATACCCCAACATTATGAATTATGCATAAATGAAATAACAAAGAGGACATTCTTGAATAAATGTGAGAAACAGAGGATCCCTTACATTAAGTCTGATGGTGTCCTTCGCTTGACCTTAATGACCTGAATAATAAAATTAGGTTCATTAATTAAAAATTCATGAACCCAAAATACATTATATTGATTTATTATAACCCTATTATGTTCATTCATGTCCTCTTTGATTAGTTAATAGGTTCAATTTCATTGTTTGGGAGTGTTTTCTTCCTTGGTTTTAATGATCGGTTCACTTATATTAATGTTTAGATAAACATGTATGATGACCATTGTTGTCTAGAAAAATATTGATATGAAATTAGTGAACATATAAAAGATTATGTGATTTAGGAATTAATTTAGTTAATTAGAGGGAAGGTAAATTATTATATAAAACATTAATAATAAACGCTTGGATAAATTTGTTGATTTTTCTCATAATTAACTTGTTTTGTATTATTATTTTACATCATGTGAGAAAAATGATTACAGAACAACACATAATATAAAAAATCTATTTAATAGTCTATTTAAACCATAAAAATGGTTTCATTCCATGAAATTAATATGGTAATAAAAATTGATAACCATTTATCCTTGAATGTGATAAATTAACACATATCTGATAGTGTTTCTATTTCTTTCATATAAAATAATGGAAAAGAGGAGATAATAATGAATTGTAAAATTAATAGATGAAAATTCTAGTACATTTATGTAACTAGAGTATTCATACCATTTGTATGATGAGAGGTTGGGAAAGATAATAGAATAAAGGAATGTGAAAAGAAAATGAAAGAAAAGGAAATAGTAATTCACCTCTTGATTTAACCTTCCTTGAGAGCCTCTTAAATGTAATAGATTTGGTAATTTGAGGAGGCCAAGGTCTGTTGAACATGGGGGAGGATATTGGATATAGATTTGGGAAGAATTTAGGTAGGTCACAAGGATTGAGATGAGTGAAGTTAAGAGGGGAGTGTGGGTTGTTTTTTATAGTGGAGGGGAGGTGGGTTTTATTAATATTTTAATCATTAGTTTATTATTTTTTCATAATAAAATAAATAATGGTGATTCTTGTGACCAAAAATAGAAATATGTAAAATTGATTTCAAATACAAGGTACTTACATCAGTCATGACTCTATAAATAGTGTATTTAACATATACTGTATGTATAGAGTAAATTACCGTATTTTACAATTCATCAAAAATTCAAGTATTTTAGAAAAATACTAAAAATTCAGCCTAACAATTAATCAATGTGTAGAATCCAAAAAGGAACTCCATTTTTTGAAAATAAAATTTTAAATATAATTAATATAATAATTAATTAAAAACATAATTTACTTGAAAAATACAAATCTTAAAACTATAATTGATTTTACAATGCATTTATAAATTACATAAGGTCTTATAAAATTATATTAATACCAGAAGAAAAATAATTTTTAATTTATGAACACAATTTAGAAAAATAAATATTATTTTAAATTAATTTTTTAATTGTAATTAATTATTTATGACTTACTAAAATACCAATACTTTTACTAGGGTCATATTATCACTTATAAGATGCCTAAATTATATTTATACATTCATGGGTGAGGATATTACTATTATGGAAGATTTACTATTCACAAGGTTCATATTACTATTCATAAGGGTTAAATTACTATTCATAAGGGTCATTTACTGTTCACCAAAAATAAATTTTGTCTTATAGAACTCCAAACATCTTACAGATCGCAACCATGAACGACATATTTTTAAAATTAAAATCACATATGGATCAAAATTATGTTTAAAGGTCTCATAGTACTTAGTATTTCAGTGTGTTGTGATTTTATGTTTTTATAGGACATAATTATAAGAATGGAAATTTGAATTGATTATGCATTGGGTCGTTACATTATTACCCCCTTATGAAATTTCTCCCTCGAAATTTTTATTTACATTCTTATCCATAAATAGGTGTGGGTATTTTCCTTCATTACCTACTCCAGTTCTCATGTAGGCTCTTCGTACATATGGTTCTTCCACATTACATTGACTGGGTGAGTATTCCTATTACAAAAAACATTATCTATATGATCCAAGATCTTCAATAGTTTCTCCTTGTAAGAAATAACATTCTCCAACTGTACCACCTCTAATGAGAGTACATGTGAAGGGTATGCTATAAACATCCTAAAGAAGGATAAATGAAAGACATCATGTACTTTAGACATGGTAGGTGGAAGTTCTAGTGGATAGGCCAGAACCCTAGAAAGATCAAGAATCTCAAATGGGTTGATATACCTGGGACATGAAATTCTTTTCTTCCCAAACCATAGGACCTTCACCCTTGTAGATATGTATAGAAATATATCTCCAACATTGTTCTCATGACCACATCAACGATTGTCTGCATAACACTTTTTTCAACATTGGGATTCCTTGATGTGAGGTTGAATGGTTTTCAACTTCTCAACCATTTCTTCAACCATTTTAGTTTCTAGCAGCTTATGCTCGCCAACTTCATCCCAACACGTCGGTGTTCTAGTCCATTTCTGATAAAGGGCTTCATATAGTGCAATTCAGATGCGCGAGTGGAAACTGTTGTTGAAAGAGAATTTGACTGGTGTAAGCTGTTGGTTCTATCCTCCTTTTATGTACATATAACCTGATTTAAAAAATTATTTTATTATGTAAATATTTCTCTCATATTGGGAATTGGTTTGAGGATGATAGGACATAGAAATGTTCAGTTCAGTGCATAGAGCATATTATAGACTTTTCCAAAACATGAAGGTTATTATTAGATCACTATCAGATACAATAGATAGTGGTACACCATGAATCCTTACCACATCTTTGATATATATACATGGAGGTTGATATAATGAGAAGTCATCTAAAATTGTGAGAAAGTGATATGTCTTTGTAAGATGATCCAGAATGATCCATATAGGATTGTCTCCTCTTGATGCCTGTGGAAGTTTAGTAACAACGAACATGGTGATGTTCTCCCCCTTCCTTGTTGGTATGTGTATTGGTTACATCATACCCTTATAATTTTATCTTTTATCCATCACAAGTTGACATACTAGGAACTTTGATTTATACTCAGTAATCTCCTTCTTCATATTGTCCCACCAATATTTCTCTCAAATATCTTGATACATATTTATATTCCCTGGGTGGATATAGAAGGTTGAGCTATGTGTGTTATTAAAAAGAAACTTATTTTTCCTTGAATTGGATTGTACACATAATCGTGACCCAAATCATAAAACTTCTTCCTCATCAATCTAGAACTCAGAGGATTTCCCATTTCTAATGGGTTCTACCCATTTCTGAATTTCGAAATCAGTTCTTTTGGAATCCTTCATTGTATATCTGAGGGATGATTGAGAAATAATTTGAGAAAGGTTTTATGATTTTACTACTTTAATGATATCCATGTCCATCCTTCTAAAGTCAAAGAATATTAGATCCCTTTCAATTCTAATCATTGATTAAGATGCAGGATTCGTTCTACCAAGAGCATCAGCGACCTTGTTTACTTTAATGGGATAGTAGTGATTCAGTAGTCATATACCTTGATGAGATCTATATATCTTAGAAAACTCATATGAAGTTCCTTCTATGTGAATATACATTTGAGACTCTTATGATCAATATATATCACACACTTGTCCCCATAGAGTTAATGCTGCAAAATTGTCAATGCAAATTTCACAACTGCCAACTCCAGATCATGAGTAGGATTGTTTTGCTCATGGATTTATAGCTGCTTCGAGGTGTATGATATCAATTTATCATTTTGATTCAGAAAACATCCTAAGCCCTTCTTTTAAGTATCATTTTACACCACAAATAGTTCTCCACTTTTTGGGAGAGTGAGTACTGGCACAGTAATAAGACTCTTTTTCAACTTCTTAAAGTATTCCTCACTTTATTTAGTCCAGACAAACTTTACTCCCTTTCGTGTCATCTTGGTAAATGGGGTTGGAGATCATGATAAATTATTCACAAAACATCGATAATACCTAGCAAGAACCAGAGTGCTATGGATCTCTATTACAAATGTTGTCTTGGGCCACTCTTCAAATGAATTTTTCTTGGAAGGGTCCACATATATCCCTTTGCTGGTGATAACACGCCCCAGGAATGATATTTCCTCTATCAAAAACTCACAATTACTATAATTTTCCTAAATATTTTCCCATCACCAATTATATAACACAACATTAAAATGATCAGCATCTTCCTCCTTCCTCTTGTATTATATCAAAATATCATCGATAAAGACTTCCACAAATTTGTTGAGGTAATCTCTAAAGACTATATTCATTAAATACAATAAAATTTATGGATAATTAGTGAGTCCAAAGGGAGTCAATTTGAACTGATAGTGTCTATACCTCATTCAAAAGGCGGTCTTGGAAATATCTTCCTTCTTCAGCTTTAATTGGTGATAATCTAATTAAAGGTGCTCCTTAGAGAAATAACAGGCCCAACGAAGTTGATTGAATAATTCATTTATCCATGGCAGCGGATACTTGTTATATATAATGATTTTATTGAGCTCACTATAATAAATTTCTAGATTCATTGATCCATCCTTCTTCTTGATGAAGAGAATGGGTTCACCCCATAGTGAAGCACTCCGGCATAAAAAACCATTCTCCAGATTATCTTATTACTACTTCTTCACCTCTTCAAGCTCTACAGTGGCCATTTTATTAGGTTTCTTTGATATAGGAATAGATCCATGAATAAGTTCAATTGAAAACTCAACCTATCAATCAGTTGGAAGGCGAGGAAACTTTTTAGGGAATACATCAGTGTGATACCTCATCATGGTCATGTCTTCAAGCATGATTATGTCCATTGTCTCAATCATTTGATCTAGACATACTTTCTCATAAAGAATTAATATCCACACTTGAGACAATGATTCTAAATAAGATTAAACATTCTCTTCACACTTGTAAGGAATTGGAAGATGCTTCATGATGTCATGTGGGACTCCCTTTCACCACAGTAGATGTTGGCTTTGTAAAAATATATCCAATCCTTTCCCATGATAGCATAGAACTCCACTAAAGGAAGTATGATGAGATATTTTATGATGTTCAGGCCACAAACATTAACCAGGGAGGATTTATAAACCATGGACACAATAATTTCCCCTTTCACTATTCTCATTGATAACTTTTCCTCCAAATTTTGAGGTGGTGTTTGAATAGTTTTACTAATCATTGAATATAGGGAAGAATGTGTGGAACCAGAATCAAATAGTACATTCACCATTCTTGAATGAATAACTAGTGAACATGTCACCGCATAATTTTCCTTGTCCACCTTAGTAGTAGTGATAGCATAAGACATTCCTTATTTCCTTGGATTTGTTTGTCGATTTCCTCCAACAACCCTTGGATTAGGGAAATGTTTCTCATAATTCCCATGATCTTTAAAGTAATAAAACTACATTATAGGATGAGTGTTGATCTGAACCTCCCTTTATTCTTCCAAATTAGTGGTATTCTTTATATATCATCGGCAATTTTTAGCCAGATGTCCCAAAATTATACATTTGAAGCAATTCTTAGTTCCCTTTATACAGATGCCAGAATGATTATTCCCATAAAATTTACACGTACGATGGTCGGTATTTTTTACATCATGGAATTTATTTGTGAAACCTCCAATATTATATTCCATTTCCACTTTTTTTATGGTCCCACAATACCACTGACAATCTCCTTCAACCTTAAAAACCCAAAGAACAATCTCCTCATAGCTGCTGAAGTCTCAAATCACCAACACATTTTATAGACTTGGCTTTAGTCCTCTGGAGAAGTGATCCACCTTAAATTTGGTGTTCATCAAAAATACATAGGCATACCATGAAATAATTGTAATGTTTCCTTCATACTCCCTGATTAACTCATCTTCCTTCTATTTGAGTCTGAGGAACTCTCTTTCCATCTTGAGATATAGGTTTGGGGAAAATATTTATTGAAAAACATTTTCTTCAATTCCTCTTAATACATGGAATGAATTTCCTCCTAGGGATTCATATTCTTGATCAGTTTCCACCACTGACCAGCTTCCCCATCAAACTGATTGAATTCTAGTACAACATTATCTTTATCTGAGCACTAGAGGATGGAGAATATATTTTCAATGGAGTTAATTCACTGTTCCGCGAGGAGGAGATCAGAATATCCACTAGGCATGGGAGTAATTTTTTCACCTGAAGGAATTAATTGAAACTTGATCTTTCCATGGAAGAAGAGGGTGTTCCACATGATTCAAGTTATTATTCAAAACTTGATCTATCTGAGCATGTACTGTCATGAGTTTCTGAAAACATGACACTCTCATATCAAGCATATCATTAGAAAAATATTCAAATTTCCTATGTCATTGATTGTTTTAATGTGTTCTTCTATTTAAAACCATTGACTAAGAATAATAAAATAAAATTAAAGGGATTCAATACTTACCTGTTGATAATTAAAAGTTATTTTAGAACATTAGAGCGTAAACTTGTAAACAAAAAGTATATAGAAACATGTGATTCCCAAGCTTTCAATCTAGGTTATCCTTGATCTATTTCTTAAATTATATTCCTATGGGATATTTTTTAATTTCCTTAATAATTTTTTGTACTCTTCTCTTGAATTTACCAAAGCATATCTGCCAGGAGTGTGAAACCCAGAGTCCACCAAGGCCCGTTGTTGTTCACCTGTTATTGTTTGATTCTAGATCCAAAGATGTGTTTTTGGGTATTAACCATATATAAATTTGTTCTATATCAACCTCTACATGTTTGTATCCAAAAATGGATTTATTTTTTTGGTTAAAACACTTATTCTATATTTACCAAAATTTAGGGGTGGTTTCTTATACTTAGGCTCATCCTTGAGATTATAACTAAAGTGCTATATTCATAATCTCTAAAAATAAATAAACCATCATCTGATACCAACTATAGAAACCCTAGCCTTTTACACAAATCATTACATGTTTTTAATCATAATTATAAATCATAATACAATCCATGGATTATGAAGTTTTGTTTATTTCAAGACTACGCACATAAAATAGAAAACATTGGAATAAGAAACACTTCATTATTTAATCATTATAAAGAGATCATAACTTCCATTGAGCCCTTACATCTAGAAAGGGTGCCATGGGTATCACATGAACTAAGGGATGATAATTGTTCCAATATATAGAAAATAGAATAGTAATAAATCATTTACACATGGGTTAGAAGGCATGGCATAATGAAAATAAAAGGATTGGAACACATGGAATCAAAACATATAAACATGAGATCATATAAAAATGAACTCAAATTAATTTGGTAGAAACATAAATCATGAATTTATCAATATTCAAGGCTCATTGCACATAGAGGAGAATAAGTCATGGTTAGCCACCAAGACCTATGCCCGTGGTAGCACGAGTCAATGCTAACCGCCAAGAATGTTACACATAACATACCATGAGACTAAAAATTACCCAAATAATTAGATAGATATCTTAGTTCACCCATCATAACATGTTCATGAATATATTTTCCACATATAGAATCATACATAAACAATCATAAACATAAGGGATCTCATGGAATGAAATGGGTTTCATAATCATGTCATAATAGATACAGGTATCTGAAAAATGTCCATGAAAGAAAGGAATTAGAACATACATGGACATTCATAAGTAAATATAGGCATATTTCATGGTAATTGATTTCAAACAAAAGTGAAAATCTATTAAAAGAGTGTTTAATAATATTTTATCACTAAAACATTTTAGTGTGGTTTTAAGGAAAACACTAACAATCATTTAAAATAGAAAAGGCAATAATATTTTGTAAAAAAATAAAAAAGTGATCCAAGAGTGTTTTATAATATAAAAAACTGGTTTTATAAAAAAAGTGTGTCTTAAAACAAATGGTACAGTGCACTACAAATTTGGTATGGATTTGTGAAGTTCTATTAAAATGAGTTTTATTATAGGGAAGTATTGAGGAGGGAATCATTTAAAAACATGTATATCCCCAAAATAGAATGATGAATATATATTGATACATGATTTCGGATAGTATACACATAATTTATAATATGTACATAAATAGAATAGATAACTTCATTTGGGTATAAAGAAAGATAGAGAAACTTGAAGGAATAAAGGAGGTTTGGGTAGAATCTCATACGGAATATCGGTATGGTATCGAGTGTACATAAAAGAGATTAATATGAGAGTAAAGGGGTTTTCATCATGTCTAAATCATTAAAATTAATGTTATAAATCAAACACCAATGTTATGAATTACTCAAAAAAGTACATAACATAGAAGAGATTCTTGAATAAATGTGAGAAAGATATGATCTCATACCTTAAGTCTGATGGTGTTCTTCAACTGATCTTAAGGACCTGAATAATAAAATTATGTTCATTAATTAATAATTATTGAACCTCTAATACATGTTATTGATTTATTATAAACTTATTAAGTTCATTCATGTCCTTTTTTATGAGTTAATATGTTTAATTTCATTATTTCGGAGTGTTTTCTTCCTTAGTTTTAATGATCGGTACACTTATATTCTTGTTTATATAAACATGTATGATGAGAATGGTTTTCTAGAATTTATTTTATATGAAATTAGTGAACATATATAATATTAAATGTTTATAAAATTCATTTGGTTATTTTTAGTGAAGGTGAATCATTATATAAAACATTAATGATAAACGATTGGATTAATTTGAAAATTTTCCTCATAATTAACTTATTTTGTATTGTTATATTACATCATATGAGAAAAAGGATTAAATAACATGAAATATGATAAAATACATATTTAGTAGTATATTTCAACCATAAAGATGGTTTCATGACTAGAATTGACGTTGGTAATAGTAGTTGATAACATGTCATCCTTAAAAGTGATAAATTAACACATCTCAGACTGTGTATCCGTTTCTTTTGTATAAAGTAAGGGAAAAGGAGAGAGGATAATAAATTATCCCATTAAAATAACCAATATAGTACATTTAGGGCACTGTAGTTTTCATTCCATTTATATGTGGAGAGGTTATGAAATACAAAATAACAAAAGAACAAGAAAAGAAAATGAAAGAAAAGAAAAGTGGAATTCACCACTTGATTTAATCTTCCATGAGAGCCTCTAAAGGGGAAAGGATTTGATTTTTGAAGAGACCAAGGGATGATATACGTGGAGGAGGAGATTGGGGAAAATTTTGGGTAGAATTTTTGGAAGGAACATGGCTTGAGTGGAATGACGATAAGAGGGGTGTGTGGGTGGTTTTTACAGTGGAGGCGAGGGGGGTTTTCTTAATATTTCAATCATTCGTTTATTATTTTTTTATAAGACACGAATTATTGGTGATTATTGTGAAAAAATGGTAATATGTGCATTTTATTTATACCCATGGTCATAACATCATCCATTACTCAATAAATAGTGTATTTGACAAATATATTATATATACGGTAAATTGTTGTATTTTACTTTTCATCAAAATTCAAGTATTTCCGAAAAATCCAAAAAACACACCCTAACCATTTATCGATGTATATAATCCAAAAAGGAAATACATTTTCCAAAAATAATTTTTTAAATAATATTAATTGAATTTTTAATTAAATTTATAATTTACTTGAAAAATATTGATTTTGTAACTATAACTAATATTGTAGTACAATGAAAAATTATATAATGTATTATAAAATTATCTTAAAACTAGTAGACATAAATTTTTTAATTTATGAACACATTTTATGAAAATATATTTGGTTCTAAATTAATTAATTAATTTTAATTATTTATTTATGCCTTAAAAAATGCCAATACTTTTACTATGCTAGTATTATCAATTATAAGATGCCTAAATTTTATTTATACATTCATGGGTGGGGTTATTATTCATTTTGATGATTTACTATTCATAAGGGTCGTATAACTATTCATAAGTGTAACATTACTATTCATAAGGGTCGGTTACTATTCACAAAAAATTATGTTCTTCTTATTACATTCCAAACATCTTACTGATCGCAACAGTGTTTGTCAGATTTTTGAAATTCAAATAACATAAGTGTCAAAATTATGTTTGATGGTCACATAGTACATAGTAGTTCATTTTTTTGTGATTTCATGTGATTATATGACATGATTAAGAGAAAGGAAATTCCCATTGATAAAACATTGGGTCATTACAGTGTGCATATTAAAATGACCTAAATTATAAAATTATTTACATATAGACACATACACAATCCCAACATTTGGGTATACAATGAATCATTAACAAACTCACAACATCACCACTTTCCCTACAACACCATAATATAGAAAACCATAGCACAAGCTACAAGGCATAGTCATGTTTCAAAAAAAATCATTTAATCAACCCATTCTTTTCATTATTAATAAAAAACATTGTTTTACCACATATACCACCATTTAATTATTGGTCATCAATTTGCAACCCATTTACAAAACCAATCTATTCAAATTAAATCATTATTAAATAATGTATTATTCCATAACGATGAGAGCACCTAACACAAAGCGACCACACATAAAATGCAATTGAAATTTACCATCGTACCAATTCCCGACACACTATAAGAACATCCTTTAATAACACCATCTCCACCACAAATGAATGACCAATAAATAACCACCTTACCTCCTAAAAAAACACAATCATCAAACAACCACCTTACCACCCCTAAAACACAGCCATCAAACAACCCCCTCACTGCCCAATAAGAACCATCGAACACCAAAACACATTGAATATCATTTTAGAGATTAAAAATAGAGTATTTTATCGCATTCCAATTTATTTTAGTGGGTTTATCCAACAAACAATAATCCTAGAGAAACAATTTTATATGATAAATATTAGTGGTTATCTAATTTCAATTTTAGGGTGATATCAGAACAATCATAATAGACACAACATTAAACACACATCATCCAATGGAAAAAAACCCCCCAAAACATAATTTTTTATGGGCATAAAACTAATATACAAATTGGATAGAAAAACAAGGTAGGGAGAATAAATCATTATAGATTGCCAACGAGGATCCACCAGAACCATTGAACCAAAGTGTGAATAAGTGTGCTTAAAAAACTCTCAGTGTGACTAGGGATCATCCAAAATGATAGAGAATGTGTTTCAGTAGAATGAAAAATAAATTCTTTATATAAAGGAACCTAAAACGTAGAATCTCGTAGGTTTTATGTCTTCTAAACATTACACGATGTGTAATCCTAAGGTTATTGAAAATTTCCATCTTTCACTGAAAAACATATCACTTCACCCACTATTTAATACACATCATGAATATTATTTACATGAAATTTATCCATATCTTGTATATACACTTATACATGTAATATCCATGAGCTAACTTTCTTCAAAAACCATGAATAACCATTACATGTTTTATACGAAATACACAATTTAAATTTCCTACAACTACTTTTTTGCACATCCATCCTCCACAAAAAACCCTCAGAACCTCCCTTATACAACTATAGCCACTAAAATTTGAAATATAATGAATGGGGAAGGAATGTACAATAACAATACTACTGAATCATGAAATTTCTTATATGATAATATAGTATGACCATCAGATATAAAGATATTTGTTATCTGATCATTATTTTATGATTATTCTGCATATGATCTTTGATTATACATGAATTGAAATGGTATATTGATTATTTTACAATTTTCATTTGGAGTAATTAAATTTGATAAAAAATTTATATTTCATTTTAAAATATATAAAAAAGATAATAATTATTGGAAAAAATACTTTATTTTAAACAAACTATTTTCTAAAATATGATTTTTTTTAATATTACCTTTTAAGAGTTATATCAATAAAAATTGTTAAAAAATTTCAAATAATTATTAGGAAAATAAGTAATCAAAATTATATATATAATTAAAGTTTTATAATGAATAAATATTTAATGATTAATGATCAATAAAAGTGTTTTATTTCGTAACATTCTTTCATCAAATATTATGTTTTTTTATTTAAAAGTAAAATTTCATATATTTGGAGTGTGAAATTTAATGATAAATAAAATTATATAAATTAATAATCATATTATGATTATTAATTTTAACTTAAATAATAATAATTTAAGTTTTATTATAAAAATATAGTTTTCTAAATTTAATTTTTATGTGTTCTGTATTGTGAATTTACAAATAATTTTATTCACAATAACAAATTTTATTTAATAAAATGAATTTAATTTGTTTGATTTTATAATTTAAATTAGGTAAGTGATTGAATTTAATTTTTTGATAATGAATATTTTATTAGGGGTAAAAAGTGAGTTACCACAATAAAGGGTAAAATGTACTAAAAATGGATTCAATTATATAAGATTGTCCTAAAATACATCTACCCATATATCATAGTTTTTTTATGAAGTGTATAATTGTAAATCACAATTATTCTTTAATTTTAATTCATATTACTTGTACATTTTCATTCCTTACACATTAAGTAATGGGTATTTTGGAGAATTCCAATCAAACTCCCCCATAAAACAACCCCTCCTTTATAATATTCAATACACACCATTACAGAAATTAATATCAAATTCATACTAAAAGTTGCATCTATTTCTGTTCTTATCAACATTTTTAACCATCAATTACATGAAAGGGGTCTCAATTCATTATTTTGAATAAATACAGTTTGAGAGAGAGGATATTCATCAATGAATCTACATATTCTCTATCATTTTCAAGTATATTCTCTTATTTAATCTCTATAAATCCAATTAAAAACATTACTTATGTATTTTTAATATCATTATGACTATTTTCAAATGATATTATGATTATGTTACACGGTACTCTAACCCATTAATCAGTATATCATGTTTTGGTTTGGGTCAGTTCAAGAATAAATGTGAATAAGGCTATAAAAACCATCATTTTCATTATAAAAGGGTATAAGAACATTAAAACATGTAATATATTATATTAAGTTGTTATATATTTTATGAATATGGTTATGGAAAGGGTAAATAAAAATTAATGGTCATTGTATGATAACATTTTTTGTTTAAAATTTTCACGAAACATAAGTGACATGAATTTCATTCATGTTACATATACTACTAATTTATTTAATATAAACATGGAATTTTATAAATAATTTAAAAATATTTATTCCAACACATTTAATAATATGGAAATAATGAAATTTTTATAAATTATTTTTGATCAAAATTACCAATTTTAAACTGTTATGAGATAATAAGAATTGCAAACATCTGATAAAAAAATAAACTATAAATAACTATAATGTGTGTAATAAAGAAGTAAAAGTTAATTGGGTAAAAGGAAGTAAATTTGAAAAAAATATGAAATAAGTGAATAATAATTATATATTTATTATATAGGAGGATAATTTACCTTCTAGGGAGTTTGGGGTAGTGTTTAGGGTCTCTCTCTTAATCCTTCATCTTTCTTGATATTATCTTTCCAAAACATCAATTAAGTTAATATGAATGAAATTTCACTGAAAATGTTCTACTTTTCTTCACATATGGTCATGTTTTGGATTTACATGTATTCATACCATTTCATGTCTCATTGTTCCACAAATCTACCTAAATTAATCTAGTAAGTGGAATTGTTTTTCTATTTTTTCGATTAGGAATAATCCACCTATATGATTATATTAGTTATATTTTTTGGATGTCTTTATCTCTAATTTTATGATTTGTGATGTTTTTATTGGTTTTTTTACTTATGTATCAATTTTATGTGGAATTTTATTATCTAAACTCCATTATGTTTTTTCTCGGTAATTTTCTCCCACCATTTTCCTTATTTTTTTATTAAGATTCCATTTCAGGTTTTAATGATTACAGAAATTATTTTTTTGAAACACTATATTATTTTAAATATATATATATCTACATTATTTATTTAAAAAAATTATTTTAAAAAATTTATCAAATATTAAATGTTAATTATTATAAATTTTAAATTCTTTTTATAATATTATATAATATATTTATTTAATAATGTCAACATCTTTTAAAATTTATCTTTTCTCACTATATATTTTTTTTGTTTAATCAAAAAGAGTATTTCTTTGGGTAATTTATTTCAATGAAATATAATCATTTTTATGAATCACATTTTAATTTTCATAGGATATTAATTATATAATTGATTTATGATGTTTTTACATTTATGTATTACAAATATTTATTGTTTTTTATAATGTGAATTGTGGGAATGATATTATATAACCCTCCAATGAATTGTGTAATTATCTTCTCCATCGTAATATTATATTATAGAAATTGGTATTTTATCTTTGCCCACATTTTTTGAGACATGTTAATCCAATATGTTATGATAGACCTAAAAGTGAGCTTTAAAACAATAAATGATTTTCCATTATTATCATTTTATAAGAGGCAAAAGTTATGTTTTCATGGCCTTTGATAATTTTATCATTTTTTTTATTCCAATTTTTTATTTTCTTGCTATAAGAAAATAATTATGTCATTGTTTTGGTCTTATGATCTATTCCTTATTAGTTACAATTTCATTAGGTTATGATCAAATACCTTAATTTTGTTTTCACACCCATATGATCATCTTAATCTCAATTAGGATTTTTATTATGTTTAAATATGATGACACGGATTATATCTCTTATGTTTACCCTTATCATGCTTCTAAGACCACGAATTACTTTCCTTACTATCCCCTATTTATAAACATGAGTTAAAATTTAGAATTTTCTTTAAAGGGAATTAACTATTGTTCAATATGGGAGAAATATTCACTATGTTTTAGAATTAAGTATTTTATGTATCAAATATGAAAATATACCAAACCAATATGTAATAGTGTGTGATTAGTGATGATATGTAATGAATATTCATGTGTAATGATGTATGATGATTTTAATTTAGGGTTGGGTTCTCTAAAAAATAACCCACATTATCATAAATTAAACAATATGATATTCATGTTACTAATCTAAACCTCTATGAAATACAATGTTCATAAGATAAGGAATATACCAACCAAAATATCCTAAACAATATCCACCTATAGTGTCTCAGGATTTTTATACAAAATGACAAATATTTATAGATCGATATTAATTAAAAAATATAATGATCCAACCTAGAATCTTATAGGTATTAACCCTTTGGAAACTAGTAAAGATAAATAAATAGTTTATATGTGAACTATATAATATATCACTATGATAATAATAACTAGGACCCTTATTAAAAATATCATACATAATAAATTTATTCATAACTTGGGGAAATTAAACATAATAAATTGTCATATTAGATTCTCAATAACATTATATAGTGGAGATTTAAAAATATGAGTACAAGGGTATGAAAACAAAAGAATAAAATTTGAAAATGTACCTAAGATATCATAGATCACAAACATGATTCATCTCAAAATTCATGATAGTTTATAATACATGAATCGTAATGGAAGAAAAATATTATATGAGAGTATAAAATTGATATAATAAAAGGATTTGGGGGATACACAGTAGAATATAAAGTAATTTCCTTAATATAAATATTATCATTTCGAATTATATCATATTTGAATGCTTTCACACCACAAACTATCTTACTAGTCATGGATCTCTCCCGATACTATCATAGTTGAAAAATCCATTATTGAAGTGGGTTCACTTCCCATTCCACTTCTATATATCTCATAAGATATCTATCATTACCCAATGAATTAGAGGTATATGTAATTTTGTTCTCACCTATCACATAATTAAAATCATAAATATGTGTTCCAAAATACCATTATATATTCATTATACAGTATCCCGTTAAAAGGAAACATATTTCAAAGAAAATCAGCATGGAATATCTCATGGAAAAGAAATGGGTTTCATAATTTTTACATCAGTTCATCAAAACATAACCCATAAAATGTAACAGGTTTAAAACATATCTTATAATAATCATAAAAAATCATGAGAATGGGTAAGTCTAGAATCATTATATCATATCACTAGTAAATAATATGATAATCATACATTGTTATTGTTTCTAATGAATATAAATACCACAAAATATAATTAAAACATTATAGATGATAATATGCTTTCCATATTCAAATAAAATATTTAAAATATAAATATTTCACAAATATTATGAGAATAATTATAATTAAGAATAATTTTGGAACTATGTAATGGAATCTCAAAATTGTTAAGAATCCATAATAGTGAAAATTTCTTTACAAGTCATATAAGTAAAAAATAAAACATTCCTTTCAATATTTTAAAGAAAGGACAAAAAGTACATAATTTTTAAAATGACAAGAACATTAATTTTAAACCATTTTCCTTAAATTAAATAATGAGTTAAAATTTCTTCAAATATTATTTGGATAATTTTACAAATATTCATGAAAACATTTTTATAAAACATGAACATAGAATAGAAAATATTTTTTAATGAAGAAATTAATAAAGCTTGTTTTTACCTAAAAAAATTATTTTATAATTTTGAGTAAATAAAGATTTAAAAATGAATTAAACCAAATTATTTTCAAGAAATAAACCAAATATAAATAAATTTTTAGGTATGTTAATATTTTTATAATAATATTTCAACATTATAATCAAAATCAAAAATTACTTGATAAAAATGTGATTATATCATAAAACCCGTACCAAATTGGTAGATTATGAACAATAATGTTAATAAAACAAAAAACTTTATATGGATATTTATGTCACAAAACATTCATGAGGATAATCATTAAGGATATTCAGGGGCATTATATACACTAAAAAAAGAAACAAGTGGTGAATATGGCTTATGTCCCACAAAAATTAAACTGAAATAAAAGCCTATTACCGAAAGTCTTGAATTTATTCATACATGTTAGAAACTAATGAATAGTAAATATAATTTCATTATAAATATATTCAAATAATACCATATATTATTAACTTATATACTTTTATAGCCCATTTATTAATAATTGTTTATTAAAATCATTATTATGGGTTATAAATGCTTCATTTTTCAAGTATATTTTCGTTCCTTAGATTCGGTACTTGTATCTTTATTATGGTAACATAATATAAATAATTTTAGTAATGATATAAATATAATATAAATTAATTATATAAATATCTAGTTTCATCCATAAATAAGAGAGAGAACAATGAATTACATCATTCATGGAGATGATAGGCCGTATATATACATAAACATTGGTTAAATTTTTCCAATGAATGGAATGATAGAAAGGTAAATATGAAATAAAAATTCCATATTCGTTTTTATATAACATATATCATATTTATTCCTTAAATATATCCTTATTACCACCCATTTAAAAATAAAATAAAAAATGTATCACATCGATTAGTGGATGTTGTAGTCCACACATACATATTAACGATGTTATCATTTTTCAATGGTGTTGATGGTAAGAAGGTATATTTGGTATTATAAATAATAAATTATAATTATTTAATAATATATATATATTAAATCTATAATTATATATGTCCATGAGAGGAGGTGATTGAAAAGGAATTACATCGATTCATAAGGTGATATTCCATCTTACACACAATTGATAGGTTTGTTTCTAATTAGATCAAAGGAAAGATGTATATAGGTTATGAAATTAACATAATAAAATATAAATAAATTTTAAAATATAATTTTCATATATTATTAATGTTTTATAACATATTATAGTGGTAGAAGAATTAATAAAATAAACATCATTGCTAAGAACGCTATCTCTTCTTTATAAAACCACTTTCGGTTAGCACAAAATGCATTCATAGGAGGGGTTAATAAAAGAACCAAAGAATATATTAAGATGGGAGGATATTAAGTAAGTGGTTTGGGAAGATATTTTCTAATCTAAATGGAACTTGAAGTGGGGAGTGTATAGGATAGGATATTTCCATTTATTAGTTGGAGAGGGAAACCACTTGAAAATTTCCAAAGAGAATAAAAAATGATAATGTAATTCTAAAGAACGGTTATTTTAAATAAACAATATTCCATATAGGGATAATATAATGTCGATATATGGAACTAAAATAGTATTTATACATGATAAATTAGTAAATATACACCTATATTTTGTTTTAACCTCCCTGTTAACTTGTTTCATCTTAAACTAAAGTAATTAATTTTTTCTAATTTTATAATTCATTATGAGAAAAAATTAATTTGAACATATTATATAATAATAATTTTTATTATTAGAAACATGTAATCCCTTTTTATAAATTTAATTCATATAAGTGGGATAATTTTATTTATAATTAAACATACAACTATGTAGAAAAATTAGTTTCACAAAGAAAATGTTTCCAGATGTATAGAATGTTTTTATATTAAAATTACACATGAAACTAATTAAAATGAAAAAAATTGTATTTATTAATATATAATTTAACTAATAACACTTTCAAATAGTTTTAAAAAAATGGAACATTTTATAATCCTTTAACAAAAATAAATTTTTAAATAATGTTTTTTTCATTTTTCACTAGTCATTGAAAAGATAATGTTTTCAGAAAATTCCAAAAAATTCACTATAATATAATTTTAAAATTTTGATATCAAAATTTTTGTTATTTTTTTCAAATAATATTATAAAATTTTTAGATAATTTAATTTAAAATATATATCCAAAATATGATGAGATATTTTTCTGAAACATATAGTCTTAAGAATAAAAATGGGATTATTATTATATAATGCATTGAAAAATATAATTGATGACATAAAAAAATTATTTAATATATATAATAAAAATCATTCAATAGTAGTGACTAATTTAATTTAGTTTGATAGAGCACATTTCTCATAGAAAAATAGTTTTTTAAAAAAAATTTACTTTCCAATTGTTTTTATTTTTACTTATAAAAAATGATAAAAATGTATATTTTTGTACATTTGTAAACCATAAAATTTTCATAATTTAGTTATTACAGTTAATCACCTCTAATTTTAGGATTTGGTTATAACTACCACATAATTGTATATCATGGTTTGTTTCAACTTTATTTTTTATTTAATGGAATCTACCAAAGAAATTAAATTCCAAAGAACAAAAAATTATATTATATTGGGGTGTTACAACTCCCCAGATAATTACCTAATTAATATTTGGAATATATTGCCTTAGAAACACTTTTCCTAAGAAGTATCTTATTTTCCCTGATAATAACAATGAGTGGAGATGTCAATATTATATAGAGGTCAAAATTCTATGAAACCCTTTGACATGCCAATAGGGAGGGTTAATTACAACTAAATATTTAATGATTAATCTCATGTTGAAGAGAATTTATACATCTTAGTTTCATGTATGGAATTAATTTTTTTTACTATTTTCATCAATAAAAATAATCATTACTTTCTCTATTGGTGATGTAGAACGTGATATGCAGAGTGAACATAACAAAGAAGAAGTTTATATATTAAATATAATTCACACATAGGTGCATGAGAAACTAATACATAATTAGTAAAAAATGTGATTCCATGAAAAACGATCCGTTCTATTTATAACATTACAATCTTTTTATAGACATAGTAGTAAGGATAATGGATAAAAGTGTGGTTACATCTCTAACTTTACACTTATTAAGGATTTTGAGACAATATTTTGTGAAGAAAAAAATTCCCAATATAATGATAAAATAAAAATTATTAATGAGGAAACCACTCAACCTAAGAATTTTTAATTCAGTTATCATGTCAATTTGTTATTGTATTTTCTTATTTTTTTTATTTTAATAATGGTTTACCTATCAGAATTTTCCTACATTGTTCTACCATTTGTCTAAGGATAAGTTAATTCACCATGGTAAGAACATTGTAAAAATATTAGAATCATAATATAAATAGTATAATATATTATTTCTTATATAGAGTCTAAATAATATTACCATACTATGATATATCCAAATAATAAACCATACAACTGATGGGTTGACTTGACTCCACCCCCAACAAATATTAGAAACCATAAATTCTCAAAATTTAATAAATTAAGAGATATAGTATAATATATATATCTAATTTTTCTACCTAATATATCTACATGGTGGAAAAAATATATCAAATGGATTTATCTAAACTAAAATCCTTGATACAAACATTATTAGGACCTGAATTTTCCAGAATTGAAACGTACAAGCATAGTCTTTTACTGGATGAAAGGATCCCTTTTAGAAATTCCTCTTTCAGTTTTGTTTCATACTATGGAGAAAAATGATATATAACATCTTCAACTAAAAATAGTATACTGATAATTGATTCCCATATTTAATTACTATTGAGATACATATGAGATATTCCATATTGATATAACATTCCCTGATGAAATTAATCAAAATTACTATAATGAACCTATAAAATGACTTTATAACTGTGACTATCCCATAACAGTATCTTGATGGAATACTAGTGCTTCTATTATAAACAATACATCTTGGGGATTTTATTTTCTTAAAAAGGAAAATAAATTGTAAGCACTACTACAATATGAAAGGGTGTATAGAAATTTATAAGGAACAATAGGTACTATTAAGTTAATAATGGTACAAGACCCTTTCTAAAATTCATTTATAATAAAATTTATACTCCTCCAACAATATAAAAACAACACACATATACAGACATAAATATAAATAATATTAATTAAAAGAAAATACATCATGGATTTGAGAATAGGAAAAAATACATTATTGATTCTATAATTATTAGGTTCTGTGGTGATTTATATTTTTCTATGAAAATAACTTGATAAAATTTTAAAATTTCAAAAAACAATGTTAATTATGTTTTAATTTTTCTATAGTTATATATCACATTATAAGAAGTTAGTTCACTAAATACAAGAAAAATTTATCGTAAATAATTACATGTAATTAATGTTGATGATGGTCATGTAATATTTTATAGCCCCAATATACTTGTAAAATTTCTATAATTCACATTTTTGAATGAAGGATAAGAATGTAATGTGGTATTAAACATGAAATAGTAGATGTTTTATTGATAAACGACTCAAAACAGTAAAACTTATATATGAAATAATCATTGGATGGATGAAATCTTTAGTAAAAAATTATTCTAATAAACGAAAAAATTGATGTTAGTATGTGGGGAGATAGAGGAAAAAATCCCCATCATTTCCCATTCTAGAAAAAAACTCTCATATATTTCACACCTCTATCTTTGGGAGGATAGGAACTACCCTATCAAATATAATCCTTCTCAAGTAAATATTCTCAATTTTTTTATCAAGGTCATTAAAATAATGGATCCACATATTGATCAAAAAGAGTTTTATAAACCAGATTTAACAAATATATTTTAATGAATAGGTCACTATGGTCAAGGAAGAGATGCCTAAGAAATGACTAGGGGTCAGGTAATAATTTATTATTACAAAATATATTCTATTTTAATTAATGTAATAGACATCCCATGAGAATAATATGAGTATCATTGGAATTTAGAACCCAATAATGCTGAAGTTATTCTTATTTAGTTTTTGGATCCATTATTCGGAAATTTAAACCATACAATCCACAACATACCACAAGATTTGGTCATCCATGTTAAGAAACAACAAAAATACCCCACAATTTTGATCCCTAGACTCCAACTTGTTAGTTAACAAAGACTTGTATACACCAAGATTATAAAATAATATAAAGTATGAATCATACTCCCAGGGCTCAAATGTATGTAATTTGAAAGAATATTTCATTTTTTACAACATGGAATTTAATATTGAATTCCCTATGTCATTATAACTAAATCAGAGGGGACATTTTCAAGGATTTTTGAAACCCTAAGGAGTTCAAGATGGAATAAAATATTTCTAAAACATATCATATAGATACTTTATCAAGTAAATTCCATGATTTTGTCTCCTTTAATGGTAAAGATTAGGTTACAACCATACAAGTTAATATTTGAGTCTTTTATATACTAATAATGATCAATGGTGAAAATATTTACCATTATATATTGTAAAATGGTTTTGGGATTAATTTAATTCTTACATAAAACCGACTTTATTTTGGATATAAATAATTCATATTTACACCTTTTCTTTTGAAAATTCTACGCTTTGACAACTGTGAGAAAAATTAGGGAATATCATATTAAAAATAAAATTTTGAAATATTTTTCTTCACACTCAGTTCATGTAAGTTTTTCAAGATACAACTTTTAATAACATTTTTGGAAGGTCATAGATTCATCTTTATATAGATGTACCTATTTTTATGATTTTTTCTTGAAGTATTACATTAATGGGATAATTAGAGAACTTCAAGCTGATAGTTCCCCTATAAAAAATTAAAAATATTGGTATATTAATTCAAAGGATTTATAAAATAAAATGGAAGTAACCATAGCCAGAAGTAATATAAAAATTTTATCTCATAATGGGTTGTAATCCGCAACCATTATCCCATATAAGGATATAAAAGAGTTTATTATACACCCTATTTATCACATTGATAAAATAAATCAATTAATGATAAATATTATGTTTCTCTTGACCAAAATAAATATTAATTATATAATTTTATTCTCTTATTGTGTACATGATGATGCATTTTTTACAAATCTCCATATATAAGGGAAAATATTTTCATATGAACCTTTATCATTTTTCACAGATCTTAGAATATTTATATAAAAATATGTTTGAATTAAAATTGATCGACAATGTTATGAAATTTTCATGAGATTGGGGTACATCTCAATTAGAAGACACAAGTACCCATGACCTCAGTTTCAGATCGCATGGTATCTGATTTTCTTGAATAACTTTTTATTACTTTTTAAAAGTATGAACCTAATATTGATAATTATTTTTTTCAATCTACTAAATATAAAAAGTATGGTTCTTCTCATTCTATATATGATGAGGGTGAAAAACAAAATTTTACCACAACATTCATTTAAAGAATGAATCAATACTAATAATAATGAGATAAAACATGTAAACTGGGTTATATAATTAGACACATAACCCACATTAATTAGATCATATCTTACTATTTCGATAAAATATTAGTATATTGATTCTTTAAATAACAAAAGGATGAATTTTCTTAGAGTGACATCTCAAAAGTGGAATTATATTCTTATATGGTTTTATATACCCTATTTTTAGAAACTAATGGCACAAGATATAAATTGGAAACAATTATCAAACACCAATCTTATAGTTCCAAATTAGATGTTGCGGTGGAGACTCTAATTAAATTGAGTTTTTTTGGAGAGTTTCAATACCCTAAGTAATATCAAAATCCCCCACCCATTAAATAGAGAAATTGTTAAATAATAGTGTACAACCACTTCAAAGATTCACATTATTATTGTATAAGAAATGATTTTCCAATCCCAATATTAATACTCCAAAATGATATAATAAAAAAAAATTGAGCACACTCTTTCATAGGGAAATGTTTTAACTATTATTATATTTGAATGTACCTTGATGATAAAGTAACCATTTTCATTAGGGAACCATAAAGTGAATATTTTTAGGAGGAAATTACTTTTATTTTGAAGAATTCTAAAGATAATTATAGGAGATAGAATAATTGTATATTTAAACCCCATATTAGTATGGTTTTTGAATTCTACATCAATTACCTCTTCTTTAAGTCACACTAGAAACCAAATAATATTACTAGTCTATAAATAGTTATCATATAAATATTATTTCACAAATTAAATATATTTACATTTAAATTCATATTTATGGAAAAATCTATAAAATACATTAGCCTCATGGTACAACTTTATGTTATTAAACTTGATACCAAGAAACCCAAAGTGATTCTCAAAATGAATCATCCTCAAACTCATTTAGAATTGAGTGGAAAATAATGATATCATGATTATATTGTTGTAACCATGGCCATTATATGCATGAATTAGAGTTTGTTTGTGTTTGTTGTCAATCCTCAGTGGAAGTTCAAAATATGTGCCAGTAAAGTGATCATACAGTTCAACCAGACAATAGTATTAAAGGTGGCATTGTTCTCCGGTGTTTTCAAATTTTTGTACATGAGAATCGGAAAATGAATACATAGGTTGTTGGCAAGAGGAGGTGCGTGCAAATAGGAAGTGGTGTGCAAAATAAGGGAGGTGTATGCGAAAAAAATAGTGGGGTGCGTGAAAAAAATGCCGTGCAGGAAAAATAGAATGGTGAACAACATAAGGGGAGAGATTTTTTGTGCTAGAGGTGTTTCAGAATCAGAACGTCAAAAAAACGTAAAGGCATGGGCTGCGCGAAAAAATTGAAGATGTACATGGAAAACGGTTCCTGCGTGAAATGTATTGTGCACCGAATGAGAGGTTTTCGTGCCATGATGGTTTTTGGGTGCAGGGGTCGGCGACACCTATAAATAAAAGGTGACCCCCGTCACTTTTTATGAATGAAGACTTAGAGAATATCTAAGTGCTGATGCACGTAAAATGTTCGCGTAAAGGTGGTTAAGAAAAAATGGTCGTGGTGTAAGAAATAGTCTGAGTTGCGTGTAAAAGGTGTGTTGCATAAAATTTTAAGCTGTGTGATAATGAATACATTGTACGCAAAATTTTAAGTTACAACTAAAATTGGAAGGTGTATGAAAAAGTGGACGGTGCACGTAAAAGGTGATACTGCGTGAAAAAGGTGAATCCACGCGTAAAATTTAATGTTGCGTGTAAAGGACATTGTTGTGTGAAATATTTTTGGTGAAAAAATATGGTACTGCGCGCAAAAGTGGGATATTTTTTGCAATGGGTAGGTGTTGCATGAAATCTTCAGTATAACCTATTTGTGCATTGCAAATATCCAGTTTAATGGTTCAGTTTTTTCAGGTGAATACTTTTTGGACTTTGAGGCAAGGAGAGTCTCGTGCTGAAAAGAGGCAAAAACTTCAATGCCTATCAATTGAATAGACCTTCACGTCTATAAACTGAGTGGTACTTCACCAAAGATACTGAGCCAGGGGGAGTCAACAAGAGTGACCCGAGGGATACAGTGAGCTATCCCTAAACCATTGTAAAGGCATTGGGCCTGACATAGTGTGATTCTGACAAAAACTTCTAATCCATGAACTTGTGAAGATTAGTGGATTTCGGAAAGACCGACACACTATCAGTGTATGCTCCTTAGATGTATCCATTTGTGTTGAACCAAGTAAATTTTCCATTTCAAATTACAAAATTCATTTGTTTAACAGATATAACACGTTCCTACCAATGTTGGAACAATATCCTTAACATTAAAAAGAAAAAGTTGATGCCTTGATTCACCCCTCCCCTCTCAGGGTGTTCTGTGGCCCTTCAAATATAAGGTGTTCTATTAAAAACCGCATAAGAAAAAATGAATAAAAATTTCAATTATTATAAATAATTATGTAATTTTACAATTGGAAGGGTATTTACAAAGTGAATTTTATATAATCTAGGAATTCATGTAACATAATATAACCATAATTCCCAAAGTGGAAGGAAATTCCATCATTCCTTTTTTTTAATAGTCCCTTGGAGCTCTCCTTACCCAAAATAATTATATAACAACTTATTAGAAACCATTATTACCTTTTCCAAAAAAAATATTGGATGTTGAAATTATATATACTACCATTAATAACAATTTACATTCCTTGATCATTATGGTTAAAAATTTTCCTGGTTACCTCTAGCAAACATGTGGTTCACATGATTTTCATTATTTAAGCACTAAAGTATATTCTCATTCATCCCATGATTGATGGGTTACTATAATGATAAAATTTTATTATAAAATGGTTTTATATATAGTTCATCAACCATAGAATGATCAAATGAAGGTCACTAGAAGATGTTATGGTGGTGCACCTTCACTAGAATAAATCTCTATAGGTAGAAAACTAATAGATGAATATGTTTTAAACCTCAAATAAACCTCGAATAAATAATAAATGTACTTAGATGGTGACTCTTGAAGACTAATTAATAAAAGGAAAGAGGTTCTAGAACTCAACCATTTTAATATTTCATTCATATTTGTGGTCACAAATACGGTTTTATTATAATTAATTGTCTTCCTTTTAGAAAATTAAATAAATAATGGGTTAAAATATAAATATCTCCTCACCAGCTTGGAATTATCATTTCAATTACTAATTACTTAGTTCAATATCAAAGATAATTTGGAATTGTTAAAAATGTATTCCCATGATTAATATATATTTCAGAAAGTGTATTTATTTTTTTTCTTAACTATATGATATAACACCCTGAGATTTAATGAAATATTTTTCTCAAAAAAATTTAATTTCATCGATATGTTTCATAACACATAACACCAATTTTAAAAAAACCATGATATACTATAAATTATAGTTATTTTATAGTCATTATATTTGCGAGAATTAATTGGGTTAACTAAAGATTGATACATTTAAGGTTACCTATAAATTAACTATTGGGGTATTAATTAATTATAATTAAAAATAAAAATAATTTTTATGTAAAAGATATATTTTTCTAAAAAAACAATTTTTATGCACACAATGAATTTTTATCATAATTAATTAAATTAATTACTACTGGTGAAACATTTTATTGAAATTTATATTTCTATAATGTTTCTACATTCATTTAATAATTTTCAAGGCATTGGTATGAATAAACCAACTTTTATACTTAAAATATATTTTTCTAAAAAAAAATTTCCACACGGGATGAGGAATTATATAGAAACTTATTTATGGAACATATAGATATTAAATTTCATATAAGGGATTCCATATTTGTAATTAGGGGGTACAATTTTTGTTAATAATTCCCATTTATTTTTTTCATTATGAATATTAATGGAGACAAAATTTATCACCTCTATAAGGGGTTAATTATGTTAATCTAGGTTAAAAATAAGTGATAAGGCTATATGATTTCTTCATAATTATTATTGGAAGAATTTAATTTTACCCTTGTAACATTTTTTTGAAGTTGAGTATTTTAATAGATAAATTTCCATAAAATTGAGCTATATAAAATTTAATAAAATAAAACATAAAAATGTCACTCTTTTAGTTTTAAATATCTCTTACATGTTCATATAGGGAAAAGACATTATATGAAAAAAAATAATTAACATAAACATTGAGATTAATGAAACTACTTTAATTATAAATATTTATTTATAATATTTATTAAATATATAATGACATTATATTTTAATGTAACTCTAATGCAATATTTATCCATTTTATAAACAATATAATAAGAGATTTTAAAAATGTTAAAAGTGATATAATTTCTGTGACGTAATGATTTCAAAAAAACTTATAGATGAAGAGGAAATATTAGGGTTTTTTTAATTTATTATATTCGAATTAAAACTGTTTATTTATGTTTATTAATTCATATTAAATTACTAGTGTCTACATAATAAATAATGATATTTTATGAAAATAATACATTGTTCAATAACATAAAAATCATAATATTTTTAAAATAGGACAATGGGTACATTGTATGGTTTAAACTTTCACCATTTTCCCATTTATATTCCATTTATAATCATTTTCATTGACAGTGATATTAATATATTTTTATCATTTAAAAAATTGCAAGAGTGACCCTCCCCTCAATTATACAAGAGCACCCCTCCTTTGTATTCATCAAACCCATAAAGCTGTATATCTTGAAAAAAATATTCCAAGATCTATTATTAACTCCCATAGTCTCATTTTATAGGTTGTTGTTTTCCAATAAGACAAACTCTAGATCCATTGAGTGGATATCTAAATGAGTTGTTTCAAAGAAGATGTAATCACCTTAAGTGATCGCTTTCTTTCATATTATTCTTTTACCTATAATAACTCTTATATATTATGAATAAAATAAAAAATTAAGTATCATATATATATTATAATATAATTATGATTATGAAAACACATTTATACACCCTTTATCCATCAAATGGAAAGTGAAATTACTGTTGGAGAGTATGTATAGCTTATTATATCTTTGTAGTGATACAATGCATTTCACACCGCCATATTTTATGTATGGGTATTATGAATATTTTAATATTTATATATTATAATTATTAATTAACTATAAATATTTAACTATAATATCATTTAAACCATATTACCTTTCAAATTGTGGTAAAAGGATAACGTTGATCAAGCGTACATATTGTATACCTCATCTAGGAAACTGTGTGATTCATTTTTCATTTTTATATTACTTAATAGGTAATAAGGATAAATTTAATGAATATATATGACATATATCATATAATAACTAACATTTAATGGTGATTTATTATTTATCTTTCTTTGATTCCATCCATTGAAAGAATGAAAATAGCATTTATGCATACGTACGACCTACTCTATCCATGTATAGTGTAATTCATTTTTTTATATCAATATTTTGTTAATGAATATATAATTTTATGTAATAAATACATATGATATTTATATCATGATTAATATTATTTATAATATGGAACCATGATCCAAATATGGGAACGAGAACTACCAATCCAGATCATACATGAAGAACAAAAATAAATATCACATGGAATAATGATTTTAATAAATAATTATTTACAAATGGGTGAAGAAATAATATATTTAAATAATATATGATAATATATATATATGAGTATGTTTATTTAATATATTTATAATTAATATAAATTTATTATACAAGAGTTTCCAATGTGTATGAAAGAAGTCACATATAAGGTACAAGATTTTAGCATCATTTACAATTTTGTAGGACACATGCCTCGTTAACCATTTTTTAAATTAATAAAATGTAAATATAGACAATGAATATACTTAATGATTAATATCAAGAAAATTATTGGATTTAAAAATTCATATATTTTTATTTCGTTCACATGGTTTGTGATTTAAATGTTACAAAAGTGGTAAGGGTTTTGTGTTAAAATCTCATTGATTATCAGGATTATTTATGGTTATGTTTCATATGAAAATATAATCTTATATAACTAATAATAAACTAATAAAATTTAATATGATATCGTTCTTCCATGAAAACACATGTTGTAACTTCATTTTACTCTTCTTAATTACTCAAGATAAAAAATATTTTTTTTAATAAAAAACATGTTTTTCTCTTTTTGGTTGAAAAACATTTTCCTTCCATATCCATGTTTTCAAAAAAAAGATTCTTTACTAGACTATTATGATTTCTTAATGTCAATTTTACCTATGTTTTAATTTTTAAATATTTTTTTAATGTAATCATATTGTCATTTTTTGAAGCAGGTACTTTTGGTTTTTTAAAGAAAAATTTTAAATAAATATTCTATAATAACTTATACGACATGAATAGGTTTTACAACAATCATAAGTGATTAATTAATTGGTGTTTCCTTTGAAAATATTATTTTTTATTATCAATTAATATGTTTTCCTAAATAATTGATAAAATTTTATGTCTTAAGATGTTTCTTTGAAATTGAAAATGATGTTTTCTAAATGAATGTTCCATGTGATCTTTCAAAATAATTTTCAACTAATATGATATCCTTGATGTTAATTATCATTTAATTGTTATTTGATTCAATGATATCATTATTAATATTTATATTTAAAGTAAATTTTTATGTTGAAGAGATGTTTATGAAACCCATTTATTTTCCATGGGTTTCTATAGTGAATTTATAAAATGTTTATGAAACCCATTTTCATTTCACTATTTAGAATGTGATGATATGATAAATTCATTATTATATTCTAGAAAAAATATGTATAGATTTCATTATTTAATGGTGGTGATTTTATAACCAAGTATGGTGGTTATGTTATAAACAAGGATGGTTGTTAGGTTATAACTAAGGAAGATGATTGAATTATAACCAACGGCAGTGGTCACATTATAACAAAGGAAGGATGTGACCTATATATCATTCAATTACATTGGATAAAGATTCATATCTCATGAGGTAAATAGAAATATATTTTAAATTTAACCTATTATAGTAATTCACTTTGTTCACTATGATAGTCTTGGTAGTAATCATTGACTACTACGATGGTTTAGGGAATGGACCCATTCCACTAAGATAGTCATGAAAACGATCCTTGACTACATAGACAATTATTTTCTATACCTATGTGTATTCCAAAAAAATATGTATTATACCAATTTTAGTCTGTTATATATCATATTATTTTATTTCTTTTATGAATAATGTCTTATGATCTTCCATGATTTATTCCTTGACTCATTATTATGATATACAATATGATATGTTTTATTTTCGAATGTTATGATCAGTGTATCATACACATATGATCATGTTATTCTCAAGTGATCAGTGATATCACCCTTGTTTAAACACAATAAACATTTTTTCTATCTCTTTCATATGTTTCAATTCCCTAAGATATGATGAAAGGTTTTCTTTTTGATATGTCTGATAAGGGTTTTAGTTATGAAGATCTAGGTAGGAAATGATGTAAATCTTCAATGAACTAGTTGTTTTTAAGTCCATGTTTCATAAGATAAAAGAATAATATAATTATTGTTTGTATCATAATTTTAATTAATTAATATTTATCTATTAAAATGTGATATCTATATATGAAAATATGGGTCATAATAGTTGGCATCTGAAAAAGGTTTGGATATAATTTGGAAACTAGGAAGAAAAAACTTTAGTGATAAACTTGGGGATATGTGAATGTATAAGATAAAACCCTAATGCTATGTTAATGATCCTGAATTAACTAGGTTAATCCTAAGTTTATCTAAAATACTATATCATGATTTATACATCCTATAAATTATTTTTAAACAATTATGTGATTTATCATTATGATTACTGTTTCTATGACTATGATTTTTGTGGTTAGTTAATAGATGGAACCCAAAGGAATAAAGATAATAGTAAATTCTAAGGATAATAAAATGAATTTCCACTAAAAAAACCTATATGTTATGGTTGTTATAATGAAACATATTTTTTTTATTACATAAAATTCTCAATCTATGATTCCTGATGACCATCGAAATGAGAATATGAGGGATCAATGTTCATTTGAGTCCTTTATAAGGCAACACCCACCATCATTTAGTGGTTACAATAATCAAGTAGTAATTGATAAATTGATTAATAATGAAAAAAATATATTTTATTTACTTAAAAAAAAGGAACATGAATACTTTGTTATAGATATTTTCAATTTTATGTATAATTATATCATTAGAGGATTATTGTCATCAAAATGAGGCGACATGAAAAACTTGACACTATTGAGTGTGATGCTTATATAAGCTTATTTATCAATAAGTACTTTCCACATATTATTAATATGAAAATAAATAAGGAATTCTATGATTAAAATAATAAGGAATATAAATTATTTAATATTTATGAAAAAATTTTAAAATTATTATCAAGGTAAACTTCTAGCATTATCATCCAAAATAAAAGTAAGGTTGGAAAATTTTCTTGGGACTTAAATCCAAGTCTCCACTGGGAATTATATGTAATTATATTTACTATTTATGAATAAATCATTTTATGTTTAATTAATTTGGAGATATAGATTTGAGTTACCAATAAAACTCCTGATTTTGGTAAGAAACGAAAATGGAATTGAAAGGGATTTATAAAAGACATATAGATAATAAGATAATCCTTCCTTTATTATCAATGTGTAGATGTAAAAAATGAGGGAATTATCAAAGTGTAATTGGTAATTTTTTATTTTTGGAAATGGAGGTAATAGAGAATTTGAATTCCAAAATTAAATAAGAATTTAGCTAATGATGCAAGTAGAGAAGAATCACCAGAGAATGTACCACCCACACTCTAGTGTTTCAAATGCAATGTGTATGGTGATTATTAAAACGAATGTCCAAATATGAATTTTAACAACAATAATTAATCTTAATAGACTTTTTATCCTATATCAAATGGTAAATATCATGTGATCCCAATACTTAATTATGGGTATGATAATAGTGTGGTGAAACGTACATTTACCATCCAAACTAGAAAAACTATTATATTATTTTAATTCAGGATCCACACACTCTTTTATATATGAAAATTTTTATAAGGCCATAAAAGTACCACCATAATTATTATAAGATTAATTAATAGTGAAAACCCATGATGGTAGGATTATATCATCCAGTGTATATAATTCTTCTCTGATTTAAATTTGTGGTAATGTGTTTCTTGTAATTTTTTTATTCTCCCTTGAGTTGATATTGATGTTATCATAGGCAAAGATTGAATTTTTACATAAATACCACACTAAATTTATAAGTAAGGGAACACACATTTGTTATTCATAATCAATATATGATCATCCACCATTGATATGATAAATATGATATTACGATTGAAATTACATCTATTATGTCAGTCTTGATTCATATTCAAAAGGGGTGTTTCTATGAAATGGTTAGGTAGAAACTAAAAAAATTATTTAATTATTGTGTGGGATTTTTTTGATGTATTTCTATAATAATTGTATGGTATTACCCCAAAAATGGATTTTATTTCGTGATATAACTCATACCTAGTTCAAAACCTACTACAAAGTCTCCATATAGGATTTACCTGATTGAGTTATAGGAATAGAAGAAGCAGCTAAGAGATAATCTTGAAAATGGATTCATTCATACATTTATATTTCCATGGGGTTCACAAGTACTTTTAATTATGAATAAATATTAACCAATACAACTATCAATTGATTATAGAGAATTTAACAATATCTCTATTTAAAAAAAGTATCATTTTCCTCGTATTGAGGACTTTTTTTATCAACTTCACGGAGCTCAATACCTTTCAATGATTTATTTTTGTTCTAAAAATTATAGATTTTGGTCAAATAATTAGGATAAACCCAATACATCATCCATATATGGTCTGGACACTCAGAATTTAATGTTCATACTAATCCCCCTTCTATCCTTATAAATTTAATGAATAGAGTCATTATAGATTACCTTGATCATATTATGGTATTATTTATAAATGATATTATTATATATTCATATCTAATGAAATAGTATTAATATAACATAATAATTGAAGGAAATACCTTCAAAAAGGATAAGAATTAGGAATAATTTACCTAGTAAAATATTAACTTTAGAATGTTTCATTACTATGTCATATAATATCAAGAAAGGGTATATTAGTAGATCCTAGAAAGATAAAAGTTATTAATCATCATACTAGAACAACCATTGTGATGGAGATACATATTTTTCATTTTTTTTTGGGATGCTATATGCTCTTTTTGGTGAATTTATCATGACATTCTAATCCACACAACATGTTAACTCAGAAGGGAGCTATGTTCCTTTGGATTGTTTAATGTGAAGAAAATTTATAGGAACTAAAGATCATCTTAGTCAATGAACCTATTATTAAACTACCCTATAGTGTATAAGGCTTTGTAATATATAATTATTCTTCAAATAAGGTATTGGGATGTGTTCTCATGAAAAATGATGTTGTGATAGCTTAGGCCTCATTCTAATTGAAGGTTTATGAAAAAAATACGCCAACTCATATTTTGGAGTTAACTTTGATAATTATTTCAATACATATACATAAGAATTATATTTATATAAAATTTTTGTGATATATGTAAATATAATAAATATATAATTTATATTTTCGCCCAAAAATAATTGAATATTCTCTAGAGAACATGGTTAGAGTGGATTAAATATTATGAATACTCAATACATTTCCACCATAAAAAATTGAATAAGAAGGTAGATTCTATAATAATAAAGGATAATTCTATCATATTTATTATGATGATAGAAAAATATCTAATATTTCTATAGTTTCAAAAATGGATAATTAAATCTTAATATAAGGGGAGAAATATAATATTTCTCAGATAAGTGTTCAACCATCTATTTGATTAAAGATTTAGGAGGGGGAAAATAAAGATGGGGAACTATATAATAAGGTGATAAATGTTCTTATGTTTCACCATTATTATGATGGAATTATAAGGCTTTGGTACTATGTATGTGTTCCATATATAAAAAATTGGAAGAAGGATTTGTTGGTTGAAGCTCACAGTTTACGATTTTCTATTCATCCTCAAAGTAGAAATATGTATAGAGATAAAAATGAGTTTTTATTGTGGGATCAATTAAAGAGAAAAATCTATGAATATTTATATAGGATCCTCTTATGTCAAAAATTTAATGCTATGTGAAAAAAATATAATGGGATTTTACAACATTTACCCATACCAAAATGGAATGAGAAAACATCCCCATGGTTATTCACAGTGGGCACCCCAAAACATAATATGTGAATAATACTATATGGGTTGTAGTAAATAATCATAATAAGTTAGAACACATCAATTTTATTAGATAATATTTTCCTTTGAACTATATTTCTGTGATATTCTTTCTGAAAGTGTAAAGTTTTCATGTATTATCACATTCTATTATATTTGATCACCATCTGAGGCATACCTTGTTGTTCAGAAAATATATCCCACAAGGTATATAAATAAAGATGAGTTTTAGTACATATTATAATTCATTTATAGATAGTCAGTCTAAGATAAAAATTTAAACCCTTAAGGATATTCTAAGTTCTTATCCTAGAGATTTCAAAGTTGGTTCATATCAACACCATCATCTATTTGAGTTTTCATACCACTATAGCATTCATTCGAGAATTATGATTTCTCCATATGATTACCACTATGGAAATAATATTAAAACTATAACATGTTAGGATGTGTTTGGAGAAATAAATCTATTAAGACCTGATTTAATTAATGAAATTATATATAATATCATATCCATTAAGCATCATATCGGGAAATCTTTGAGTCAATAGAAAAGTGATTCTTGTAATTCTTAGCGTGATTGGAAATTTGATGATTTTTAGAAGATTTCTGAATGAAAATCTAAAAAAAATATGGTTATTAGATTATTAAAGAAGGTAATGATGATCCCTATGTATATTTTCCCTTTTTATATTCTTCATCAATGATGTGTGGTATCTTATCACAAGGTACTTCCAGAGAATCTCTCTCCATATCATGATGTGTTCCATGTATATCTAATGATAAAGTGTATATAAGATACATTAAATGTTTTAAAAAACAGAGTTAATACCACTAGTTTATGATATTTCCTATGAATAATAACTGGTAGAAATCATTGAACAAAGAGAAAAAGTGAAACATAATAAAAAAACTCACATGATGAAAGTTCTATGGAGAAATAAAAAAATCTAGGAAGTTACAAAGGAACCCAATGATGTAATCAAAAAAATATGTAATCAATTTATTTATATTAGAGTGATGAATTATTTGGGTGAATTTCATTTTCATCAGGGGTAGAGTGAAACATCCTGAGAGTTTATGAAATATATTTTTTCAAATAAATTTAAATTATTTGATTTCATGGGTTATACACAATTTAGAGTCTAAAATAAATGTGATATACTATTAAATTATATTTATCACTTAGTCATTATATTATGTGGTTTTATTAGGACTAAATAAATTATAGAAAAATTATGGTTATATATATATAAATAAATTTTTTCGGTATCCATTAATTAAAATTTTAAATTAGCATTATTTGATAGTAAACGATATATTTTTCTAAAAAATATTTTTTATATGCATAGTGTAATTTTATCTAAATAAATTAAATTCATAAAAATTTTGAATTATTTTTTTGAAATATATATTAAAAATTTTTAATAGTCATTTAATATATTTTAATCATGGGATAAGAAAAAACAATGTTTTTCCAAAACTTTATTTTTTCCAAAAACAATTTTTCATCTCATGTTGTATAATTATGTTAATATTAATTTTTACCTTTTATATAAATTATTTGATTAAATATATTCCATATTTTCAATCATGAGGTTCTTGTTTATTAAATATGTACCTTTTATCTTTAGAAAATATGAATAGTAATTGTGGTAAAATTTATCACCTCTGTAAAGGGGAAATTAGTTTAATATATGTTAGAAATTGGTGATAAGACCTTAATGATTCATAAAAATACATATAGAGTGATTTTAATTTTACCATTACTACCTTAACATAAAAATTGAGTTATTTGATGGACACATTTCCATGAAAATAACCTAAATAATATTTAATGAAAATAAAGTTAAAAAATGGCACTCTCTTAGTTTTAGATATCTCTTATGTGTTCACATATGGAAAAAAATATCTGTCAATTTTTCTTAAAAGTTATTTTGAGATTTGTAAAATTACATTCATGATATAAATTTATTTTAATTTTTTATTATTTATATAATTATTTTAAATTGATATGCAAAACTGACACATTATTTCTCAAATTAATAAACAAAATATAATAAATGATTTTAGAAATATTAAATGTAACATAATATGATTTATTTAACATGTGAAATAAATCTTATAGATGAATATGAAATATTAGTTTTATGTTACAGGATTATATTAAAATTTCGACTTTGTATTCATGTTTTCAAATCTAATGAAAATAAATATTGTATAAATTTGGCATATTGATATATAAAAAAAATATAATTTTTAAACTACAGAAAAGTAAAAGAAAATTATTAAAGAAAAAAATGGGGATATTTATGGCCTAAAGTATTATCTATTTTCAATTTATAGGCCATTTGGTACCATTTTCCATGAGAATGAAATCAATATATTTTAATTTTAAAAAAATCCAATCAGTTACCATCCCATTAATTATTAGAAGGGACCACTCCTATAATTTTATCACACCCTTTCAGCCTTATATCAAGATTATAAACTTCCATTATCTCTTCTAGACTCCCCTAGCCATATTATAGAGGTGACAGTATTCCCAAAAGACAAGCCCTAGATCCCTTATACAGAGATTTAAATGATTTTTTTCAAAGTATAGGAAATCACCATAACCCATTAATTTTTTTAATTCTTCATTTACCTACTCATAATTTTCTATATTATTTATAATATAATAAATTCAATATTCTAAAATTTTTGAACTTTTATTATGTTTTTGAAACTCTAAATAATCCGACTCTAGTAGCCTCGAGTTGGTGGTTATATAATTTAATTTCCACTAGATAAAAGGAATCACATCTCAAAGGACATAATAGTCTAATAGTTACAGTGAACTATAAGCAGACTTGAAATTAATACTAAATTTTAAAATATCCAACCCAAAAAGGTTTTTTCTATGATAACTCCATTATTACTCAAAGAATATCCATGTATATCAATAACAAAATGAAATATTTGTATTATGTAGATAATAAAACATAAGAAAGGGGTGATCTTAGATTCTTAGTAATGGTAAAAAACCAATAGAATATTTAATGAATAAATAATCATAGTCAATATGTTAAGGAAAATAACATAAAAATTCTATATAATCAATAAAATTTTCATATTATAGAAAAAATAAATGATGTCTAAATAAAACGATATGAATAAAAACATTAGCTTGAACCATATTCAGATATATTTAAACTAATCGAGTAATCCCATGGAAATGAATAAATGATCTCTTAATGAGGGAAGTCATAATGTCATAAATATGAAACATAATATCAATACCATTCAAAATATATTCTAAATCTGTGGATAAAGAACCCATCTAAATTGGAAAACTGATATATCTCATTAGACCTATCGATGCATCAAAGGGATATATATAACTGATCCCCACCCATCACATACAAATTCTAATGAATTCTTCTTCTAAAATGGTTCCAACATAATTCACATAAACATTTATATTGAAAAACAAAAAATTTAAATGTTAATACTTACCCAAATAAAATAACAATAATCCTAAACTATCTAGAATAATATGGTGAGTGGTAATAAAATTGTATATCCTCAGTGAAACTAATCACAAACCATCCCAAAAATTAACAATAATTATATGATTAAAAGTTATATTATTAGAATCATAATTATAATAAAGGTTTCATGTTGTCTATGAATAAAAATACCATTAGAATTATATTAAAACATTTCTGAGAAAAAATATCCTCTTGATGTTTAAAATAACCTTTTAGAAAATAATTATAATAAAATTGAAAATAATTTAAATTGAAAATAAACTTTCAAAATATGTTAAATAATATTTAAAACATTGACTGGCCACAATGTTGAAAAGTTATATTAATACCATACATGTTAAAACAAAGATTCCTTTTACATTTTTAGTAAACTAAAAACAAGAATTGTTTTTTATACGACCTAAAGATTCATTTCAATTTTTTTTAGAAAGTCCAAACATTTGGAAATTTATTTAATAAAAAAATGAAGATGTTAGACAAATTTAAAACATTTATGGAAATCATGGATTTTTTTGAAAAAAGGATTTTCACTGAAGAGATAAATAATGTGATATATTCTTAAAACAATTTCTCAATCATTTAATGAACCAAATAGTTTAAATATGGTACTATTAATTGGTAATGTTCATGAATAACCATTGGATAATAATGTAAATTTATTTAACTATAAAAAATTAATTTATTACACCATGAGGGAATTAAACAAAAACTATCACGAATAATGATGAGATAGTGAAATAAACCCTTACCACTTTTGTAAATTTTTAATCACTATCCTCATAAAAATCGAATTAAAAATTAAATAACATTAATAAAATGATATTAAGGATACAATATATAAATGGGTTGTTATAGAAGTGCTTGGATCAGTGTGATCACTGAGAGGGGGAGGGGTGAATCAGTGATACTTTTAATTATTTTTATTAATTTATTCTTTATCAATTAAACCTCTATGGCTTGTTAAAGCCTCGATCCACTATTCTTGTATCTAACAGCCTTTCCTCAAGTGATGCAGTAAATGTAAAGGCACAGGATACAAGGATTTACAAGGTTTGGCTCCAAAGGCCTACATCCTTTCCATGTTGGTTAAACACCCCAACATAGTTTCTGCACTATAATTCGGTTAGTAATAACAATGGTCGATACAGAGTCACATTGTATCTCTACTGAGTCCCAAATAAGGTTCATTATACTGCATCCCATAGTGTTACCAGATTCCCACTGGCATACTTTAGCTTCCACCGAAGACTCCTCCACCCTGAGTCTCACAAGGGGTCTTCTCTTGGCTCCTCGAGTCACATGAGTAGCTCTTATTCTTTAAGCTCTTCAAGAGTCTTCAACATCCTTGAGTAAGGTATGTTGGCCTTGCCCACTTCTTCTTATCACATATGGTGTCAGGACTCCTCTCCTTTTCTCCGGCTTTATTTTTTTCTTCTAAGGATGACCCGGCCTCTGTCTTCAAGAATCTTGATTGGAAAATATGTTCTTGCACTCAGTACGTTCACTCAATCTTCTTGGTCTTCTCAACTACTGAAAAATCAGATGAATTATGTCTTTAACTACAGCCTGGCTTCAGTCTCTCTTCAATTCAACTTCATGCACTTAGTGCATGGCATCTCTGAATCTTCATTCACTGATTGCATGGCTTCTCAATCTTCATGCATGACTTTCATGGAATCTCAAATATCTTCAAGAACCTTCATTCTTTGACTTCTTAAATGCACACACCCTGATTTAAACATTATTTATGTGTTCATGTGCATGCATGCAAGAATGCTCTCCCCTTTTCTTTTTAATGTGATAAACCCTTAAAGGGTATAATCTATTTTAGCACACACACCTTCTAATTTTAGTCACACTCTAATATTCTTTCTCACACACACCAAATTGTGTGTTTTTCTTTAGATTGAATTTCTCCTTCTCTCTTTCTTCTCAAGGTGTTCACCCACTTTTTCACTTATTCATACATGCATGGACATGAATGTCTCTTCTTCCTTTAATTGGGCACACACAACAGGTATGGCCTCCTTCACGAGTGCACACACTAAGGATTCGGCATTCTTGTTTCTTTGCACACACACACTCAAAGATGGTGTGACCTTTCTCCACTTGCACACACAAAACCAAGATATATTGTGGCCTTCCTATAAGGCCCCAACCTTAAACCTTACTTAATCTTGAGTTATTACAAGATAACACATTGAGGATCTTTTCGGGTTTAGAGTTTTAGAGAATTAGATCATAAAACTTGCATTACATTCCACATATAAACAAAGTGGTTACATAAAGAGAGTATTCTTCATTCCCATCAATGGAAACACATTTGAAATAAAACATGGATTGTTTCTTGACCCTTCCTTGACACTATCATCATATCATGTACCTTTCCCTTGACCTGTGAAAAACATTTCAAAAAAACTTGGGATGAGCATAAAAAGCTCAGTATGGGTTATAAAAACATGGAAAGGAAACATGAGTTCATATATATATAAGAATGAAAGCATACTTTACCCATAAAACATAGGCACTTTAACATACCTAATAAAATCATGAATAAATCATAGAAATCATAAGACAAAAAGGTAACTTGAGGCATTCATAACATTCTTACGTAGGGAGTAACCCTCTTGGTTACGTTTGGAATACCCATCACAGTATATTCCCTAAAATCTGTTCGGAGAAACCTTAACGTTTCACTCCTTCGCGTTACCCAATGCATTGGAGAGCTATATCGGGCTCACCCGCCCTTAGTTTATCACGGAACCACCCGTCTTCATAATAATGCCCAAGAACCATAACATAATCGTATCACATAAAACATGCATAAAAGAAACATAACAATTCCACATTTCAATCACAAGATATCAATTCAACACAAAAAAACATTTTGAAAACCATTTTCAATACCAAAATAAAAGAAAAGTAAAACATGGTATTTATTTTTCTTTTAAAAAGAAGGTGTGGCTTGTAGAGGAAGCCGAAACTCAAATAACGGTCACGACGGCGGAGAAGTCATTGTTGCCGCATACGTACAACAAAAACATTCCCTTTTGTCGTTTAGTAAACGCTTCGCATAAAAAAGATTCCTTTTGAATAAACGTAAAAGTCAAAGGGGTTTATACACCGTATAAAAGAAAGTTTTGTATAAAATAAAATATGCCTCAATGAAAGGAGATTGAGAGGAAGTCCCATACCTCGTATCCGACTTGACCCGACCGTTCTTTAATCTCCTGAATAATAAACTTGAGTTAATCTATACTTTCTTATGAACCTTTTTCAAGTTCATTATTCCTTTTATACCATGTTATGAACATCATGTAATCATTTAAGTTAATAATGTTCATTTTGTCGGTATTTGGTTCTTAAGTCAAAAAATAGACTTCTTACACTTACATGTTGTTAATTTGGTCAAAGGTTCGTTATATCCAGAATGATATTAATTATTTGGATAACATATATATCATATATATTCATCATATACATGTATTTATAATATTAAATCACATTCAGAGGTAAGAAATGAAATGCACCGTTCATGGAGACGGTAAGCCGTACGTACGCATGAACGCTACTTCCATTTCTATTTCGTATTTTCTAGAATGGAATCATAATGATATAAGAGTATATTATAATTCCAGTATAATAACATATATAATATCATTAACATTATCCTTTACACATCCCACATATGGTATTAACGAATCAAATCACTTTCAGGGGGCGGTAGTCCGCACTTCCTAAAATGAAGATATCGTGTTTACCCATAATGGAAACCATAAAGGTATGGCCAAAATGAAAAAAAAAACAGAAGCTTAAGGAAAAAATAAACATATTATATATCATATATAAAAATAGTGACATCATAATGGCCACCTTTGAAGGTGTTAAATTAGTATTGAACAATCATCGTTTCGGGAGGCAGAATTTCGCCATCCACGGAAACCGTATGTTCTTTAACCATTTGATGTAGTTGTGTGAGAGTATAGCTCAAATAAATCTTATAACAACATCCTAGTATATTGAAGATACTGGTGTTGTTACAAAAGAAGTAAATAAAAATAGTTTAGGGGGTTGGAGAAGCAAAATAAAACAAATGAACATGAGAGAATGAATTACCTTTAAAAGTGTAACTCCTTTTGATTTGAGCCTAAAGGCTTTCTTTGAAAGGATTCTGCCCAAAGGGAATCCTCTAGGATGAGGAGAGGTATTTGGAGAGAGTAAATGGGCAGGGTTTGGCCGAGCCAAAGGCTTTAGGAGTGTGTGAAATTAGGTAGAGGTGGGGGCCTTTTATAAGAGGAGAGGAGGGGCACTTTTGGAAAGTAAAGAAATATTACTTTATTTGAAAATGTGTTTCGGTTTTAAAAGGACCCACATTGATATAATTCGTGGATAAGGTGATAAGGGTTCGAAATCCACTCATCCAATTGGTTTTGGACATGTGTAGTGCATAGATTTTACATTATCTTTCCATTTTATTTAAATCGTCAAATAATGATGTCATTGCTGCATCATTATTATGTCATAAATAATTTAATTTATTTAATGTCTAAAAAATTATAAAACAAATACTATGATGTAGGAAATATTTTTATCTTTCCAATTACTATTTATAATCAACAATCTGATCTTTATAACCCCATGTAAAAATTGTTTTCGTAAAACATATTATGTTTGTGTCATTTTTACTTTTACATTAAATAAAAAGTAATTTATGTCATTTCCCAACCAAAGTGGATCCATGGGGTCCCCAAGTTGACCCATGGCTTGTCTTGGTCGGCCATGACACAACCAATGAGGTTAGGACATGTTTCAAGCTCATCTTATTTTATTAAAGCATTATTTTTACCTTAAACTACACTAATTACCAACAATCGCGATTAAGAACTTAATAAGTTACTATTCACCAAAAAATTATTATAATCTCATTGAACCACATTTTACTTCTTAATGACAACCATTTATGTCAGATTTTTGAAATTAAAAACACAATGATGGCAAAATTTCATTTAAATGGAAAATCAACTTTTATAAGTACCACTTAGTGGTTTCACTATTCATCAAAAATTAAAGTTTTTCAGAAATTTACCAAAAATTCACCCTAAGCTATAATTGATATTACGAATTCAAAAATGAAGTCTATTTTAAAAAATTCAAAACTTATAAGTCACATTAATTAATTTAATAATTAATTCCCGCTGTCAGAGCAAATAGCGTGTTTTTATGAAACAATAAGTATCAAAATATTGACACTAGTTTAAGTCCAATTTCAATGTGAAATTGATTCCAATGACCACCATTGGATTAAATGGTAAAAATATATTCATATTACACATTAAGACCAATTCAAAAGATAATATAATCATATAAATAAATTAGATTAAAAAGAAGTTTTGATGTAAAATGCGCTATTTTTCACTATTCATTAAAAAATGAACATTGTCAGAAAAATACCAAAAATTCACACAAAGTAAATTTTGATGTCCCAATCATAAAGAATAAGTTTATTTTGACAAACATAGTTTATAAAATTGTCAAAAGATAGATTTAAAAAGGGTTTTCCATTATAAGGAAGTAAAACAATCTTTTAAAAATATTAGTGTATTCCATGCTTAAGATTGGATTTATTTTCATTTTAAGCCTCTAAAACACTATCTTAATCATTAATAGAAATAGATAAAAATATCTATTATTCATTACTTACTTGGGATGTTACATCCTTCCCCCCTTTAGAAAATTGTGTCCCCGTAATTTATTTACTTATCGAATAAATGGGGGTACTTATCCCTCATTGCATTTTCAGATTCCCATGTTGCCTCTTCAATCATGTGGTGTTTCCACAAAACCATTACCTGGTGAATCACCTTATTCCGTAACACTTGCTCCCTGTGGTCAATAATCTGGACTGGTTTTCCTCATAAGATAGGTTCTCTTCCAGCTAAACTAACTCTGGACTCAAAACATGAGATGGATCTGGCATATACTTTCTCAACATCGAAACGTGAAAAACATTGTGTACCTGAGATAAACTCGGAGGTAAAGCCACTCGGTATGCAACTGATCCAACTCTCTCTAGAATTTCGTATGGTCCAATGAACCTTGGACTCAACTTTCTTTTCTTACCAAATCTCGTCACACTTTTCCAAGGAGAAACCTTGAGAAAAACATGATCACCTACCTCGAAAGATAGATCCTTCCTCCGGTTATCCGCATAACTCTTCTGCCTGCTCTGAGCTGTTCTCATGTGTTTCTGAATCAGCTTATCTTTTTCTACCATCTCTTCTACCAATTCTGGTCCCATCAACTTCCTTTCACCCACTTCATCCCAGAAAGCTGGAGTTCAACACCGCTTCCCATATAATTCCTGAAATGGTTTTATCTGTATACTGGAATGAAAACTATTATTATATGAAAATTCAACCAAAGAAAGATGTTGGTCCCAACTTCCCTGATAATCCATAGAACAATCTCGTAGCATATCCTCCAATGTCTGGATTGTTCGTTCTGACTGCCCATCTGATTGAGGATGAAAAGCTATACTAAAATTTAATTCAGTACCCAATGACTTCTGGAGGTCTTTCCAGTAGTTAGAAGTAAACTTGGGATCACGATCCGATACAATGGAGAGAGGAACTACATGTAACCTGACTATCTCTTTAAGATACAAACAGGAAATTTGATCAAGAGAGAAAGTATCTCGTATAGTAAGGAAATGAGCAGATTTGGTCAAGCGATCAACAATAACCCAGATTGCATTATTACCTTGAGATGTCTTCGGTAATCCCACAACAAAGTCCATGGATATATTCTCTCATTTCCACTCTGGCACTAGTAAAGGCTGAAGCATCCCTTTCAGTAACTGCTGCTCTGCATTAACCTGTTGACATTTCAAACACTTCATAGTTAAATCAGCAATGTCTCTTTTCATTCCATCCCACCAGTAATACTCCCGCAGATCTCTATACATCTTAGTACTGCCCGGATGAACTGAAAACAGAGAACTATGATCTTCACATAACAACTCTCTCTTCAACTGTGAATCACAAGGCACACACAATCTATTCCCAAATCTCAAAACACACTCATTATCAATGTTGAATTCAGGCAACTTACCTTTCTGAACCATCTCTATCTTTTTCTGCAACTCACTGTCTTGCTTCTGTGATTTCTTGATTCTATCTGATACAGAAGATATCACTGATACCTGAAACTAAATAGAAGGACTTCCTGCACCAACAACCTCTATGCCAAAGTTCATCAAATCCTTAACCAAAGGATCACTTTCCAAATGCAACATTGTTAATGAAGCATTACTTTTTCGACTCAAAGCATCAGCCACTTTATTTGCTTTTCCCGGATGGTAATGAATTGTACAATCATAATCCTTGATTAATTCTAGCCATCTCCTCTGTCTCATGTTTAACTCTTTCTGAATGAATATATACTTTAAACTTTTGTGATCAGTATATATTTCACACTTTACTCCATACAAATGATGCCTCCAAATTTTTAAAGCAAAAACAACAACAGCTAATTCCAAATCATGTGTAGGGTAATTTACCTCATGAGTTTTCAACTGTCGTGAAGCATAAGCAATTACCTGATCATTCTACATTAGGACGCAACCAAGTCCTTTCAATGAAGCATCACTGTATATAACAAACTCACCATTCCTCGAAGGTAGTGCCAAAACTAGAGCATTCACCAATCTTCTTTTCAATTCCTGAAAACAATCATCACATTCTTTTGTCCAGATAAACTTAACACCCTTCCGAGTTAGCTTAGTCATTGGACTAGATAACTGTGAAAAATTTATATCAAACCTTCGGTAATAGCCCGCCAAACCAAGGAAGCTACAAATCTCGGTTACATTTGTGGTTCTTGGCTATTCTTCCACAAGTTTTGTTTTTGCATGATCAACAGTTATTCCATCATTAGAAATAATGTGACCAAGGAAAGAAATTTGTTGCAACCAAAACTCACACTTGCTGAATTTCCCATACAGTTTCTTTTCTTTTAAGGTTTGCAAGATAACCCTTAAATTTCTTTCATGCTCCTCTTTACTTTTAGAAAACACCAAAATATCATCAATGAAAACCACCACAAACTTATCCAAGAACTCATGGAAAATTTTATTCATTAAGTCCATGAATACAGCAGGTGCATTGGTTAGCCCAAAAGGAATTACTACAAATTCATAATGGCCATATCTCGTACGGAATGCAGTCTTTGGAATATCTGCCTCCTTTACCTTTAGCTGATGGTACCCCGATCTCAGGTCAATCTTTGAAAAAAACTGAGCTCCTTGGAGCTGATCAAACAACTCATCGATATGAGGCAAAGGATATTTGTTCTTAACAGTGATATTATTCAAGGCTCTATATTCAATTAAAAGTCTCATAGAGCCATCTTTCTTTTTAACAAATAAAACAGGAGCACCCCATGGTGATGTGCTAGGTCTAATGAAACCTTTCTCTAATAAATCTTGCAATTTCTCCTTCAACTCTAAAATTTCAATTTGTGCCATTCGATAAGGGGGTTTTGAAATTGGCTTAGCATCAGGAACTAAGTCAACAGTAAACTCAACTTCTCGATCTGGTATTATTCCAGGAAACTCATCAAGAAAAACATCAGGATACTCATTTACCACTGGCACATCATTAATCTGAACAGTTCCTTTATTTTCAATGACGTGTGCAAGGTAACATTCATTTCCATATTTTACAAGTTTCTCGGCCTCTTGATATGTTATCAAAAGTAAGGGTTCATTCCTGTAAACAAACTGAAAGTCTTTCTGAAAAGAAAATTCTTTCGCTCTACAGTCAATCTTAGCGTGGTAAATAGAGAGCAAATCCATACCCAGGATAACATCAAACTCTACTAGAGGTAGAACAATAAGGTTTGCATGTAGGTTCTTTCCACAGATAAGGATAGGAAGATTCTTATAAATTCTTTTTGCCTCAACATTTCCCCCAGGTGTTTTTACCAAAATTTCAGGAGTCATTTCTTTAGATGGTATTCCCATTTTACTAGAAAAGGTTTCAGAGATGAAAGAATGTGTAGACCCTGAATCAAACAACACACTGGCATAATCTGAAAAAACAAACAAAGTACCTCATACAAATTCATTTGATTGCCCGACATCTGCTGAAGTAGTTGAAAAGGATTTCACCCCCCCTTTCTGCTTGTAGTCTAACTGCTTCCCATCACTCAAGCTCTTTGCCGGACACTCGTTTGCATAGTGACCCATCTCATTGCACTTATAACATCTCACTAACTGTAAATCAAATTTGTTCTTACCTTCACCTTGATCCTTTTCTGTGCAATCACGAGCCTTATGTCCCATCTTACCACATCAGTAGCACTTTCCAGAATTCAAAAGACATTCCCCAGCATGCCTTTTTCCACATTTATCACAAACTGGAAACTTAGTTTTCTTACCATCAGACTTTTTTGAAGAATTCTTACCTTTCTCCTGCCACCTCGGTCTCTTCTTTTACTGGTTGTTATAGAACACTTGATCATCGGCAAACTCCATTTCTACCTTCTCAGCACATCGAACAAGCTTTTCATAACTTTTGAACTCACGCGAAGCTAAAGCCCTTCAATATTTTGGATTTAATACTGAGTAAAAACGATTGATTTTACTATCAAGGTCTCGGATAAAATTTGGAGCATAGCTTTCCAATCGAGAGAACCTTTCTTCATAGGCAGCCACTGAGTCTTCCTCTTGCCTCAATTCCAAGAATTGCTTTTCCATCCTAAGTCGAACAGCCTTAGGAAAATACATCTCAAGAAACATACCTTTGAATTCATCCCAGTCAAGAGCATCAATCTCATCGGCGTCCCTGATATTTTTAACCATAGACCACCACTGATCTGCTTCACCCTCCAAACGATAAATAGCAATACTAACCTTTTGATTGTCTGAACACCCCATGACATCGAAAATATTCTCCAGTGCTGTAATCCACCCTTCAGCTAGCACAGGGTCAGATGATCCTCTGAATTATGGGGGATGTTGCCTCATGAAATGTTCAACCACTGACATGTTCCTCTGCGGTTGATCTGGCTGATCTCGTGCATGGATACCACCACCATTTATCGCTTGAATCAAATGCGCCATTATTGCAACAAACTGTTCAGTTCCAATTCCAACCATTTCTGGATGCTGATTCGGAAGGTTATTTCCTTCTGTATGCCTTCCTAGCACTGCTTCCCTGTTTCCTCTATGGAAAACCATTGTGAACAAACATGTCTTAGATGAATCAACATGGTAATCTTCAAATGCTATATCACTTCAACTTGACCATAAAAAAATCTTTATGGATAATCATTTAATAGAATTATAACTCCTAAAGTTATCTAAACCGACCTCTAATACCATCTATAAGTCCCCAGACTTAAACCTTACTAAATATTGAGTTATTACAAGATTACACATTGAGGATCTTTTCGGGTTTAGAGTTTTAGAGAATTAGATCATAAAACTTGCATTACATTCCACATATAAACAAAGTGGTTACATAAATATAGTATTCTTCATTCCCATCAATGGAAACACATTTGAAATAAAACATGGATTGTTTCTTGACACTTCCTTGACACTATCATCATATCTTGTACCTTTCCCTTGACCTGTGAAAAACATTTCAAAAAAACTTGGGATGAGCATAAAAAGCTCAGTATGGGTTATAAAAACATGGAAAGGAAACATGAGTTAATATATATATAAGAATGAAATCATACTTCACCCATAAAACATAGGCACATTAACATACCTCATAAAATCATGAATAAATCATAGAAATCATAAGACATAAAGGTAACTTGAGGCATTCATAACATTCTTACGTAGGGAGTAACCCTCTTGGTTACGTTTGGAATACCCATCACAGTATATTCCCTAAAATCTCTTTGGAGAAACCTTAACGGTTCACTCCTTCGCGTTACCCAATGCATTGGAGAGCTATATCGGGCTCACCCGCCCTTAGTTTATCACGGAACCACCCGTCTTCATAATAATGCCCAAGAACCATAACATAATCGTATCACATAAAACATGCATAAAGGAAACATAACATTTCCACATTTCAATCACAAGATATCAATTCAACACAAAAAACATTGTGAAAACCATTTTCAAAACCAAAATAAAAGAAAAGTAAAACATGGTATTTATTTTTCTTTTAAAAAGAAGGTGTGGCTTGTAGAGGAAGACGAAACTCAAATAACGGTCATGATGGCGGAGAAGTCGTTGTCGCCACATACGTACGACAAAAACATTCCCTTTTGTCTTTTAGTAAATTCTTTGTATAAAAAAGATTCCTTTTGAATAAACGTAAAAGTCAAAAGGGTTTATACACCGTATAAAAGAAAGTTGTGTATAAAATAAAATATGCCTCAATGAAAGGAAATTGAGACGAAGTCCCATACCTCGTATCCGACTTGACCCGACCATTATTTAATCTCCTGAATAATAAACTTGAGTTAATCTTTACTTTCTTATGAACCTTTTTCAAGTTCATTATTCCTTTTATACCATGTTATGAAAATCATGTAATCATTTAAGTTAATAATGTTCATTTTGTCGGTATTTGGTTCTTATGTCAAAAAATAGACTTCTTACACTTACATGTTGTTAATTTGGTCAAAGGTTCGTTATATACAGAATGATATTAATTATTTGGATAACATATATATCATATATATTCATCATATACATGTATTTATAATATTACATCACATTCAGAGGTAAGAAATGAAATGCACCGTTCATGGAGACGGAAAGTTGTACGTACGCATGAACGCTACTTCCATTTCTATTTCGTATTTTCTGGAATGGAATCATAATGATATAAGATTATATTATAATTCCAGTATAATAACATATATAATATCATTAACTTTATCCTTTACCCATCCCACATATGGTATTAACGAATCAAATCACTTTCAGGGGGCGGTAGTCCGCACTTCCTAAAATAGAGATATCGTGTTTACCCATAATGGAAACCATAAAGGTATGCCCAAAATGAAAAAAAAAACAGAAGATTAAGGAAAACATAAACATATTATATATCATATATAAAAATAGTGACATCATAATGGCCACCTTTGAAGGAGTTAAATGAGTATTGAACAATCATCGTTTTGGGAGGCAGAATTTCGCCATCCACGGAAACCGTATGTTCTTTAACCATTTGATGTAGTTGTGTGAGAGTGTAGCTCAAATAAATATTATAACAAAATCCTAGTATATTGAAGATACTGTTGTTGTCACAAAAGAAGTAAATAAAAAGAGTATAGGGGGTTGGCGAAGCAAAATAAAACAAATGAACATGAGAGAATGAATTACCTTTAAAAGTGTAACTCCTTTTGATTTGAGCCTAAAGGCTTCCTTTGAAAGGATTATGCCCAAAGGGAATCCTCTATGATGAGGAGAGGTATGTGGAGAGAGTAAATGGGTAGGGGTTGGCCGAGCCAAAGGCTTGAGGAGTGTGTGAAATGAGGTAGATGTGAGGGCCTTTTATAAGAGGAGAGGAGGGGTACTTTTTGAAAGTAAAGAAATATTACTTTATTTGAAAAAAAAATTCGGTTTTAAAAGGTCCCACATTGATATAATTCGTGGATAAGGTGATAAGGGTTCGAAATCCACTCATCCAATTAGTTTTGGACATGTGTAGTTCATAGATTTTACATTATATTTCCATTTTATTTAAATCGTCAAATAATGATGTCATCGCTGCATCATTATTATGTCATAAATAATTTAATTTATTTAATGTCTAAAAAATTATAAAAAAAATACTATGATGTAGGAAATCATTTTAGATTTCCAATGACTATTTATAATCAACAATATGATCTTTATAACCCCATGTAAAAATTGTTTTCGTAAAACATATTATGTTTGTGTCATTTTTACTTTTACATTAAATAAAAAGTAATTTATGTCATTTCCCAACCAAAGCGGATCCATGGGGTCCCCAAGTTGACCCATGGCTTTTCTTGGTCGGCCATGACACAACCAATGAGGGTAGTACATGTGTCAAGCTCATCTTATTTTATTTAAGCATTATTTTTACCTTAAACTATACTAATTACCACTAATCGCGATTAAGAACTTAATAAGTTACTATTCACCAAAAAATTATTATAATCTCATTGAACCACATTTTACTTCTTAATGACAACCATGTATGTCGGATTTTTGAAATTCAAAACACAATGATGGAAAAATTTCATTTAAACAGAAAATCATTCTTTATAAGTACCACTTAGTGGTTTCACTATTCATCAAAAATTGAAGTTTTTCAGAAAATTACCAAAAATTCACCCTAAGCTATAATTGATATTACAAATTCAAAAATGAAGTCTATTTTACAAAATTCAAAACATATAAGTCACATTAATTAATTTAATAATTAATTCCCGCTCAGAGCAAATAGCGTGTTTTTATGAAACAACAAGTATCAAAAGATTGATACTAGTTTAAGTCCAATTTCAAAGTGAAATTGATTCCAATGACCACAATTGGATGAAATGGTAAAAATAAATTCATATTACACATTAAGACCAATTCAAAAGATAATCTAATCATATAAATAAATTAGATTAAAAAGAAGTTTTGATTTAAAATGCAGTATTTTTCACTATTCATTAAAAAATGAACATTGTCAGAAAAATACCAAAAATTCACACAATGTAAATTTTGATGTCCCAATCATAAAGAATAAGTTTATTTTGACAGACATAGTTTATAAAATTGTCAAAAGATAGATTTAAAAAGGGTTTTCCATCATAAGGCAGTAAAACAATCTTTTAAGAATATTAGTGTATTCCATGCTTAAGATTGGATTTATTTTCATTTTAAGCCTCTAAAACACTATATTAATCATTAATATACATAGATAAAAATATATATTATTCATTACTTACTTGGGATGTTACACTTCCTCTCCACTTTCCACACACGACCTTCCTTGTTCAACCTGTGCACACACACATAAACCCAAGTGGGTGTGGCCTTCCACTTCAGAACCACTTCAATGGAGGGCGCGCAAAGATGAGGCCAACTCATGCCTTCAACCGTGCAGGGTGAGGGAGTGGAATCTACTGCATGGGTGGTGCGGAAACTCTTTCTACCGTGCAGGTGCAGCAGCTCGCTCCTACTGCGCAAGTGGCACACTGGCTTCCTCCTGCCACGCGATTTCGTGGGAACAGAGGGCGTGCGGGGTGCGGCTAACTTGCTACCGTGCAAGTGTTGTGGGCAGCGGGCGCACAAGGCCCGGATTCTTCCCTGTCACACAGGGGAGCATGTAGGGTGGCTTCTCCTTTCTTCTTTCGCGTAGGGCTTGCACGAAAGGAACTCCCAAAGCCTCGGGTGGTTTCGGGCTGTTCTGCCGCGCAGGTTGTGCGGAGAGCTTTTCTTCATGTTGCTCAGAGATTTGCGGGACTTCTGTTTTTCTCAAGTTATCAACAGCTCCCTTCAAGGAATCAGCTCCTCCTCTTATAGTCAGAGGATGTTCGAGATTCGTCCATGAATCGTCTCAGATTTATTCTTTTGAATAACCGATATATTCGGTTCTTTAAAAAAAATCAACCCGCGCTCAAGATTTTCTGCATATCTCGGGTGTTTCCTTTTTCTTTTTCAACCATGGGATCTTTCGTTCTTGGTGTACGGGTTCAAGATCGTATGGTCGATTCTCGTGGATAAATCTCGCATGGTTCTATGTGGCCTCGAAAACTCCGTTTGCCTCAGCCGAGTTTGAATTCTTTATCCCATTTCATGCATTCGACTTTTAACGCATGCATGTGTTAGTGAAGAGGATACGAACACACTGGAGGCAACATCTTCATCAGAGGTGCATGGGAGCTCCATCTACATCGCTAGGGTTCCCCTGGTTCGCGGGAGGCATTGCGGGGAGTCCTCAGCTCGGCGAGAGGTAGGAGACAATACCACAGCCATTGGATCTGTTTTTAATGATCGCAGACGGCTGGGATTATAATGTAGCGCCACATATGAGATGGAAGACAGTGATCAGATGCGCGATCGGATGAGCGGCCAGGATTTCCTCCGCATTTTAAAAACTCATCCCACATTGAAACGCGCCGCAGTTCTTGTGTGGTTTAACAAACAAGCTGCGGAAACAACTGTTCAATAATCTCTTCTCCCTCCTCTGGTGCCTCCCCACACCGGTTCTCTGCGGGCGTGCTATAGTGCCCACTATGCTCCCCTGAGCTCGCTCTTGCGCCCACTATGCTCCTCCACGGGCGCTCCCTTGGCGCCCACGCTACACGGGTTTCAC